>CM061142.1:386284979-386884979 GCA_030789695.1 Scilla litardierei
GCTTGCACTGCAGCAGGCGGGTCAGCCCACACGGGCTGGCGCCCAGATTGGACTGGGCGCGCCCTTTGTGTGTGCCCAGTTAGCCGTGGTCCCCACCCGAGGGGCCCAATCTTCCGAAATCCCTGGGAGGGTTGTGATGGCTACGAAATTAGCCGAATTTTGACTTTTTGCTCAACTTTGAGCAATTGTTTGAGGGGTCAAACGAAGTCGAAATTCGTCGTCGTTTGTTCCTATGCGTTCACCGTTTATAGCTCTACGAATTGATAGGTTGTATCATTTCTGAAGCTCAACGGTGAGGGAGAATTAATTCGCTGAACTTTAGCCCTTATAAAAGACAAACTAACTTAATTAATTCTCTAAATTTAATTTAGTCCCACATCGGATATGATGAGAAGGGGAGGGCCGGCCGCCTATATAAATAGGGGCCAGCACTCTCCTTGAAAACTCGCACCAAGTCTCCAAAATTGAGAAGCTCAGAAAAGTTTTGAGCATGCTCAAAATTCGAGACAGAAAATTATTCTCTCCATTTTCTTCCGTTTCCTTCACGTAATTTCTAGCAAAACGACGAGAAGGATTTGGATTTTGATCCGAAGTCTAAGACGTCGGGTCGAGCTCAAGTGAAATCTTCTTCGGCAAGTGGTTGGCCCAGAGGTGCAGTGTCGGCTCGCTATGGGTGGATCGGATCGTGGGCGCAGAGGCGACGAGCTTGGGGAGCGAAAGGCGGTTAGGTACACCTTGCCGGTGCAAGCACGGTTCCGGGTATGTGGTTAATTGGTTTTCATTTGTTATTATGTCGCAGTAGCATTAGATCTTTCTTGAGGTGGTCAGATCTACACCAAGTTAGCATAGATCCTGGTTTAGGGTCTTGTTGCCTTAGGGCCATCATTAAATAGTTTAACGATTTATTTATTTTTGCTGCAATTGTTTTTTGCTTATATAGTCAGTCCGACGTAGGACGTGCATAGAATTGTGCCCTAAGGGTCCTAGAAAACCCTATAGTGGTATCGGAGCCAAGTTTGCATGTTGATATTAGGACTGTGATGTTAATAATTAAATGAATGCTTTTTTAAAATGCATGTAAAAGATTTTTAACTATATGTGATATTGTTAAAAATGAAACCGCCCCTTATTTGAAATGTTTTAAAAATTGTTTTATATGATAAAATTGTTTTTAGAAACATGGAAATTTTTTATGATGCTTTTTAAAACTAAGTTTTGGAATAAAAATTATGCGATAATTTTTTATGAAGCTGTACATTTTATTTAGATAAAAATTTTACGTTTTAAAATCATGTTTTAAATTTAAAGTGTTAAATTTAAGAATGCATGTTAATTTTATTAGATAAATTTTAATATGTTGTTCTATTTAATTGTTAAATAGTTGTATGCTTAATGTTATGCGATAATGATTAGCGTAGTTTATGCTTAATGGCCATTCTATATAATTGCTTGACTATTTGGTAATTCAAGAAACCTTTTAGGTGAGGCGTTAATACCGGATTAAAATTTACAAGATGCATTTTAAATGACATGCTATGTTTTAATAAAGCGTTACAACTTTTTCATAACGTAATTCCCGATTAGGGTAGTCCTTTAACGATGATTATTAATTTAATCGTTATAATAATAATTTTCATTAAATGACTACACTTTAAAGTGTTGTAATATATATTTATTAAAATCCTAATGATGCTTACGGTAGCACGTAAATACAAATGAACCTTATAGTTGATAAAGACTTAATAAAAGTTATTAACGAATCCTAATAAATTTTGAATTTAAGGATTCCACTAGTTGATAGGACTAACTAGTTTTAAGAAAAGCCTTTTAGTTTATGGCACGCATGTGGGCCAAGTAGGTCAGCCGCATTGGGAGCTAAACCCTGCTTCATATCATTTATTGATGATTTCTAATGCATTTTTTGAGTGTTTCCTCTGAAGTCAGAAGACAAAGTTTTTAACACTTACATCAAGTGGAAGAAGTTGGTTAAGACTCAAACATGTCGGAAGGTCAGCCGGCTCCGAAGTGACAACAATGGAGACTATAGGTCGGACTTCTTCCAGAAGTTCTACAGATCGGATGGGATTCAGAGGCACTTCCTCGTTAGTGGTACGCCGCAGCAAAACAGAGTTGCTGAAAGGATGAATCGGACTTTGCTGGAGAAACTCCGATGCATGTTATCTACTATCGACATACCGAATGAGTTCTGGACGGAAGCCTTGGCATACACGACCTACTTGGTGAATTGTCTACCATCTGTTGCATTAGAAGGAATATCTCTGAAGGTCTGATCGGGAAAGGCAGTTTCCGACTATGAGTCTCTGCAAATATGGGGCTGTCTGAGCTATTATGCCGTGAAGGAGGACAAGCTCGATGCTAGAGCCAAGAAAGACATCTTCTTAGGCTTTAGCAATGGTGTCAAAAGGATACAGGCTGTGGTGTCCGACACAGAGGAAGGTGATCGTGAGCAGAGATGTAACATTCGATGAGTTAGCGTTACTAAAGGAGCATGAACCGAAGGTGGAGATTGAACAGACATATGCAAAGCATGTCTACTTGGAAGTGTCTAAAGTTCCAGATAGCTCGGTTACTGATTCAAGCCGACCTACACCAGAGGCTGTAGACGATGTACTCCTTGTTGGATCTGGATTTAAGCCTAGATGGAGGTGAATAGTCTAATAAAAATTCTCGTGAAACCAACGAGCAATCACAGGAAGTTATAGAAGATGCAGAGTAAACAATAAGCAATCACAGAGTACGTGGCAGATTTACTCTGGTTCGGTCGACCCACGACCTACGTCCAGCTCCCAAAGCAGATACTAGATTAATATTGTAACAGGTACAACCATAAGCTAGAGCACCACCGTCTCTACACTCACCAGGCTCTCCGTACCCTACGACACACGTGTTTAACAAAACTAATCCTAGTATAAGCTTTCTATTGACTAGCCACAGCTAGTCAAGCCCTCTTGTCTAGTACCAAACTTGACAAGACCCAAAACAAATATGGTAAAGTTTCCCCTACAGAGATCTATACACCAATACAAAGATAAATAAATATGAGTTTAGAATAGCTCAGTGATGGTGCAATCATCTCTGTCAATCAACTCAAGTCAGATCATATCTGATAGGATGTAGTTGCCAACGTTATGTCCTCCTCCTTGGAACTTGCGGTCTAGGTGTTCTTGGCTCCTTGAAACTTGCAGCCTAGGTGATTTTGCTCCTTGAAACTTGCGGCAATGAGTGTTGAGTCCCCTCCTTGTGTTGCACAATGTAGAGAAGACCCCCTTGAGTAGTTGCGGCCTTGGTGAAACTCCCTCCTTTGATGTTGCGTAATAAAGGAGATGGCTTGCAAACTTGCGGCCTATGGCATCGTGACTCCTCTTCAAGTTGCGGCCTTGATGGTGAATAATGGAACTTGGAGCTTTGGCCTTGGAGATAGGAGGTTGCGCAAGGGAGCTTTGGCAATGGGATCTTGGAGAGACTTGGTTGCGGCCTTGGCAATGGTTAGGAGATGAAAGTTGCGGCCTTGGCTTGGAGGAGATGTTTGCTTGCGCAATATAGGATGTGCAATGGGAGATGAAGGTTGCGCAAGATGTGAGCGATGGTGCTTAGGCTTTAGATCTTTGCAACTTGCACACCAAGGGAAGGGGGATGATGCTTGGCCTAATTCTCCTCTTTGGTTACTCTCCTCTCTCTAAAAATCACTCTTTTTGAATATGGGTTTATATAGGAGAGGATGAGATTTGATAGAATCAATTAGAATCCCATAATTGATGGAGATTGGAAGGAATCCTAACTTGATTAGGATATGAATGTGTCACCCATGGATTGAGGTATCGCCCGATACCTCTTGGTATCGGGCGTATCAGACCGGTACCGCCCAGTACCGGTCCGATACTGCACAAAAAACTCGGTAACGCCCGATACTATTGGGTCTCGGCCAGTTTCGGCCGATACACGATGAAACTGGACGAAACCCAATGGTATCGGCAAGAAACAGATGACGATGAAGAAACTTAGGGATGAAAATTAACACCGTTCATCACTCCTTGAATCCACAGTGAAAGCTAAAAGCGATCATCCACGTGAAGGCTAAAACCGAAGGCGAAAGAGAAAGCGAAAGCAACAGCCAAAATTGAAAAGCAAAAGCTAAAATCGAAAGCAAAAGCATAGTAAAACCCTCGTGAATGAACAGAGAGCAGTAAAATGACTATAAATCTAGAAGATTAGATCACAAAAAAATCATAGGGTTTTTCAATATGACATTTTTCAGGAAAAAAACTTATCTTAAAGAGAAGAAGAGATTTACTGCTCTTGGCTGCCCTAACGGTCGAACACCAACGACGTGACGAAGCTTCGAACCCATGTCCCCAGCTTGAAGAGAAGAGCCGAATCGCCTTCGACTTGAGGAGGGAGCATGTAAATCAAAGCACCTTCGAGTCTTCGCCTTCGAGGAGGGAGCCAAAGGAGCAAATCGATTGTCGACGACTACCCTGACCTCCGATCACCGTCGACGCTTGAAGAGGAGCTCTAGATTTTCGCCCGCGTTGAAGAGGTAAGTCCCTCCGTCAAATTTTTAAACAATCGAATGAAAAATTAAAATTTTCGCTCAAAACACTCAAGACGAGGAGCTCTAAAATGTCTGCTCAAATCACTAAAAGACATTTGCCCATTAGGATCAAGTTATTTACACGTTTGCCATTAGTTTTATTAAAACTGAAACAAGGGACGATAAACTTGTAAATAAAGGTAACTCGATGGCTATGAAAATAATTTCACAGTGGACCGCACGTGGATCACGTGCAGTCTCCACTCAACGCCGCTTGCCGCTTGATGTAATTTTTGCGATATAGGCCTCCCCAAAAAAATTAAAATTTACAATGCTTTTATATTTTTATGTAGGATAACATACAACTGTGTATCCTTGGAAATGAAAAGTCTTTGCATTCTGATTCTGATATAATTATATTCTTTATACACACAACACTAACTACTTAATTGCAATTTTGGAAGTTAATTGCAATTTTGGAAAGCGGGGCTGTCAATTTTTGTAAAGCGGATTTCTCTATATAGTAAATTTACATATTTAGAAGGTTGTGAATGCCTAGCTTTTATTATATTCTTCCCCTCTGGCCCCTATCTTTAGGAGATCCAGCTCACATGCAAGGGATTCCATTGATGAGTCCAACGGCGATTAATTTTTCCCAAATAATGAACGCATTAATTCAATTAAGAAAATAGCAGACCATATCACAGCGGAGGATGCAATTTTGGAAAGCGGGGCTGTCAATTTTTGTAAAGCGGATTTCCCGATATAGTAAAATTACATATTTAGAAGGTTGTGAATGCCTAGCTTTTATTATATTCTTCCCCTCTGGCCCCTATCTTTAGGAGATCCAGCTCACATGCAAGGGATTCCATTGATGAGTCCAACGGCGATTAATTTTTCCCAAATAATGAAAGCATTAATTCAATTAAGAAAATAGCAGACCATATCACAGCAGAGGATGCAATTTTGGAAAGCGGGGCTGTCAATTTTTGTAAAGCGGATTTCTCGATATAGTAAAATTACATATTTAGAAGGTTGTGAATGCCTAGCTTTTATTATATTCTTCCCCTCTCGCCCCTATCTTTAGGAGATCCAGCTCACATGCAAGGGATTCCATTGATAAGTCCAATGGCGATTAATTTTTTCCAAATAATGAACGCATTAATTCAATTAAGAAAATAGCAGACCATATCACAGCGGAGGATGCAATGATGTCAATACTATTTGCCGTCCAATATCCCATTTAAATTGTGAATAAGTAAATAAATAAATAAAACGGATATGGGAAAAAAATACAATCATTTATCATTTAACCACTTCTTTCAAATAAGGATTATTAGATCTGATCAAGGATGGCAACAGACGCCGCCAACCCCATCCAAATCCGATTTAAAATTTTTGGGTTTGAATGTTATCTTTTAGTATCATTGGACTTATATGATATAGATATGGAATTATTGGTAGAAAATACTAATTGCTTAAATCCTTATACTACATAAATAGTAATTGCTTAATTCCTTATACTACATAAATACTTATAAAAATTATATAAGTCCTAGAAGATAGAAAGGTTCCACTAAAAATGCTAATAACTATTAAATACTAGTAATAGAAAATAGAAATGATTTAGTAAAAATACTAGTAAATATGAAATACTAGTAAAAACTAAAAATACTAAAATTATATAAGTGCTAGAAATGTTTTAGTAAAAATAATAGTAAATATGAAATACTAAATACTAAAATACTAAAATTTCTAGTAAAAATATGTTAGAACTTATAAAAAATGGGTTATAAAATACAATAGAAATACTACAAAATACTTAAAATTGTAAAAATAGTAAGAATGTAAACTCATATAAGTACTATAAACTTATATAATAGTAAATATGAAATATGAAATTTGTATATTGCAATGTCATGTTGAGTATTGGACTTCTCCCTACTTGGTGTTAATGATGAGCAAACATAAATACTTGTGACTAATCCCCTATTTTGCAGTTAATCCATTGCCTAAGCTTACTATGAAGATCAACTAGCAATGGATGACTCACAAACGTGATTGATGGCAAATGATATGAATTGGATGACCGTAGATTGACGATTGAAGCTCCGTAAAGACTTCAAGCTCATACGATGGAAAGAAGAGATTATTCGTCAATGTAATTTTTCTTTTATCTCTTCTAGTATGTACCTTAGAAGTAGAACTATGATGGAGCACTCACACACATCTACATTCTGTCATAGGACATCTTTAGACCTTTGTCCTTTGATCCCAATTCAATTCTCTTTTGTTTGTGCTAGGATTGTTTATAACAGCCGACTGCTTAACAGCTTACAGTCGCCTGTCTCAAAAACAGTCGACTGTGTTTTGTTCTACAGTCGCCTATTATGCACAGACTATTACAATGCAGTTTTTGGGTCCTCTCTGATTATCTCGCATAGGCTACTGTTGAACGTTTATCAGGTGCCTGTCTTAACGACAGTCGATTGTGAATGGTTCATCAGTCGCCTGTCTCTCCTTGCCCAAACTCTGTTTGATCCGATTTCTACGGCCAGTCGACTTATGCTGTATATACAGTTGACTGTCTATTAGATCAGTCGACTGTCTATGCTGCAACAGTCGCCTGTTTGTAAGTCTATTCTTTGACTCAGCTCTCTGGAAATTTCTCCTGTCTGTGACAGTCGTCTGTTTAAGGATATACAGTCGCCTGTTCTGATTAACAGTCGACTGTGTTCCTTGCATCAGTCGTCTGTCCTGTATCTTGTGAGATTTCCAGTATTTCTTCTAACTTACTCTTCTCTCGGCCAGTCGCCTGTCGAAGAATGTACAGTCGCCTGTTGGTTTTGATGGAAATTGAATTCCACCCCCAAGTGATTTTGATGATGAGCACACCAAATGAAAGCTTAAGTATACTAACTACACTACACTGAAGTATGCAGAATATGCGAAGTTTTACTTATACTCAAAGGAGCACAAATCTACGCTCAAAGACAAGGACAAACGTGGCTAAGTCAAATGATGAAGTTCAAGCTCAAATAGAACAAGAAGCTCAAGTGAAGCTCGCATCCACTTCATCAAATTTGATCAAGCTTCCGAAGACATGTCCTAAGTCTATAGTGAGTGTGTCGTGTCTCTTTAGGGTATTTGTCAAAGCCAAATCATATAGACAAAACACACGCACACAAACAATTTGAAAAAGCTTTTTGAAAATCTTTTTATATCTTCAAAAATATTTTAAGAGCTTTTTCTAGTCATCCTATAACTTCTGTAGTGAAACTCCACACACCCTGGAGTTAACTACATGTCTGACTAGAAGTGTTGCAGGAAAAACTCCTCTGGGAGTCGACTACCAACAGTAGGGAGTCGACTACCAGCTGAGATTCGAGATTCCCTGAAACACTCTGGGAGTCGACTACCAACATGAGGGAGTCGACTACCAGCTGTAAAATTCTGACGTTTTGATTTGAATTTTGAAAATTCGTTGAGTGATTTTCTCCGAGATTTTTGGGACAAAAGTCAAAGAAAATTTGAATTTCAAATCTCAGAATTTTCCCTATAAATAAGAGCTAATTTCATTTGAGAAAAACACAACATCTATTGAAAATAAAATCTCTCGTGCAAACGCTCTTCAATTCAAAAGCTCTTATTCTCTCTAGCCAATTCTATTTTTATTGTGATCTTGCAAAATTCTGTTATTACTTTTTTAAAGATCATACTCTTGTTTTATTGGCTAAACGTTTTTCAAAATCCTTATTGCTATTCTCTTTATTTTTGTTTAAAGGATTTTTTGAAAAGCATTAGATCTAGATCACAAAGAATTCTCTCGTATCTTTGTGTGATCTAGACTCTTATTCTATCAAGCCACTACACAATTTTGTCTATCATTGATTGGCTATAGAATCGGGTGTAAAAACCAATCTCTATCAATTTATTGTGGTGTATTGGATATAAGTTTCATTGTGTTGTTGGAACACTAGACAAGTCTAGGTGTTGCCAGTCAGAAATCTTGGTTAAGACTAGGTCGTTGGAAATCCTAACGAGTGAAGTTAGGTACTTGTATTTGCCAAGGCAGATAGTGGAAAATCTCGTACCGGATTGGTCGGGGACTGGACGTACCCGGGTTGCGGGGAACCAGGATAAAATCGCTTGTCTCTGCGTTTGTTTTTCTGTGATTGTTTATATTTCTTGTACAAGCATCTTTCATTTGCTAATCTTATATCTTTGTAATTCCTTGTTGGTTTATTATTGCAAAGATTATTTATTTAATTCCGCTATGTAAAGATCTCCTTGTAAAGATTTATATCTGATTGTAATCTTTTTTCTATCATATTTGTAAGATTACTTTGTTGATTAAGAACCAAGCGTAGATCACTCTACTTGGCTTCTTAGGCAACATTAGAAGGATTTTATTTGTGCTAATCTTAACAATCGAAAAAGTATACTATTTGCACAACACTATTCAACCCCCCCTTCTAGTGTTGTTTGCCATCCACATGATCCATCACTTGGTATCAGAGCGAGGCTACAAAGGTGATGGCGTCAACATCCTTTCACTCTGAAGGACTGAATAGCATGCGACCACCACTGTTCAATGGAACCAACTACGCTAGCTGGAAGATCCGAATGAAGACTCATCTAGAGTCATTAGACATTGAAGCTTGGACCGTTACTAAAGTCCCGTACATCGCACCCACCGACGTTGAGTTTGGAAAATGGTCTGTCGACGACAAGAAGAGAGCTAATCTAAATGCAAAAGCAATGAATGCACTATTTTGCGCCGTTACAGGAAATGAGTTCAATCGAGTCTCCCAATGTGAGACAGCACACCAAATATGGCATACTCTTCAGGTAAGTCACGAAGGAACTGAAAAGGTAAAAGAATCCCGCATAAATGTTTTACATTCTAAATTCGAATCCTTTAAAATGGAAGAAGGAGAGAGTATCACCGATGTGAATACTCGTTTTACTAATATTACAAATGAGCTCGCAGGATTAGGAAAGAAACTTTCCGAATATGAGCAGGTAATGAAGATACTAAGATCCCTCCGGCCCGAATGGAAGGGAAAGACAACCGCCATCCGAGAAGCTCATAATGTGAAAGACCTCACCATTGAAGAACTAATGGGAAATCTCATGGCATATGAGATTGAGCTTGAAGAAGACAAGAAGATCGAAGAAAAACCAAAGAAGAAGAATCTCGCATTCAAAGCCCAAGAGGAAGATTCCGATTACACGGACAATGAAGATCATATCGCGTTCATCTCAAAGAACTTTAAAGAGTTCATCACAAGTAAGTATGGAAAACGATCTTTTAGACCCACTAACTGTATTATTTGTTTTGGTTGCAACAAACCAGGGCATGTCAAGAGAGACTGTCCATTGGAGAGAAACAATCGTGATTCCAGAGATCGTGGAAAGAACAAAGATAATAATGAAAAGCGAAACAACGGAAGAAACAAATTCCGACGACCAAAGAAAGAAGCTTACGCAGCCTTCGACCAGAGCGACGATTCCTCATCCGATGAATCCTCAGAGGAAGATAATGATGAAAGAAGAGAAACAGCACACATGTGCTTCATGGCATCCACATCCTCCAAGGTAAGCACGCATCATGATTCATCTAGCGACAATGATTCGTCATCAAGTGATGATGAAGACATGGATTATAGGGGAGCATATAAGGAGCTATGCAAAATGCATGAAAAGCTCATAAAGGAACATAAAAGAACACTTAGAAATATTAAAAAGGATACTAAAGAAAAAGAGGAAATCATTAAAGAAAATAGTCTCCTTAAAGAAAAGAATGATTTTCTGCAAAACGATATTTCTTTAGTAAATGAAAAAGTTGAGAATCTGAATAATCTTCTCGTATCTGTCAAAGATAAATATGACGCTACGATGAAAATTATTGAGAATTTCAACAAAGGAAAAGGGAAGCTAGACGTCTAATAGATAATCAAAAAGCCTCATCTAGCAAAACCGGACTCGGTTATGATTCACATCATACCAAGAAACGGGTTAAGCATACTAGGATGCATCATTCTAACAATAATGTTTTGAGCATCTGGATACCAAAGAAACTATCTGATCAACGAAGGAAATGGTACGCTATTGACTTTGTTCAGCAAGTTCATTTAAACAAAAATTACAAATATATTGTTCATGAGGGAACTAAACCATACTAGGTTTGGCTTCCTAAAGACTTACCTTTCGGACTAAAAAAAGAGTGCCATAAACGTTTTATTTTTCAGGTACTCCAAAGAAATGAAAGGAAGAAAACAAGGTCAAACGCTTTGTAAAAGAATCAACATCAACAATTTTCTTGCGCAACTCAATTTTTTTCTTTGTTAATATATATATGATTGAAATTGATTAAATAAATATTTTTTATTTTACTTTGATCTTATGTATTTGTGGTACACTTCTAAAAACATTTTGTGTTCAGAAATCGCACTCAACCTGGATCAAAACCCCCTCGGGATGAGAAAACGACTCAACCCAGTAGGGAGTCGACTACCTCCATGAGGGAGTCGACTACCAGAGTATATGCGAAAATCTGGGTTTATTTTTGACTAACTCCTAATGGGTTCTATTGAGTAATTGGGTTCATATCCTCCAGTCAACTTATACCCAATAAGCTAAAACTTCATCCTAACCCTTCATCTCTTGATCCTAAGGCCCTCATTCATCTCCATCTTTCATCCAAAGATTAAAACCCCCAAGAGAAACCCTAGGTAGCCGACTACCCCACTTGTTCCTCCTCTCTTGAGAATTCTCTTGGTGCTTGGTTCATTTGAAACTCCTCCAAACTTCACCCAAGGTAAAAAAAATTTTACTTCATGCTCTTTATTTCATTACTTCTTTTTCTCTTGCTTATCTAACATTGTAAAAATACTGTTTCTACTCTTTCTAGATGCATATCAAATGAATTTTCACCAAGAAGAGAAAAACATTATCTGAAATTGATTCTGAAAAAGAAACCATTCTACCCTATCTTTTCAAGACCACCACTTATGAACAATTCGTTAAGATCACTAAGAGACCCATCTTGCATGAACGTTTTGTTAAGCTTAATGATGTTATAAATTATGGCATTGATAGCTTGCTTGATTTCCAGAACTTGGCCAACCTATTCTCATCTGAAAATACTTATCCTTGCTACCCTAGGCTTGTGCACTTGTTCTATGCCAACATGGACTACGATCTTGCTAAAAGCCGTTTCATAACCAAATTCCTTGACACCAAGCTTGCCATTACTGTCAAATCTCTAGGAGAAGCCATAGGAATCCCATATTCCGGCATGCTTCTTGATAAAATTGAAATGACTGAAGGAAATATTTTAGAGAGAATGTATTTGCCAGGACGACATTTTCAGACTAAACTGCCATGTAGCGATCTTCGCTATCCGGCAAGAATTTTGGCAAATATATTATCCTATAATATCACTCAAAAATCTGGAAGTCATTCGATCTTATCAGAAAAACAAGCCAAATGCATCTATGCAATACTAGGTAACATTTGCATCAATTGGGCCAAAGTTATCATGGATTCTATACTTGCTTCAGCTTCTTCAAATAAACCATCTTCCACTTTAGCTCATGGGCACTATCTCACTATATTGTTTATTAGCTATAATGTGCCTTTGGATCATGAAACCTCTATTCTAGAACCGGCTTGAGTTTTTGATGTTCATGCACTTGAGAGAATGAATCTTCACCATGACCTTGATGAGAACATCCCTGAAGAAAAACTTGCAGCTGAAGGAGGATCCTCATCCTCTAGGAAAGGTAAGAAAATTGTGGTTTCAGATTCTAAAGAAGAAGGAGGAGAAGAAGAAAAAGGAATCGAAGAAGAAGAAGAAGCACCGGCGTATATTCTTGAGCTCCTAGAAATGCTTCTTAAGAAGATTGGAAAATTGAAGATTTCACAAGAGAAAGGATTTGAATTTCTCAATCAAAAGGTGGACGACCTCAAGGAGATCGTCGTGAAAAGCAACAAGATGACTGAGGAAACGCTCGTTATGATCCTTGAAGAGATCAAGGAACTGAAGAAGACAAGCGGTCATCCTTAGCTTCATGAACTTAGCTTCATGAACAATGGTTCTCTTTCAAAACAATGATTCTCTAAAAACTATGTTCTTAAGACTTATGGCTTGTAATAACTTTTATCGTGTGATGCTAGCTATCATGAACTTATCTACTATGCAATACTTTAGTTGTTCCTATGAACTAACATCTCTCTTGCAGGCATATGAAATTGAATTCCTCTCCTAATTATTTTATGTTATGTAAATATTATTTTTTGTTTTTTTGTTGATGAAAAGGGGGAGAAAAATATATGAAATGCAAAAATGAAATTATATGAATTGTATTGCTAACAGCTTCGATGCAGGGGGAGAACCGCATCAAAACAGGGGGAGTAAGTATACTTAAATGTATTTTCATTTTTAACCTACTTCATTTTTTTTTTCATTTGGGTGTCATCATCAAAAAGGGGGAGAGTGATGGAAATTGAATTCCACCCCAAGTGATTTTGATGATGAGCACACCAAATGAAAGCTTAAGTATACTAACTACACTACACTGAAGTGTGCAGAATATGCGAAGTTTTACTTATACTCAAAGGAGCACAAATCTACGCTCAAAGACAAGGACAAACGTGGCTAAATCAAATGATGAAGTTCAAGCTCAAATAGAACAAGAAGCTCAAGTGAAGCTCGCATCCACTTCATCAAATTTGATCAAGCTTCCGAAGACATGTCCTAAGTCTATAGTGAGTGTGTCGTGTCTCTTTAGGGTATTTATCAAAGCCAAATCATATAGACAAAACACACGCACACAAACAATTTGAAAAAGCTTTTTGAAAATCTTTTTATATCTTCAAAAATATTTTAAGAGCTTTCTCTAGTCATCCTATAACTTCCGTAGTGAAACTCCACACACCCTGGAGTTAACTACCTGTCTGACTAGAAGTGTTGCAGGAAAAACTCCTCTGGGAGTCGACTACCAACAGTAGGGAGTCGACTACCAGCTGAGATTCGAGATTCCCTGAAACACTCTGGGAGTCGACTACCAACATGAGGGAGTCGACTACCAGCTGTAAAATTCTGACGTTTTGATTTGAATTTTGAAAATTCGTTGAGTGATTTTCTCCGAGATTTTTGGGACAAAAGTCAAAGAAAAATTGAATTTCAAATCTCAGAATTTTCCCTATAAATAAGAGCTAATTTCATTTGAGAAAAACACAACATCTATTGAAAATAAAATCTCTCGTGCAAACGCTCTTCAATTCAAAAGCTCTCATTCTCTCTAGCCAATTCTATTTTTATTGTGATCTTGCAAAATTCTGTTATTACTTTTTTAAAGATCATACTCTTGTTTTATTGGCTAAACGTTTTTCAAAATCCTTATTGCTATTCTCTTTATTTTTGTTTAAAGGATTTTTTGAAAAACATTAGATCTAGATCACAAAGAATTCTCTCGTATCTGTGTGATCTAGACTCTCATTCTATCAAGCCACTACACAATTTTGTCTATCATTGATTGGCTATAGAATCGGGTGTAAAAACCAATCTCCATCAATTTATTGTGGTGTATTGGATATAAGTTTCATTGTGTTGTTGGAACACTAGACAAGTCTAGGTGTTGCCAGTCGGAAATCTTGGTTGAGACTAGGTCGTTGGAAATCCTAACGAGTGAAGTTAGGTACTTGTATTTGCCAAGGCAGATAGTGGAAAATCTCGTACCGGATTGGTCGGGGACTGGACGTACCCGGGTTGCGGGGAACCAGGATAAAATCGCTTGTCTCTGCGTTTGTTTTTCTGTGATTGTTTATATTTCTTGTACAAGCATCTTTCATTTGCTAATCTTATATCTTTGTAATTCCTTGTTGGTTTATTATTGCAAAGATTATTTATTTAATTCCGCTGTGTAAAGATCTCCTTGTAAAGATTTATATATGATTGTAATCTTTTTTCTATCATATTTGTATGATTACTTTGTTGATTAAGAACCAAGCGTAGATCACTCTACTTGGCTTCTTAGGCAACATTAGAAGGATTTTATTTGTGCTAATCTTAACAATCGAAAAGTATACTATTTGCACAACACTATTCAACCCCCCTTCTAGTGTTGTTTGCCATCCACAGGATCCATCACTTGGTATCAGAGCGAGGCTACAAAGGTGATGGCGTCAACATCCTTTCACTCTGAAGGACTGAATAGCATGCGACCACCACTGTTCAATGGAACCAACTACGCTAGCTGGAAGATCCGAATGAAGACTCATCTAGAGTCATTAGACATTGAAGCTTGGACCGTTACTAAAGTCCCGTACATCGCACCCACCGACGTTGAGTTTGGAAAAAGGTCTGTCGATGATAAAAATGGTCACTCTACTTGTTTTGAGTTGTTTTACGATAAAAAGCCTCAAGTGAAATATTTTCGTGTCTTTGGTTCAAAATGTTTTATAAAGAACACCTTCGGTAATTTAGACAAATTTGAGCCAAGATCCGATGAAGGAATTTTGTTGGATATTCCACACGTAGCAAAGCCTACCGGATATACAACAAAACTTTTTCAACGATTGAGGAATCACTTCACGTATCTTTTTATGAAGATTTTGACTTTCCTCATGTTGATGATGATAATGTAGACATTCTTTGTGATTCTCTTAATAATGTTAAGATTAATGATAATATTGTTGAGACTAACACTTCTAACGAAGTTGTTGAAGTTGTTCCTAGTGATCCAGGTTTACTCAAAGCTTATCCATCCGTTCGAAACCATCCCCATAACCAAATCATTGGAGATATTGGTGTGGGTGTTCGAACGAGATCAAGAATTGAAGAATTCTCCCATTGCGCATTCGTCTCTACCATTGAGCCAAAGAACATTCAAGAAGCTTGTGAGGATAGCTCTTGGATAGTGGCAATGGAAGAAGAACTAGCGCAATTCGAGAGAAATGAAGTTTGGGAACTTGTACCTCTTCCAAATGGTCACCAAGCTATCGGGACCAAATGGATCTTCAAGAACAAGACGGATGAAAACGAGGTAATCACACGGAACAAAGCAAGGTTAGTAGCTCAAGGCTATCGGCAAGAGGAAGGTATTGATTTCGAAGAATCCTTTGCCCCCGTAGCTAGATTAGAAGCTATTAGGTTGCTTTTATCTTTTGCATCCCATAAGAATTTTAAATTATTTCAAATGGATGTTACAAGTGCATTTTTAAATGGATTTGTAAATAAAGAAGTCTATGTTTCTCAACCTCCCGGTTTTATTCATGAGAAATTTCCAAACCATGTTTTCAAACTTAAGAAAGCGTTGTATGGATTGAGACAAGCTCCTAGAGCTTGGTATGATCGCCTTAAGACCTTTCTTTTGAATTTATGTTTTAAAATGGGAGAAGTTGATTCTACACTCTTCATTAAAGATTATGAAAATGACATTCTTTTGATTCAAGTTTATGTAGATGATATTATTTTCGGTTCTACTAACTTTAATCTTTGTCAAGAATTTTCCAAGTCTATGAAGGATGAGTTTGAGATGAGCCACATGGGAGAGCTCACCTACTTCCTTGGATTGCAAATTCGACAAATGGAGAATGACACTTTTATACATCAGACAAAGTACACATGGGAGCTTATTAAGCGATTCGGGATGGAATCGTCTTCAAGCAAAAGGACTCCCATGAGTACTACGACTCATCTACACAAGGATGAAAGCGGAAAAGATGTAGACGTTCGTCTATATCGAGGTATGATCGGTAGCTTACTTTACTTAACCGCTAGTAGGCCCGATATCATGTTTTCCGTATGTATATGTGCTAGATATCAAGCAAGACCTAAGGAGTCACACTTGATTGCGGTTAAACGAATATTTCGTTATCTCAATCAATCCCTAGATTATAGGTTACTTTACCCAAAGTCTAGCACGTATGAGTTAATCTCATATAGTGATGCCGACTTTGCCGGATGCAAGTCCGACAGGAAAAGTACTAGTGGCACATGCCATTTCTTAGGAAATTCCTTAGTTTCTTGGTTCTCTAAGAAACAGAATTCGGTGTCATTATCCACGACTGAAGCGGAATATATTGCCGCGGGTCTTGCATGTGCACAAGTTCTTTGGATGAGACCCACTCTTAGTGACTATGGTGTCAATTGTGATACTTGCCCTATCATGGTTGATAACCAAAGTGCTATTTGTCTTTCCAAGAATCCGGTACACCACTCCCGTACCAAACACATAGACGTGAGACACCATTTTATAAATGATCATGTAGCTAAGAAGGACATCATCTTAGAGTACAATGAAACCCAAAAACAAATTGCCGATATCTTCACTAAACCTCTTAAAGAAGATTCATTTGTGAGGTTGCGTGGAGAATTGGGAACTATGGGTGAATCTGAAATCTAGAAGCTCAATTTTCATGCTATAACTCCTTATTAAGCTCATATTCTTAATTGTCTTTCTTCATGTGTTTTATTGTTTTATGAAATTAAGAAAGGCAATTGTGACTTATTTGATTTCATGAGTTTTCGAAGTTGATTGGAATAATTTTTGTTTCAATAGATTTATTGTTTTCATAATGATTTTAAGATGTATTTGTGATTAGAGTATAGGTCCTAGGGTGAGTGTTCTTATTCTCTGGAATTCTATCTCACTGTGCATTTTTGGACCAGGACAGACGACTGTTTTTATCTTGACAGTCGACTGCCCTACTCTATATCCTCCATATGAAAATTGATATCTTTCGCACAGCCGACTGTTGACTGTTTTACAGTCGACTGTTAATTTAACAGGCGACTGCAATTTAGTCATCAGGCGACTGTACTCTCTGTCAATTTTTTACAGTATTCTCTGTTATTCTTGTGATCTGTATTAATTCTCGGCCAGCCGACTGTTGTGTATATGTCAGTCGACTGTCCAGCGGACAGGCGACTGCATTATACTTGCCAGTCGACTGCCCATCTATCTGAGATTTAATTTTATCACTTCATACAGTCGACTGACTTTTGTTCTCCAGTCGACTGTCTCCTGCTGTGTCGGTTCATGTGATTTGATCCGAGCCGTCGATTCTTTGATCCAACGGCTCAGATTGATTTTCCCTAATTTATATTCAATAGAAGCGATCACTCTCCACGTCGTTTTTCTCTCTCCTCCGTTTCGACTGTGCGTTCTTCCCGCTCGATTGATGCTCCTTCGCCGTCAATCTCGCTCCCTTTCGTGCGTCAATCTCGAGGAGTCGTTGCCCTTTGTTCTGTCACTCAACGAGGTTAGGTCGCTTCCGTCTAACTCGTGACTTCTTAGGTTTTGATCGTTCTGTTTCTTGCCCTAGCTCCGTGCTCGGCCATGGCTCTTTTCGATCATTTCTTCCCTAATGTCTCACTCGACTTCCTCAATGAGCCTGTTCCTTCACCAAAACCTGATCCGGCTCCCTCTTCGCCTCAATCTTCGGGAGAGCCTCTTCATATCTCTGTCAGTGACCCTATCCCATCCGTGCATGCTGCTGAACACTCATCTCGGGCTGCTGAGCATCCCTCTACGGAGTTTCTACTTCGTCAGTTGGACGCTCGTATCTGTGCTCTTGAAATGCTGTCTGTTTCCCTTGATGAGAAGCTTTCGCTTTTGCTTAAGCTTCAGCTTATCTCGTGTAAGCATCTTGCTTGTCCTGTTCCTCCCAAGCTTCGTGACCTGTTTGCTACCTCTGAGAACACTTCTCCTGCTTGTGTTTCTCATCCTCCTGGCTTCACGCCAAAACCCCATGTGTCTCCAACCTCCGTTGCCCAGACTCCACCTCATGTTCCTGTTGGTTCATCTGCTGTTCGTGTTTCGTCTTCTAAGAGGAAGTCTCCAGCTTTTCCTACTCGTCGCTCTGCTCGGCTTTTGTTTCGATCTTCCGGCCGTCCGTCGGACCCCTCAGTAATTCAGATCGACTGAGGCTGATGCTGATGCTGTTCTGTTCACTCACCTGAAGACCTTGTTTTTATTTTGTGTGGTCTGCTTTTGCTTAGGTTGAGTGATTATGATATATGTTTTGTCGTTGTATGATGGATGATGCTGTATGCGATACTTTTATATGTGTGATGATATAGTCTTTGATGTCGTCATGATGTATTTTTTTCATCATGATGTATCTTTTTGGGGTGGCCATGTTGATGACCATCCGATGATGTACTCAGCTGCTTTATAGTATATATATATGATGTTACATCTCTCTCTTGTGTCACATTATGCTATATTGATTAATTTCTGTGTGATGTATGATATATTGTCTCTATGTATGCTTCACTCTTCTTGATGTGCTTTTGAGACAATACACGAATTTGATATTTGTTAATTCATGCTCTGTCGTTGATGTGATGAATTTGTGAAAATTATTTTCTTTTCGATTATCTAAAATGTTGATATTGGATTTCAATTTCATTACTCACATGTGTATATGATGAGATTTTATGAGTTTTGATTCGATATATCTTTATACTCCTTGATTGTTGTTAGTTCGTATTTTAGCACTATTATTGTTGTTATTTGCTCCCACCTTTTTGGATAATGCCATAAGGGGAGAGAAATAAACATACAAGATTCATAATGGATGTGCTAAGTATGTTCTAACGCTTGAATCTAAGATTTTCGTTGCCTTAGATTCAGGGGGAGTAAGATTACAATAAATAGGAATTTTATTTCCTAGATTTCTTGAATTAAATTCATTCATATCTCACTCATTTGCTTCAATTGCTATATAGATGCTCTAATATTTGTTGGTTAACTTGATTGGCATCTATGTAGGGGGAGTAAGTTTTCATTGCGCACAACTATTTATCTTTTTGTTTATGTTTGTTTGTCATCATCAAAAAGGGGGAGAATGTTGAGTATTGGACTTCTCCCTACTTGGTGTTAATGATGAGCAAACATAAATACTTGTGACTAATCCCCTATTTTGCAGTTAATCCATTGCCTAAGCTTACTATGAAGATCAACTAGCAATGGATGACTCACAAACGTGATTGAAGGCAAATGATATGAATTGGATGATCGTAGATTGACGATTGAAGCTCCGTAAAGACTTCAAGCTCATACGATGGAAAGAAGAGATTATTCGTCAATGTAATTTTTCTTTTATCTCTTCTAGTATGTACCTTAGAAGTAGAACTATGATGGAGCACTCACACACATCTACATTCTGTCATAGGACATCTTTAGACCTTTGTTCTTTGATCCCAATTCAATTCTCTTTTGTTTGTGCTAGGATTGTTTATAACAGCCGACTGCTTAACAGCTTACAGTCGCCTGTCTCAAAAACAGTCGACTGTCTTTTGTTCTACAGTCGCCTATTATGCACAGACTATTACAATGCAGTTTTTGGGTCCTCTCTGATTATCTCGCACAGGCTACTGTTGAACGTTTATCAGGTGCCTGTCTTAACGACAGTCGATTGTGAATGGTTCATCAGTCGCCTGTCTCTCCTTGCCCAAACTCTGTTTGATCCGATTTCTACGGCCAGTCGACTTATGCTGTATATACAGTTGACTGTCTATTAGATCAGTCGACTGTCTATGCTGCAACAGTCGCATGTCTGTAAGTCTATTCTTTGACTCAGCTCTCTGGAAATTTCTCCTGTCTGTGACAGTCGTCTGTTTAAGGATATACAGTCGCATGTTCTGATTAACAGTCGACTGTGTTCCTTGCATCAGTCGTCTGTCCTGTATCTTGTGAGATTTCCAGTATTTCTTCTAACTTACTCTTCTCTCGGCCAGTCGCCTGTCGAAGAATGTACAGTCGCATGTTGGTTTTACAGACGACTGTCTTGGCTTCATCAGTCGACTGTCCACGTGGTAAGTTACCGTTATGAATTCTCACCTACCCTTGCTGACTGTGCAACAGTCGACTGTGGTTTGTTCAACAGTCGACTGTCGCA
The DNA here is from genome assembly GCA_030789695.1 of Scilla litardierei. NCBI lineage: Eukaryota > Viridiplantae > Streptophyta > Magnoliopsida > Asparagales > Asparagaceae > Scilla > Scilla litardierei. Next base: position 386,305,450 of record CM061142.1, read on the forward strand.
AGTTCAGATTATATCCGTTGAGATTTTTCTCACGGATTTCGATTGGGTTTTTGCCTAAACTGTTTTGTGGATTTGAGAAAGCTATAAATAGAGCGTCTACTGTTTTATTGGAAGGTTACTCATTCATTGCAAAATCCTTCAAGCTTTCATTTCCAAAGATCAAAGCTTTCAAATCCAAAGCCCTAAGTATTTCCAAATCTTGTTCTCTTGCTCTCCAACCTAGAACCAAAGATTGATCTTCTAGGCATTTGGTGCAGTCAAGAGAAAGGGCTTTTCTCCTCTCTTCCAAGAGAGTTCTTCAACACACATCACACTTCTCCTTCAAGTTCTACTTCAAGGCATAGATGATTGTAAGTGTTGCTTTCAGATTTCATAACTTCTTTATTTGAATTGTGCTCTTGGTTGTGAGAGTGGTTTTTGCTTGCTCCCTGGTTGTGGGAGTCAAGGACATCGATTGTATTCGATTGCACTTGTATGGTTGCTACAAGTGGGTTTTTAAGGAAACCTCAAGTTAGGGTTCTAACTTGAGTATCCGGTGGTATCCGGGTGGTAGGGACGTAGGATTACCGGGAACAAGTCGGGAGTTGACTTGGGTAATCCGAACCCTTGAAACATAACTGCGTTTGCGTGTGTTTCTCTTTGGGTTGTTTTTCTATTCCGCACTATTTGTTGGATTGCATTTTATTTGGCGTAAATTCCTTTTAAATTTGCAGAAACACTATTCAACTCTCATTCTAGTGTTTTCCCCATAGACAGGGTCCTTACATGTCATACTATCTAGATTCTAATGTCATATACAAAATAGTAAAAGTAGTAGAAATGATTTTAAAGATTAAAAATAAAAGTAAATATAAAATACTAAAAATGCTAAAATACATTTTATATCTATGAAAAATACATGAAACATACATGAAAATACATGAAAAATACATGAAAAATAAAGAAAATACAGCAAAGTATAAAATACAGAAAAATACAGGAAAATACAGCAAAGTATAAAATACAGGAAAATACCGAAATACATGAAAATACAGCAACGTATCTCCGATACCGATACCGAAACGAAACTACCGATACGGACGATACCGAAACTTGCTTCCGAAACCGCCGAAACGGACGATACCGATACCGAAACCTAAATTTTGGGCGGAGCGATACCCTATCCGAAACCGATACCTAAAACCTTGGTGTCACCATGGATATGGAGTTTGAATATGGATGGCTATAGGATTTGAATTTGAATAGCTATAGGATTTCATTTAATCACCATTGATTTGCATGCGATTCTCCATATCTCTCCATCTTTGACCAAGTCTTCAATTTGCATGGTTTTAGGATTTGATTCATGCACCAATTGATTTGAATCAATTCAAATCTGGATTTGAATTGATTTACTTCTTATCTTCCCACTTTTGACTTAGTCCAATATTTGTAGCCATCATCTCCATCTTTGACTTAGTCCACTTGGCTAATGCATGGCAAATTCTCCATCACTTTGACTTAGTTTCTCTTTGAGTATTTGCGAGAATGTCATTCCTGAAAACACTTAGCACACACATTAAATCATTCACACACGTTTGTTATCATCAAACACGAAGTGATCAATCGTTGTATCCAACTACAAGTTGTATCCAACAATCTCCCCGTTTTGATGATGACAAACTAATATAAGATTTGCAATAACGATTCAAATGATATCATCGTGACATGTGTGTGAAGTGTGATAATGGAGGATGTATATAATATGCAACAAGTGCAATAATGATGTGCAACATACAAGCATGCAAACAATGATGTTTCAAACATACAACCATGCTCCCCCTTTATTCATGCTCCCCTTTGAACAAATATTCACATATTCGTTTCTACATGCATTCATTCATTATTCATTAATGCTCCCCCTTAAACCAATATTCATATATGCAACATATAAGCATTAATGTACACACCAAATCTTCTCAATTCTTTCTCCCCCTTTTGTTATCATCAAAAGTGTATACATGAAGTCAATTTCATACCACATGCAAACTAAAGAGTATTATAAATTACAACTAGCACTTGCATGTAAGCACTTCAAATTCAATGAAAATTATAACATAGACTTCTACACCATTGTGTAAGTGTGATGATTAAACATTGAAGCACATGATGAGAACTTTTAATAAATTCAACCAAAACCAATCTACATTTTCCATTAAATATGAAATCAACTAGGATTGATTTCCCACACTCATTAAAAATGAGTTCAGGGTACCACACCCCGAAAACATAGCCTATAAGAACTCTTAGATGTGGAGGTGGCATTGGTTGACGAGTATAACGTCAATACTAAAGATTACCCGTAAAGCATATGTTGGATACTCGTGGGTAGTGTATTTGCCAAGTATTGTATACATTTTTCATACAGAGCTATTTTCTTTCTTTTTGAATTTTTTTTTTCAAATTCAATTCTTTTTTACTCAATTTTTATTCATGGCAAGACACATCATATCCCTTAGATTTTCAGTTATTTTCATCCTACATTCATTTTCCAATATTTCATAAAAGATGTCCCCAAATGTACAACAATATTTAATATTCGTGGAAGTGAAAGTGTAGGTGTAGAAATCAAATTATTCTAATCATTGAATATGTCATGGCTATTTAGAAAATCAAACATACACATGTAACCATAACTATAATACATCAATTTCTACATGGATATGATTATTGTTAGTGCACGGATAAAAGCCCGATTGGATATCCGCATACCCGACCCGTTTCTTCTCCACGACCCGTTATCTCCCACTCTAAGCGGGATACGACTGAGTCAGGCGAACGGGTCAGGCAACCGTTGGACTGATGCCGACTTTCAAGGAGTTAATGAGGCCAAGTAAGCTCGAACACCGGAGAAGATCGTGCCCAAATCAATGAGGGGCGGTTACGCCTCATCAAGGGAGAGCTACCTATAAATATGTTGACTGACAAAGGTAAAGGGGTTCCATTTTCAAGGTATGAGTGCTAATACATAGAACTCTATCTTTTTATTTCTCCGTTCCATATTCGAGCTTGCGTTGTAAGTCTAGGGACGAACCTCAGTGGGTCGATCTCTACTACACCAAGCTCCCTCTCACCCTTAAGTTCCATACTAATTTAAGCATCGGAGGGGATTTGGGTCGGAACCCATATCCGCCCCCATAACGACTCCATGTGGTGCAGATCGTCGATCGCCATCCAACGCCCAAGGTCGATAGCGAGCTCTTCAGCCTCGAACGACCGACCCAACGATCGTTCGTAGGTCGATCAACGGTTGTACCAGCATCAATCATCAATTATCGACCCCGGTTTCTTCAACCGAGGGTCCCACTTCAAAGGCTGATTAGGCTCCAGCTCAGCGCTTCGAGTCTTCGTCAGCTTGACAACTGTGCCGGTCAATTTTGGCCTTAACGGTTTGGCACCGTCTATGGGAAACCACGAGTCGACATCCCCCTCGACGAACCACTCGAGTATGCCGACTCACCCAACCACATCCTCCGAGGTTGCTACAGAATCCCCCCGTGTCGGGATCACCAACATGATAACGGGAGGTCTCCCGCCCCCGGTGCTATCAACCTCTCTCCAAAGTTCCTACGATGGGGGATTGATGACAGTTTCCGAGGGTCGAAAGCGCCTCATATACTCGATGCCTCATATCTTCTTATCGGACGAAGATATGGAAGGAGTGGTGCTACCGCACGATGATGTTGTGGTTATCACGGCCACGGTCAGAAAGATCGCCGTGAAAAGATTGCTTGTTGGCACCGGAAGCTCATGCGACAAACTCTTCTTCACTACGCTGGAGAGGGTGAAAGTATCGTCCAAAGAGATTGACGCCTGGCACTGGACCCGTGGTGGGGTTCACCGGGCACTCCGCCTCGATAGCAAGCATCATCACTTTGCCGGTGACCCTCGGTGCGTATCTTCAAAAAATTACTCGCTTACCTTTATGTTGGTGAAGATCAACTTGGCGTACAACAGGATCATCGGAAGACCATTGCTGAACGCCGTAGAAGCGGTGGCCTCGACCTTACACCAGGTGATCAAATTCCGGACCCCTGAGGGGATCGGAAAGGCAAGAAGCAGCCTGGATCATACAAGCCAACGGTTCGTCCACACAAGCGGGGGGGCGGGGCTAGAATAATCGTCTAAACCTCCGGGGCGACCAATTCGAATACCTCCTCTGCTTCGATACGGGATGTGAGGCGGCCATTAACAAACTCTGATTGGCTCGAGCCCTTGGGGCGAAAGTAGTCCAACTATTCAGCGACCCCAGCCCCGACGCCCGTCAACTGAACGGGCCCATCGAGGCCCACGACGACTCGATGCTGAGTCATGCACATGTCGCTAAAACTGAACTCGCCACCTTCACACGTGCCGAGATTCACTACGCTCCAAGGTCGAAGAACCATCGAGCTGATGCCCTATCAGCGATTGGGTCGTCTAGCTCCAGCCGGGCCTGATCAAATTGGGGGCGTATGACGTATAAGCCTCGATCAAGGAGCTGCATGGGTGGATCCGATGATTCGTCCTGGTGGAGATATGTGACCAACCCAATGGAGGCACGAAAAGTTGAAAGGAAGGCATATCAATCCGCCCTGTTGGATGGTTCATTGTACAAAAGACGATGTACCAGGTATGACATATTCCCTCCATCTTAAATGCTTAGCCCGCAGGAAGCACGCCACGTGATCCGAGGGATCCGCGAGGGCGGTTGCGGGAACCATCACGGAGGAAAGTCTACAGCCTTGAAGGCCAAGAGACAAGGATATTTCTGCCCAAAAATCCTCGAAGATCAGAACCCCGACAGGGGAAACGTCCTTCACGCTGGACTACAGATGCAAACCTAGCGTCTCAATCAAAGCCCGTAAGAACCGTCTCGAACTCAGCATGCAACCGGGGAACGAGATCCACGAACGGGTGTCGACGACCCTCTTCGAGCATAGAGGGGCGCATGGCACACTACCTCTGCTCGAAACTCAGTGAGCGCAATATCCGGGTGGGATACTTGGGGCTGCGCAAGGCCGCCCTCTCTTCCGAGATCCTCAAGCAGGGAAAGCTCGCAGGCAAAATTGGAAAGGTCCTACACAATGATCGATGCACTCGATCTTGTCACCCACTTACTACCTACTTTGAATGGTAGGGAACTTCCCCATCCTTAGATCACGAAACATCCACAAGAGTATTATCAACGATTGTACCAAAAGGGTAAGTCGATCTGTCAGCTTTTACCATACACATGTTCCTTATGAGTGCCAAGCAGATCGTTCTTTGACACTAGTTGAAACGACCCTCGTCGGACGTAAGTCGAAGGGGCCACTCCACTCGCCACCAAACGACCCTTGTCGGCCGTAAGACCAAAATTGACCGGCACAGAACGACCCTCGTCGGCTGTAAGTTGAAGGGGCCACTCCACTCGCCGCCGAACGACCCTCGTCGGCCGTAAGTCGAAGGGGCCACGCCTCTCGCCACCGAGGGACCCTCATCGGCCGTAAGTCGAAGGAGCCACGCCCCTCGCCACCGAACGACCCTCGTCGGCCGTAAGTCGAAGGGGCCACGCCCCTCGCTATCGAACGACCACTGTATGACCAAAGAAGCGTGATTCACGGTGAATCCACCCCACCTATCCACGACATAACTTAAGGACTTCTACGTTCTTAGGTCGTCGAGGGGCCGTACACACGCAGATATTAAAAAAAGTTTTCGGATAAAGAAATGAAGACGCAAAAAGACTTTCTTCATTGATTTAAAATCGGAGATGTGTGTAGATACATGCACAACTCAGGAAAAGTACACTGGTGAGCCATTCAATGGATACTTATATTCATCAATGACACAATTAACGTCAGATTGCCATATATATATGAGGAGATGAAGGGCCGCAAGCAGTTGGCTATGTTGATTCTGTCTTTGCAGGCGACTTGGATGGAAGGAGATCCATGACATTCTACATCTTCATCTTGTCAGGAGCTCCGATTTGTTAGCGGAGTATACTTCAGTCTACGGTGGCCCTGTCTACTGTGGCAAAATACATGATACTGACTGAAGCTGTGAAAGAGACGATATGGCTGATGTGCTTGATGTATGATCTAGGGTCTACCAGAAGAAGTATGACCTCTATTGTGATAGCCGGAGTGCGGTGCACTTGGCTAAGTATTAGGTCTTCCATATTCGCACCAAGCATATCGAAGTGCGGTACAACTTTGTCCGAGACAAGGTGGGAGAAGAAGACGATGTCATTAATTTGTTGAAGATCGAAACAAATGACAATCCGACAGACATGTTGACTAAAGTTGTATCGAGAGCCAAGTTCAAGCACTGCTTGAACTTGCTCAATGCTGTTCCAAGATGATGCGAAGGCAGCTCCAGTTGGTGGCATTTGAGGCTCGGTGGAGCTAGTTGAGCCCCAGTGGGGGCATTGGGCTCTTCGGAGCAAAATTGGGGGAACATCCGATGTGACTATATCAAGGCGGTGCATTGAAGGTCAGCTGTATGACGGAGACCAGAATCTCGCCAAGGCGGAGATTTGTGAAAGTGGGCTCTATTGAGGCGCTGAAGAAGCATTGGATCGGCAGCCGAGCTATCTTGTGAAAGCTAGCTCGGCTGTGCTCGGATCTGACCTATCTGACTTTGCACAAGTCAGATACAAGGATGCCGATCAATTAGAATTCGACAGTGCATTTGGATTCTCAGTTCGGAGGATCGACGGCTCATAAGTCAACAACTCTATAGTCCGAGTTTCGAGAAGCTCGGATAGCTCGGCTCGATACTTCGTTTGCTCGATATTTAGAGGGAAGCTTGGTAGTATGGAGGGGGCCCATTATAGGGTGCGGCGTCCTATTCGTAGTAGAGTTGCTATATGATAGGAATTCCTTTAAAGTCGGGATTCGTATCTCTTGGGAATCCCTTTTCAATGATGACACCTATTGTACCCTAGGGCTATAAATAGGGTGTTTTAGACGAGAGTTTTTAGGAGGAACACAGAGAGATTTGAGCCGACTTTGTGAGAGCCAACTTTGAGAGATATTGTTGAGAGCTTTTAGAGAGAATTTGTGTGCTTTTTCGTTGTGAAGAGAGGAGATTTGTATTCATTCTTTCCTTTCGTAATAAAGCTCATTTGGTATTCCTTTGGCCGACCAACAGTTTAACGTTGGTATCTTTTATAGCGCTCCATTTGATTGTTTGTTACTCGTTCTCATCTCAATAGTCCGGCGGTCCTAGCCTTTCGCGCTCACGCACAATGCTAATATGTGTCGTCTAATGCTTATACAACTGATATTGATACTACAAATTGCTGGCCAATACAGAATCCGAAACCTAGATTTCGAACCGTGGTATGTACTTTCAGGCATTGAGTTTGTAGATTTGAATCTCATTGGGGTCGTAGCCTACAATTTTTTTCCTAGAAAAGAAGTGTTCTTTGAGGCCAAAACATTTAACTGAATTTTTTGTTGACTAGCCTCCTTGGGCCACGGGATTTCCAACATTTGAATCACTAGTATACTTGGCTTTGTTAGTAGGGACTGAGGTGGGACACAATTTGATAGATATGGAATTTTGGCCCCATTAGGGGCGTTTTTGTGATTTTTGGTTTTCTGGAGGGGTTTTCGTAATTTTCAGTTTTAGGGTCTTTTTATAATTTTCTTATTTTCAGTTTGTTATTTATATGTGGCTTATGGGTTAGGGATTCTTATGCTTATTTTGAGAGAGAAATCATAGGAGAGGTTGAGAATTCCCTCTTTGCGTAGAGTGCGGCCGTACTCTCAACTAGACGAGTTGGGAGATAGAGTTCTCTCGAAAGAACTTAACTCACATTTGTATCCCCTCTTTATTTTTAGTTATTTATTAATAAAGAAAGCAACTTTCACCCAAAATCTCTCTTCTATCCCTAAAAATCCTTCCTTTCTAATAAAAATACCAACTTTTCTCTAAAAATATCTTTCTATCAAAACTCAAATTTTCTACATTAAAACCTTACAAAAATCCTATCAAGTGGTATCAGAGCAACGATCTTGGTATCCATGGTGGTGTCGAAGAAAAAGATCAAAGATTTGGAGAAGATCGCACAAGTAGCGGATCTGAAGAAATCTATGGAGGTTCTTAAATCTGAGGTCGAGGCATTAATTGAAGAAGAATCCAAATGGACTAAATCGAAGAAGAATCCAAAGAGACTAAGGCGACGATAGAGTCCCTTGCGCAAATCCTAGCACAAGGTGCTCTCCTATAAACCCTAATGCAGCAAATTCCGGATGTAAACGCGGCGAAGAGTTCAGATTTGGGTGACAATCTAATTTGGGGCAAAAGACGACAACTTTGGTGAAAAAGAAGTGGAAGAACGAAGAATTCGTTGAAGGATTGCTCTCCGACGCAAATCGAGACTATGAGGAAGCGACAAGAAATAACGAGGGGCAAGACAACCCTAGGGCTGCTGTGCAGGTCCCTTCGGGCCTTGCAGGCCACATGCATGCTTCCATGACCTTGCAGTGGCCATGTTGGGCCCTGACTTGGCAGCCAGGGGCCCCCGCGGACCCTGGACAGCGAGCCAGGGGTTCTGCGGGGCTTTGAGGATTGATGGTGGGCCCATTCGGGTCCCACGATTAGCACCGGGATGCAACAGATCCACGGGGAACTTTGATGATGGCCGTAGCTTCATTCTGGGCTTTGTGGTGGGCTTTGTGGATGATGATGGAAACATTGGTTGGCCCTATAATGACAGAAGAGACGCGCAATGTTATGACCCTTCCGAGAGCAACAACGATGGCGGTAGACTAATCTTTTACTTTTGACACTAGAGGAGACAACCAACTTGGAGTGGATGGCCCACACACTTCATGCACCATCTTAAGGATAATGTGGTATTTCAAGGGCGGAATAACGATAGATTTGGAATTTTGGTCCATCGGGAGCGTTTTCGTAATTTTTTGTTTTCTAGAGGGTTTTTGGTAATTTTCAATTTTAGGAGTTTTTTATAATTTTCTTATTTTCATTTTATTATTTATATGAGGCTGGGGGGTTAGGGATTCTCATGCTTGTTTTGAGAGAAATCATAGAAGAGGTTGAGAATTCCTTCTTTTCGTGGAGAGTGCGGCCATCCTCTTGAATAGGCGGCTTGGGAGAGAGAGTTCCTCTTGAAAGAACTCATCCTACCTTTGTATCCTCTATTTATTTTCAGTTATTTATCAATAAAGACAGCAACCTTCCCCCAAAATCTAACTTTTTAGCCCTAAAAAGCATTCCTTTCCCATAAAAATCCCACCTTTCTTCTTTAAAAAACCACCTTCCTACCAAAACCCAAATTTTCTACATCAAAACCCTAGAAAAATCATATGACAATCCCAATTCTCGTCAAAAAATGGAAAAGGGGGGAATTTTCATCTGTTAGTCTGAGAGCATAACCTTATTAATTAATTAGACTTGGTTCATTATTGGTTGTGATCTATCTGACCTGTTCTACATTTGCAGATGTGAAATGGAAGATATACTACTGGAGATGGACCGCATATTACGTCCTGAAGGTACAGTTATAATTCGCGATGAAGTTGATGTTGTGAACCGGGTGAGAAAAATGGCTACTGGAATGAGGTGGAACACTAAGATGCTGGACCATGAAGATGGCCCTCTTGTACCTGAGAAAATCTTAATTGCTGTCAAAACTTACTGGGTTGGCAGTGGAAGTAACTACACAGTTAAGTAACAACAATATCATTTTGGAATACAAGAGACTGCAGAATTATTTGGAGCTGCTGCTTCTCTCTTGGTGTGTTGTACATCCCAGTAGATGATAAAGGGTTCTCGAAGTTAAATAGGGTTTGAGATGCAAGTTTAAAGGATTAGATGAAACTGCTCACTATGTATGGATGTGTGTATATTTATAGCTCCACTCTTGCAATTGTCAAGTTTTGCATCACTGGGCCGATATTGACTGATTTTTCAACTAACAAATGTGCCCTCTAAATCGAAGGACCATGGGTGTGTTTGCGATGACGTCTTACATGTATGGGATAGATTGTGTTTTAATCCATTATCAAGATTAACTTCTTACAACTATCATGGTATATGCATCAAAGATCTTATTGGTAATGGGGGTAAATGGGGATTTGGAAGGAAGATTATGATGCCCTAGTATTGTTGTACTCAAATAACATTTACTGCCAGTAGGTATCAGAGATCCAGAGCAATTTAAAGCTCTCGTCAACAGTAGGAATGGAAGTTTTGATTACTGAAATGTTCAGACTATTCACTGTTGCAGTTATTATCCATTTGTTACTTCGTATTCTGCTGATTACTTGTCTCTGAATATTCGCTTTGATGTTGTTGGAGGTGGTTGTGTATATCCTTTGTCATGATCTCATTAGAATAGCTGTAAATACGGAAATAAGCCATGCACTGGACATGAAACTGAAATAACTTCCACTAGATGTCTTCCTGACAGAGAGAGTTCATGTAAGACATTGATTCTGCTTAACAATTATAAGCCACTTGCTTAACAATCTCTTTTTGGTTTTTTTTTAATCAGAACAAAGTTTCTTTGGAGTTTTGAATGCCAGATCAGAACTCGTTGCCATCAACTTTGCAGTTCAGAATCTGATAATCCACTTTGAACTTTCATTATTTTGTCAAACTAATTGAGTTATTCTATTTATTTTTTTGTTTGGCCCCCACACAGCCAAAATTATTGAAGAGAATGCTTGAGTTTTTTTTTCTTGAGCCGAATAGTTTATACATGTACTTTTAACTTCTCATGCTCACCCTTCTACTGCGCATTCTACCTTCATTTATTATTAGGATTATTGTCTGTTTTGTAGTTAAGACGTGCCAGAAAAGTTTCTAATGTTTGGAATGAACCAGTTGGTACAAATGAAACAACCTATATTAACCCCCTTACCGCCTTGTCTGGGGAGAATATTCAACGACTCCGGCCACTCCTCCAGTTTACCAAAGTAATGTCATATATACCTTATGACGCGGGACAATTTTTGAACACTGTATACTCATATCACCAGAAACCAGAGGTCTCTTTATGACTCCTGCTGCCTCTACATCATTTTCTAAATTGGGAATATATAGTACAAAACATGGCGGTTGTTGGGGTACAACATGGGCGGCGCACAATTCATTCTCCACAGTGGTATATGGATGATAATGGGCATGGCCAAATGATTTGTAGGGATGATGATATGGCATGCCCAATGGGAAGTTCAATCGGAAGCCCAATCGGGCTTTGGGCATGCCCATTCTCATCCCTACATTGGTATGGTACTGTCCATTTTGGGCCCTTCATAAGGCACTCGCATGGTTTTGTGCTTGGGCTCTCCCCAGAAGGCCTCGTACCAATGTAGATTCAATTCTCATATTTAAACCCTTCACATTCCCCTTGTCTAGCCAATGTGGAACTATGTTTGATACCTCATAATCTCCACCTCAAATATAGTCTCACATAGTTACCACTTTGACTGATCAACTTGATCAGTCCATCTTGTTCGTCAAGTCGATCCCTTACTCGACTTGGGAGTTCATTTGAAACTATGTGGTCACGGGACACACTTTTCACATCAACTGCTTAATTCAGACTTATCTTGAACTGTGTGGAAGAGGACACACGTTCACATCAACTTCACTGTGTGGGAGGAAAAACATGAAACTCACCTGTCTGAAAGAGCCACATACGAGTGTCACACACATCTGCTCGATCGAGTCAAATCATACTCGAGAGCTCAACTCCACATGGCATACGGATCCATATGGCACCAATTTCACATCGACAAAGTTAGGGGTCCGGCTCTGAACCACTTGTTGGGATACAAAGATGAGCGGCGCACAATTCAATCTCCACATTGGTATATTGTCCACTTTGGGCCCTTCAGAAGGCAATCGCATGGTTTTGTTCTTGGTCTCTCCCCAAAAGGCCTCATACCAACGGAGATTCAATTCTCATATTTATACCCTTCACATACCCCTTGTCTAGCCAATGTGGGACTATGTCTGATATCTCATGCGGCGCGAGTATCAAAGGGCACGGTGCGCGAGGAGGTTCGGTTCGAGTGTACCAAAGGAGGAGGCGACTCGGGTCCGTCACGGACCAGGTCCCAAACTTGTAATTTTGCGTCCACATGGGAGGGTTGTTTGGTGATTCGACATTTGACTAATCCCTCTCCTAATCAAGGGCCGGCTGGCCCTAGCATGGGTTATCGAAGAATTGACAAGGTATTTTATTTTCCTAGAACCCTAGAATAATTTCCTTTAGTAATTCTCTATTGCTCGTTATTTCAGATCAGTTGTTCTAGCTTTATTTAGTATTCTCAGATCAGTTCTTCGCATTAAACCCCTAGCTTTAGTAGTCCAAAGCCATAAAAATCCAACCTTTATCCCCACAAAAAGCCCTAGACGCATCAATTTAATATCAGAGTATCAGATCCATGGCAAATACTCGATCTGTGGAACGGATCGAGTCGTTGGAAGAGAGGATGGAAAAGATTGAAACGCGAGTCAGTGAAGGATTTTTCGAAGCCCGAAAAGAGGACGCCGACATCGCCGCAAAGATCAGAGAGGAAATGAAGGAGAATCAAGAGAAAACTGAAACGCGATTGATAGCGGAGGCCATAGCGGCGTTGTCCGTAAATCTCAAACCAAAGATGGATCCAAGCAAAAAGGAGTCACATTTGGCAATGGACAAAGGTAAAAAGGTGCTTTTTAACGAAGAGGGGCCGGAACATGACGACGACGGGGCCTTCGATCCTCGCGACAAGGACTAGGAGGCGTATCTCGCCTCATCGCCGTCGTGCGCCGGCGAGCCGACCACTGAGGGGGTCCGCCCCTCCGGCAGCATTAGGGGTGGTTACCAACCCCCCACGGCCACCCGGGGGGCCGGCAAACCCCAGATGACCGTAGGGTTCCCGTCGAACCCCTAGGAGGGGTGGCAGCCACCGTCGCCCCTCGCTATGCCCCCGACGGCAATCGGAGGCAGCGCCTGGCGGCTGGCGGCCAAAAACTATGGCCATTAGCCCTAGGCTCCCCCTTGGGGGAGTTCGCCCAGCCCCACGGGGCTTTTCGAGCACCGACAGAGCCCCATGAGGCTCTGCCGACCCTCCAAGCACCCCGACAGCACCTGCAGGCCTCCATGGCGCCACCTGGGGCCATCTTCGGGGCCCGAACAGCTCATACGGTCGGAGTTTAGCAGCATAGTACAGGTTTTCAGCAGTCTACAGGGCGTCAGCAGTTTCCGAGATGATTCCCGGGTGCCCGAGCGGGAGCAGTTGACCAGGTGGCTCGCCGACTTAGCCTCCGCTTTTTGGTGGAGTGACGGGAGATTGGAGAGCATAACAGGGCCCTCCTAGCGGTCCTCAGGCAGAGTATGGACATCCACAGGGGGATGCGATAAGAGACTGGCAATGAGATGGAGCAGATGGAGGCGCGCGTGATCGCGTAGATGCCTATTTACCTGACAGACCACCGGGGTATCAACGGAGTGGAGGATTTCAGCAGCAGGAGAGAGGTGGATTCGCTGGGGAGAGACGGCTGAGCAAGCTCGAGGTGCCCATTTTTGAGGGGGGAGATCCTGACGACTGGCTGTACCGGGTGAAAAGGTACTTTGAGGTGTCAGCAGTACCAGGGGAGGACTGGCTTCGGGCGATAGGGGTCTATTTGGAGGGAGAGGCCTTGGGCTGGTTTAGGTGGATTGATCAGCAGTAGCCATTTCAGACTTGGGAGGAGTTCACCTCGCTCTTGGTGGAGCGTTTTGGCGCAGTGCAGTCTTGGGGAGTTTTTGAGAGACTATATTCATTGAAGCAGGAGGGGAGCGTAGGAGATTATATTAAGAAGTTTGAGTCGCTTTGCCACCGAGTCCGAGGAGTTTCAGGGGAATCATTGGAGGGTTGTTTAATGAAGGGGCTGAAGCCCACTGTTAGATCCGGATTGAGACAGCTATAGCCAGTGGGTCTGCCTGCGAAGGATGATTACGTCAGCTAGGAGGGTGGAGGACCATCAGGAGACGGAGAGGAGAGCCCGCGGAGCGTGGAGAGGTACCACTTTTCGTGGACATGCGCCTGCTATCGGACAGAAGACTGCTCTTACACCAGGGGCCGCTCCTGCCTATGGAGTTACAGCCGTTGCTAGGGGCAACAGTGACAGGAGACAGGAGCCCCGGGCGGGAGGACAGGTACGGAGGATGACTGATGCAGAGATGAGGGAGAAGCGGGCGAAGGGATTATTGTTAAAGAATAAACTCATTGAAATATTAAATGAGAAGTTAAAGGGGTAAGTAGTGGTGCATGAATCTCCTATTAAAGTCTAGCTTTTAAAGGAGAAGGTTACACGTCATAAGTTATGGAAGTTTTGTAACCAAGGGTCAGATTTAAGTGGTGATGTTTAATATTCTGCTTTTATTATATTTAAGAGCTTGTTATATGTAAGAGTCTATATAAAGAAGTTGTATTCTGTTTTAGAAAGTAAGAGAAGAAAAATATATCTTTGTGATTTAATAGAGAGCAAACTATTTGCGTTATTTTTTCTCTTCCTCCAATTTTCATTCTGTAGTTCTCAAATTGGTATCAGAGCTATGTTAAAATCTGGGAGTACCTCGCTGGGGCAGATACCGCTGCCATGACTCACCAAGTTGAACTACGACAATTGGAGTATTCAGATGCGTGCGTTACTCGGTGCGCAAGACGCATGGGAAGTAGTTGAAGTCGTCTATGAAGAGTCGGCTGCAACGATAAATCAGACGGCAAATCAGATAAAGGCGTTGAAAGAAACACATATGAAAGACAAGATCGCTCTCTATTTCTTGTTCCAAGCGGTGGATGTGTCGGGTTTTGAGAAAATTGCCGGTGCAACAACTTCGAAGGAAGCGTGGGCCATTTTGGAGAAGGTCTTCAAGGGCGCCGACCGAGTTAAACAAGTGCGGCTTCAAACTCTTCGAGGCGAGTTGGAAAACATGAAGATGAAGGAGTTGGAAGGAATATCTGACTACATCACGCGTTAGCAAACCGTGATGAATCAACTTAAACAAATGGAGAAACCCTAACCGATGCAAGGGTGGTGGAGAAAATTCTACGGTCATTGACCGAGAATTTTGAGTACATTTTTTGCGCAATTGAGGAGTCGAAGAATTTGGAAGAGCTGACAGTCGATGGTCTAGCTGGTTCTCTTCAAGCACATGAACAACAGAAGAAGGAGAAGCAAGAGACGCTCAAGGAGGCCTTATAAGCAAAAGCAACTATCAAGGATGATAAGGCGATGTACACGCAACAAAACCAATGAAGGGGATGTGACCGTGGAGATCGTGACTTTGGTAATGGTGAAAGCCGAAGACGTGAAAACAACTTTGAAGAAAAGGGTCAGCCAAGCCAACAGAATTGGCGTGGTCAAGGACGTGGCCGTGGGAGAGGCGGATGGTCAAATCGCAACTGCGGCTAGCAGGGACACTACACAAAATATTGTTATTCAAATGTCGTGTGCTACAACTGTGGCGAGTATGTGCACTATGAAAGGAGTGCACTTCCGAGAAAAAGGTAAGAGAAAATGCTAATCTAATTGCAGAAGAGGAGACAAGAGACGACGGTATACTCATGATGGCCTACAAAGACATCGCTCCGGAAGGTGACACGGTGTGGTATCTTGATATCGGCACTAGTAATCACATGTCCGGGCACAAATACCTCTTTGTGGAGATGCAAGAGATAGAGGATGGGCACGTGACATTTGGAGATGCGTCAAAGGTACAAGTGAAGGGGCGAGGTAAAATCCGTTTTTCTCGAAAAGATGGTAAATTAGGATCTATTGAGGAAGTATATTATGTGCCTGACTTGAAGAGTAACATCATGAGCATGGGTCAACTATTGGAGAAGGGATATTCGGTTTTCATGAAAGACCAGATGATGCACTTGAAGGACAAAAATGATCGGATGCTTGCACAGGTGGATATGGCCAAGAATCGAATGTTCAAACTCAACTTGAGAAATGTGCGAGAAAGGTGTTTGCAAGTCAACATGGAGGATAAAGCTTCGATGTGGCACTTACGATTCGGAAACTTGCATTACGGCGGCCTACAAGAGTTAGCAAAGAAGGATATGGTACATGAGCTACCAGACATGGATTACACCAAGAAATTTTGCGAGGGATGTGTACTCGGAAAACAAGCGAGGAATACTTATCCAAAGAAGGCACCTCGGCGGCGGTGGCTCAGGCGGAGGAGGAGACGATGAAGGTCAGAGAGACGGTCAAGGTAGAGGAGGCGACGGTTAGCGAGACAAAGGAAGTGGTCAAGGTCGAAGAGAGCAAGATCGACGAGGCCGTGGAGGAAAAAAACCTGAGGAGAGGCCCTCGATTAAAGAATTCGAGGCTAATGGCTCTATCGATGCTCAAGATGTATAGGATGTGGAAGAGCCATTTGAAGAAGAAGATAGGGGGGAACGGTTAGAGCTTGAAGACAATGAACCTGAATTTGAGGCCGAGGAAGAGACTGCAGTTGACTATGATGATCGAGATGTGGAGCATGCCGATGATGGGCAAGAATTGGAGGGGGATGAAATTGAGGAAGACGGTCAAGATGGAGAATGGTCGAAGACGAAGAAGCTGAGATGGCAGATGAAGAAATTGAGGACGGTGGAGAGGATGTTGATGGTGAAGAAGATGGTGTGGGTGAAGAAGATGGTCATGAGGTTGATGGAGAGGAAGAAGAACACCACGATGTTGTTAAAGAACATCACAAGCGTAAGGAGTTTGAAGTATTTGTTGGGGGCTTAGATAAGGAAGCCACCGAAGCTGATCTCAGGAAGGTGTTTGGTGCTGTTGGAGAAAAAGAAGAGGCATGTGTTACTTATGGAATTCTGGAGTCAAAAGTGGATACGTCGAAAAATAATTTAAATGCAGCAGAGTTGGAAATAAATTTTTTAAAGGAGGAGATTCTTAAAATGGAACAAAATTTGATTGAATCTGAATCCTATTCTAAGGACTTGAAAGTTTCACTTGATTTACTTAAAAGAGAAAAGGAAGAGATGGGAATGCATCTTGCAGATGCCCTTCTTGAAATGGAGGTAGAAAAGTCAACATTGTTAAGCAAGGAGAAAGCTTTTGTGGAGTCATGATTATGAGATCTGCAGGTTATCAAAAGATCTAACAGAGGTGAAGCATGAGTTGGAATCTTCCAGAGAACAGTGTAGGATGCTAACTAAAAGGTTATTTCTTGTCGAGATAAATGCTAAGAAAGAGGAGGAATGCTGGTGGACTACCTTAAGCTAGAAGATCATGCATATGAGATGGAAGCTGAGATTTTTTCTCTGAACGAGGCCTTGTTAAATGCTGTTTGAAAAGTTTAAGATGATGCTTGGAATGAAGGATGGAAAATGTTTGAGTTTAAGGGAGGAATTTTTTAAAGAATAAACTCATTGAAATATTAAATGAGAAGTTAAAGGGGCAAGTAGTGGTGCATGAATGTCCTATTAAAGTCTAGCTTTTAAAGGAGAAGGTTGCAAGTCATAAGTTATGGAAGTTTTGTAACCAAGTGTCAGATTTAAGTGGTGATGTTTAGTATTCTGCTTTTATTACATTTAAGAGCTTATTATATGTAAGAGTCGATATAAGGGAGTTGTATTCTGTTTTAGAAAGTAAGAGAAGAAAAATATATCTGTGTGATTTAATAGAGAGCAAAGTATTTGAGTTATTTTTTCTCTTCCTCCAATTTTCATTCTGTAGTTCTCAATTATGCTTCAGGTGTGATGAGAGATTCACTCCAAAACACCGATGTGAGGATCAGACTCTTCAGATACTGTTAGTGAACGATGATGGGGAGGAGGACGATGTCATCATACTAGAGGCATGAGAGGATGATGAGACTGAGCACCAGCACTTGGACTTGGCAGAGGTATCCCTCAATTCTGTGGTGAGGTTCACATCGAACCACACCATGAAATTGGTGGGACTGGTGGGCGGTCAGGAGGTGATCGTATTAGTAGATCGTGGGGCCACCCACAACTTCATCTCCAGCAGGTTGGTGGGAGTGCATGGACTACAGCTGAGCGGCACAGGGAGGTATGGAGTGATGCTGGACACTGGGCAGGAGACACACAGCACCGGTGTCTGTCGCGGAGTGATCGTGACGATTCAGGGAGTACAGATTGTCACAGATTTTCTTCCCTTGGAGTTAGGGAGCACCAATGTCATCTTGGGGGTGAAGTGGCTGCAGACACTGGGGGAGAACAGGACGAACTGGACGATACTGAGGATGGAGTACCAGGATGGGGGAGGACAGTGGTCTTACAGGGGGATCCTAGCCTCTGTCGTTCGTTAGTGTCCTATAAGGCCAAGTCTCGAGCGATCCACACAGCATTGGGAGGTTTTCTCGTCGAGCCACAGGTAGTGGCAGCGGCAGAACAGAGGGAGGACCTGGCACATGCAGTAGCGCCAGAGTTTGAGCAGCTGTTGGTTCAGTATGAGGAGGTGTTTCAGACACCATAGGGACTACCACCGCACAAAGACCACGAGCACACTATCGTCTTACGGGAGGGCGTTTCTTCCATTAGTGTATGCCCCTACAGATATCCTCAGGTGCAGAAGGACGACATAGAGAGTTTAATAGAGGACATGCTGCAGGCAGGGGTGATTCAGCCGAGTACTAGCTCGTTCTCCAGCGCAGTTTTATTGGTTAAAAAGAAGGATGATAGCTGGAATTCTGTGTGGACTACATGGCCTTAAATAAGGAAACAGTTGCATATAAGTTTCCTATTTCGGTGATCGATGAGCTTCTGGATGAGCTCCACGGAGCTGACTGATTCTCTAAGATCGATCTCAAGTCTGGGTATCATCAGATAAGGATAATTGCAGCTGACGTGCCCAAGACAGCTTTTAGGACTCATGAGAGGCACTATGAGTTCCTCATCATGCCTTTCGGCTTGACGAATGCTCATGCGACTTTTCAGGCACTGACGAACAAGGTGTTTCGGCCTTACCTCCGGAGATTTGTGTTGGTATTCTTCGATGACATCCTCGTGTACAGTCGCAGTGTGGAGGAACATGTTGGGCACTTACAGGCAATGCTGCATGAGCTACAGGACCAGTAGATGTGTGCTAATAAGAAGAAGTGTTTGTTTGGTCAGCTTCAGGTGGAGTATTTGGGGCATATTGTCTCAGCTGAGGGGGTGGCAGCCGATCGAGCCAAGATCGCAGCGATGTTAAATTGGCTGATACCCAGGCTTGTGTGGCTTCTTGGGCTTGACGGGGTATTACAGGAAATTCGTTCAGGGGTATAGTTCAATTGCATGGCCACTCACAGAGCAGCTTAAGACGGACAGCTTCCACTGGGGCGAGGAGGCCACCAGGGCATTTGAGGCCTTAAAGCAGGCGATGACGACAGTACCTGTCTTGGCACTACCAGATTTTAGCAGGCCATTTGTTATAGACACAGACGCATCTGGACATGGGTTGGAAGCAGTGCTGATGCAGGATTAGAGGCCTATTGCATATTTTAGCCAAACTCTGTCAGCACAAGCGAGGCTGAAGTCGGTATATGAGTGGGAGTTGATGTCGTTCGTGCTCTCTATACAGAAATGGCGACCTTATTTGTTGGGGAGGAGATTCATAGTGAGGACCCACCAACGGAGACTGAAATATTTACTTGAGCAGTGCATGGTCATAGAAGAGCATCAGAAGTGGCTTTCCAAGCTGGTCCACTACACATTTGAGATACAATACCAGCCAGGCTTGGAGAACAAGGTGGCAGATGCCTTGTCTCGCAGAGAGGAGCTTGCAGGGGTGGCAGCCATTTTCGTACCGGTTCTCCTAGACTGGGAGCCGTTGGGCAGAGAGATTGAGGCCGACACAGACTTGGCACAGATACGGGAGGCACTGCAGTAGGGATCAGCCGATTTTTTGGGATACACCCTGAGCGGGCAGCTCCTTCTATATCAGGGGAGACTGGTGATTCCCAGGGGCTCCACCCATATTCCGTTGATTTTCCAGGAGTTCCACGACAGCGCCATCGGCGGGCATTCAGGTATACAGCAGACCTGCAAGAGGATGTCTAGGGAGCTATACTGGCCAGGGATGAAGAAGGACATTGCCTAGATGATAGCGGAGTGTGACGTTTGTCAGCGTCACAAGTTTATGGCCATAGCACCTGCATGACTTCTACAGCCTTTGGCTCTACTGGAGAGAGTCTGGGAGGATATCAGCATGGACTTCATTGAGGGGCTTCCACAATCAGATGGCTCAACTCTATATTGGTGGTGGTAAATCGGCTTAGTAAGTATGCCCATTTCGTGCCACTCAGACATCTCTACACGGCAGTGACAGTGGCTACAATTTTCATGCGGGAGGTGGTTCGCTTGCATGGTTTCCCCGCTTCCATAGTGTCAGATCGTGATAATGTCTTCATGAGCAGTTTTTGACAGGAGTTTTTCAAGATGCAAGGGACCAAGCTGAGAAGGAGCATAGCCTATCACCTACAGACAGATGGTCAGACTGAGGTGGTGAATAGGAGTGTGGAGACCTATTTGAGGTGTTTTGCGTCAGATGCACCGAGACAGTGGGCCAGGTGGTTAGCATGGGCAGAATGTTGGTGTAACGCCCCGCTTCCCAAAAGCAGTGGAAGCGAGAACGTTACAAAGGTCCGCAAGGGTCCTCCTGGTACTCAGGCTCGGGATCTGACAAACATTCCAAAAACACGAATGTATGTCAGCAAGGGTCTGCAAGAAAAATGTGAGATGACCCAAATCGAGGTGTACGAATTATTAAACAGATTATGAAATATTAGCAGTTCTAATGTCAGAGTTATACAATTAAACAACACTGCAATTATGGGCATGGCCTTTCTAAAGAAATAAAATGAGCAGTTATGACATGGCAGTTCTAAAGAATTAAAGCATGCACTATAAACATGACAATTCTATGTGCGAGTAAGGTAACAATAATTATTTCAGGTTCCATGCAAATGTTTTCTATCATGCATATGGTTCTCGCCTTTAAGACGTGGTGAGTGAGTCAGGCCTTCTCATGGGGGTATAATCGTGATTGACGCTACCCATCGCATACGGGTGGTGCTCTTGAAGAGGGACCCTTTCATACGCTTAGTGGCCGCTTAACCCTAACCCCACGCAAATGTTGTGCTGGAACACGAGCCACCCTAATCACGTTGCACAAGGTCACGAATTCAAGATTTCGCTTTTGAAGCGCATGAATTCACGAACTCAATTATTTTCAAATGTTCCATTAGTGTCCAATCTAACAAAGTGTGTGCAAGTGTAAGGTGAAGCATGATATATATGTACAAGCAATTTCAGTCATTTCATAACGAAAAAATTAATTGTTTAATTGATGAACAGGTTGCATGTTTGTGTTTTTCATTTACAAGTCGATATGTAATTAAAGTGTAATAAACTGCAATAATTCGCACACTTGCCTTACTGGGACGGTTTTGGGTGTCTTAGCAGTTGTATGGAAGGACGCGACGTATCTACGTCATTAAATATACGATATAATGCTAGTCAAACATAACCGATTAAACTAACTATTGAGTATTGGTGTTTCATACCAATGTTATTTTGATGATGATCACAACATTATGTTGTTGCCAATGACTCTCTTGTTTTAGTCTCTTAATTACTTTTCAAGAATATCATTTTTGGAGACTAAACACTTGGTGCAAGGATGGACATCAAGCGGAGAAGGGCCAAAGCTTGGACTCAAGGGGTGCCAAAGCTTGGAGATGATGGAGAGCATTAAGGCATCAAGATTGAAGCCATAGACTCTAAGGAAAGCATTGTAATCCATGTAATTTCATTTATTGCTTTCTCTCTTTTTGAGTCTAGGTTTAATGTAATGCCTTGATAGATGGTCTACTCATTCATGTATATGCATTTAACCATCTTAGTGAGCCTTAGGATTATCATAGAATCCAACCCAATAGGTTCATCTTGACCAAAGACTCGTTTAGAGTCTCTGGTTTTCCATCAGTCGCCTGCTGAAGGATTCACAGTCGACTGGGTGATTCCAGTCGCCTGTCGAGCCTTCTACAGCCGACTGTGGTGCACTGCTCAAGTCATCCTTTGATTGACTCTACTTGAGCTTTTTGCATCAGTCGACTGATGATCAATTCACAGTCGCCTGTATATTTACAGTCGCATGTGAAATGATCAACAGTCGTCTGAAAGGCGTAAGTGCAAATATTGCATCTCTATGTTTTTCTCCATTTCCTGCAGCAGTCGACTGATAAAGGATTTACAGTCGCATATCTATTTTACAGTCGACTGTAATCTTGTCATCAGTCGCCTGTATGCTTATTGTGAGAAAGAGTGCAACTCTCTGTTTTATTCCATCCCCTACAGCAGTCGCCTGCTGAAGGTTTAACAGGCGCCTGTCTTGTTTACAGTCGACTGTATCGACTTCTTCAGTCGACTATCAAGGCTCAGATTATAGCCGTTGGGTATTATCTAGTCGTTGAATAGTCAACTGTCATTTATTCATCAGTTGACTGTCTGTGACGTTTCAGCCCATATTCTAGCCGTCAGCTTTTTGTTTTTGGCGGTTTTGTTTGCTTTTGAGAGTTCATATAGGGTTCCTATATATATGAGAGGGCTGAGTTCATATGAACTTCTTGGATCTATTGCAAATCATTAGAGATTGATTAAGTCACTCTCAAACTCTCTCATTTCCCTCTTAGAGCTCATTCTCTCCTTCATGCATTGAAGTCAAGCTCATGGAAAATCATCCAAATGCTTTCAAGCAAATCTCAACACTTGGAGATCCTCTTCCATGCCCTGCATTCATCATGAGTAAGCATCTCAATGCATAGGTAAGAGTATTTGTTTTACTTGGTGTTTTCTTGTAACACTAATTCTCTTTGTGGGAATTAGTCTCTCTCTTTGTGGGAATATGATATTCTCTTAGTGGGAATAACTTCCTTTGTGGAAGTAACTCTCTTTGTGGGAGTTTGGTGTCCTAGTGTAGGGCTAACCCTAATTCTCTGAGTGGGAGTTAGTAATTCTCTAGGTGAGAGTTTGACCCTTGTGAAGGGTTGGTTGGATCCTTGTGTATGACAAAATCCTCTTGGTAAGGTATCTCCTTGTGAGATTGTATTCACTTCTCTTTGTGAAAAATATAGTAAATATTGGTATGGCTGGACGTACTCAAGTTTTGGAGAACCAGGAACCAGGGTAAAATCTTGTGTTTGCGTTTGGATTGATTGTGTCGATTAATTCCTCTTGCATTTTTTATTCCGCATTTGCAAGTTAAATTTTAATTGGACAATTTATTGCCATTACACTATTCATCCCCCTCTAGTGTAATGTTGTTAGTATTGCAAGGGTAAGGCGATCCTTACACTAACAACCTATAGTACAAACATTTACAACAACTTAGGTTTAGAAAAATAACTTACTAGCTTTAGAAGACCCAACCCAAATAACCAATTTACTTGATTAAGTTAAAACCCAATAAGAAATAACTTACCCATTAGCAAAAACTTTAACCCAAAAACCCCAACAAGATGGCTCAACCCAATAAGAAATATTACGCAATACCCAATAACAAATTTAAACCCAATAAGAACATTACCCAATACCCAATAGAAACTTAAACCCAATAAGAAATATCTCTTCCCCTCCTCTTATTCTCCTCTTCCTCTCTTTTATTATTCTGTCGTTATTATTATTATTCTTCTTCTTTTTAATCATCAGCTTCTTACCCTCTTCCTTCGTTTTCTCTTGCAGGTGGGCTCACGGTAGGGGAAACTCGTCAAGAGCAGCAAGGGGACGACGACAAGGGCGCACGGGGGCGACGGCCTGGGCAGTATGGTCAAGGACAGCGCGGCATCTGGGCAAAGGGGGCGGCGACGAGGGCAGGGGGCGGCGACGGCTTGCAGAGGGGCGACGGCTGGGCAAGGGGGTGACTGCGGCTATGGCAGGGGGTGGCGCGGTTTGCAGAGGGGAGGGCGACGCGTGCGGGGAGGTGACGGGCATGGGAGAGGGGGTTTGAATATTGGGTTTATTGAATCTGAAATCAATTTCAGCTTTGGGTTTCTGCTCTCTCTGATCTCTGATTTCTGGTTTCAATTTGGGGATTGATTTGGTGTGGATTGATTTGGGTTTTGATTTGGTGAATGATGATTTCTGGCGGAATGTCTGTTTTGGCTTGAATGTGTTTCTAAATGGTTGGAATTGCAGTGAGAAGGAAATGTTGGCTGATCTTCCTTGCTGTTGTTGTTGCTGTTATAAGAATAGTGCAGGGGGGACCAATTGAAGAGGGAAAGGCTGGATGTGGGGGATGAACAAAATGAAGGTGGTTGTTGGATCTCACCGATACATTTCGGTGGGATTCAATCTGGTAGGGTTAGGTTAGTTAACAAATTAATTAGGGGTAATCAATTTGGGTCAATAGTTAGTTAAGCACGCCATCGTAAAAATTAAAAATCAGAGACGCGCTCGCGTCGACGCGTAGAAATAGGACTCGCGCACAAAAACATCCGGACGATCAAAATAAAGTACGTGCACACAATAATCAACACGCCTAGAAATACAGGCCGTTACATTCTACCCACCTTAAGAAAAATTCTGCCCTTGGAATTCTTATCAACTAAGGAGCAGGGAATAAATATGGATAACGCTCTCGCATCTCATCTTCCCGCTCCCAGTGGACTCTCCTGACGAGTCGCGACGCCACATCACTTTGACTAGATCAACAGTCCTATTCCTGAGGACTCTCTGGCGTCGATCTAGAATCTCCACGGGTTGCTGCTCGTACATCAGATCTGACCGAACTGTAATCTCTGAGTAGTCCACATCGTGAGAAGGGTCGCTGATATAACGACGGAGCTGGGACACATGAAAGACGTCATGAACTCCCTTTAAGGATGGTGGTAGTGCTAAGCGATAAGCTACCTCTCCAACTCGCTCTTTAGCACATCGAAGGGTCCAATGTATCTCGGACTAAGCTTGCCTCGCTTATTGAAGCGGATCACTCCTCGATTCGGGGAGATCTTCAGGAATACATGATCTCCCGACTGGAACTTTAGAGGACGTCGTTTAGCATCCGCCTAATGCTTATAACGGTCCTGAGCGATCCGAAGCTTGTCTCTGATATCTCGCACAACATCAACCGCTTCGCTATCATCTTCGGTCCCAACAGATCTATATCACCAATGTCATCTCAATTCAGTGGCGATCGATATTTCCTCCCGTAGAGAGCAGCAAAAGGCGCCATGCCAATGCTCACCTGATAACTGTTGTTGTAGGAGAACTCCACCAGGTGCAGATGATCGTCTAATGCGCCTTTGAAATCCAGCAAGCAGGCTCGCAGCATATCCTCCAAGATCTGTATGGTACGCTCTGACTGTCCATCCGTCTGCGGGTGATACACAGTACTGAATTTCAGACTGGTATCCGGGTTGGTCTGCAGACTCTTCCAGAACTGGAAGGTGAATCTCGTATCTCGGTCAGATACAATACTCACGGGAACTCCATGTAGTCGTACGATCTCATACATGACATGTTACACATCACAACTTGTACTAGAAAGAATTATAAAGGTATAAGTTAGATCATTACCTCCATATACTTTCTCACCAGTATCTCCGTGGATTAGCCCACTCGGAATGGTATAAAGTGCGCAGACTTGGTCAATCAATCAACGATAACCCAGATTTCTTCATTATGCTTGGTGCTCTAGGGTAAGCCAGTCACGAAGTCCATCATGATGTGCTGTCACTTCCACTCCGGAATCGGCAAAAGTTGTAGCAGTCCAGCAGTTTGATGATGCTCTGCATTCACTTGCTGGCACACAAGACACTTGGCAATGCTCCGTGCCACGCTCCTCTTCATTCCATGCCACCATAAATTGTGATGAAGATCCTTGTACATCTTCATACGTCCAGGATGAATAGAAACTGTGAGCATCATTCATCAACTCCTCTCTGATATCCCCTGCAGGTACGCAGATTCTACTGCCATATCTCAGGGATCTGTCCTCATGGATAAGAAAATCAGTCCGTTGTCCTGCTTCAACTTGCTCTCTGATCTTCTGCAACTTAACATCTCCAGCTTGAGCAATCTTGATCTGGTCTACCATCGTTGACTGAATCTGCATGTTCATCAACGATGAGGTGGCTGCCGGTAAAACAACTTCGATACACTACCCCCACAGATCCTGTTGTAACTCCCACTGAGCTGTAAGAATCATCACCTCTGGTAGACGACTCAAAGCGTCAGGTACGACTTTCACCTTTGCCGGATGATACTGAAGGTTGATGTCGTAATCAGCCATCAACTCCAACCGTCTACGCTATCTCATATTCAACTCCTTCTGAGTGAATATGTAATTCAAACTTTTGTGATCAGTGAAGATTTTCACTTGCTCACCCAGTAAGAAATGTCGCCAGATCTTCAATGCAAATACGACAGCGGCTAACTCCAAGTCATGGGTCGGATAGTTCTACTCATGAACCCGCAACTGACACGAAGCATATGCGGCCACATGATTGTTGAGTATTGGACTCTCCACCTTGATTTTGATGATGATCAAACACAAATCATTGTGACTAACTCTTGTGATTGCAGTTAGCTAAAAAGTCACCAATTAGATTCAAGAAGATCAAAAGTGACTGCACGTGTTGATTCAAGTGGAGGACTTGGTAGATCAACAAAGGTGAAGCATTGGCTTGAAGAACTCAAAGGCTACTTCAAACCTCAAGCCATGAATGGAGATTCAATCCAAAGAGAAGAAAGGAATGGATGAGTCAAAAGCTTCGAAGACTATGACGTTGAAGATATTCAAGTCATTCAACTAAAAGACTCAAGTCCATGAAGAATTATGGAGATCGTCGCCAAAGTAATTTGTTCATATCAAGCGACGTCCCAAGACTTCCTCAGAATGCGTGATCGTTGTGTCTGGAGCTTCATTGATGCTCAAGGTGTATTCATGAAGTCAAGGGATTCGGATTCTCCATGTTGAAGCTTTGAAGACGGTTCGTAATGTTATTTATATCGTCTTCTGGCTTCGGTTTAGTAGAATGTTAAGCCTTGAGTAGTACTAGCCTAGAAATCTTCTTAACTTTCATATCTTATCTCTAGGATTGCCTTAGAAGCCATTAGAAACTTTTCCGTAGCTTATCGCTTCATTTCACGGCTTCGTATGCATTTTAGTTGGTTCAAATAGAAGAACCAACCGACTAGATGACGATCTAGTCGGTTGAAAATCCTTCTTGAACCGACTAGATATCCTTGCTTGTTTCAGCCCATTCAGTGTTGATCAATTAGTCGGTCCAAGAAGATTCACCGACCGACTAGATGACGATCTAGTCGGTTGGAAATCCTTCTCAGACCGACTAGTTATCCTAATTAATTCAAGATCATTTGTTGACCAATTAGTCGGTCCAAGAAGGTTCACAGACCGACTAAATGACGATCTAGTCGGTTGGTGTCTCTTCTCAGACCGACTAGTTTTCCTTGTGAAATTCGACTTCTTTACTGTTGGTCAATTAGTCGGTCCAAGAAGGTTCACCGACCGGCTAGTTGTCAAACTAGTCGGTTGATGTTTCTTCTTAGACCGACTAGTTCTTATATCTTTTGAATTCACTATCTTTGTTGTCAACCTTCTAGTCGGTCCAAGAAGGTTCACCGACCGACTAGTTGCAAAACTAATCGGTCAGTGATCCTTCTTAGACCGATTAAGCAGCTTCAGAAATAGAGCCGTTGGGCATTTAATGCCACGATTTTTATGACCGTTTTCTTTCTTCTCTATATAAGTTTGAGTGCTTCAAACCAGTAATCCAAGGCTATTATTAGAGACATTTTTACATCCAAGAGAAGAGCCATTCAACTCCATTTCTAAGCTCTCTCATCTCACAAGAATCTCTGCCTTACTCTTTGAGCCTAATTCCTCAAGAGAGATTCTCATTCCTTGTGAGTTTCTCAAGCTAAGAGCTTGAATCAAAGTCACCAACTTCATCCTAGCCATCTATTGCTGTTCATCTTGGTGGTGCTAGGGTTTGGTGATCTCATCTTCCTCAAAATCCATTATTGCCCCTAATTGGTAAGTATTTCTCAAGGCATATGATTTTGTGGTAAGAAGTTTTATATTTCATTCTTTATACTTCATATTTGTTGTATACTCACGGTGGTGAGAGGGTTGGCTTGATCCCAAGTTGTGGGAGTCAAGATTTCGTTTTGCTCTCGGTTTGTGAGAGTGTGCTTAGTCCCAGGTTGTGGGATTAAGGTACTTTGCGTGTTCCCGGGTTATGGGTTACACGGACATCGATTGTAGGTCGATTGCACTTGTGGGATTTCTACAAGTGGGATAAGGGAAGCTCTAGTGGGTTTACTAGAGTATCCGGAGGGGATCCGGGTGTTGCTGGATTAGGGCACCGGTAACAAGTCGGGGAGACTTGGGTGGCACCGAACCAGGGTAGATTGCATGTTAGCATTGCATTCTTGCTTGTGTTGTTGATCATTTCTTTTATTCCGCTTTTGTTGGTTAATTAGGGTTTTATTTGGCATAAATTCCTTATAATTCAATAAAACACTATTCACCCCCCTCTAGTGTTTATTCCTCATAGCACAGGGTCACTTCAATTGGTATCAAAGCGAGGTTATAGCTATGACAACCACCAACAACACACGAAGGCCTGTTCCACCATATCTCATTGGACCCAATTATCAAATTTGGTGTGTAAAGATGAAGGCTTATATTCAATCCATTGACGATGATTATTGGAAGCTTGTGGAGAAGCCCCTTCGTGCACCTACCACTTCCGAACATGAATGGACAAATGAGCAAAAAGAATTGGTGAAGAAACATCAAGAGGTAATAGATATCTTGCTTGAGTATTTATCATATAACATTCTTATGCGTGTGTCCAAGGCAACAACGACATATCAAATATGGCACATGCTAGCAGAGCAAGAAGAGTCCATCTCGGAGTGTTCTTCCTCCAACGATGAAAGAGATTCATTCATAGGTTTGATGGCACGAGAGGACGACTCTAGTGACGAATCAAGCGATTCAAGTGAAAGCGATAGCGACGATGAAGAGGTAACAATGGATGAGCTTAGAAAACCACCACTCATATTCCTCCCTCCTTTGGAAAGAAACCCACTTTCGGTGGACCGCCAAAGAAGGGTAATTCATTCATGTACACCAATACTATACCACGTAGGAACACACCTCCTACTTCACATGTTCACAAGAATGATGGTTTGTATGCTCCACACCCACGAGCACGTGCAAACACTCATTTGAGACACTCTCATGCACGTACTCATGCTCATGCACCTTCACATGCTTATGATCACATATCACATCCACATGTGCATGCTTATTCTCATGATCATCCTCATGCATACACAACTCATATTCATCCACGTATGTATGCAACACCACACCATGGACCATATGCCCATCATCATGCTTTAGCACAACACAATGTTCCATACACATATCCTCATGCTCTTGCTAGATCTCATGTTTCTAGGCACATGCACCACGTAGAGATCAACCTTTTGTGCATCCAACCACTAGGAAGAGGATACCCAAATCATACACTATTTGGGGTCATAAGAACACAAGTAATCATGCTAAGGATATGTATGTGAAATCTTATATTAATGATATTATTTTGAATGATGATTATGTTGGGAAATCACGGTCCTCTTGGACTTGGTTTCCAAAGGGTTAGTTTCCGTTGACCCTTCTTTGCTTGGTACCATAAGCTTATATTCATTTTATGGGTACCAAAGCATTTGTGTTAAGAATTGGTTTATTCTTTTGTTTGCATATTGGTCTTAGATGCTCATGTTTGTTAGAAACTTAAATTCATATTGAATTTGATTTCTATTGTTTGATTATTAGTAAATCACTGTGTTTAGGATTTTCATGTGTAGAATATCTAATACTTTTTCATGCAACACATGCTTTGGTGCATACTTATGTTTTGCTGCATGTGATACATGTCATGCTTTTGGATTAATATACAAATTTACTTTTGGTACAATTGGTATATGCATGTATATGGTTAAATATTTATCTAGTAACATGATTACATGTTTCATTAATATTGTGTATGATTACATTAGGATATGAGTTACAATAATTTGAATTTAGTTTATTAAATTTGTTGCCTAACCCATAGGATCCAAAAAGGTTTTTGGATACTAAAATTATGTTTTCTAGGTTCAATCCACATTGGGATACCAACTCTACCAACTCCTTGATTTGCAAAGACTTTCATTCAAATGGAGTTGATGGTGCTTAAGTGATGCACCAAAGTAGGGGGAGCTTAATGTAGTAAGTATATTCTTACATTTGGTATCCATGTGTGTTGGATGCATGTAGATGTCACTCTGTGTTTGAGACTATCTCATGCATATCTTATGTTTGCATATTGTGTGTCTTGTATGTCATTCATGTCTATGTATTTCACGTGTGTCAAATTCTTGACTGATGTGCATTGTGTATTCATAATCCTTACTCATATGTTTATTCGAGGATTATTTATAACATGTGGCTTAAAAATTTTCATGTTAGAACTAATGCTCATTTGCATGTTTCATGCACTGGACACGCTAATATTTATGTTCCACTTCACAAGCGTGCATCCCAACTTCATACTCATGCCACTACACAACCTCTTCTTAAGAATCCCAAATCACTATCTTTTGGATTCCTAAGATTGTTTCTAGGCATGGTATGAACTGAAGGATCCTGCCAAAACAGAGTTAGGATCGATAAATAAAGTTGAGACTTACGCTTGCGTATGCGGCACGGTAGTCTCGGAACTTTGCCTTCGGATTCGCCACGACGGATCGAGTCTTCTCACGAACGGAGTAAGGCTACTAAATCCACAATCTAAATCTCTACTTTAGATTAAGAACTTGGATGGAGGGAGAGGAAATATTTCGGCAGAGCTTCGCTAGAATGAAGATGCATGCATGAATGCCATGCAAAAGTGTAAGGAAAATGGCTACCCTTGGGTCTTATTTATAGCCCCCAAGGTAGTTATTTTAGGATCAATTGTTCCTTTGGAACAATTTAACTAAGGTGTACCATTGTACATGGCATATTATAAGCTTAAGTTGTACCATATGCATGGTACAATATAAGCTTAAGATATTACCCCTTTATTAGCCATATGTCGCATGCACTTATGCACACATAATGCGACTTTCCCATCATTCTAGAGATCCTCTCCGTAAGGGAACATATTCCCTTTGCGTACGACTTCGTGTACGCGACGTTCGAGGTCCGTATTCCCTCGTACATCCCCTACAAGGGTGTACTAACGTCTTCCATATCCAACATCTCCCACTCACACTTGAGGGGATTGTAAGAGAACGTCTTTCTCTTAGTTCTTTTATCTATCATACCGAGAAATAGACCGTGCGACCGTCATGCGCGTAGAGTCTGTTGTTGTGCACTTGTTAGAGATACACAACGACCTCGAAGGTGCAAAGTTGAGTAGTTCAACGCATGCTTTACCCTAGATTATTTCTTCACATTTCTTATACTTTATATTCAACAATTGAATCCCATCTGGATTACAATTGGCTGGCCAGTTTTGAATCATTTAAAGTCCAAAATGTGAATATGAAATCAATCTTCCTCTTCTTGCGAACCTTCTGATCTTGACTTGATTCGCTTTTCTAACGTGCCCCGCCGAGCCGAATTATCATAGCCCATTAGCAACACGCTAAGATAGCGATCATCTCGTCAAATCTAAAGGAACCAATTGGAGTCCTTGAGGGTAAGAGTTAAGACCCGTATGGCCTTTGAGTCTCACATAATAGCAAACACTATTGCTACTAACTCAGTGGTCGAAATGCATACGTGGTATGAACACGTACTACAACATCACTCCTTTCCCAGGGAGAGTATGTCTTAATGATGTTGTACGGATGAAAGATCAGACACCACAGTGCCTATCTTTTTGAGTCCCCTTACTACTCGTGAAATATTCACGGACTCTCATCCTGCATAAGACAGATAGGATTTAAAAAATACTATGAGATCTCTTTCAATTATCCTTGTGATACAGATCTCAGATCTTTTGTAAGCATCCGTATGATGCAGATCTTTCGACTATCTTGTTTAATTCACGACTCTAAATCATTTGTCTAATGATTTTGACTTTAAACTAGTCTCATCTCTATCTTATCCTTCTGATAAGATAAGGCAGTTGCTCATGTGAGAGAGCCAACCTTAATCTGTCCGACATACACACAATAATATAGCTGAGACTTAAACACAAATGTATATAAAAATCATTTGTAAGAAACTTGTATGCAAATTAAACTTTGATCTTCTATAGACATGGGAAATATTACATGATACAGCTCAGCACCTACGCATTCCCATAGATGATAAGTGTTTGAAAAACACATCTCTGGGGATCGCCTTAGTTAGGGGATCCGCTATCATCTCATGCGTGGATATGTATCCTATGTCTACTTCCTTCCGTTTGTCATAGTCCTTCGCAAACTTGAATCGAATATCAATGTGTTTGGTCTTACAATGAAATTTAGGATCTTTGACATAGGCAATCGAAGCTTGACTATCACTGTATATTGGAACAGTGCTCGAGTCAGTGGCATCCGTTAGCCTGTCTAAGAATTTCCTAAGCCAAACAGCTTCTTGGACCGCCATGCTGAATGCTACGAATTCGGCTTCCATGGTTGATAGGGCGATGCAGGTTTGCTTCTTGCTGCTCCAGGATATTGCACCATTCCCGAGCAAGTAAACAAAGCCTGAGGTAGATCTTCGCTCGTCGAGATCACCCGCCCAATCAGCATCGGTATAGCCTTCGAGTCTCAAGGTATTGCCTTGATAGCATAACGCATAGTCCGCAGTCCCTTTGAGGTATCTTAATATCCTCTTCACCGCTTTCCAGTGTGCCTGTCCTGGGTTGGATTGGTAACGGCTTACCATACCAATAGCATAGCAAATGTTAGGTCTGGTACACATCATGGCGTACATCAGACTCCCGACAGCACTGGAGTATGGAACCTTTTCCATAGATTTCTTTTCTTTTGGATCTTTGGGACACATTTCCAAACATAGACCCTCGCCTTTGCTTATTGGAGTATCAATTGGCTTGCAGTCCTGCATATTAAACCGTTCTAAAACTTTCTTTATTTATGTCTCTTGAGAGAGAGAAAGAAGTTTCTTGGAACGATTCCTTGAGATCTTAACCCCAAGGATATATGCAGCTTCACCCATGTCTTTCATCTCAAAGACGGATGAAAGCCAAGCTTTGATATCCATGATTAGACGCTTATCATTTCCGGCTATAAGTATGTCATCTACATAAAGAGACATAATTACATACTTGTTTTTAATCCTCTTTATATATACGCAGTTGTCTTCGTCGAGGATGGAGAAACCATACGACAAAACGACTTCTTGAAAGCGCATATACCACTGCCTTGAGGATTGTTTAAGACCAAATATGGATTTACGAAGTTTACAAACCTTATGTTTGTTTTCTTCTTGTACAAACCCGTTTGGTTGTTCCATGTAGATCTCCTCATCTAGTTCTCCGTTAAGAAAAGCAGTCTTTACATCCATCTGATGTAACTCGAGGTCCAAACAAGCCACCATTGCCAGAATTAAGCGAATGGAGGTAAAACGCACGACAGGAGAGAAATTCTCTTCGTAGTCTATTCCTTCCTGTTGCGTGAAACCTTTCGCAACAAGGCGAGCTTTATATTTCTCGATGGAGCCATCAGCCTTATGCTTGATTTTGAGAACCCACTTGTTCCCAATGGCTCTACGTCCCTTAGGTAAATCAACCAAGTCCCAGACTTGGTTTGTTTTCATGGATTGAAGTTCTTCTTCCATTGCCGCTATCCATTTATCTTTAGCAGGGCATGTGACGGCCTGTTTGAAATTTGCAGGTTCGTCATCATCTTGTAGTAATGTCATGAATGTTTGAGGAAATTCATCCTCAAATCTCAGAGGTGTTAACCTCGTTCGATTACTACGTCTTGTTTGAGTTTGATCACTCCCACTTGGAATGACATCACTCCCACTTGGAATAGGATTGGTATCGTTCGTATCATTCATTGGTGAAGTTTGAAACGTATTTTCTTCTTCACCAAGAATTCTCCCACTCGAACGTTCCGATCCTTCTTGATCCCAAGTCTCAAACAAGGATAAGTCTTGACTTATCTCACCCTGTCTTGGAAACTCATTTTCCAAGAAGACAACATCCCTCGAATCGAATTCTATTAGACCCCGATTGTCCTCTTGACCGACGAAAACATATCCTTTGGAGTTTTCAGCGTATCGGATGAAGATACACTTCCTCCCACGTGGCCCAAGTTTGCCATATTTGTGACAGGATAAATGTGCATAAGAGGCACAACCCCAAGGTTTTAGAATGCTTAAGTCTGGAGTTCTATTGTTCCACAACTCATAAGGAGTAGAACTTACCGACTTCGAGGGTACACGGTTTAAGATGAATGCTGCCGTCAATAATGCATCACCCCAAAAGGTGATGGGTAAATTTGTTTGAGACATCATTGATCGGACCATTTCCATCAATGTCCTATTTCTTCTTTCCGCAACACCGTTTTGTTGCGGAGTGTAAGGCATAGTTATTTGATGAACTATGCCTTTTTCATCACAGAGTTCCTTAAAACTCGTTGATTGATATTCCCCACCCCGATCGGTTCGCAAGACCTTTATCTTGCGATCTAGTTGATTTTCCACTAAACTCATATAGTTTTTGAAGCAAGATAAAGCTTCATGTTTGTGGGAAATCAAATAAATATGACCGAAACGAGTGAAGTCATCAATGAAAGTGATGAAATAGGACTTCCCGCGTCTTGTCTTAACATTCATTGGACCGCAAATGTCTGAATGGATAAGCTGTAATGGAACTTCGGCCCTTGTGCCAGTTCCAAACGGCTTGCGACAAGTTTTCCCTACAAGACAATGTTCGCAAGTTGACATTTCAACTTTTGAAACATTAGATAGCAAGCCACTTTTGGCAAGTCTATCCATTCTAGTTGGTCCAATATGACCAAGTCTTGCATGCCAACAAATGATCTCAGATTCAGAGTTAGAAGCATTTGTCAAATGGAAACTTTCATTAATGGAAGAAGAATCATCATACATTGTATTTAAAACAATTAATCCATTACAAACATTACCCGATCCAATTAAAGAACTATTACAAATAAGGTCAACCTTCTGTTTATAGAACCTCCATTCATAATCTAAAGACATTAACATGACCACGGATAAGATATTTCTTCTAATATCTGGAGCAAAGAGGACGTCGTGCAATAATAAAGTCCGGCCGTTGTCGAGAACTAGCTTGCATGTTCCGACGCCTTTGACTTCAACACGTGTGTTGTTGCCGACGTATATCCACTTTGTTCCTTGAGTTATCTTTCGATACTCTACGAAGAACCTTCTGTCCTTCGCTACGTGATCTGTGGCCCCTGAATCAATCAACCAAAAATAGTTAGATTCAGCAAGAAACATGGAACTAGAAACACATATGTAACTAGCACTACAAGTTACCTTATCACTTCCATCCGTACACGTACGGGCGAAGTGACCGTACTTGTTGCACTTAAAGCACTTGATCTTCTTCAAGTTTTTCTTCTTTGAGTGCACATTCTTTTGCCACTTTTTGTTCTTAGTCTTCTTTGAGGTTTCCGGTTCTTGCTTTCATTCGTTCACACACCTTAAGCGTTTATTCTTCCGCTTATTTCCTCCATGTGAGGAACTAGCGGCCATGTGCACTTCTGCACTTGGTTTTGCGGCTTGAATTCGCTCTTCCTCGAGTTCGAGGTGTTTCGACACATCGCTTAAAGTTTTAATGCACTCATTATGAGTGAGGTGCATTTTCATGTTATCCCAGCTATCTGGGAGTGAACGAATGACTGCTTGGATCTGCTGTTCGTCAGACAGCGTAACACCCGCATCCTTTAATTCA
Organism: Scilla litardierei; assembly: GCA_030789695.1. NCBI lineage: Eukaryota > Viridiplantae > Streptophyta > Magnoliopsida > Asparagales > Asparagaceae > Scilla > Scilla litardierei. Next base: position 386,341,388 of record CM061142.1, read on the forward strand.
GATATGAGATTCTCCATGTGGCGGAGATGCTTTTTCATAGAATGATCTCGCTGCATCTTGTACGAATCAAATTGAATATTTAAGGAGCGGAGTTTGGTAACCGAAGTTCCACCAAACTTTATCTCTAGCTCAGACAATATGTCTTTGGCTAGGTCGAATTCCCGAAATAGACGCATTATGTCATTGTCCATTGCGGACAGTAACGTAATACGTGCTATTTTGTTCTTTCGAGTCCAAGTATCATAAGCTTCCCGGTCCCTCTTGTGTTGGGCCGTATTGCCCAACTCAGGTTCTTCCATTATGTTTTGGAGTGTTTCGAGCACATCTTGCGATCCGTCGTGGCGAATCCGAAGGCAAAGTTCCGAGACTACCGTGCCGCATACGCAAACGTAAGTCTCAACTTTATTTATCGATCCTAACTCTGTTTTGGCAGGATCCTTCATTGGTATCAGAGCCATACGGATTCGCCCCGGTCAAACCGCCGCCCCGTCGAAACTATGAACGAGTCGTTGTCTTTTTCACGAATGGGTATCCTACCATTACGGATATGGTAGGAACGCTTTGTGACGGAGAGAACGCAGCGGTTGTTCTTTTCACGTTAGGGTCTCCTATCATTACGGATATGGTAGGAACTCTCCGTGACGGGAAGAACCGACCGTTCACGTAGTATGTTATTTTTCGTTTTTGGCACACGGCCATTAGGAAATAACTAATTTCTCGACGAACGGGTGCTTCATCGACGAACGGGTGCTTCATCGAGGAAGAAGGTGGTAGTTATTTCCATCGGGGAAGATGAAATTTGGTGCATGTGCACCATGGCCAAATGGGCTATGAAGGCCATGCACCCCCCCTCCCCAAACGGAGGGGGTTGGCTACTGCCAATAACCACCGGCGACCACCCCATCAAGGGGGAGGAGTGTGTGCGGCAACCCCATTCAAGGGGGTGGCCGGCCATGGACAAAGGGGCCATGGCCGGCCAATGCCCAAAATGGCCTTGGCCATGACCGGCCATGGCTAAGCCATGCCGGCCTGGCCGGCCCTGGCAGTGGCCAGGGCCAATGCCCTGGCCTCGGCCAGGGCAGAGGCCCTAGCCGAGGGGCCAGGGCCCCTGGCCGGCCAGGGCAGAGACCCTGGCCGGGAAGATGTGCAGACCAAAATTGGTCGACCAATTTGGTGTTTTTGGTCGACCAATCCGACAGAAGGTCTGGGTCGATTGCAAACTTGCCAACTGACCCATACGGGGTGACAAAAGGCCTTGGTCAAACTCGAATGTGCCGATTAGCCCATACGGGGCTAACCACAGTGCCGTCTAGTTCATACGGGACTAACGTTTTAATGAAGTTTTTTCATTGGGCTCTACTCCTTGAAGATTAGCCATAGTGCTCTACTTCATGCGAGATTAGCCATGTCATTGTGCTCTACTCTACGGAGATTAGCCAATGTACTTATGACGTTGTGCTCTACTCTACGGAGATTAGCCAACGTGCTTTCAAATTTTTTGAAAAAGATGTTTTCAAATAGGTTATGTCACGTCCTTAATCGGGATAGCGCAATTTAGAATTCCAAGTCCTACCACGATCCGGCCATGGTTATCTAACCCATGGGTGTGTAGAACAGGTCTCGTGGCTTGGCAATTGTTGCGCTAAAATTCTTTGCGCAAACTCTCACCTATTCCATTTTGAAAGATATGTTTTTCAAAGTATTTTTCCGCTGCTAATACCATACGGGTATTATTTCTGATTTCTTTTTACTTGAGATAAGTAAGAGGGATACTTTGAAAGTTACTTCTAGATGGTAGTTGGGAACGTAGTGAACTTCTCGATTCTAGAGTAACATTTCAACGCATCCAAGGAACTTATCAAGTGTTTAAAGAATCGAAACTTTATGCATAGAATTTTGATCGTGTTTTTCATTCTCTTTGCAGTTTTTTGAATCGAATATGTCTACCGCTTCTAAGAACATTGTCGCAGAGCTTAACAAAGGTGAAAAGCTCAACGGCGACAATTATAAACTTTGGTCAATTAAAATCCAATATGTTTTGGAGGAGTCTTCTCACGAACGGAGTAAGGCTACTAAATCCACAATCTAAATCTCTACTTTAGATTAAGAACTTGGATGGAGGGAGAGGAAATATTTCGACAGAGCTTCGCTAGAATGAAGATGCATGCATGAATGCCATGCAAAAGTGTAAGGAAAATGGCTACCCTTGGGTCTTATTTATAGCCCCCAAGGTAGTTATTTTAGGATCAATTGTTCCTTTGGAACAATTTAACTAAGGTGTACCATTGTACATGGCATATTATAAGCTTAAGTTGTACCATATGCATGGTACAATATAAGCTTAAGATATTACCCCTTTATTAGCCATATGTCGCATGCACTTATGCACACATAATGCGACTTTCCTATCATTCAAGAGATCCTCTCCGTAAGGGAACATATTCCCTTTGCGTACGACTTCGTGTACGCGACGTTCGAGGTCCGTATTCCCTCGTACATCCCCTACAAGGGTGTACTAACGTCTTCCATATCCAACATGAACACACATATAGAATCGTATATTAGGAATGACATTTTCTTATGCGACTATATATATAAAATAAAACTCTAATCTTTATTTGATTTCCACCTTGATTACTCACTCATATTGCACTTCATTGCTTGGGTACCATGCTTGTATGATTACTTTTTGTACCCATATGTGTGTGTGTGTGTGTGTGTGTGTGTGTGTGTGTGTGTGTTCGTCCACTACTCCCAAGTTTGCATAGTTTGTATGATTGTGTGGGAGTATGATAGTTCGATTGCTATCATGTTATGTTCTTCTATATGTCATTGCATTTCATTCATATTATGTTGTGCATATAGATTAGTTGATTTCTCTGACCCTTGGTGATTTATTATCAATTTGCACCTTCCTATCTTGTCGATATGCCAAAGGGAAAGAGAAATTTGGTTTTGAAAATTAATACTTTATGCTTTTCATGCACACTCTTTGTGGTATTACTTTTCATGCCTTCCTTCAATATGTGTTGTGCCGTGAATGTTTATTTTATGCACATATGCATATTGAACGAGGAATCTTTCTAGCACACACTATTGTATTAGATGTGTGTATTCTTAATGATGTTGCTTGACTAAATCATATGCATAGGAATTATTAGTATAGGTGTATCTAATTTCTAATGTTTGAGAATTGTTAATTCCTTATATGTATGATTTTCGTGATTATAATAACTCCTACTAATGCATGTCATGCATTTCTATTGATGAGTGTTATTTACAATTGGTAAATGATCGATTATTGGACTACTTGATTTTGTTCCTTAACCTATTGGATCCAAAAAGTTTTTGGATACCACCAATTGTTGAATTGTCAGATTGTTGTGCAAGATGCCTACTCTACACACTCCTTGGTTTACAAATGATGGATCAATTCAAAGGAAAAGATGGTGCATTGGAGATGCACACATACAGGGAGAGCTAAATGGTTGTAAGTATGCGTTTTGTACAATTGGTATTTTAATATATTGGTTTTGACTACCATGTTTACAATTGGTATTTTAATATATTCGATTTGTGTAATATAGCATACTTCTTCATTAGCTCATTCTTGTCACACCCTCATGAAGATTGTTTGTTTATGTGACTACCTTGTTCATGTATATCATATATGTCTTATTACGACTCGTGTACCATAGTAGCTATATCATTCATATAATGAATTAGTTAGTTGCTTATTGATGTTCATATCTTTGGAACACGTTGTCATTACACATCGCATTCCTCACATGCATGCTTCTGTGTGAAGATTGTTATATGTTATGGATATGTTAACGATGTGTATGGTATGCTTGCTTGTTTATTAGATTGTATTAAGTATATTGATCTTAAACTTCATTGAAAAAATTTCAATTCTTTCATTTAAGATTCATTGTTGCTTTGATTCTACCACTTGTGCCTAATTCTCGTAGATGACTATGTTCATGGATTATTTAGACCATATCATGATTTGTCATACCATTCTAGTAGAATCATTCATTTCTTTATGGCATGCTATACTTCATCACGTTATACATAATTCATGCCATGTATAAGATTAATGATTTAGGATCTTTATGCGTATTTGTTCATTGTATCACCACACATCTCATAATTTTCTTATAGTTTGTATGATTATCTTTATGAGACGTATTGATATGGTTTGGGGTGATCAATGTATGTTACTTGTCATTTTAATTATTTCATGACTGATGTTTAGCTATAATTTTATTTAAGAGATCTTTCATGTCTATAGCTAAATCTTTCATGTATGATATTTACACAAGTGACATAACACTCATTCATATTAGTTAGTGATCTTCAAGCTATATTTCTCACTATGTCATCTCTCATCTCATGCTCATATTTTATGTTTTTTATGAGATGTTAAAGATAACTTGTGCTATACACGATCATATAAGCTTTATATTTTGATGATATGTATATTCTGTCATAGATATTCTTCCATGAATATATCTTGATGTTCTATGACTTCTTTGATGCTACCTCCGATTATATTGTGCTTACACAAGTTCTTTTTATTCTATTCGCACAATTGGTATGCATGCATGCGATGTTCATGATAACTTTATTCGTTTATGTCCTACCTTGTGACTTTAAACGTAGACTATCTTCATGCCTTTGCTCAAAAGATGTTTTGTCACATTATGCCTCATGTTGAATCCTTTGTGATATTTGAGCTAGGATGAGATCATGTCCCTATTTGTTCACTTGGTTTCCTTCTCAAGTGATGTCATGATCTTGACAGTATTTGTCTGCTTTGCATACTTTGTTAGACTACAATCAGTATCTTCTTTACAATTGGTGTAACGACCGGTTTTTATCGATACAATTTGTCTGTTCTCCTCTCGTGTATTATTCTTCCGTATCCGTAAGTTAGGCGTATCTATCCCGTACACATATCAATTTCTAATTTTTTGTCACCTTAATTATTACTATCATTATTTTTAAACCACTTAGTTGAATCTTTTAATAATATTATTATATTATTATATTAATTTAAACTTTCAAATTTAAAATTTGATTTTCAAATCATTTTAAAGTCAAATGAAAACCTTCCTATTAAAAACCCATTTAACCTATTAACTAGCTCTAAATCTCCCTAATTAAACCCATTTAATACTATTAATAAGAATTTCAATTATCCTTCCTAATATAAACCCTAGTTTTCTACCTAGGCCGAACCCCACACAACAACACTCACGCACACACACAGCACACATGAGAGTGAGACCGAACTACAAAAAAAAGAATAGCTAACATAAGACCCGGCCATGTGCTGTTGTACGTTTCAGAACTAGCAGCCTACCCCATCCTATTATTCTTATGTAAACAAACCCAGGACATAACCCTAGCCAACACTCTCTCACGTGAACCCATAGGAACCCTACTATTTTCTTTTATACTTAAAACCTAGAGGACTCAAGTACTAGCAGCCCTACCCTCCTATTTTTAAAACCTAGTTATTTTTCTTCCCTTTCCCTTTCACAAGCAACCCACAAGCCAGCGTCGCCCCGACTTCTTCTTCTTCACGTCACCCCCCACGCAACGACGTCTCGCGACAACGCCCAGCTTCACCGAAGATCGCGACAACACCCTCCTACATCTCCGCAGCCTTCTCTCATCACCCTCGCCCATGAGGAGGACCCAGCTCCTCCGCGCGACCTCTCCATCGCCCATCACGCGCGTGACTTCCTCCCTTGCGACATAACACAACCCACATGCAGACTCCCACTTCCACCATCATCACAACTAGCAACCCACGCGAGCGGCCATCGCCAGCCACCGTCCCTCATTCGCGTTAACTTCCTCGTCCTTACACGAGAGGCCGACGACCTCTCATCTCCCGCACGTATCTCCACAGACCCGACCCCCTCTCCTCTCCGAGATCCAACGCCAGCTCTCTCACCTCCAGCACCGCCTAGCTGCTCCCGAGGGCCGCATCGACCCTCCCCTCATCGAGGAAAGCTGCACGGCAACTCCTTTCCGCAGCACGGCCTCCTTCCGAGCTCCAGACGTAGTTCAGCCTGCACCCCGTCGTCGGACAACTCCATCGCTGCAATACGTGCTCAGATCGACGCCGTCAGGCAGTGTGCGTGCCGTTTGCCTCAGATCTGGCATCAACAACCCCAGGATCCGCTGTAAATCCTCGCTACTACCGACAGAGTCTCCAGACACTTCTGTCCGTCGACTTCCTCGCCGCCACGACGCGTTTCAGACCGTAGACGGTGCATGTATCACTGTCGCTGCCCCCACTCGCTGCATAACGGTTAGTACCCCTACCTATTACTCATAACCCACACCGTAAAGTAGAGAACCTAATAAAAACTGGATGATTAGACGTCGTAGGGGCTATTTGTAAATCTGTCCTGAACGAAAAACATCTATACTGATTTCATGTTTTGCCAAAACAGCGAACCAAACCCTCCGTAGCGCAGTACTCGTCGAGACGATTCCAACCACACCAAGAACGTCAAAAACATGCAAGTATTTGATTTTATATGAATTTCTGAAGTTTTGACACTTTTGCGCCATCCTTATGTATTACTGTGTATCTCAAAAACTAGGCATGAAATGACGCACAAAATTGACATCACAACGACTAGGACGAAATTTGGGATCCAACGGTATATCATATGATATATCTTAATTTTAATCAATTATGAGAAAAAAATAGTTTCTGTAGCAAATCCAATGAGAACTCGTGCTCGTCATTATTTTGAAACCGCTATTAAAATTGTTCAACTCTCTTTTACTGTGTAGAACCGTCACAAATGTGTAATAATAATGATAACAGTAAAATTCAGTGAGTCTTGACATGCCTAACATATATGGACATCGTGAAAATCGTGCGCCTCGAAGGCGGTATCGTGATATCGTGATGTCGTGTGAGTCGACTAGGCCGGCTCGTGTTCCGGCAAACTTTTTGGTGGGGTTATGGTTGAGCGGCCACTGGGCGTATGAAAGGTACTCTCCTCAAGTGCACCACCCGCACGCGGTGGGTTAGCGTCAATCACGGTAAGCCCCCGTGAGAGGAACGACCTTCTCATCATGACCTAAAGGCGAGAACCCTAGATTAGATGTGAACTCATGACATGGAAAATGCAACGCTAACTTGGTCATCCTGAAAATCGACATGCTAATGAACTCAGCGAAATCTTTACTTTAATCTTGCAACCGTCTAGAACTGCATGTTGGGATTGTTCGTCTCTGTTTCTATAGAATTGTTAAATGTTAAATTGCTGCAGTCATTTCTTTAAATTATTGAATGCTTCGTAATTTCATATATATCATATATCTTGTCTTGGGATCCTAACCTTGCTTGCAGATCCCTAGCTGACATACATTCATTGTTGGTGGATGTATGTCAGATTCAGCGCTTGAGTACCCGGAGGACGCATACGAGACGCCGGACTTAGAGAGTCAGGAGTTTGCACCTGACGCAGTACCTCTTCCAGCAGAGGATTAGTGGACCCCCGCACTTTACTGCTTTCCTTAGTTTACTTTCAGACGTTGTAGTTGCTTTGTGTATGTTTCATTTCCTGTTGCTACTTTAGCCCTGCTGAGGCTGGTTGTTTAATTCTGTGTACGAACATTATGTATCTGGATGTGGCTTTCAACTTTGGAATGTTTCTGATTGTTCTGATACGCAAATGCAAGGACCTCATCTGTGTTTTTATCACATACGCTTATTGAACTCGAGCTTCACCGCTCCAGTTCAAGCGGACCGCGTAATGCTCTCGCTTCCGGTGTCTTTTGGGAAGCGGGACGTTACAGGTTTTAGTGGTGGCCCATGCAGGTCCTGCAACAGCAAAACTCAGAACAATGAGAACACTTTTCGTTAGCCAAAACATCCAGAATTAGTTCGTACGCAAAATTACTCAAAGGCCTTGTCTCAACACAATAGGAAACCCAATACCAGGATAATCGGAAGAGTTAGTTAGACGCTCGTGATCGTTAGTTAGACACCATTGTCGCGACTTAGTATTATCTCGGGAGTCACCCTAACGAATGGTCATCCTGCTCTGACCATATTAGATTTTCGAGTTTCGTTAGTCGTTCGCTTAGATTTATCTAGGGCCTAACCGAACGTAACTATCGTCGCATCCGTGCAAGTCGAACCTGAAACGCCTGAAACAAGTGGACTTCCGGGCGAAAGATATTCCAGATTTATAGATAAGATCTCGATCTCGATCCTTAATGAACCCTTACCTTGGCTTCCCTATCGCAGTCCAGTTCGTTGAAGAACCTTAGTGCTAAACCTTAGTCACCCAATGATTTTTCCCCCTGATTCTACTATTGTCTAATCATTACACTCCCATATTAATGATCGTAGAAAGCCATCGTAGCATATTCACAGAGTTACTTCTTAGTCGTCCTTACGTTTCGACCGTCGGACCCGTTCCTTGTCCTCGATTCACATCCGCCATCTTTAACCTTGAACCTCCCCATTGCAGATCCAAGGTCTTTTAAAAAAGAGAGATATTTTCGATATTTTTTTATTGAATTCTTCATTAGTTTAAAATTATTTCGAAAACTTTTACTTAGATTTTCTACACTTCAGTCGACCTGAACCCAATCTTGATTATGAAACTCTTCTTACGTGATCTTTAGCTACTACTATCTTATAGCAATTCTCTAACGTACATCTTCTGCACTTCTATTTCACATAACCTCACATAACTACTCTATCTTCCTCATGCAATGAATTTTTTTTTAAAAAACAAAACTTTATTTCTAACTCGCTAGTTCAAAAGATCATCTCCTTTTCTCACTAACATATTTCGAAAACAGTCATTCATACATATTACTCCTCACCTGTTATTCGACTGATCATATTCTACGGTTTAACTCCTACCGTATGCTCGCTATTTTACGTAAATTATGACGATGTTGTTATTTTTACACATATCCTTATCTGCTTACTTTAATTATTCATGAATAATTTATCTCACCCAACCGACTAGCCTCTTATCAATCTCACATTCGGAACCGTCCATCACAACATTAACTCGTCGTCTCATTCAACTCTGAATCCTACGCCATTTCTTAGTCACCACATTAGTGCTTATCATTGCTTAGTGAAACCATTAGCTTTGATTGTGGTGTTGTGGTGCATGGATATAAATAGCGAGTTTGGACCCGTGTGTGCTAATCTCTATATACCACCTATGTCTGAGTATGCTTACCCTTAGTATGTTAATATAGTATGATTAACTACTGTGTTATATGTGCATTCACGGTATTATGTGATATGTATATAGTCGAGTGCAGATAGTAAGTGTTATATTTATACTTAGGCGGATGATTAGCTATATCACTATAGGAATATCTGTACGTATTAGATTTAGTGTTGGCTAATTACTAGAAGTATATGTACCTTAGTCATACTTGTTAATAATTGTAATTGTATGCTAGTACAGTGATATACATGTTAGGTGTAATGATAATGGGTGTACGTGTAGTTATGTGTGCAGATTTATTATGTGATCTATATTTTAGTATGTCTGGCGTGTGCTCGTGTGTGTATATGTATGTGGTTAGTTATAGGTATGTATGTATATATATTTAATGAATAAGTGTGTTTTATGTATAGTAGGATTGTTATATCGTATTACCCCTACGGGATGATGTGTGGGCATGTGTATACCAGGAGGTATGCGGAGCCGTATGTTTGTGACTACGTATATGTGGATGTATGAAATAGTAAACTAGCCCTATGTAAATTACCATGGTTGTGAATACCGGCGTGTGTATATTTGTCCTATATAAATACGAGATAGGCGTGTGGTAGTGTAAGTATGTATATGTATGTGAAATGAACTTATGTATAAGTATTTGAAAGTGTGTGGTATATGAGTAAGTATATGCATATGGATGTATATTGTCTCATTATAATGTATGTATGACTGGGATAGAATAATCTAAGTGTCTAAGTCCGCTCACCCCTATGTCAGTCTATTTAAGAAAGTCTGAAGACGGACTTGATCCTAAGGTGGGTAGATTACGATGACCCTAGTACTAGGAGTAAGGCTTATATAAATCTCTGTATGGTGTGAGGTATTACGTGCATGTATATACGTATAATGATTCGTATTATAATGTGTATATGGTAATATGCAGTATGTAAAAGTGGTTGTACGATTAAAGTATTAATTGACAAAAAAATGATTGTATTTTTATGTTAGGGGTATGTTTATGTGACATGTAGTACTATATCGATATAGATTGTGAGTGTATAAGATGTATGGTATTACCTCGTATATTGGTAATGATGTGTGTGTGCAAGGTGATGGCACACTTACAGCTAATAAATCGATGTGGTGGTGTAGTAAAGTGTTACTATTCACCCGAGTATAATTTTGGTTGAATTGTGTTTGTAGGATGATATTATATTAAGCGTGTTATTTTAATATGTAACTAGTAATGTATGTACGTGTGTTGTTACTGCTATTAGCATAGACGTTGATTGGTATTATCAGTAGTATTACTATTGGTGTCGATATTAGTATTAGAAATATTATTTGGTTATGGCATGATGGTTATTTATGGATGTGTATACGTAAGAAGAGGAGATACGTGCGTTACCCTTACGTTTTCCCGGTGTCTTAGCCGATAGGATTCCGAGGACGGAATCGTCTTTAAGGTGGGTAGGATGTAACGACCGGTTTTTATCGATACAATTTGTCTGTTCTCCTCTCGTGTATTATTCTTCCGTATCCGTAAGTTAGGCGTATCTGTCCCCGTACACATATCAATTTCTAATTTTTTGTCACCTTAATTATTACTATCATTATTTTTAAACCACTTAGTTGAATCTTTTATTAATATTATTATATTATTATATTAATTTAAACTTTCAAATTTAAAATTTGATTTTCAAATCATTTTAAAGTCAAATGAAAACCTTCCTATTAAAAACCCATTTAACCTATTAACTAGCTCTAAATCTCCCTAATTAAACCCATTTAATACTATTAATAAGAATTTCAATTATCCTTCCTAATATAAACCCTAGTTTTCTACCTAGGCCGAACCCCACACAACAACACTCACGCACACACACAGCACACCTGAGAGAGAGACCGAACTACAAAAAAAAAGAATAGCTAACATAAGACCCGGCCATGTGCTGCTGTACGTTTCAGAACTAGCAGCCTACCCCATCCTATTATTCTTATGTAAACAAACCCAGGACATAACCCTAGCCAACACTCTCTCACGTGAACCCATAGGAACCCTACTATTTTCTTTTATACTTAAAACCTAGAGGACTCAAGTACTAGCAGCCCTACACTCCTATTTTTAAAACCTAGTTATTTTTCTTCCCTTTCCCTTTCGCAAGCAACCCACAAGCCAGCGTCGCCCCGAGTTCTTCTTCTTCACGTCACCCCCCACGCAACGACGTCTCGCGGCAACGCCCAGCTTCACCGAAGATCGCGACAACACCCTCCTACATCTCCGCAGCCTTCTCTCATCACCCTCGCCCATGAGGAGGACCCAGCTCCTCCGCGCGACTTCTCAATCGCCCATCACGCGCGCGACTTCCTCCCTCGTGACGTAACACAACCCACATGTAGACTCCCCCTTCCGCCATCATCACAACTAGCAACCCACGCGAGCGGCCATCGCCAGCCACGCTCCCTCATTCGCGTCAACTTCCTCGCCCTTACACGAGAGGCCGACGACCTCTCATCTCCCTCGCGCATCTCCACAGACCCGACCCCCTCTCCTCTCCGAGATCCAACGCCAGCTCTCTCGCCTCCAGCGCCGCCTAGCTGCTCCCGAGCGTCGCAGCGACCCTCCCCTCGTCGAGGAAAGTTGCACGGCAACTCCTTTCCACAGCGCGGCCTCCTTCCGAGCTCCAGACGTAGTTCAGCCTGCACCCCGTCGCCGGACAACTCCATCGCTGCAACACGTGCTCAGATCGACGCCGTCAGGCCGTGTGTGCACCGTTTGCCTCAGATCTGGCGTCGACAACCCGGGGATCCGCTGTAAATCCTTGCTACTACCGGCAGAGTCCCCAGACACTTCTGTCCGTCGACTTCCTCGCCGCCACGACGAGTTTCAGACCGTAGACGGTGCACGTATCACTGTCGCTGCCCCCACTCGATGTGTAACGGTTAGTACCCCTACCTATAACTCGTAACCCACACCGTAAAGTAGAGAACCTAATAAAAACTGGGTGATTAGACGTCGTAGGGGCTATTTGCAAATCTGTCCTGAACGAAAAACATCTATACTGATTTCATGTTTTGCCAAAACAGCGAACCAAACCCTCCGTAGCATAGTACTCGTCGAGACGATTCCAACGACACCAAGAACGTCGAAAACAGGCAAGTATTTGATTTTATATGAATTTATAAAGTTTTGACACTTTTGCGCCATCCTTATGTATTACTGTGTATCTCAAAAACTAGGCGTGAAATGACGCACAAAATTGACATCATAACGACTAGGACGAAATTTGGGATCCAACGGTATATCATATGATATATCTTAATTTTAATCAATTATGAGAAACAAATAGTTTTTGTAGCAAATCCAATGAGAACTCGTGCTCGTCATTATTTTGAAACCGCTATTAAAATTGTTCAACCCTCTTTTACTGTGCAGAACCGTCACAAATGTGTAATAATAATGATAACAGTAAAATTCAGTGAGTCTTGACATGCCTAACATATATGGACATCGTGAAAATCGTGCGCCTCGAAGGCGGTATCGTGATATCGTGATGTCGTGTGAGTCGACTAGGCCGGCTCGTGTTCCGGCAAACTTTTGGGTGGGGTTAGGGTTGAGCGGCCACTGGGCGTATGAAAGGTACTCTCCTCAAGAGCACCACCCGCACGCGGTGGGTTAGCGTCAATCACGGTAAGCCCCCGTGAGAGGAACGACCTTCTCATCACGACCTAAAGGCGAGAACCCTAGATTAGATGTGAACTCATGACATGGAAAATGCAACGCTAACTTGGTCATCCTGAAAATCGACATGCTAATGAACTCAGAGAAATCTTTACTTTAATCTTGCAACCGTCTAGAACTGCATGTTGGGATTGTTCGTCTCTGTTTCTATAGAATTGTTGTTAAATTGCTGCAGTCGTTTCTTTAAATTATTAAATGCTTCGCAATTTCATATATATCATATATCTTGTCTTGGGATGCTAACCTTGCTTGCATACCCCTAGCTGACATACCTTCATTGTTGGTGGATGTATGTCAGATTCAGCGCTTGAATACCCGGAGGACGCATACGAGACGCCAGACTTAGAGAGTCAGGAGTTCGCACCTGACGCAGTGCCTCTTCCAGCAGAGGATTAGTGGACCCCCGCACTTTATTGCTTTCCTTAGTTTACTTTCAGGCGTTGTAGTTGCTTTGTGTACGTTTTATTTCATGTTGCTACTTTAGCCCTGCTGAGGCTTGTTGTTTAATTCTGTGTACGAACATTATGTATCTGGATGTGGCTTTCAACTTTGGAATGTTTCTGATTGTTCTGATATGCAAATGCAAGGACCTCATCTGTGTTTTTATCACAGACGCTTATTGAACTCGAGCTTCACCGCTCCAGTTCAAGCGGACCGCGTAACGCTCTCGCTTCCGGTGTCTTTTGGGAAGTGGGGCGTTACAATTGGTCGACTATTTATATTGGAGATCATCTTTACATGCTCTTGCTTGATGCTAGTTTTGAGCTTGTGATTCAGTGCTTATCTTCCTTATGCTCATGGCATTCTATGCTTTTCATTGACTCATTATGTGAGTATCTATTCTGGAATGCATGGTAGTACTATGGTTCTTTTGAACATTGTTTCAATTAGTATCCTAGTGTGCTAGAATTGTGTATGCCATATGTTTTATGAAGTTACTATCTCTATTTGGCATAGCACTTTTGCATGATATAGATATTTGTGTATGCCCACATCGCACACTTCACTTAGATTTGGTATGCCTACTATTAGTAGCACATGCCATAATACTTAATGTGTGTTATTATTTCATAACATAAATGTGTACACATGACTAAGAATTACCATAGACATGATTGTTGCATTTTTTGTTTGATTTAGATCTCAGTTTATTGATATTATTTGATGATCTATGTCATTGTGATGATTTTTGATTCCACCATTATGTATTTAATCATGTTCATGTCATATGTCATGCTCTTGCTCAAGGACAGTATATCACATTATGCTTAATGTTATAAATTTTATGATAATTGAGTTTGTGTATTTGACACTGTTTGATCACTTGTTTTATGATAATTTTATGATAATTTTATGATAATTGAGTTCATGTCATATGTCATGCTCTTGTTCAAGTGATGTCATGATTTTTGCATTGTAACTTTTCTAACACTGCTCACACTACTCTTTACAATTAGTATCTATTGTTATCTTTTATAACATATGCTTTTTGCTTATCTTTTTGTGATAATTGAGGGTGGTTGAGTTGTTGTTGAATATTTGCTCTTGCAATTGATATCTTTATTTTGATATCTTGTTTTACATTGATAGCTTATCTAGTTTACATTAGATATACCTTTGTGTTTTCCACTCTATTTTTTGCTTTTGTTGTTTCTCCCCATGTCTTTTGGATAATGCCAAAGGGGGAGAGAAATAAACAAAGGATGTGCATATTAAATGTTGAGTGTTAAACAATAACTTGAATCATATAGACCTTATGTATGATCGTTCATTTATATGATTCAGGGGGAGCATTGGTGATTACCTTGGTTTATATTGATTACATTATATATATATATATATATATATATATATATATATATATATATATATATATATATGGGAATGTTCCAATGAGAACTTTCCCCCGTGAGAACTCCGTGGAAACTTCCTCTCTTTGATTTTTTTTCATAGATCCAAACCGTTGAATGTGTTCTAAACATGTTAATACACATTCATATCAAAAATCAAGACAATCCCCCCTATTTTCCCCTTGATCGGATCGGTACAAAATGTTCTATTGTTCTGAAACCGTTAAATTTGTAACGGCTTGATCGAGGGTCAAATCCACCTAGGGGTCACCCATTATTTTTTCTGGGGTGTATATATGTATGGATTAAAGTGTGGAAAAAAAAATTTGAAAAAAAAAATTTTAAAAAAATAAAAAAATTTAGTTCTCACGGGCACCCCCGTGAGAACCGTTCGCAGCCGACCACGCCCCTATATATATATATATATATATATATATATATATATATATATATATATATATAGGTAATCATACTCATGTTTATGATGTGTATCACCTATATGATTTGTATTGGGTACGCATATTATTTCTGGTCATTCATGCGATATATACACAACATCATGTGATACACACTATTAACTGCTGAATGATGCTATTGATTATTGATATTAACTTGATTGGCATCATTGCAGGGGGAGTAAGTATATTTAATGCACAATTATTTGTTTTGTTTATATTTGGTTTGTCATCATCAAAAAGGGGGGTAATGTTGAGTATTGGACTCTCCACCTTGATTTTGATGATGATCAAACACAAATCATTGTGACTAACTCTTGTGCTTGCAGTTAGCTAAAAAGTCACCAATTAGATTCAAGAAGATCAAAAGTGACTACACGTGTTGATTCAAGTGGAGGACTTGGTAGATCAACAAAGGTGAAGCATTGGCTTGAAGAACTCAAAGGCTACTTCAAACCTCAAGCCAATGGCATCAACAAATGAATGGAGATTCAATCCAAAGAGAAGAAAGGAATGGATGAGTCAAAGCTTTGAAGACTATGACGTTGGAGATATTCAAGTCATTCAACTAAAAGACTCAAGTCCATGAAGAATTATGGAGATCGTCGCCAAAGTAATTTGTTCATCTCAAGCGACGTCCCAAGACTTCCTCAGAACGCGTAATCGTTGTGCCTGGAGCTTCGTTGATGCTCAAGGAGTATTCATGAAGTCAAGTGATTCTGATTCTCCATGTTGAAGCTTTGAAGACGGTTCGTAATGTTATTTATATTGTCTTCTAGCTTCGGTTTAGTAGAATGTTAAGGCTTGAGTAGTACTGGCCTAGAAATCTTCTTAACTTTCATATCTTATCTCTAGGATTGCCTTAGAAGCCATTAGAAACTTTCCCGTAGCTTATCGCTTCATTTCACGGCTTCGTATGAATCTTAGTTGGTTCAAATAGAAGAACCAACCGACTAGATGACGATCTAGTCGGTTGGAAATCCTTCTTGAACCGACTAGATATCCTTGCTTGTTTCAGCCCATTCAGTGTTGATCAATTAGTCGGTCCAAGAAGGTTCACCGACCGACTAGATGACGATCTAGTCAGTTGGAAATCCTTCTCAGACCGACTAGTTATCCTAATTAATTCAAGACCATTTGTTGACCAATTAGTCGGTCCAACAAGGTTCACCGACCGACTAAATGACGATCTAGTCGGTTTGTGTCTCTTCTCAGACCGACTAGTTTTTCTTGTGAAATTCGACTTCTTTACTGTTAGTCAATTAGTCGGTCCAAGAAGGTTCACCGACCGGCTAGTTGTCAAACTAGTCGGTTGATGTTTCTTCTTAGACCGACTAGTTCTTATATCTTTTGAATTCACTATCTTTGTTGTCAACCTTCTAGTCGGTCCAAGAAGGTTCACCGACCGACTAGTTGCAAAACTAATCGGTCAGTGATCCTTCTTAGACCGATTAAGCAGCTTCAGAAATAGAGCCGTTGGGCATTTAATGCCACGATTTTTATGACCGTTTTCTCTCTTCTCTATATAAGTTTGAGTGCTTCAAACCAGTAATCCGAGGATGTTATTAGAGACATTTTTACATCCAAGAGAAGAGCCATTCAACTCCATTTCTAAGCTCTCTCATCTCACAAGAATCTTTCCCTTACTCTTTGAGCCTAATTCCTCAAGAGAGATTCTCATTCCTTGTGAGCTTCTCAAGCTAAGAGCTTGAATCAAAGTCACCAACTTCATCCTAGCCATCTATTGCTGTTCATCTTAGCGGTGCTAGGGTTTGGTGATCTCATCTTCCTCAAAATCCATTCTTGCCCCTAATTGGTAAGTATTTCTCAAGGCATAGGATTTTGTGATAAGAAGTTTTATATTTCATTCTTTATACTTCATATTTGTTGTATACTCACGGTGGTGAGATGGTTGGCTTGATCCCAAGTTGTGGGAGTTAAGATTTCGTTTTGCTCTCGGTTTTGTGAGAGTGTGCTTAGTCCCAGGTTGTGGGATTAAGGTACTTTGCGTGTTCCTGGGGTTGTGGGTTACACGGACATCGATTGTAGGTCGATTGCACTTATGGGGTTTCCGCAAGTGGGCTAAGGAAAGCTCTAGTGGTTTTACTAGAGTATCCAGAGGGGATCCAGGTGTTGCTGGATTATGGCACCGGTAACAAGTCGGGGAGACTTGGGTGGCACCGAACCAGGGTAGATTGCATGTTAGCATTGCATTCTTGCTTGTGTTGTTGATTATTTCTTTCATTCCGCTTTTGTTGGTTAATTAGGGTTTTATTTGGCGTAAATTCCTTATAATTCAATAAAACACTATTCACCCCCACTCTAGTGTTTATTCCTCATAGCACAGGGTCATTACAATGATTGTGCTGTTGCAGAACACATCCAAGGCCCTTGCCTGATGCGTCACAGAATATCTCGAAGCCTCCACTTCTCTGGAATAGCCAAGACCGGTGCTGCATCCAGCCTCTCCTTTAGAGTGCTAAAGGCTTGCTCACAAGAATCTGACCAACTGAACTTGACATCCTTCCTTGTTAATCTCGTCAAAGCCTCAGCTATCCTCGAGAAGTCCTTGATGAATCTGCGATAATATCCTGCTAATCCAAGGAAACTTCTAATATCAGATGCTAGATGTTGATCGAGGTGTAGGCCATTCACTGACTGCATTGAACTTCTCTGGATCTACTGATATGCCAGCTCCTGATACTACATGCCCAAGTAATGCCATTCTATCCAACCAGAATTTGCATTTGCTGAACTTGGCATATAGACTATGACGGCGGAGCGTCTCCAAGACCATCCTCAAATGCTCGAGCTCCTCCTCGTTCTTCGAATATACCAGGATATCATTTATGAAAATCACCACGAACTTATCTAGGAAATCATAGAAGATAAGATTCATGAGATTCATGAACACAGCTGGGGCGTTGGTCACATCGAATAGCATAACCACAAATTCGTAATGCCCGTACTTGGTCCGAAAGGATGTCTTGTGCACATCTTCCTTCTTGACTTTCACTTGATGGTATCCACTGTGGAGATCCAACTTCGAGAATACTCTCGATCCATTAAGCTGGTCAAAGATGTCTTCAATACGAGGTAACGTGTACTTGTTCTTCACTGTGACCTTGTTCAGCTTCCGATAGTCAATGCACATTCTCCTCGACCCATCCTTCTTCTTCACCAACAAGACAGGTGCTCCCCAGGGAGAAACACTAGGATGAATGAAACCCTTCTGCAATAGTTCATCCAATTACTTCCTCCGCTCTTCTAGCTCTGCAGGAGTCATACGCTAAGGCACCTTCGAAATCGGTTGAACTCCTGGCATAAGATCAATATCGAACTCCAATGCTCAATCGAGCGACCGTCCAGAAATGTCTTCCGGGAAGATGTCTTCAAAATCTCATTACTGCAGGCTTCTCAGGTCTGGCTATCAAAGTTGCAACAATCAAATCACTCGACTGGGCTCGGAATCTGACAGGCCCAAACAAACGACATCCACTAACGAACTCGAACACCAAGTGATTAGGAATTTCGAATACCACCTTCTTCTTTTGACAGTCGATTGTGGCATAGAATGCTCCTAACCAATTAATGCCGAGAACAGCATCAAAGTTGGACAGATGTGGACAATGAAATTAGCATATAACTTATGTCCACTAATCACCAACGGACATGGTCTACATCCCAATGCAACTTTCACCAACACTTGGGGATAGTGAAAGTGGGAATCGAATGTTCACATACAAACTTCCGAGATAGGATGCACATGGAAGCCCCCGAATCAAATAGAGTCAGGGTTGGGTGAGATGAAACTAAGATGACACCTAAGATATAATATAACTAAGTTAAGCATGGTGATTTAATCAAGCATGAATGTATAAAAGTAAAGACTAGGTCTAGAAGTTACCTGCGATCAGGCATCCTCGGCTTCAGCTTCTACAGCTGTCATGATAAACACCCGGTGCCTCGGCTGGTTGGCCTGCTGAAAGGCCCGATTCTGTGGAACCAAAGGCGGTCCACGTTGTCCAGACACATGTACCATCTGCTGAGCAGGTCCAGGCACTCCAGCAGGTGTGGATCGAGTGTCGCGGGGGCAGTCTCTATCAAAATGATCGGGCAATCCATAGACTAAGCACCGATTCAGCATCCTCCTGCTGTCTTTCTTCACATGTCCCAGCTTACCGCAGTAGTTGCAAGTCAGCTGAGCTCGGCTGGGGGCAGGTGCAGCTGGCCTCTTGAATTGGGTAGTCTGAACATGACGAACCGTAGGCCTGGGGGCACTCCTCTGTAGCTCCATCGGGCACTTGCCTGCCTGACGCGCCTTCTTCTGGTTCACGAGTCGCTCGTGCTGCTTTGCCGCCACCAGGACTTCCTCATGGGTAGTAAAAATGGCCGAGGACATCGAAGCTTAGATGTCCAGATCTAAGCCCTATAGGAAGCGGTGTGCACAGTCCTCTGGGTCTGATACCAGAGTAGGGGCAAAGCGACTCAGCATGGCAAACTCGGCCTCGTACTCATCGACTGTCATGGTGCCCTGCTCCAAGTTGATGAAGCGCTGTTGCATCTCTCTATTCGCAGCCTTCGAAAAATATTCGGCGTCAAATCTCTGATGGAAGGTGGCCCATGGAATATGCTTGGTCAGCCTGGTCTCCTCAGCATCCCACCAGTTGCGGGCTTTTCCGTTAGCTGCTTCTTCGCTAAGTCCACCCAATCATTCGGATCAACTCGGACAAGACCCAAGTTATCCGCAGTGCTGCGTAGCCACTCCTCGGCTGCTAGTGGACCCTCTCTTCCGAAGAAGCTCTTCGGATACATCTCCTGGAATTGCCTGGCTCCAGGCTCAAAGTGAAGGGGAGGTGGTGCAACTGGTGCAGCCTTCTGTCCCTGCTGGACCAGATGGTGCTGAACCTCAAGCATCTCCCTCATGACCCCAAGGATATGGTGGATGCCACCATCTCCGAATCCGTCGGCACTGGCTCCACGTCGAGCATTACGTCTTCCTGCCATTTTGAGAAAAGAAAACCCAGAATCAATCTCGTATACATGATGACTCTAGACGTTTGGCTAATAATAACATTCTTATTGTTCTGAATTTTCGCAGATGCACGACCTGCATGAGCCACCACTAAAACCTGTAACGCATCGCTTTCCAAAAGCGGTGGAAGAGAGAACATTACAAAGGTCCGCATAAACTGGAGCGGTGAAGCTCGAGTTCACTAAGCGTCTGAGGTAATAACCTTCCAGGATTCTTGCTTGCATTTTAGAACAATAAAAACATTATTAAATTACGAGCCACAACCCAGAAGTTCGCACGAAAAAAATAAAAAGACAATACCTCAGCAGGGCCGACAGAACTACAAAAGAGACATACACTAATACAAGATACTAATAGCAAATCCAAAGGGAAACAGCAACAGCTCGGGTCTCTAGTCCTGCACGGGGAGTGACTCAGCGTCACCGAAAAATTCCTGACTCTCCAGGTCAGGTGTCTCGAACAGGTCCTCCTGGTACTCAGGCTCGGGATCTGACATACATTCCAAAAACACGAATGTATGTCAGCAAGGGTCTGCAAGAAAAATGTGAGATGACCCAAATCGATGTGTACGAATTATTAAACAGATTATGAAATATTAGCAGTTCTAATGTCAGAGTTATACAATTAAACAACACTGTAATTATGGACATGGCATTATTAAAGAAATAAAATGAGCAGTTATGCCATGACAGTTCTAAAGAATTAAAGCAGGCACTATAAACATGACAATTCTATGTGCGAGTAAGGTAACAATAATCATTTCAGGTTCCATGCAAATGTTTTCTATCATGCATAATGTTCTCGCCTTTAAGACGTAGTGAGTGAGTCAGGCCTTCTCACGAGGGTATAATCGTGATTGACGTCACCCACCGCATACGGGTGGTGCTCTTGAAGGGGGACCCTTTCACACGTTTAGTGGCAGCTCAACCCTAACCACACCCAAATGTTGTGCTGGAACACGAGCCAGCCTAATCACGTTGCACAAGTTCACGAATTCAACATTTCGCTTTTGAAGCGCATGAATTCACGAACTCAATTATTTTCAAATGTTCCATTAGTGTCCAATCTAACAATGTGTGTGCAAGTGTAGGGTGAAGCATGATATGTGTGTACAAGAAATTTCAGTTATGAATTTCATAACGAGAAAATTAATTGTTTAATTGATGAACATGTTGCATGTTTATGGTTTTCATTTACAAGTCGATATGTAATTAAAGTGTAATAAACTGCAATAATTCGCACACTTGCCTGACTCGGACGGTTTTGGGTGTCTTAGCAGTTGTATGGAAGGACGCGACGTATCTGCGTCATTAAATATACGATATTAAGCTAGTCAAACATAACCGATTAAACTATCAACCTATAGTACAAACATTTACAACAACTTGGGTTTAGAAAAATAACTTACTAGCTTTAGAACACCGAACCCAAATAACCAATTTACTTGATTAAGTTAAAACCCAATAAGGAACAACTTACCCATTAGCAAAAACTTAAACCCAAAAACCGAACAAGATGGCTCAACCCAATAAGAAATATTACTCAATACCCAACAACAAATTTAAACCCAATAAGAACATTACCCAATACCCAATAGCAACTTAAACCAAATAAGAAATATATCTTCCCTTCCTCTTAGGGCATGTTCTTTTGTAGGAAAGTATAATTGGAAAAGTTGAGAAAGTGTGGAATCTGATGAGAGAGAAATTGGTGTGTAGTGTGTTCTTTTGTTGAAAGTGGGATTGGATTGTGGAGTTGGATAGTTGAGGTGTGTCCCACTCCGTGTAGTGTGTTCTTTTGGTTGAAAAAATTGGATGAAAAAAGTGACGTATGGCCCACTCAAATTTAAATTATTACTTTTTAAACTAAACTAATTAATTAAACTAAACTAATTAATTAATAAACTAATTAATTATTAATTATTAAACTAATGAATGATTTCACTACCTCAATCATTTCAATTTTCGGTGGGGGCCCACTCTAATCAAAGTCATTGCCTACACACCCGTGCAAAGCATGGAGTTCTCATTCCAAAAGAAAAAAATGCTCAAACAAATCGAAAAAAAGGCAAAGTAATGGACTCGTCTCTTGGTGGTGGGGCCCAGCAAGTTGGATTCCTTTGTAATCCGCGTGATTCACGGAGGAACCAAAAAAATGCAGGGATTCCCATTTTTGCTGCCACGTCAACTTTTATTCCCATTTTCACAACCATGCAAAAGAACAGACCACCAAGAATCTGAGCCCGGAATTCCTTCTATAGTGTATGAATAGTGAAATTTCCCAACTTACTTGGCTACATTCCGAGAAAAGAACATGCCCTTGTTCTTCCCCCCTCTTCTATTATTCTGCTGTTATTATTATTATTATTCTTCTTTTTTATCATCAGCTTCTTACCCTCTTCCTTCTTTTTCTCTTGCAGGCGGGCTCACGGCAGGGGAAACTCGACAAGGGCAGCAAGGAGACGGCGGCAAGGGCACACGGGGGCGGCGGCCTGGGCAGTACGGGCAAGGGCGGCACAGCAGCTGGGCAAAGGGGGCGGCGACTAGGGCAGGGGCGGCGGCGACTTGCAGAGGGGTGGCGGCGCGGCCTGGGAAGTGCGGCGGCGACGACTGGGCAAGGGGGCGACGGCGGCTAGGGCAGGGGGGCGCGGTTTGCAGAGGGGAGGGCGACACGCGCGGGGAGGAGAGGGGCACGGGAGAGGGGGTTTGAATGTTGGGTTTATTGAATCTGAAATCAATTTCAGCTTTGGGTTTCTGCTCTCTCTCTGATCTCTGATTTCTGGTTTCAATTTGGGGATTGATTTGGTGTGGATTGATTTGGGTTTTGATTTGGTGAATGCTGATTTCGGGCGGAATGTCTGTTTTGGCTTGAATGTGTTTCTAAATGGTTGGAATTACAGTGAGAAGGAAATGTTGGCTGATCTTCCTTGATGTTGTTGTTGCTGTTATAAGAATAGTGCAAGGGAGACCAATTGAAGAGGAAAATGCTGGATGTGGCGGATGAACAAAATGAAGGTAGTTATTGGATCTCACCAATACATTTCGGTGGGATTCAATCTGGTAGGGTTAGGTTAGTTAACAAATTAATTAGGGGTGATCAATTAGGGTCAATAGTTAGTTAATCACGCCATGGTAAAAATTAAAAATCAGAGACGTGCTTGCATCAATGCGTAGAAATAGGACTCACGCACAAAAACAATGGGTCGATCAAAACAAAGTACGGGCACACAATAATCAACATGTCTAGAAATATCGGCCGTTACAATTGGTACAATACCTCGTACCAATCGACAGCACAGAGCACACCGTTTCGGATTTTGTATGGTCAGTACCCGCCCCAATTGATACACTACAGCAGAGGGGCCACCCCCCGTGTCACAGGTAGAGGAGCATCTGGGAGAGCGGGACAGATATTTGGAGGAGTTGAAGAAACATTTGCTGCGAGCCCAGGAGATCATGAAGACTAAGGCAGATGAGCACCAGAGGGATGTGCAGTTTGCTATAGAGGATCGGGTCTATATGAAACTACGACCCTACAGACAAAAGACCGTGGCCCGTCAGAGCAATGAGAAGCTAGCAGCCCGCTACTACGGACCATTCGAGGTGACAGCTCAGATCGAGAAGGTGGCGTATCGTCTGCAGTTACCTGCTACCTCCATCATTCACCCCGTGTTTCACGTCTTACAGTTGAGGAGAGCCATTGGGAATCACACGCTATCACCGACTTTGCCACCTACTTTGACAGAGGACATGTAGATGCTTCTTGAGTCTCATGAGCTGACGGGAGTTAGACAGGCCCCAGACAGGACACTTGAGATGCTTATTAGATGGAGGGGCCTACCGGACTACGATGTTACTTGGGAACAATTCGCAATGATACGCAACCAATTTCTAGAATTCTACCTTGAGGACAAGGTGACACTTTTGTGGGGGGAGTAGTGATGCGGCGCGGGTATCAAAGGGCACGGCGCGCGAGGACGGTCCGGTTCGAGTGCACCAAAGGAGGAGGCGACTCGGGTCCGCCACGGACTCGGTCCCAAACTTGTAATTTCGCATCCACATGGGAGGGTCGTTTGGTAATTCAACATTTGACTAATCCCTCTCCTAATCAAGGGCCAGCCGGCCCTAGCATGGGTTATCAAAGAATTGACAGGATATTTTATTTTCCTAGAACCCTAGAATAATTTCCTTTAGTAATTCTCTATTGCTCGTTATTTCAGATCAATTGTTTTAGCTTTATTTAGTATTTTCAGATCAGTTCTTCGCATTAAACCCCTAGATTTAGTAGTCCAAAGCCATAAAAATCCAACCTTTATCCTCACAAAAAGCCCTAGACGCATAATATCTCACAGCGGTAACATACCTCTTACATCAACAATTCATTCAATACCGATATGTACTGCTACACGTACATATCAAATTTGATACATAAAAACCAAGGAATACCACTTCACACAGCCAAAATTTTGCAACCTGATCTGGGAATGATGCAAAGCCAAGAATATCAAGCTATTTTGAAGTGGCTTAAGTGTAGCAAAGGCTGGATAAGATATGAACTGATTATTCCCAATAACTTTTGGTGCTAAGTATCCGTAACGACATTGTCTTTCTTATGTAACTTCACATGTTGCATAGATAATAGTGCTGCCAAGGGTTATGAATTTTACCATTAATAGCATCTACAAGAAGTTTACAGTCAGGTCCCACTGTCATGTATCTTATCCATTAAGAGGACATTGGAGAACCCAAACATGATAACACATAAAGCTCTAGCTTCCACTTTAAAAATCTAGTCTTTACCATGCAGACAATTGAACACCTAGAGAAAAGAGGGCTCTTGCCGTTGGTTTAAAATTTAAATTATGTGATTAAGGATGAAAAGTGGTACTGCAAACGGAAGAGAGCAAAACATAGGCTAAATATAGATCAGGTACACAGGCTCACAAGAAACTTATTAGGTGTTTGGTTCTGTGGAGCTTAACTAAGTTGTGAAATGAGCTTTATATTGGATTCCAAGTACTAAGTATTTATTCATAATTTACAACTTAACAATGAGTAGTATTATTGTATCATCTTCATCCGGGTTCGTCTCTCCAAATTGTCTCAATGTCAAGACAGGTCAGTAATGTTTCAGGTATTAAAAACTGTAAGATTTTTTAAAGTCCCTATGAAATCTTCATGACCTGTATTCAATCAAAGAATCTAGTACATGTATTCTTCCATTCTCACTACGCATAATTCATTTATTAACCTATGATTTGCAAGATTTTACACCAGTGTTCATATAAAGAAAATAAACGGAAACAAATGGGAAATAGTTCATTTATGCCAGCAATCTGCTTCGTGTGTGCTTCTCCATTGAGAATTTTTCTGCCTTCTGGTGTTTGAAGACTTGCATAATCATTTGTGGATAGGCTTGCTGCTATTGCTATTTGTTTGATATTTTTATGATATGCCCTCTGGCACATAAGTTTTTCTTTATCTTTTCACCTCTGTTGGTGGTGTGCATTTTTTAATGTTTTTATTATTTTCTTATTTTTGGGAGGGCGATCCTTTGTTTGTTCGTTAGGAATTCTGACATTATGTTAGAGTGTCCTGAAGGTTTCACTGTTACACATTCTGTCCAATCAATATAGGTTTTAATGATCTCCTGCTGTACTGAGTATCAAGCCATAGAATCCTAGGAATCTTTGTAGATAGATATGATAGATGAGAAGATACACATGGGGTCCTGCTAAATTGGTAGAATGGAGGTTCAGATTAGTTATGGTGATTTCTAATTTTGTGGCGGTCTATTTGAAGTTAGTTCAAATGCTAATTGCTTAGGGATGGATAAATGGTTGGGATATATTGAGCTGCATTGGCTCTTGATTTGTGGAAGTAGTGATTTAATATCCAATGTTTTTGTTTCTTGAGAAGAGATTTATTTTCAAGGGTACCTAATTTGACTGTGGGTGCAGAAGTAGTCAGTAAGTATCAGAAAGAAAATTGTAACTATTAATGACTTGCTTAATTAATAATCCGATGAAGTTCCTAAGATGTATGTTCTTCATTGTTTACAGTAAAATTTTGCAAGAGAACATAGTATAGATGTCATATATAACCTTAAATTTCTTTTGGATAATAGTTGCCATAGGGTTTGTTGAATCGGCGAACGTCAAATAATTCTGTTGCATACTTATCAACACTCGGCATAAAATTTTCTCATTGTCCGCATATGTCATCATTCAATCACCCGTAATTTGCATTTGAGCAGTGAGCATCTAGAATATCGTCTGCAGTTGTGTCTAATGGCAGCAGAAGGATACAAATGGGCACATGGAAGTTGAATTAGCGAGGGGGCATCATCAAGTGCCTGTGCAAATCAAAACACCTACCAGTAACATGATTGAAATGTTGGTGGGGATTGAACCGAAAGGAGAGTTGTCCTGATCCTTTAGTTGAATCCCTTCTAGCTTTTGTTTATCGGTGAGTAGGACCTGGAGCCGTCCCTTCATAGGGCTTGTGTGGAATCGATTTTAGATGATGTGGTTCTCTTTTCCCCTTCATGACTTCGCTTTCTGAAAACTTTAGAATAATTTTAGCAAATGTGGATGATGAATGATTGGCTAAGGTGCTTTTGATTATGCATTTCTTGAAATGGTCCATAAGCAGACACTATACTTGCCATTATTCGGGGAGAATCCATGTTTATATTTTCCATGATGTCAGTAGCGTGTGTAGCTTCCTATGTTGGTGATAGAAAGAATGTCCATTGAGAATATTGAAACATTTTATAACTGCGTCATATACATAGATTTGTCTTGATTCATTTTAGTCTGATAATGTAGATGCTATAGGTGGAAAAGAAGAAGCTCGGCCCATAAACAATGTAGACGCGCATATGCGCAAAAAAAGAAATTAGGACCACGGATTGACATGGATGTGGCAAATATGCTTGAAACGCATTTTGACTCAAAAAGGTTAATACTTTTTGAGACATGAACCCTAACATACCTAATCACATATTTATCTATTTTTAAAACTAATGTGGGATTAAGTCCGCTCTCTAATTCATCGCCATACCGCCTAATGGACGTGAAAATCATTATATCCGTTGACATGTCATTATTGCCTCGGATGTTTGTCGGCTGCAATAGGAATGCTTAGAACGAAAAATGTTGCGACTTACACTATTGTTCACTTTCTGTGTAAGCCCGTATGATTTATAGAATTCAGTTTTGCATAAATTGTCTAACCTTTTTCTCTACCTTATAAGAATAAGAAATGACTACAACAGAAATCTATCATCAGCTATACTAGTCCAAAGTTTTCCCACAAAGAGAGGAGTTAATCCCCTTGATTACTTGTCAGATGTGAAGATTGAATGTTGATGCTTATCTGAACCAAAGATGTCCAGAATGGTTGTATGGCCAGTGCGATTCTTGACTGTGAAATGTTTATTTATGGGTATGTAGCGCGGCGGATCGAGGATCAACTGTCAGTTCAGGTACCGAGTGAATGATTTGTTAGCCATAATGTTAAATTGGAGAGAGATTGGATAGCAGAAAATATAAAGAATAAAATAAGAGATAACGTAAGGATTTTACATGATTTGAAGATTATTTTCTTACATCCATGGGAATGTGGATTATTTCACTATGCTTGAAGAGATGATTACAAAAGGGGTGTTAGTGGACACCTTCTAATTTCAAGTACAATAGATGAATGCAATCATAAGCTCATTCCTAAAGCTGCCTTTTATAGAGTTGGAATACATCTTGGAATTCCTAAAAATTCTTTCCTTTTATGTAGCTTTAAAAATGAATCGTAGTATTTTAATTTATATAGTCTGAACATTCCAATTTATCTACATATATAACAATTAAGGTTTACCCTTGACATTTCAATGATGTTTCTTTGCATTTTAATTTATGCGATCATTAAGATTGTCTCTTGATGTTCTGTCTTTTATAATTTCCAACATGAATTTTGAGTCTATATGAAACATTCTCCACCTTAGGCCCAAAATTCTTCATTTTCCTCTCATCAAATAATCTTTAAAATTCTTTTGTAAATAATGCCACTTATCCATTGAGCATAACTATTCAAATTTAACAAATATTGGTTAATTTCAGGTAGTGCCTACACTTGGCTCTTCATAATGGTTTTGTCATCATATCAGTATCATATCAGCAGTGTTCTCTTTAATTGATTTTAAAAAAATATCTTCATAAATGCTCCGAGTCGATGGTATCAAACATCATGTTTTGTTATGAAGTGCTAGACATGATTTGTGGTAGATAAATTGTAATTTGGTTATCACAATATATCAACATATAATTCAAACTTATTCAAAGCTTTTGCATTAATCTCTTCAACCAAATTGCCTCCTTTGCCACTGCAATGGCAACCATGTATTTTGTTTCTATTGTAGATAATGATGCTGTATCTTGTATGATATATCTTCAACTAATGTAACTTTCACCAACTGTGAAAACATATCTTGTAGCTGACTTTCTTTTATTAAGATCCGCAAAATTAGAATCAATAAATCCAACAACTTGCTCAACATTAGTATTCTTATGACATAGCAAACCGACATATGAGGTATCCCTCAAGTATCATGAAATCTATTTGATAGTATTCCAATGATCCTTTCCTAGATCTACCATAGAAATGCTTTCCTCATTGACAGCTTCAAACAAATCCGATCTCGTACATATCATGATATTTGTTAAACAACCGTTTTACCTTGCATACAAAGTGTTTTTCATCTTTTATTTTTCTTTAGTTGATGGGCTTTATTGGCAGGATTGTTTAAACTGCTAAGCTAATGGACACCTAACTTCCTTATCATCCTTCATATTGAATCTTGTAATTCAGTACTACGAAGATAATCAAATGAACATAAGCAATATGAATAAATCCAAGAGAAGACACGTAAAACTTGGTAACGTAGTTTGGTGTGCAGACCTACATTTGCGGGGCCACGCCCAGAAAATCAGATTACTCCACTATAATAAAAATGAATACAATCACTAATATTGGATTTCTATTAGGAGGAACATGCTCCTCCTCAATATAAACCGCAATGGGTGGTCTCAACCAATCCCATGGAGTAATCTATGCAAGCTCCCCTTGTATGCAAGACCCCTTGCAAAACTAACTCGAATCAACTCCCTTGATCCATACCTCAGGTAGCCGTCAGCCTCCCACCCGGAGTTTCCAATCACGTTCTTCAAAAACGATAAACCCTAGAGACAATCTGCACGTCTTTTATATAAGCTGACTCCCTACAATCTTGGAGTAGTTATGGAAGGCTGTTCAAGAGAATTGCATGCAGATTGAAAATCTGCAAATTAAGGAATCACTTAGGACAAGTGATTCCGCAATATTTTTCAGCATATCTCGCAATCAACATTTGCGGGTTAAATATTGTCAAATATATCTTCAACAGATCTTGCAACAATATTTACGGGTTAACAACTTCCTATTGTATCTTAAACCGATCTCATACGTAGCAGCATATAGCAGAAGATCTTAGAGAGAATCTATAAGATCTGGAATATCAAATCATCAATTCTATGGAGTCTGTCTGTCTTTCTAATAAGCAAGAATAGCATGTTGCAGCTCATGTTGCAATATGACATACAACATGACTAATAAACATGACTATTAATAAGATCTTCCATATCAAGATAATTAAGGCACACCGAAAAACCCAAGTGCCACTAATGACAATATAGTTGCACCACGTATGGCCCAACAAACTGCCCCTTGGCATTTAGTAGCACAATAATCATAAGACAAGTCACGTAGGAAAAAGAACAGGAAAGACAATAAGCAAGTCCATTTTAATATCTGTCTGAGAAAACCAGCAATACTAAACCCCCACATCACAACACATCATATCAGCAGTATTAGCAAAAGAGTTTACTTATAGGACCAGACAATTAGAATCACCAGCAACATGGCATATCAGAGAAACTTCACAACCGCAGCCATATAACAGATGCAGAATAACAACAAGAACAACAACCCTAACCAAATTCTCCCCCTTTGTGCCACCAAATCCAAAAGGGTACCTCAAGAAGATCCTCAAGCAACATCTGCTCCATCAGATTCCACAGTAGAGGAGGAGGACATCTTTCTCTTCAGAAAGAGAATCCTACTCTCAAACAAGGTTTTCTGAGTCTGGAGAGCCCCAATGTGAGAATCCAGATCCTTGACAGCAACCTCAAATATAGATATGTCTTCAAGAATGAGAGAGTCTGGGCCAGCTGTGAACTCAGAAACTGTAGGAGGAGGAGCAGAAGAAGGTTGACTAACAGGAGAGACTTGAGATGAAGGGATAGCTCCAGTTTCAGGAGATGATATAGACACATAGGAGATATCATCAGTCTTCCCAGTAACTGATCTAATGGTGTATCCAATGCTCTCGAAGGGAATAGTCAGTTCATTTGCAGAGGGCAATATCTTCTGAGAGTGCAACAAGGAAATGCGACAAGGATGAGGTAAAGAGGGAGATGCTACAGAAGATTCTGCCTGAGATAAGATAGAATCAAAGATGATTCTTCCCAAATTAAAGGGCTACTTAGTACCAGCACAATACAATAATCTGCACATATCTTTGTTGACTACTGACACATTAGAAGTGGGTAGCCAGCTTCTTGTTGCAAGTCTGTAGAACAGAAAATATTTTGCAGACAAGGAGGAGGAGGAAAAGAGGTAGACTTGGGCAAGCACACCAATTTTCCAGCAGTGACTACCTTAATGAAGGTGTCATGATCAGTACCAACAAAGTCCTTAAAAGAGGAAAGAGAGGTAGAATAGGTCCACTTCAGCAGCTTGTTAATCACAGAGGGGGAAAAAAGATACAATTTTCCCCCTGACATATAACTGGAAGGACCATCTGGACAGAGCTACTCATGCTGATGTAGATAGATTGCAATAAAATTCCCTAACATGCATAGGGTTGTAAGATTTGAAACAGATGGCTGAGTGAAATAACTTGATGTCCTTCAGGACAGACACAAACTGGGTCTTAGAAAAAAAACAACCAGGTGTTTTTCAACAAGAATTTACCTTTGAGAGTAATGTGACCACCTTTTCTTGCATGCTAGGTCAAAGAATTGTTTGCTCATAGCATCAAAAACTGCAAATAAGGGGGGAGAGACAGAACCTTCTTCAGCAGAGACTTTAGCCTTCTTGGAAGGAGGTGGTGAGGAAGAGCGGATCTTTTCTTGGAGGAGGTCCTTTGCTTGCGGATAGAAGGAGGGACCTCAATAGCAGGCACAGGCTGGACAGGAGGGAATCCTGTAGAAGCAGCATGGTTAGCATGGGTGCATGTTGCATCCTGTGTTGCAACATCAGCCAAACTCTCTTCTTTGATGTTGCAACATCAGGTGCAACATCAGATGTAACATTAGTCTGTGTTGCAACATTTGAAGGGTCATTTTCACCCAGTGTTGGACCATCCTCAGTGGTAGTAGGGTCAGGGGTAGCAAATGGGATACTAGAGTCATCAGCAGCAACAATATCCTCCATGCGATAGTCATCTACCAAATCAGCAGGAATTTCAGGGGCGTGACCCCAATCTTGATCATCACCAGAGAAAGGAGGGTTGGGAGGACCAGAAGATTCCTCATCACCAGCATCACCACCCACAGCCGCAGTAGATATAGACATGGAAGAATCTGAATCTTCCAAAACGACGATCTCTGTCAATTTGACCGAAGAGCAATGGCGCCGAGAAGTGACCAAAATAATGGAGTTGTCATCAACCACTTGGACACTTTTCAACTTTCCACCCAATTCGTCCAGTCGATAGGGACCCCAACGCACACCAGAAAAATCCATATAAGACAAATCAAACTTCTTTCCAGGCTTTCGAAGATGCCAGAACCAGCCATTTATGGTAACTGGAACAAACGTATCCGTAAAAGAAGTGGGTACCTCCCGCTGAATAGAAATTGGGGCAAACGGCACAACTTCCAAATTGGCCATGGCAGGGCGATGCATGGGGGCGGAAGACACCGAAGAGGAAGAGGGAGAGGGAGAATCACGAGAGGGAACATAAGCAGATCGAGATACCACCCTTTTCTGCTTCATTGGAAGAGGCAAGGAGGAAGGCATATGCAATTTGGGGGACTTTACTGCAAATGCCATTTTTTGGGGTTCTTTTCAAATAAGAAATTTTGAGGGGCCATTATGAGAACATGTTAAATCTTACAGTTGGAAGATCAAATGCGAATGGACACGTTAATAAATAGCCAACTATGTATGCAGAGCTTGAACAGTATGTCACAGTTCTTATTCTCATATCATATAATCACGCTGTCTGTGACTGTGGGTGCTTCCAGTTATTGATATTAAATACAGACATGCATAAGATAAACCAAAGCTAGCTACTTGTTGGAGAGCTGGACTTGGTAGCCCCCTCCTCTTCTCTTCCCCACCGAATACGGCCGGTACGTCCCAAGAATCTTGTCCCAGGCAAGAAAGAAGGGCTGCGAGTAGTTGCAGCGAAGGCCTCTGAGCTGGTGGTGCGTGTCATGGAAAGCGGGGTTGTTGCCGAACAGCGTCTGGAAGGGGCTCCACGGGAGCCACATCGCGCAGTGCAGGTCGACGCCCCTGACGGTCTCCTTGGCATTCGGTTTTGATTCATTGCCTGCTTCATGGGCATCCGAGAGATCAGATGCTCATTGATTCCTACGCACTTCTGTTTTTTTTTTTTTGGGGTTCAAAAAGAACATATTCCAGTTGTGTATAACTAGATGTGGCCGAAAGTGTGCTCTTCCTACATTTTCTTGCCTCTCTGAATTGGTGGAGACTTGGTATTTTCTTATGTTATATGCGATGATTTGCTCGTGTTTCGGTGAACTTTACCATGGCTGATATCTCACTCTCCGATTCTCTTTATTTCGAGATTGTGAGCAGATGTTCAGTCGCTCCTCTAACATTTGCCCTGCGGTTGTCTGCAGCCTAATATGGCTTACTGCACTTGAATTGCTGGACTTGCCTAGAAGCATTTGGTAATGGCGTTTGACGAACGCCGTCCAGATGAGGGCAATGTTGCAATATTCCTTCCGCCATTAGTAAGATGTCTTTGTCGTCACTTCTTGTCATGGTGCTACTTGACCATTTTGAGATGTTGAGATTCATATGAATTCAATAAACCTATGTTAAGAGGAGAAGCTAGGGTTTCCCGTAAATAACATAAAACCTAAAGTACAAAGAGGAAAGAGTTTAGGTGGTCTTGCAAATAATAAAATGGGTTTTTATAAATAAGTCCCCCAAATTATGGCTTTAACGAAAAGAGTCACTCAAATCATGTGATTTGCCATTAGATTCCACAAATCATTTAAATCGTTTGAAGAGAGTCCATTGGGTAAAAGAGCGTTAACTCTGAAAGGAGTATTCTGTCTAGACTAACAGAAAAGCTGAAATATCCTTTATACCCTCGTCTTCTACACTTTTCCATCTTTTCAACGTCTCAATTGCAATGGGTATAAAATAACCCTATAAAATGATGATTGTGGGATTTCAAGGATGATATCTTTTGCTCCTTCTTATTTACACATCTTGAGATATTTGACATATATGCATCGAGAGACTTTAACTTCAAGATCATGTCACAAAATGCACTCTTCTCTTCCTTAGTCAAGTTGTAACATGCTATTGGCATTTCCACCTTATTTCCATGTATAATGGGATGAAGATCACTCCGAATATTCATTTTCACCAAATCTACATGTGCTCTCGGACAATCTTGGTCTTGCCTTTTATCTCTAATAATGTGCTCAAAATATTATCAGACACATTCTTCTCAATATATATCACATCTAAATGTGGCGTAATTTTAATTTTTTCCAATATGGCAATCGGAAAAATATGCTATGCTTTCTCCATCCGTAAAAGCTATTTGACTCATTGTATTTTCGTTTCTTACTTTTCCCAAATTGAGTAGGGGTGAATTGACTGAAATCGTCTAAGACATCATCCCCAGTTAATAGAATGGGAGCTAATCACTTCTTTTTTTGCTTATTAAATGCTTCTTGATCATTTCTCCACTTATGTGTCTTTGGCAACTAACGACGATGACTTATGTATGATAGTTTATTTGTTATGGAATGTGCATGAGTATCTTTGTGGAATGAGGGACATGCAAAATACCCCTTAGTACACCATCAAGACAAATTAGCATATGCAGGAAAGTCATTAATTGTCCATAACAATGTGGCATACATTCTAAAATTTTGTTTGGAATGTGCATCATACGTCTCAACAACAATTTCCCATAACTCCAGTAATTCATCGATCAAGGGCTGCAACTAAGCATCTATATCCATTCCAGGACATCTAGGACCAGGAATAATCAATGATAGCATGAAATATGGATGTTTTATGCACATCCAAGGAGGCAAATTATAGGGAATTAATACAACTAGCCAAATACTGTGTGAAGAGCCAAATCCAGAGTTGCGGAAGGGTTGAAAACCATCACAAGCTAAGCCAAAGCCTAACATTTCGGGAGTCGCTAGCAAATGATGAAAATTCTTCATCAAAAGACTTCCAAGCAAAAGAATCTGTAGGATGACGCATGATCTCCTAATTAGGTAGACATTCCTTATGCCACCGCATGTCTTTCGCTGTATTTCTGGACATGTACAACCTTTGGAGCCTAGATTTCAGTGGAAAATGTCAGAGGACCTTATAAAGTGTTGGATATGGACGACATAAATACACCCATAAGGGGATGTATGAGGGTATACGGACCTCAGATGTCGCGTGCACGAAGGCGTGCGTGAAGGGAACCTTTTTTCGTGTGAAAAGGACCACTCGATAAGTGGAAAAAGCCACTCGATAAGTGGAAAAAGCCACTTTATAAGTGCAAAATGGCACTTGATAAGTGGATAAAGAAGAAGATAAATGAATGTGCTAATATAGGCTAATAAGCTTATATTTAGTTATTTCCTACAATAACTACCCCTAAAGCCTATAAATAGGACCCAAGGGTAAGGCATTCATTCACACTTTCCATGCCATAAGTTTGCATAAGGCATCCTTATGTTCTTCTTCTCCCTTCCATTAAAATCCTCTTCTAGTTAAAGATTTAGGCGGTGAAACTCTGCTTCGATCCTCCGCGACGAAGTATCGACCGTTGTGACGAATCCGAGGGCAAAGTTCAGAGACTACCGTGCCGCATACGCAAACGTAAGTCTCTACTTTATTTCGATCCTAACAACGCTGTTTTGACAGGATCCTTCATTGGTATCGGAGCCATACGGATTCGCTCCGGTCAGACCGTCGCCCCGTCGAAACTATGAACGAGTCGTTGTCTTTTTCACGAATGGGTATCCTACCATTATGGATATGGTAGGAACGCTTCGTGACGGAGAGAACGCAGTGGTTGTTCTTTTCACGTTAGGGTCTCCTACCATTACAGATATGGCAGGAACTCTCCGTGACGGGAAGAACCGACCGTTCATATCGTCAAACTCACTATCTTCATGGATGCTGAGTCTCCATTCATAGGGAATGGGCGCTCTCTTCATGTGGAGCGCGTAGTTTACGAGTTTTTGAAGTATGTTATTTTTTTGGCACACGACCATTGGAGGATAACTACTTTCTCGACGAACGGGTGCTTCACCGGAGAAGAAGATGGTGGTTATTCCCATCGAGGAAGATGACTTTTGGTGCATGAAATCTATGGCCATATGGGCAATGGAGGCAATGCATCCCCCCTCCCCATGCGGAGGGGGTTGGCTATGGCCAATAACGACGAAAACCACCGCGACCACCCCATAAAGGGGGAGGAGTGCATGCGGCCACCCCATGCAAGGGGGGAGACCGGCCATGGCCAAAGGGCCATGGCCGGTCAAGGCCAATAAGCCATGGCCGGGCCATGGCCGGCCGGCCCTGGCCGGCCAGGGCCAGGGCCAAGGAGCCCTGGCCGCGGCCTGGCCAGGCCAGGGCCAGAAGGCCCTGGCCGCGGCCAGGCCGCCCTGGCATGGGCCAGGGCAGGGGCCCTGGCCCCCGGCCAGGGCCAGGCCGCCCTGGCAGAGGGCAGGGGCCCTGGCCCCCGGCCAGGGCCAGGCCGCCCTGGCAGAGGCCAGGGCAGCGCCCTGGCCTCCGGCCAGGGCCTGGCTGGCCCCGGCCCTGGCAGAGGCCAGAGCCTGGCCGCCCTGGCCGAGGCCAGGGCAGGAGCCCTGGCCCCCGGCCAGGGCCAGGCTGTTGGATATGGAAGACATTAGTACACCCTTGTAGGGGATGTACGAGGGAATACGGACCTCGAACGTCGCGTACACGAAGTCGTGCGCAAAGGGAATATGTTCCCTTGCGGAGAGGATCTCTAGATTGATGGAAAAGTCGCATTATATGTGCATAAGTGCATGCGACATATGGCTAATAAAGGGGTAATA
Organism: Scilla litardierei; assembly: GCA_030789695.1. Lineage (NCBI taxonomy): Eukaryota > Viridiplantae > Streptophyta > Magnoliopsida > Asparagales > Asparagaceae > Scilla > Scilla litardierei. The sequence continues at coordinate 386,378,114 of CM061142.1, forward strand.
TCTTAAGCTTATGTTGTACCATGCATATGGTACAACTTAAGCTTATAATATGCCATGTACGATGGTACACCTTAGTTAAATTGTTCCAAAGGAACAATTACTCCTAAAATAACTACCTTGGGGGCTATAAATAAGACCCAAGGGTTGGCCATTTCCTTACACTTTTGCATGGCATTCTTGCATGCATTTTCATTCTAGCGAAGCTCTGCCGAAATACTTCCTCTCTCTTTATCCAAGTTCTTAATCTAAAGTAGAGATTTAGATTGTGGATTTAGTAGCCTTACTCTGTTCGTGAGAAGACTCGATCCGTCGTGGTGAATCCGAAGGCAAAGTTCCGAGACTACCGTTCCGCATACGCAAGCGTAAGTCTCAACTTTATTTATCGATCCTAACTCTGTTTGACAGGATCCTACATTGGTATCAGAGCCATACGGGTTCGCCCCGGTCAAACCGCCGCCCCGTCGAAACTATAAACGAGTCGTTGTCTTTTTCACGAATGGGTATCCTACCATTACGGATATGGTAGGAACGCTTCATGACAGAGAGAACGCAGCGGTTGTTCTTTTCACGTTAGGGTCTCCTATCATTACGGATATGGTAGGAACCCTCCGTGACGGGAAGAACAGACCGTTCACGTAGTATGTTATTTTTCATTTTTGGCACACGGCCATTAGAAAATAACCACTTTCTCGACGAACGGGTGCTTCATCGACGAACGGGTGCTTCACCGAAGAAGAAGGTGGTAGTTATTTCCATCGGGGAAGATGAAATTTGGTGCATGTGCACCATGGCCAAATGGGCTATGAAGGCCATGCACCCCCCCTCCCCATGCGGAGGGGGTTGGCTACGGCCAATAACCACCACGGCCACCCCTCCGGCGGGGTGTGCGGCAACCCCATTCAAAGGGGGTGGCCGGCCATGGCCAAAGGGGCCATGGCCGGCCATTACCAAAATAGCCTTGGCCATGACCGGCCATGGCCGGCCATGGCCAGGCCTGCAGTGGCCGGCCTCGGCCACGGCCAGGGGGGTCGTGGCCGTGGCCAAGGCCAGGCCTGGGCCGGCCCTGGCCGGCCCTGGCAGTGGCCAGGGCCGGCGCCCTGGCCACTGCCAGGGCCTGGCCGGCCCTGGCCGAGGGGCCAGGACCCTTGGCCGGCCAGGGCAGAGGCCCTGGCCGGCCAATCATGGCCACTGGCCGGTCAAGGCACTAGCCCTGGCCGACCAGGAGGGTGCAAATCCATACGAGGATTTTTTTTGGTCGACCAATCTTAGTGTTTTGGTCGACCAATTCGGCAAAAGGCCTTGGTCGCATATGAACATGTCGATTAGCCCATACAGGGTGTCTAAAGGCTCTACTCCTTGAAGATTAGCCGTAGTGCTCTACTTCATGCGAGATTAGCCGTAGTGCTCTACTCCTTGAAGATTAGCCTAAGTGCTCTACTTCATGCGAGATTAGCCGTAGTGCTCTACTCCTTGAAGATTAGCCGTAATGCTATACTTCATGCGAGATTAGCCATGTCATTGTGCTCTACTCTACGGAGATTAGCCAATGTACTTATGACGTTGTGCTCTACTCTACGGAGATTAGCCAATGTATTTCAAATTTTTTGAAAAAGTTGTTTTCAAATAGGTTATGTCCCGTCCTTAATCGGGATAGCGCAATTTAGAATTCCAAGTCCTACCACGATCCGGCCATGGTTATCTAACCCATGGGTGTGTAGAACAGGTCTCGTGGCTTGGCAATTGTTGCGCTAAAATTCTTTGCGCAAACTCTCACCTATTCCATTTTGAAAGATATGTTTTTCAAAAGTAATTTTCCGCTGCGAAGTACTATAAGAGTACGATTGTTTGATAAGTGATGGGTGAATATTGAAGGTTGTTCTAGATGGTGATTGGAATCATAGAGACCTTTTCGATTCTAGTACAACATCTTCAATATTTTTCGAAAGTAACTTATCAAATATAATATAATTCCAAGTGGGATTTGAATTTTTTAGAACTATCCAAATGGGATATTCTATTATCATTTCAAGTGGGAGTTATATTTTAAGAATTTTTTATGCAATGTTTTGATCAAACCTTCGGTTTTGTGTCTTTTGCAGCATTTTAAAAGTAAAATGTCTTCCGCTTCAAAGAATATCGTCACTGAGTTAAACAGAGGTGAAAAACTCAACGGCGATAATTACAACCTTTGGTCCATCAAGATACAATACGTTCTAGAGGAGCAAGAAGTGCTCGAAACTCTAAAGAACGTTATGATTGAACCCGAGTTGGGCACTACGGCCCAACACCGACGAGACAAGGAAGCTTTTGATGCTTGGTCTCGGAAGAATAAGATAGCGCGCATTACGTTATTAAGCAGTATAGCTGATGACATAATGCGCATCTTCCGAGAACATGACCTAGCCATGGACATATGGTCCAAGCTAGAGGAGAAGTTCGGTGGCACATCGGTGTCCAAACTTCGCGCCTTAACTATAAGGTTCGATACATATAAGAAACATCCAGATCATTCCATGGGGAAACATCTGCGACATATGGCGAACCTTATCTCGGAGTTAAAGGACACAGGTCATGTGCTCACTGATGAGCAACAAATCCAAGCAGTTATACGTTCCCTACCAAATGGGTGGGATCAGATGAAGATGCATCTCACTCATAATGAGAGCATCAAGACCTTCAACGATGTTTCCAAGCACCTCTAATTAGAGGAAGAGTGGCTTGCGGCTGCCAAGCCAAGTGCAGAAGTGCACATGGTTGCTAGTTCCTCACACGGGGGAAAGAAACGTAAAGATCGTTCGAAGTCTTCTAATGAACGTAATAAGCAACCTGAGTCTACCAAGGAACCCAAACATAAGGGTGGGTACAAGAAATGGCACAAGAAGAAAGACTTGAAAAGGATCAAGTGCTTCAAATGCAACAAGCTCGGTCATTATGCTCGTTCGTGTACGAGTGGAAGTGACGAGGTAACTTGTAATACTAGTTACATATGTGTTTCTAGTTTAATATTTCTTGTGGAATCTAATCCATTTTGGGATAATTAATTCAGGTGCCACCGACCACATAGCAAAGGACAGACGGTCCTTCGTGGAGTATCAACGGATACCCCAAGGAATGAAGTGGATCAATGTAGGAAACAACACACGTGTTGAAGTGAAAGGCGTTGGGACTCGCAAGCTAGTCTTGGACAACGGCCGCACTCTCCTACTTCATGATGTTCTCTTCATTCCATATATTCAAAGGAATATTAAAACTGTGGTCAATTTAATGTGTCTTGGTTATAGTTGGTTCCTTCATGATTGTAATATGGACCTATTTTGTAATAATTCCTTTATTGGTACTGGGTTTGTATTTCAAAGGATTTATTGTAATAAGTACAATGTATGATTCCTCATGTAATGAATATTTCCTTGTGACAAATTCTTTGACTAATGAGTCTAATATAATTTGTTGGCACACAAGGCTTGGTCATATTGGACCAATGCGTATAGATAGATTTGCCAAACGTGGCCTTCTATCAAATGTTTCAAAGGTTGAAATGTCGACCTGCGTACATTGCCTTGCGGGGAAATCTTGTTGCTAGCCGTTTGGAACCGGCACAAGGGCCGAGGTTCCATTACAGCTTATCCATTCGGACATATGAGGTCCGATGAATGTCAAGACAAGACGCGGAAAGTCCTATTTCATCACTTTTATTGATGATTTCACCCGATTCGGACATATCTATTTGATATCCCACAAAAGTGAAGCTTTGGCTTGCTTTAAAAACTATATGAGTTTAGTGGATAATCAATTAGATCGCAAGGTTAAGATCTTGCGAACCGATAGGGGCGGTGAATATCAATCAACAAGTTTTAAGGAACTTTGTGATGAAAAAGGCATAGTACATCAGGTAACTATGCCTTATACTCCTCAACAAAACGGTGTTGCAGAAAGGAGAAATAGGACTTTAATGGAAATGGTCCGTTCAATGATGGCGCAAGCTAACTTGCCAATCACCTTTTGGGGTGATGCATTATTAACGGCCGCTTTCATTTTAAACCGCGTACCCTCGAAATCAGTTAGCTCCACTCCTTGTTAGTTGTGGAACCAAAGGTTCCCTGACTTAAAACATTTTGAAACCTTGGGGTTGTGCATTCTACGCACATATTTCCTCCCATAAGTATGGCAAACTTGGGCCAAGGGGAAGGAAATGTATCTTTATACGATACGCAGAAAACTCCAAAGGTTATGTTTTTGTTAGTCAGGAAGACAATGGTGGGCTAATTGAGTTTGAGTCGAGGGATGTCACTTTCTTGGAAAACGAGTTTCCAAGACAGGGCGAGATAAGTCAGGACTTATCTCTATTTGAGATTTATGATCAAGAAGGATTACCTCATTCGAGTGGGAGAATTCTTGGTGAAAACGAAAATACGTTTCAACCTTCACCAATGGATTATACGAATGACGATTATCCTATTCCATACGGGAATAATGATCCAAGTGGGAGCAATTCTAACGACATTCCAAGTGGGAGTGATATTAGAATTGATCTAAATTCGAGTCAACAAGGACTTAAAGAATCTCAAATACGACGTAGTAGTCGTACAAGGTTGGCTCCTCTAAGATTTGAGGATGAATTTCCGCAAACCTTTATGACTTTACTACAAGATGATGACGAGCCTGCTACTTTCAAACAGGCCGTATCATGCCCTGCAAAAGACAAATGGATGGAAGCGATGAAGGAGGATTGAAATCCATGAAAGTTAACCAAGTCTGGGACTTAGTTAACTTACCCAGAGGATATAGAGCAATTGGGAACAAATGGGTTCTCAAGATCAAGCATAAGGCTGATGGCTCTATAAATAGATATAAAGCTCGCCTTGTCGCGAAAGGTTTTATGCAACAGGAAGGGATAGACTACGAAGAGACCTTCTCACCTGTTGTGCGTTTTACCTCGATTCGCCTGATTCTGGCAATGGTAGCTTGCTTAAACCTCGAATTACATCAGATGGATGTAAAGATTGCCTTTCTCAATGGAGAATTGGTCGATGAGATCTGTATGGAACAACCAACAGGGTTTGTAAAAGAAGGAAATGAACATAAGGTTTGTAAACTTCGTAAGTCCATATATGGTCTTAAATAATCCTCGAGGCAATGGTATATACGATTTCAAGAAGTTGTCTTATCAAATGGATTTTACCATGCTTGATGAAGATAACTGAGTATGTATCAAGAGGATTAAAAGCAAGCATATTATCATGTCTCTATATGTAGATGACATTTTAATAACCAGAAATGGCAAGGGCTTTGTGATGAGTATCAAGGCTTGGCTTTCATCAGTATTTGAGATGAAAGGCATAAGAAAAGCCGCATATATCCTTGGAGTTAAGATTTCAAGGAATCGTTCGAAGAAACTTCTTTCTCTTTCACAGGAGACTTATATAAAGAAGGTTCTAGAACGATTTAATATGCAGGACTGCAAGTCCATTGATATTCATATAAGCATATGCGATAATTTATATCTGGAATCGTGTCCAAAGAACCAAAAGGAAAAGAAAATTATGGAAAAAGTTCCATATTCCAGTACAGTTGATAGTCTTATGTACGCTATGGTGTGTACGAGACCGGACATCTGTTTTTTGCCGTTGGAAATGGTAAGCTGTTACCAATCCAATACAGGGCAAGTACACTTGAAAGCGGTTAAAGAGGATAATGTGTCTTGTAAGATCAAACACATTGATATCCGATACGAATTTGCAAAAGACTATGATAAAACCAAGAAGGTAGACATAAGGTACATATCTACGCATGAGATGATAGAGGATCAGCTTACGAAAGCGATCCCCAGAAATGTGTTTTACAAACACTTATCATCTCAAGGATTGCGTAAGAGCTGAGTTGTACCAATGTAGATTCCCATGTCTGTAAATGATCAAAATTAATAAAAGAATAAGTTCTTTTTTCAAACATTGCATATGAATTTCTTAAGAAATGTTTGTGTACATTTTTGAAATCTCAGCTGAATTATGTGTATGTCGGACAGATTAAGGTTGGTTCTCTCACATGAGCAACCGCCTTATCTTATCAGATGGATAAGATAGAGATGAGACTAGTTTAAAGTCAAAATCATTAGACGAATGATTTAGAGTCGTGACTTAAACAAGATAGTCGAATGAAAGATCTGCATCATATGGATGCTTACAAAAGATCTGAGATCTGTATCACAAGGATATTTTAAAAAGGATCTCATAGGATTTTTTAAATCCTATCTGTCTTATGCAGGATGAGAGTCCGGGAATATTTCATGGGTAGTAAGGGGACTCAAAAGATAGGCACTGTGGTGTCTGATCTTTCATCCGTACAACATCATTTAGACATACTCTCCCGGGGAAAGGAGTGATGTTGTAATACGTGTTCATACCACGTATGCATTTCGACCACTGAGTTAGTAGCAATAGTGTTTGCTATTATGTGAGACTCAAAGGCCATATGGGCCTTAACTCTTACCCTCAAGGACTCCAATTGGTTCCTTTAGATTTGACGAGATGATCGCTATCTTAGTGTGTTGCTAATGGGCTATGATAATTTGGCTCGGCGGGGCACGTTAGAAAAGCGAATCAAGTCAAGATCAGAAGGTTCGCAAGAAGAGGAAGATTGATTTCATATTCGCATTTGGACTTTAATGATTCAAAGCTGGCCAGCCAATTGTGATCCAGATGGGATTCAATTGTTGAATATAAAGTATAAGAAATGTGAAGAAATAATCTAGGGTAAAGCATGCGTTGAACTACTCAACTTTGCACCTTCGAGGTCGTTGTGTATCTCTAACAAGTGCACAACAACAGACTCTACGCGCATGACGGTCGCACGGTCTATTTCTCGGTATGATAGATGAAAGAACTAAGAGAAAGACGTTCCCTTACAATCCCCTCAAGTGTGAGTGGGAGATGTTGGATATGGAAGACGTTAGTACACCCTTGTAGGGGATGTACGAGGGAATACGGACCTCGAACGTCGCGTACACGAAGTCGTGCGCAAAGGGAATATGTTCCCTTGCGGAGAGGATCTCTAGATTGATGGAAAAGTCACATTATATGTGCATAAGTGCATGCGACATATGGCTAATAAAGGGGTAATATCTTAAGCTTATGTTGTACCATGCATATGGTACAACTTAAGCTTATAATATGCCATGTACGATGGTACACCTTAGTTAAATTGTTCCAAAGGAACAATTACTCCTAAAATAACTACCTTGGGGGCTATAAATAAGACCCAAGGGTTAGCCATTTCCTTACACTTTTGCATGGCATTCTTGCATGCATTTTCATTCTAGCGAAGCTCTGCCGAAATACTTCCTCTCTCTTTATCCAAGTTCTTAATCTAAAGTAGAGATTTAGATTGTGGATTTAGTAGCCTTACTCCGTTCGTGAGAAAACTCGATCCGTCGTGGCGAATCCGAAGGCAAAGTTCCGAGACTACCGTTCCGCATACGCAAGCGTAAGTCTCAACTTTATTTATCGATCCTAACTCTGTTTGACAGGATCCTACACAGGCCGCCCTGGCAGAGGCCAGGGCAGTGCCCTGGCCTCAGGCCAGGGCCTGGCCGCCCTGGCAGAGGCCAGGGCAACGCCCTGGCCTCCGGCCAGGGCCTGGCCAATGGCCGGCCCTGGTCGCTGCCAGGGCCACGGCCGGCCTGGCCGGCACTGACCGGGCCATTACCGGCCCTGGCCAAGCCCAGTGTCCGGCCACTGCCGGCTCTGGCCTCGGCCATTGCCGAGCCCTGATCAACCCATTTTCTCTATGGAGGGGGGGCTTACGTGACCGAAAGGGGGGACATGCATGGCAGTGGCTTGCATGGTCAACCCCTACGGGTCCGACGGCAGTTCTCTGCGGCAAATTCCCCTGAAGGAGGGAATGCTTGGATCCATACGGGAGCCGGCGACGGTGGCTTGCAGAAAAATCCCCACAAGGGGGATCCGGCCTTGGCACGGCTACGGCTCTACCCCGGCAATGGCCAGGGATAGCCGAATATTTCGCTAGTATCATAAGGGTACTAGGTTGAAATACACGTTTTGAAAAATAAGTTTTCAAAAACGCTTTTCCGCTGCGAAGTACTATAAGAGTACGATTATTTGATAAAGTGATGGGGAAATATTGAAAGTTGCTCTAGATGGTGATTGGAAACGTAGTGACTTTTCCGATTCTAGAGTAACATCTTCAATATTTTTCGAAAATAACTTATCAAATTATGAATATCATTCCAAGTGGGAGTTGATTTTAGAACTATCCAAATGGGATATTCTATTATCATTTCAAGTGGGAATTATATCTGAAAAATACGTTTTCAAACTCGTTTTTCCGCTGCTAGTACTATAAGAGTACTATTGTTTGATAAGTGATGGAGGAATATTGAAGGTTGTTCTAGATGGTGATTGGAATCGTAGAGACCTTTTCGATTCTAGAACAACATCTTCAATATTTTTCGAAAGTAACTTATCAAATATAATATAATTCCAAGTGGGATTTGAATTTTTAGAACTATCCAAATGGGATATTCTATTATCATTTCAAGTGGGAGTTATATTTTAAGAATTTTTATGCAATGTTTTGATCAAACCTTCGGTTTTGTGTCTTTTACAGCATTTTAAAAGTAAAATGTCTTCCGCTTCAAAGAATATCGTCGCTGAGTTAAACAGAGGTGAAAAACTCAACGACGATAATTACAAACTATGGTCTATTAAGATACAATACGTTCTAGAGGAGCAAGAAGTGCTCGAAACTCTAAAGAACGTCATGATTGAACCCGAGTTGGGCACTACGGCCCAACACAGACGAGACAAGGAAGCTTTTGATGCTTGGTCTCGGAAGAACAAGATAGCCCGCATTACGTTATTGTCCAGTATGATCGATGACATAATGCGCATCTTCCGAGAGCATGACCTAGCCATGGACATATGGTCCAAGCTAGAGGAGAAGTTCGGTGGCACATCGGTGTCCAAACTTCGCGCCTTAACTATAAGATTCGATTCATATAAGAAACGTCCAGATCATTCCATGGGGAAACATCTGCGACATATGGCGAATCTTATCTCAGATTTAAAGGACGCAGGTCATGTGCTCACTGATGAGCAACAAATCCAAGCAGTCATACGTTCCCTACCAAATGGGTGGGACCAAATGAAGATGCATCTCACTCATAATAAGAGCATCAAGAACTTCAGCGACGTTTCTAAGCACCTCGAGTTAGAGGAAGAGCGGCTTGCGGCCGCCAAGCCAAGTGCAGAAGTGCATATGGTTGCTAGTTCCCCACACCGGGGAAAGAAACAGAAATATGGTTCGAAGTTTACTAATGAACGTAATAAGCAACCTGAGTCTACCAAGAAACCTGAACATAAGGGTGGGCACAAGAAATGGCACAAGAAGAAAGACTTGAAGAAGATCAAGTGCTTCAAGTGCAACAAGTTCGGTCACTATGCTCGTTCGTGTACGGGTGGAGGTGACAAGGTAACTTGTAATTATACTAGTTACATATGTGTTTCTAGTTCAACATTTCTTATGGAATCTAATCCATTTTGGATAATTGATTCAGGTGCCACCGACCACATAGCAAGGGACAGACGGTCCTTCGTGGAGTACCACCGGATACCCCAAGGAATGAAGTGGATCAATGTAGGAAACAACACACGTGTTGAAGTGAAAGGCGTTGGGACTCTCAAGCTAGTCTTGGACAACGACCGCACTCTCCTACTTCATGATGTTCTCTTCATTCCATATATTCAAAGGAATATTAAAACTGTGGTCAATTTAATGGGTTTTGGTTATAGTTGGTTCCTTCATGATTGTAATATGGACCTATTTTGTAATAATTCCTTAATTGGCACATGGTATGTTTTCAAAGGATTTATTGTAATAAGTACAATGTATGATTCCTCATGTAATGAAAATTTCCTTGTGACAAATTCTTTAACTAATGAGTCTAATATAATTTGTTGGCACGCAAGCCTTGGTCATATTGGACCAACGCATATGGATAGACTTGCCAAACGTGGCCTTCTATCCAATGTTTCAAAGGTCGAAATGTCGACCTGCGAACATTGCCTTGTGAGGAAATCTTGTCGCAAGCCGTTTGGAACCGGCATAAGGGCCGAGGTTCCATTAGAGCTTATCCATTCGGACATATGTGGTCCCATGAATGTCAAGACAAGACGCGGAAATTCCTATTTCATCACTTTTATTGATGATTTCACCCGATTCGGTCATATCTATTTGATATCCCACAAAAGTGAAGCACTAAACCTGCTTTAAAAACTATATGAGTTTAGTGGAGAATCAATTAGATCGCAAGATTAAGGTCTTGCGAACCGATAGGGGCGGTGAATATCAATCAACAAGTTTTAAGGAACTTTGTGATGAAAAAGGCATAGTACATCAGGTAACTATGCCTTATACTCCTCAAAAAATTGGTGTTGCAGAAAGGAGGAATATGACTTTAATGAAAATGGTCCGTTCAATGATGACGCAAGCTAACTTGCCAATCACCTTTTGGGATGATGCATTATTGACGGCCGCTTTCATTTTGAACCGCGTACCCTCGAAATCAGTTAGCTCCACTCCTTATGAATTGTGGAACCAAAGGTCTCCTGACTTAAACATTTTGAAACCTTGGGGTTGTGCATCCTACGCACATATTTCCTCCCATAAGTATGGCAAACTTAGGCCAAGGGGAAGGAAATGTATCTTTATACGATACACAGAAAACTCCAAAGGTTATGTTTTTGTTAGTCAGGAAGACAATGGAGGTCTAATTAGTTTGAGTCGAGGGATGTCACTTTCTCGGAAAATGAGTTTCCAAGACAGGGCGAAATAAGTCAGGACTTATCTCTATTTGAGATTTACGATCAAGAAGGATTACCTCATTCGAGTGGGAGAATTCTTGGTGAAGACGAAAATACGTTTCAATCTTCACCAATGGATGATACGAATGACCATTATCCTATTCCATACAGGGAATAATGATCCAAGTGGGAGCAATTCTAACGACATTCCAAGTAGGAGTGATATTAAAATTGATCTAAATTCGAGTCAACAAGGACTTGATGAATCTCAAATACGACATAGTAATCGTACAAGGTTACGAGCCTGCTACTTTTCAATCAGGCCGTAACATGCCCTGCTAAAGACAAATGGATGGAAGCGATGAGGGAGGAATTAGAATCCATGAAGGTTAACCAAGTCTGGGACTTAGTTGACTTACCCAGAGGACGTAGAGCTATTGGGAACAAATGGGTTCTCAAGATCAAGCGTAAGGCTGATGGCTCTATTGACAGATATAAAGCTCGCCTTGTCGCGAAAGGTTTTACGCAACAGGAAGGGATAGACTACGAAGAGACCTTCTCACCTGTTGTTCGTTTTACCTCAATTCGCCTGATTCTGACATTGGTGGCTTGCTTAGACCTCGAATTACATCAAATGGATGTAAAGATTGCCTTTCTCAATGGAGAATTGGACGATGAGATTTATATGGAACAACCAACATGGTTTGTAAAAGAAGGAAACGAACATAAGGTTTGTAAACTTCATAAGTCCATATATGGTCTTAAACAATCCTCGAGGCAATGGTATATACGATTTCATAAAGTTATCAAATGGTTTTACCATGCTTGATGAAGATAACTGAGTATATATCAAGAGGATTAAAAGCAAGTATATTATCATGTCTCTATATGTAGATGACATTTTAATAGCCGGAAATGACAAGGGCTTTGTGATGAGTATCAAGGCTTGGCTTTCATCAGTATTTGAGATGAAAGGCATAGGAAAAGCCGCATATATCCTTGGAGTTAAGATTTCAAGGAATCGTTCGAAGAAACTTCTTTCTCTCTCAGGAGACTTATATAAAGAAGGTTCTAGAACGCTTTGATATGCAGGACTGCAAGTCCATTGATATTCATATAAGCATAAGCGATAATTTATATCTGGAATCATGTCCGATATCCGGTACACTGGAAAGCGGTTAAGAGGATAATGTGTCTTGTAAGATCAAACACATTGATATCCGATACGAATTTGCAAAAGACTATGATAAAACCAAGAAGGTAGACATAAGGTACATATCTACGCATGAGATGATAGAGGATCCGCTTACGAAAGCGATCCCCAGAAATGTGTTTTATAAACACTTATCATCCCAAGGATTGCGTAAGAGCTGAGTTGTACCAATATATATTCCCATGTCTAAGAAAGATCAAATTTAATAAAAGAATAAGTTCTTTTTAACATTGCATATGAATTTCTGAGAAATGTTTGTGTACATTTTTGAAATCTCAGCTATACTTTCTAGTATGTCAGACAGATTGTGGTTGGCTCTCTCACATGAGCAACCACCTTTATTATATCAGATGGAAAAATAAAGATGAGACCTGTTTAAAGTCAAAATCGTCAGACGGATGATTTAGATTCATGATTTAAACAAAATAGTCGTATGAAAGATCTGCATCATATGGATGCTTACAAAGATCTAAGAGGATTTTCGAAATCCTATCTGTCTTATGCAGGATGTGGGTCCAGAAGATTATTTGAGTAGTGAAAGGGACCCAAAGTCAGACATTGTGGTGTCTGATTATCATCCTTACAACATCATTGAGACATACGCTCCCTGGGAAAGGAGTGATGTTGTAATACGTATTCATACTACGTATGCATTTTTGACCATTGGGTTAGAATAGTAAAAAAGTTTACTATTATGTGAGACCCAAAGACCACATGGGTCTTAACTCATTACCCTTATGGACTCTAATTGGCTCCTTTAGATTTGACTGGGTGATTGCTATCTTAGCATGTTACTTAAGGACTATGGTTAATTCAGTCCGTCGGGGCATGTTAGAAAAGCAAGTCAAGTCAAGATCGAAAGGATCGGAAGAAGAGGAAGATTAATTTCATATTCACATTTGGACTTTAAAGATTCAAAGCTGGCCAGCCAATTGTAATCCAGATGGGATTCAATTGTTGAATATAAAGTATAAGAAATGTGAAGAAATAAATCTAGGGTAAAGCATGCGTTGATCTACTCAACTTTGCTCCTCGAGGAGTGTTGTGTATCTCTAACAAGTGCACAACAGCGGACTCTATGCGCATGACGGTCACACGGCCTATTTCTCGGTATGACAAACAGAAGAGTTAAAAGGAAAATATGTTTCCTTACAATCCCCTCAAGTGTGAGTGGGAGATGTTGGATATGGACGACATAAATACACCCATGAGGGGATGTATGAGGGCATACGGACCTCAGATGTCGCGTGCACGAAGGCGTGCGTGAAGGGAACCTTTTTTCGTGTTAAAAGGACCACTCGATAAGTGGAAAAAGCCACTCGATAAGTGGAAAAAGCCACTTTATAAGTGCAAAATGGCACTTGATAAGTGGATAAAGAAGAAGATAAATGAATGTGCTAATATAGGCTAATAAGCTTATATTTAGTTATTTCCTACAATAACTACCCCTAAAGCCTATAAATAGGACCCAAGGGTAAGGCATTCATTCACACTTTCCATGCCATAAGTTTGCATAAGGCATCCTTATGTTCTTCTTCTCCCTTCCATTAAAATCCTCTTCTAGTTAGAGATTTAGGCGGTGAAACTCTGCTTCGATCCTCTGCGACGAAGTATCGACCGTTGTGGCGAATCCGAGGGCAAAGTTCAGAGACTACCGTGCTGCATACGCAAACATAAGTCTCTACTTTATTTCGATCCTAACAACGCTGTTTTGACAGGATCCTACATAAAGCACATTGCTGCTTTTTCTTAAAGATTTTTTTCCGCCTACTAGAGTTACAAATATATAGGACATTTGTCAAATTTATCATATTCCCTACGAAAAAGAATGCAATCAATTATGCAGGCATCGGTCTTCATATAATTAATACCAAAATCTTCAATGACTTTTCTCGACTCATAATAACTACCTGGAATGTTAGCCCTAAAGGACTCTTTTTGTAACTGAAGCAAACGGGTGATGGAGGCATCACTCCAATGGTTTTGACATTTGAGATGAAGCATTTTAACCACATAATCCAGCTTTGACATTTTCAAATCAGAACTCGAACCTGTCGATAATGGTTCTTGGTATTCTTTCAAAAGACGAAAAAACTAGCAGTGCTTTCACAAGGATTTTCTCCAACCGACTCACTTAACCTTGTGTCTCTACTGTGATCAAATTCATTACATCTATCAAAGTTGAAACCTCACATGCCACATGCATCCTCTAACATGTTCATCATGTTATCATCTCTAATATCACTAGGACTAATGTCACATGTCTCTGTCCTTTCATTAGAAACAAACTCATCCTCTCCATGGCGATACCATTGTGTATATGTTGGAACAATTCCATTTTTGAATAAGTGTAACCTCACTACATCACGTGTATGAAAAAAAACATTATGACAACGTAGGCATGGACACCTGATTTTTACCACACTGTCTGCATTAAATGCGAACTCCAAGAAACTATCCACACCATCTATGTATTTGTCCGAAGTCCTATTTTTCCTGATCCATTCTTTGTCCAAAGCCATTCCCTTTCACAATCATAGAAAAATTAACATAAATCAATAGATTATTCTAGTCACATAATAGCAAGCAAATAACAAAACTTCAAATTAATCAATCATATTAGATTTGAAAGCACAAAAAACATTAGTAAACTCACACGACGATTAAATAGAATAAACTAGCAAACTTAACCAATAATTCAGCTAAAAGAAATCAGATAAACTAATATTTATCTACCAAACAGTCTCTGATCAATATTCTCTGATCACTTCTTGAAAGCACACATAACCAAGATAATAGCATCTTGTATTTCTTCAAACAAAAGAACCATTTATAAATATATGAATATTCTTAAAAAGAACCAAGAAATACTAGTGTATCATCTATTACACATTCGAGGGCTGCTGACTGGGTTGTCCTAGTCTGCAGCCTTTGTCCCAGTCACAAGTTGACGGGGACAAATGTCTCATCACACCCAATTTGCAAAAAAACACCACTCTCACATATTTGCGGGGTTGCCATCCCCCCATCCCACTTTGAAAAAACCCCAAAACCCCCCAAACTCACTCAATTGCATCTTTGCCCTATGTGCTTTTTGCAATATAACTCCCAAGGTTTTTGGGTTTACCCTTTTACCGCCGACGATGCCGGCACACATACCCAACTTCTCGCTCCTTTTTGGTTGCGCGCGTTCAGCACATCATGTTCGCCGGGATTTTTTCTTGCGTCGTGCACTGTGTGCACGTGTTATTTCTAGTCGATGTATTTATGATCTTATATTGCACGAGTTATTTATATCTACACGGTCTTATTTTATTGTGCAATATGACCTGTACCCCAATTTCTGGTTTAGCTATGGAAGCTATGGAAATTCTGCGGACATTTTTTTCTTCAAGTACAAAAATGCATTGACATTTATTCATTTATTTGACCAAAGCAACTCAAAAGTATGAAGGAAACATGACAAGCGAAAATTTATTAAAGCGTTTTTTGTAAACATTATTAGTTGTTTATGTATATACACATAATTTCATTTTAGTCAGATTATCAGTAAAAACGAAATTATCAGATTATACACATTATCATATTATCATTCTGAAATGAAACCTATGTATGCACATTATCAAATTATCATTAAGATAATCTGATATCTGAAATGTTAAGAAAAAATGTAAAGCTTTGCACACACATTATCAAATGTAAAGCTCTGTATACACATTATCAGATTATCATCATCTCAACTTAATATTATGTCTCTGATAATGAGAACCTACAAATGTAAATATTTTGAGTACTTAACCATTCACATATATTATTTTGTACTGCCAAGATTTTTAGAGAACGGTCATATGCATGCGAAATGGGCTCGAACCAACTCAAAAAGCTGGGTAATAACATTGACTAATTGTAACATAACACAAAGGTCAAAAGATCGTTAAGAGTTAACACACCAGGAATTAAGATCCACAATGATGACTGTATTTGGCACTTCATTTCAGAAAATAAAAAATCAGAAAATGATGTAAAATATAAATATGCCTAACAATGTAGAGAAGTCGTAAAAAATATGGAATAAGGGGACATAGATAGTTTGAGAACCATAAATTTAAAAAACAAGAAACTACAAGCTATGTATCACAAAGATATAAGGATGACTGGTTTTAAAATTATATAACGATGCAAATAAGTAATTCTGGACGATATTGATAAACAACAGGAAGAACTGATCTCTTTTTGACCTCTTTTTGTCAATGTCTATATATGTCACTCCTTTCAGCCTTCTCAACTATCCCCTACACATGAAATAACAATTAATAAAACACGCAAGGCAGTTCATGGCATGTAATACGTAAAGACGAAGGGCCTCACATGAATTCTATCAACATACTTTTTTCCTAATACGGGCAGCTTCAGCTTGTCTCCTCTCTGAAGTTCAAGAGCAAATTTTAAAACAATATAGTAGAACGTGAATGCAATGAGGGAGTTCAACGAGAATTTACCCAGAGGGAATAAAGAGAGCTGTAGAGAGAGTATTTTATTTGTTTTGGAGTTTTTTAATCTTTGTAAATATATTTTAAAATAGAAATAAAGTTAATTTTCCCTCTAAATTTTCCTTCTTCCATAGCAATATCCCAAGTAAGAAATAAAGTTAAGTTTTCACTCTCAAATTTTCTCCATAATCAGTGAATCAGAACATCTCTCTCATAGTTACATACACATATACACACAATAAGTATATGTATTTTATGTTTTATTTTCGTTAAATCATTGGATCGTATCTGGCTGGGGGTTCAACAGAACAAAGATAGTAAATAAAAAAATCATTATTGATAGACTTGAGATGTAGAATCTGAACCTAGCTTGTTGAACAATGTCAAGTAAAAAAAATGAAACCTGCATTGATATGATAATGAAAAAAATAATATTTTCTCTGCTATCCATTGTTCTCTATTAGCCAATAATCGAGCATAATTTCTTAAACAATGAAATGCATATATCGAAAATTTCTATTGATCATATGAAAATTTCCATATAAAGAATCGGCAAAGGTTTCTTGATTTCATGGAGTTAATTTTTTGTATTGTGGTATGATAGAATCCAGTGCATGATTTATTTTCTGCGATTACAGGATCTAAACTTAGATTGATGCTATGAATCTTGCTTATACGGTACACATGACTCAAACAATCTCATTTAGATAATAATATGATGTTCTGCATTTCTCCTCGCACCATGATTGAATACGATCAAAATCTTTCTAATATGGTGTGCTGTAGTTCTCATTGCCTTGCATGTATCAGGTTTAATAATCAACTCTACTTTAAATGGAGATTTGGATCTGATCTGAGAAAATAACCTTGCTCGCATGTGTTCTTTGGATGCTACATCGTCATCTATTGTGCTGCCAGACACCCAAATGAAGATGGATTTGTCTAATTGCCATGAAAATCATTGATTTATACTTCCGATCATATCTTAGTTTATGAGTCCAAACAACATAGTCCTATATCAGCCTTTTTGTTATTGGTATTGCAAGCTACTTGAACCACATATCTTGTATCAAATTATAGTTGATTAGTTCGGATTTAGCGACTCAATTATATGATCAGAGAGCTGGATATGAAACTGATTGAATGAGCATGGAGATATGTAACATAATGCATGTCATGGAATGAAGATGACCTTAATAAGATATTGAAGAAAGACAATGCCATTCAGAATGTTTTCAGGCATATAATTCATTGATGTAAACTAAATAACAATGTAAGTTGCTTTCTATGTTATTTCGGCAACTGATTGATACTTTATGACATGTATGTATGCATGGATCAAATTTAATCTAAACATGAAACAAGTGCCATACATATCAAATGTTTATAAATAAATTCTCAAGGTAATAAAAAATCTTCCCATGATTTTAAGTATATTAAATCTATCATGGCTTAATGGGCTAAGAACTTTATATTTAAGTCCAAAAAGATAGAAACAGAGAAAATAAGAAGACACGGCGGCATACATGATCATAAAAATAAGAAAGCAATCTAACAAAGGCCTTTGCTTTCCCTCAAATCCAAGTAATCCAAAACCCCAAGTTTTTCTAAACCTAACCCTAACCCTGACATCAACTAAATAGGCATCAGATTCCATCAAACCCTAGTCCGATCGAAGATCAATCAAACAGTAAGAGAATCGACACGAAGAATCGAACATATGGGTGTGGAAATGGATCTTACTCGTTGTTTGCTTGGGAAGAGGCGATCCCACAAAATAGGCGACGATCCACAGCTGATTGGGAAGAGGCGGTGATCCATGGTGCTGCTCTTGCAAAATAGGCAAGAGGCGGCGATCCACGGTGCTGCTCCCGCAAAATAGGCGGCGATACATGACTGATTGGGAAGAGGTGATTCGTGGCCACCCTCTGCAAACGGATCTTACTCGTTGTTTGCTTGGGAAGAGGCGAATGCGTGGGGAGGGGGGTTGAAATATTTGGAATAATAATTGGGGATGAATTATTGTGGAAGACGACGGTAAATTTGGGAGGGATTCTGTGACCTAGAATCCACACGCGGGAATTTTTCGCGGTAGATTGTTTAGGGGAGGAATTTCGTGACCTATAGAATATATACACAATTTGATTACTTTTTCTTTCGGCCCGAACGATGGAATAACTGTTTATTTGCAACTTTGCCATCTTTTCTTTTTATTTGTGGGCATTGCCATTTATTTACAAATTTACCTCTACAAATTTACTTGACCTTTACAGAAACTTTTTCCCCAAGTTAAGGCAATGACATTTGGCGACATCTGTCGTTGTCATTATTTTCAATGGCTATGGTAACGACAATTATTCGTTACCATTGTTACAAAGGGTATTGACAACGACAAAATGTCGTTGCCATTAATTTAAAAGGCAATGACAACGAATTTTGCCGTTGCCATTATATTATCATGGCAATGTCAACGACATTTAATCGTTGCCATATCATCTGAGTATTGGCAACGAGTTATGGCAATGACTAATTTTAACCTTGTTACCATTGCTATTTTTAGGAATGACATGAAGAATGGCGTTACTAAAAATCGTTGCCAATAGTTAGTTTTCTTGTAGTGTTGTATGTCATGTTGCAACATGAGCTGCAACATGCTATTCTGGCTTATTAGAAAGAAAGACAGACTTCAGAGGATTGATGATTTACTATTCCAGATCTTATAGATTCTCTCTAAGATGTTCAGTTGTATGCTGCTACGTATGAGTTCGGTTAAATATACATTAGGAAGTTGTTAACCCGCAAATATTGTTGCAAGATCTGCTGAAGATATATTTGACAATATTTAACTCGCAAATGTTGCTCACGAGATATGCTAAAGATATTGCGGGATCACTTGCCCTAAGTGATTCCTTGATTTGCAGTTGTCAATTTGCATGAGTTTCTCTTAAACAGCCTTCCATAACTACTCCGAGATTGTAGGGAGTTGGCTTATATAAAAGACATGCGGATTGTCTCTAGGGTTTATCGCTTTTGAAGAACGTGATTGAAAACTCCGGGAGGGAGGCTGTCGGCGACCTGAAGTATGGGTTAAGGAATTTGATTCGAGTCAGTTTTGCAAGGGGATTTTGCATGCAAGGGGAGCTTGCATAGATTACTCCATGGGTTGGTTGAGACCACCCGCTGCGGTTTGTATTGAGGGGGAGCATGTTCCTCCTAATAGAAATCCGATATTAGTGATTGAATTCATTTTTATTATAGTGGAGTAATCTGATTTTCTGGGCGTGGCCCCGTAGATGTAGGTGTACGCACCGAACTGCGTTACCAAGTTTTGCGTGTCTTCTCTTGGATTTATTCATATTGCTTATGTTCATTTGATTATCTTCATAGTACTGAATTACAGTATAGTATATATTGGGACCTCAAACAAGATGGGCTTGACCGAAGATGAGCACTTTTTGAGACATTAAGTAGATAGATGACTGAACATATAGTTTAAAAAGTTTGGACCCAGGACTCCATTGGGATCTCTCCTTTTCAGTTAAAATTGGATCAAAGCTCAGTAACGAATCCGTCTCAGGTCACATGTCTTGATTTGGGGTTTTAGCATTATTAGATATGAAATAGTGTTGAAGCTTATCAGATATGAAATGCTGATTACACACAGTTTCGCGTCCTGAAAAATGCTGCTATCAACAAAATGGTAAAATTTTTCCAGTCGTTTAGTAAAATGAATTCCAGCTATCAGTTTAAGTTCTTTCTTTCATTAGAGAATGAGTGATCAAGGACTAACTCTGTTGAAGGACACAACGTCACTTTCAGCGACTCAAGCAGTCTGCAAGTATAATATCGGACATAGGAAAAGTTGAGAACTGACAGAGCATATGATATCTGGTGTCATCAATGTCCAAATCTAGTGTCAGGCAATAATTCGAAGTTCCATGCTTGCAAGTGAGCCCCTCTTTTCACTACCTCCCTGCTTTCTTGTGAGTCCTCCCACAAGCACTGCGTGACGCAGCAGACCATACCCTCTCCCACTTTAGTCGCTGTGGCATTTTTTAAGCCATACGGATGGTTTCTTATCGGAACACTTTTGCTTATTATTAATGACCATTGATTTTGCTATTTTTTTTTTTTTTCTTTTTTTTGTTCGGGCGCTTCTATTCTGATTGAATGAGGGGAACAATTTGCGTGGTCATCGCTCCTTGCTAATCCGTTAATTTCATCTCGTCAACTATCTTAAACTCCGGCATTTTAGGGAATTTGTTTGTAAGAGTTTTCAAATCTGAGTTTTTAAATCCCACTGAGATCCGATGACAGTAGTCCTATTCAAAGTCCTTTTCAAACCTGCCTTTAAAGGTTAAGATGTCAGATGATGGTTCAACGAAAAAGAGGAAGAAGAATGATGAATTGTGTCGTCTCAGTGTTGTTGTATGTAAGTAAATTCTTCTGGCATTGCGGAATAATTGCGGAATAATTGATGCCTATGGATGTCCAATCGAATGAATGATGAATTATGTGGTGTCTTGCGTCGATGGCACATTCTTTATAGTATGCCGAAAAGTTGAAAAGATTGTAGATAGGGAGAAGAGCAATATTGCATGAAGGAGATTTTCTGTTGATGTTCTTTCTCACCGGTGCATTGCTGAAGGCAATGCGAAACGAAGATGGAGGCATCTGTTTTGATTGGAGTGCTTGAGCCTTCACTCTCTTCCATTCTTTCCTTCTGATAATATTAGACTGTTAAGCACATTTTTTTGTTGCTACACAAAAAATGATACGGTTGAAATTGTTATGGGATTGACTCCACGAAGCCAGAAATTGGACCATTCCACATCTATTTAAAAACGTCTCTTCTTGCTACTACCCATTATTTAATAGCATGGAGTTTTTCTTCATTCACCTACTTTTTAGTTTGAAAACAAAGAATTATCATTATCAACAAATGTCGTAACTCCGGCTCCGTAGGATTTCCCGACTTCTTCCGGTTCCATGGGAACTCCGAAGTTAAGCGTTTGAGTTTTCTGGGAAGTCCTCGTGTTTCCGTGACCCATATGCTCTCCCTCTCGGTATGTGAGGTCGAACGTTCTTTACTGCTTTTCGATGAATAAAAAAAATGTCATAGGTCAAGACGATTTTTTTTTTGGTTCATCGAAAAACATTAAACCGCGCTCGAAAGCCGGCTGGCAACCCAGACAAGAGCCGGGTGGAGCCGCTAGGGGGTGGTGGGGTGGGTGGGGTGGGGCGGGGATAATACATAAAGAGGAGGGGGGGATAGGGGTTCGAACCTGTGACCTCACACTGAGGTAGTACAGACGACATGTCTGACATGTCTGTACAACACAATTGAAAAGTTTGATAGGAAGAATAGTTTTAGTTTAATATGTGCTCTGTTGACACAGCTACAGCCGTGGGAAGCATTTATATATCAAGAGGATAAGTTGTAAAATTCGATGTCTGAAGCTGAGAAAACTGCAATTGATGCCAAGAAACTCGCTACCATTCAGTTGTGCCTCTCTGATGAAATTCTTACGTAGTTCGCATATGAGAAATCTACAGCTAGCTTGTGGCAATCTAGAGTCATTGTACATGACAACGTCATTGACCAGCAAGCTATATCTGAAGCAGCGTCTGTTCACACTTCGCATGAAAGAAGGCATGTTACTAGATGCTAAAGTAGATAATGGTAGCCACTGCAAAATCGTATTAAATTCTTTTCCTTCAAAATTTACATGCATGCAAGTTAGTAATGGTAGCCACAGCAAGGGTAAAGCTTGTGTTTGTGCAAATATAGATGTACTAAGGTACTCTCGTCCTTCTCTCTTCAAAACCTTTGCGCTTTGAGTTAGACCTTTACAGTCCATGTAACCATGTTTTAAAAGTTGCCCTTCCCTTTCAAGCTTAGGTTTACTAAGCTTGGAAGTGAAGTCGCCTTTCATTATTATTGGTAGATTGATACCCATCCCAGTGGAGTTTTGATGATATTCATTTCAATGATATGGTACTAATGATTTAATTCAATTGTGTGTAGGAGATAAACAATGTGATGAACAATGTGATAAAGCCATGAAGGACTAAGATGTGGGGTAGCTCAAAAATGAAGACATGGAAGCTATGACCATGGAGCCATTTTTAGAGGCAAGACATGGAACAGATGAAGAATCAAATGATGGACCAAAGTAAAGACTCGATTGCCCAAGACATGCAAGACAAGATTCAAGACTCAAACTGTGTAAAATTGTATAAGTAAGAGTCTTAGTTTGATAAAGCTAAATCTTAGAGCTACACACATACATAAATACTAGAAAAGTGATTTTAAATTGTATTAATATGTTTTAAATTATTATATAATTATTTTTAAATGGTTTCAAAGTATTTTCATTGAGAAAAACTCATGTGTCACAGAATAGCCGACTATCCACACCCTGATAGCCGACTATCTGTGAACATAATTTGAACTAGAACTTTCTGGACTCTAGTAGCCGACTATCTCATTATGATAGCTACTATCGGCAAGAAAATAGCCAACTATCTCCTGGATATAGCTGATTGATTATCTGAGTCAAACTGCTAGTTTTAATGGAAAACATGATTTCGGCAAACTAGTCATTTTTAGTCGTTGGAGGAGTGATTTTTGGACTCGATTTGAATTGTTTTCCCCGTTATAAATACCAGCTAGTACAGAACTTTTATATTTCAATTCTTGATCTATTTCTTATAATTTTCAAGCAATTTCAAAAGCTCTTATTCTCAAAAGCTCTCACTTTTGGCCATTTGTTCTTAAGTTTTGTGCTGATATTTTCTAATTTTTTACTGATATTTTGTTGGCCTAAGCTTGTTTTAACTCTGTTTCTAAAATATATTTTTAAAAAGAGATTTAATTAAAGTTTCTTTTGATCTATTGTGCTTGACTTATAATTTTTAAAGATCAAAAGCTTTGATTTTCTTTATAACCACATAAAACACAAAAGCTCCATATTTTGGCTATAGGATCAAAAGGGTGTAACTATCATCGACAAAGGTTTGTACGCCTCGAGGAATGCATTGGTTCGGTAAGGTGTAGTATTCCCTTGTGAAAGAGATTTTTGTATTGGTTTGAAAATCTTAGTTTTTGGTGTAACTAGGTGGTTAGGAAATAGCAAGTGGATCTAGAAAAGTGTATTGCAGGTTTTATAATAGTGGATTAAAACCCGAGGGAGGTCGAGGACTGAACGTACCAAGGTTGTGGGAAACCAGGATAAATTCTCAGTGTTTGTGCTGTGACTACTCTTTTTGTCTCTCTGTTCATTATATGCTTATGATCTAATTTCTGTTGTGTCTATTATCTTTATCTCATTACAAGCATTATATTTATGTTGATTAAGTACCAAGATAGGTAACACTTCTTG
Organism: Scilla litardierei; assembly: GCA_030789695.1. Taxonomy (NCBI): domain Eukaryota; kingdom Viridiplantae; phylum Streptophyta; class Magnoliopsida; order Asparagales; family Asparagaceae; genus Scilla; species Scilla litardierei. The sequence continues at coordinate 386,402,019 of CM061142.1, forward strand.
GAGACTTAGGCACCTTGATTAGGCACCTTGATTAGAAGGGGTTTAACATTCGCAAAAAAAATTTATTTTATGCACAACACTATTCAACCCATCTTCTAGTGTTGTCTGCCATCCACAGGATCCGACACGTGATAGCAGAGCAAGGCTAAGGCGATGGCATCAACCACATACCACTCTCAGGGACTCAACACCATGCGACCATCATTGTTTAATGGGACAAACTATGCACACTTAATGTTAAAGCCATGAATGCCTCGTTTTGTGCTGTGACAGGTTCTGAGTACAACCGAGCATCTCAATGTGAGACGACACATTAGATCTGTAACACGCTTAAGGTAAGTCATGAGGGAACCAAAAAGGTAAAAGAATATAGAATAAACATGCTAAATTCAAAAATTCGAAAGGTTAAAAATGGAAGATGATGATAGTATTAGCAATGTTAATACTCGATTTACTAACATTACTAATGAGCTAGTAGGATTAGGAAAAAGAATTCCTGAATATGACTAGGTAATGAAGATTATGAGATCCCTTAGACCGGAATGGAAGGGAAAAACAACCGCGATCCGTGATGCGCACAACATGAAGACAATCACCCTTGAAGAGCTGCTGAAAAATCTCATGGCCTATGAGAAAGGACTTGGAGAGGACAAGAAGATAGAAGAAAACCCCAAAAAGAATAACTTGGCATTTAACGCTATTGATCAATGTTTCGAATCTGAATATTCCAACCAAGACGAGAAGGAGATCGCACTGATATCGAAGAACCTTAAAAGATTCCTTCAAAGTAAGTATGAAAAAAGAAAATCTCGTTTTACTAATGGAATCATTTGCTTTGGATGTAACAAGCCATGACATGTAAGAAGAGATTGCCCATTGGAGAAGAATCACGACCAACGAAAAGGCAAAGAAAATGAGAAGGAAAGGAGAAGAATCCACAAAGAAAAAAGTTTGGGAAGTCGAAGAAAAGGCGTTTGCGACGTTTGACCAAAGCGACGTCTCCAGCTCTAATGAATCGTCAACCTCATTCGACGACGAAGAATAAAGGGAAGAATGAGCGCACATGTGTTTCATGACCTCGACTTCAGCCAAGGTAAGAACATCTACCCTCCTATTTCATCGCATCATTTTAGTGAAGATGACCTTTTGACTAGCGATGATGATGATAGCGATGATGACTTTGATTATAAAGGTGCATATTAGGTATTATGCAATGTACATGAAAAATTTATTAGAGATCACCATAAGTTGGATAAGAATTTGAGGACATGAACCAAGAGCAGAGAAGAACTTGAAAAAGAAAATGACATTTTGATGAACAAAAATTGAACTCTTATTGATGAGATTAATGGACTTCGTGCTAGCATAGATGACTTAGATCGATTATTGACCACCACAAAAAGCAAATATGATGATCTTTACGAAGTTGTAGACAAGTTCAATAAAGGAAACGGAAAACTTAATGACTTGATTGAGAAGCAAAAACCATCGGGGAGTAGAACTAGCTTAGGATTTGATCAATCTCATCCTAGGCATGTAGCTAGGCATGATGTCAAGCATTATAACTGCAGGAACATGTTTATCAAGATATGGATCCCCAAGAACAGGACAAACCAAATGAAGGACAAGCATGTGACTAATTTTATGCTTACTGTCCACTACAATAAAAATTACAAATATGTACATAATGAGAATACTAAAACTCATTGGGTTTGGTTTCCAACAAAATGACATCATTATGTCATGACTAATCCATCAGACCCTAAAGGAAAGAGGTACCAAATTTATTTTGATTTATTTTCAGGTACTCAAAATTTGAAGGGATTAGCAACCGAGCTCCTCTTGCAATTCAAAGTTCATACGTGTCAATAAGAAGGAGCCAATAAAGTTTGTAAGAAATTTAAATTGATTTATTCCATATAAATGTTCGTATATGCTCTTGATTGCATTATGAAGTGTTAGAATGATGTTAGATTCATTAGAACTAATTAGAAATTTGCTTGACATGATTTAAAGTTAATTTGAGCCTTATATTTAATAGGAGTCAACAGATAGCTGACTATCCAAAGAAATAGCCAACTATCTGATTACCCCCATCACATAGGCAAACTCTTTACCCTGCGATAACCGACTATCGCAGATTCGATTGCCGATTTTCGGCTGTCAGCCCATATTTGCAGCCGACTATTGGGTTGAAATGTTTGGGTCTTTTTTATTCTTATTGGACTTTTACCCTATTCTTTCATACAAACCCATTAGGTAGAAGTTATCTTGACCATCCATTTCATTTCTATGGCTTGGATTTCATTATCTTCAAGATACAACCCTAGAATTTTTACTATAACACTTTCATCTCTTTCATCTCTTTTTAGCCACCAACTCTTAAACCCACTCAAAATTTCTTCATTCTCTTAAAGCAACAAAGGATTTCTTGAAGATTTTTGGTGGAGTTCTCATCTTCTATAGATATACACATCTCACACTAACACTACATTTTCTACTTCATTTGCAACATGGATAAGCGTAGAGCACCCATCACCAAGAAGAAGAAAACAACCCCTTCTTCTTCATAACCCTCACAAGCACTCTCAAAGAGGGAGATCATAATACCATACATAATCTCTAAATTTGACAAAACTCTAATAAAACCATCCTTCAAGAGAGTTTTGTCAAAATTAAAGATTTGGAGAATTATGGGATTGATAAGATCTTAGAATTCCAAGGCCTCATGTCACGCACCGCTTCCCAAAACGACGGAAGCGAAACGTGACTAAGGTCCGCTTGGGCCGGAGCTGTGAGGCTCAGAACCAATAAGCGTTTGTAGGGGTATGATTTTAAAGATTTCAGGTTCTTGCATTAATAAAATTCAGAACAACAGAAAGTACAGAAAGAAAGTTGCATTCATTAATATAGAAAGATAATATCCAGCGAGTACAAAAGTCTAAAAAGAGAAGCCTACGCATGTCAACAAACTACAAAAAAAGGAAACTAATGGTGCGAAGCACCCAACCTAGGCAGAAAGAAAAGTGGTGCTACGCACCCAACAAGAAAGTAGTAACATCTGTAAGACAGCGATGGAAGAGACCTCCAAGTCTGGTCATCGTCGGGAACGTACTCCGAGTCGACGTCCTCTGGCTCCAAGTACTCAGGTATGTCCGGCTCGTCCATATACTCTGGCTCAACACTTGACGTACATCACCCAAAAGAAAAGGAACTGTACGTCAGGTAAAGTCTACAAGAAGGGGTTAGACTCTACTGCAAGTGTATGTAATTAAGAGCAACATTTTACTGGTTGATTAACATGCTGGGGTTATGACATGGCAGTTATATTTATACAGAAAGTAAAATGGTGCTGAAAAGTAAACGAGACAGACAATAGCCGTAGCGTATACTACCGACTACGGGACTAAGCTAGACGGGACAGGACAAGACAAGACATGACACTCGTGACTCAAAGGGTTCACACCTTACGGTTTGAGGGCAGCCAGACCCTCTCCCCGTGTGACCGCTCAACCCTACCACAAACCCAAGTGCTCAAGACAAGACAACCAAAGATCACCCTCGCGTGGAGGGCACCTGAAACGCCCGTAGGCTTTTTGTAGCACGGAGATCACTCTCGCAGGGAGAGCACCTGGAACGCCCGGGGGCTTTTTGTAACACGGAGATCACTCTCGTGGGGAGAGCACCTAAAACGCCCGGAGGCTTTTTGTAACACGGAGATCACTCTCGTAGGAAGAGTATCTGAAATACCCGAGGGCTTTTTGGTAACACGGAGATCACTCTCGCAGGGAGAGCATCTGAAATGCCTGAGGGCTTTTTGGTAACACAGAGATCACTCACGTATGGAGAGCATCTGAAATGCCCGAAGGCTTTTTGTAACAAGACACGGATAGTTCTTCAAGGGGATCCACACACATGCACACACAGGAAAAACCCTAAGGTGTCAATTGTTATTGATGTGCTTAGACTTCGTCGTCAAGTCTAAGCTGTCAGGGGGGTTCCAGACGCTATCATTTCACGTCTGGTTCTCTTTAAATATACTCTAAAATTTTAAGAAGGGGATGGCCTAAACATGTCCGTACGAGTACAAGTGTAAACACTTGCCTGCGGTGGCGAGAGCGTCGTCTGTCCGGAGCGTCCCGTCTATGTGGTGCGTCAGCGAGGGTCCGTCTGAAAGGGGTCAATGGCGGAGTCAGTATACATTTTCATCATTCCTATTAGAGTTCATTTTGTAGGTTCAACGGGGATATCCTCTCAGTCAAAGTCACGTTTTTGTTTCAGTTCCGCCTAATCGACGATCTATCCTATGTGCACAGAAATTCAGTCCTTCATCGATGTCTAGTATTTGCAATGTTTTAAAGGTGCAGAAATGAAATTTAGTTATTTTTTTGACGATTTTTAGATTTAAGTTTTTGTTTTGCTACGATGGGGGTTCTTACTACGCGTTAGAGGACTAACCTTTTGACATCGATCAAAAAGCGGATGTCGGGTCTAAACGACGATGGATCGGCATCGTCTGCAACATCTCAGCCATGGGTAGCATAGCAAGACACCTATGGACAGCAAGGTGGTGGCATGAACAACGAGCAAGCGGCGATCTCCCTCCCGTTGCGGGTAGCGCAATGGATCTTCACGTCGGTGGTGACGTCGGGAAGAAACACGTGAGTTCGGTGACGTGCGTAAACTCTGAGGGTCCAAGGGGGATGCCATGGGTTGAAGGGGATCAGTGGAGGTTGCTTGGCCTGGTGGGTGGCCGACAGCATCAGCGCACGACGGTGGGCGGCCGTGAGAAGACGAAGAGGACAGATTCGTGCAACGGTCGTTGTCGCACGTCTCAGCGGAAAAACAGCAATAAAAAGAGCCAAAGGAAAATTGCAGTAGCTAAAGGACTTCAAGAGAAATCTAATGGTGGTAGAGTGGTCGTTGGAAGTGGTCAGAGATGGCCAGGCGCGGCGTTTGAAGAACATCGCACAGATCTGTCAAAAACAGCCACCAGGGCTTGGTTTCAATGGGTTTTCGAGGAGCTAGAGATGAGAAAAGAGGAAAAGGGGAGCTGCAGATGATAGAGGGGTTCGATAAGAGTCCAACGGTGGTAGGGTGGTCGTCGGTGATGGCCGGAAGTGGTCGGGCGATGGGCTTGAAGTGGCGGCACGCAAACTGTCAAAAACAGCCGCTAGGGCTGAGTTCCAAGGGGTTTTCAAAGAGATTAAGATGAGAGAAGTGATCAAGGAGGATGCAATTGATAGGAGGACTCGAGAGGAGTCCAACGGTGGTAGGGTGGTCGTCGACGGTGGTCGGAGGTGGCCGGGGGACGGGTTTGAAGTGGCGGCGCGCAAACTGTCAAAAACAGCCGCTAGGGCTGAGTTCCAAGGGGTTTTTGAGGAGATAGAGATGTGGAAAGAGGGTAAGGGGAATTGAAGATGATCGGGGGGGGGGGTTCAAGAGGAGTCAAGTGGGGATAGAGGCGGTCGTCGGCGACGGCGGGTGGCCGGCGGCCGTGAATTTTTTCGGCGATAGGTTGCTGTGCAGATTTTTCGGCCAAGAGCAGGGTTTGTTGCGGTTTTTGAGAGCTTGGAGAGGAGGAGATGGAGGAGATGGAGGAGAAGGACGAGGAGAGGGAGGTGACCGACCTTGGGGGGCTGGGGGCGGCCGTCGGCGGCTGGAGGAGAAGCAAGGGACGGCTTAGTGTTGAGTTGCGTTAGTTGTAAATTTCGGCCTGGGTTGTTATTTGAAGATGAAGTTGATTTGCTAAAATGTGTTTTAAGTGGGGTATAACTAAGGGGTGACTAGAAGAGAGGGTGAGCGAGGGGGTGTACGAAGTGGAAAAAAGTTGGGTGAGGGTAGTGGCTGAATCAAATTCATGATACATACAAATATTCCTAAGATTTGATTAGCAACAAAAATTTGAATTTAATTGGGCTTAATGGGCTTGAATTTTTGATTCGCGATTTGGGTGGGCTGGGAGTGTCAGAAAATTACGAAAAAAATATCGGGACGACTGTGACGAAGAGAGGCTCGGAGATACGATGGTCAATCGAGTGTTTGGTCCACGAAAAACGAACAGAAAAATAAAAGATCCGGTGACTTAGTCTAAAGCTACGACGACTCTGCAATCAAACCTGATTTGTGGAAAAACGACCTGTGAAATGACGTTCACTAAAAATCCTACAAATAACTACTCTCCCATACGATCACAACGACATATCACATCGTATAGTCCGGATCCAAGAAGAGGCCAAATAAAATACGCACACGATAAGAGTCGTATGCGTAAAAAATACGAACGGTCGGAAAGCGGCCGTAACACCTCAAGACCCTATTTCCTATCGTTAGCTCATGCCAGTGTTATCCGAGACTCATGAACTTATTTTACGCCAACATGACCACCGATAGAGTCTCCATTGGTGCTAGGTTCACCACCAAAGTCTTAGATGCCCAGATGACACTAGACACTTATTCTTTAGGTCTTAGATTGGATATTCCTACCTCTGGAGCATTTTTGAGAGAAATTGTTATGAATGATGCAGACATTCATAGGGTAATGTATCTAGATGGTAGGTCATATAAGGCCTCCTTACCCACTAGTGACCTCAAACCTGTTGCCAGTATCCTAGAAAATATTCTCTCGTACAATGTTAATCAGAAAGGTGGTAGTAGAGCAATTCTATCTATCAACCAAACAAAATGCATCTATGCTATGCTTGGAGGCATCAAGGTAGATTGGGCACAAATCATTATGGATAATATTATTCTTTGTGTCACTTCCACCAATCCCGCATCCCCACTCCATCACGTTCACTTCCTCACTCATCTCTTTATTAGAGAAGGGATAGATGTAGATAGTGAGATACATTTCATAGAACATATGAATAGGTTCGATGCACATGCACTCAATAGAATGGGAATCCATCATGATCCATCTAAGAACATTCTGAGTCAAGACGGAGATGATGAAGATGAATTAGAAGATGAACCTATGCAACATAGACAAGCCTCTTCATCCTAATCTATGGAGCTACCACCCTACCTTGCGGCATTCCAAGAAGCCATTCTCTCTAGACTTGAGACAATGCAACTTGAGGTGAGGGACAACATGAACTCCATAAGAGGTGGCTTGCGTGAAAGGATGGACAAACTCAATCAAGTTATCACTGATAGGCTTGATATTTTCGATGGAGTCATCGAGGATGTTCAAAAGGAGCTTACGGAGATCAAGAAGAAGATGGCAAACAATGAGTTATGGAGAATGATATTTATGTTTTTATGACTTATGCGTATTTGATGAACATTGCTATTAGTGTATTTGTATGAAACTTTGGAATCTTGGCTTGTGATTTAAACTTTGGTTTGTTTTAAGACTCCTTACAATTTTGCTTGGATATGTAAGGATGTCGTATGTAAGTTACTTGTACTTATGGTTTGTATTTTTTTAATAACTTTTATGTTGTCATAATCCATGCTTATTTGCACTTCATGCTCAATGCTTTGTGAAATTTCAAATTAATGCCTAATAAAATATGATCATTGAAGGACATGTATAAGTGTGTGGATATTGAGACATAATTTTAGCTATATGGTATCATCGACTACTTTTCCTGTTTATACATATGCTTACGATGCTTATAATTTATTATGCATATTATGATCTCTCTTTGATATATTCATCACGTGGAATGAAGCATCATGATTCTTTTTGATGTGACAATGGGGGAGAAAGTAAGTAATGCATATAAAATAATACTTCATTGTTAAAAATATTGTTAATTGTTCATGGCATATAAATATTGATGATATTGTGACACTTTGTTTTTAATACCACACTTGGAATATAATATGAAATGAAGTGCATGTTTCTGTTTGTCTTTAATCAGCTTTAATGCATGTGAGTAACTTCTCCATAGCAATCATGCAAGAGTAAGTTGTTTTGAAATTCTCATATTATATTTTCTTTTTAAAGTTGTTTTAAAATTCTTTTATTGTTATGAATCAATTACTAGGGGAGGAACCCCCAGCCCTTTATTATAGGCCAATAGGGAGAGTACAAACATGTGCTACATTGATATGTGCTTATATCTAAGATAGCCCAAAATCTTAACCAACTCTGGTCCATAATCATTCACAACACTCCCCCTTATCCAGTCTTAGGTGTGAACTCTGCTCGTGAATACTTCGGGATTCTGAGTATAGAAGAGTCTCACATGGGATGTATACGTCAGGATCCTGAGTTGGTGAGATTTGCCTCGTTAAAACTTTTAGCTATGGAAAATCCTGTGGGAAAAACCATAGTTAAGGGAAAAGAGTACAAACTCTCCCTAACTCCCCCTGATCTGTACAAGCTCTCAAGCTTTCAGATCTCTTAGGCGTCTCATTCCAATCTTTTGTACAAGCTTCCTAAAAGTGGCAGTAGGAAGGGCTTTAGTGAACAAGTCTGTCGAATTGTCACATGATTGCACTTATCTGATCTCGATCTTGTCATCTCTTTGTAGCTCGTGCATCCAGAAGAACTTTGGTTAAATGTGCTTGGTTTTGTTGCCTTTGATGAAGTCACCTTGTAGCTGAGCTATGTAAGCAACATTGTCCTCGAACATTATAGTAGGTTCGAGGTCTTCAGTCTTCAATCTGGTAGTCAACATGATGTGATGAACGACTGAGCATAGCCATACGCATTCTCTGCTTGCTTCATAGATGGCGATTATCTCTGAGTGATTGGATGTGGTTGCTGTCAAGGTTTTCTTGATGTATCTCCAGGAAATGGCTGTCCCTCTGTAGGTAAACACATACCCTGTATGTGACTTCGCATTGTGCGGATCAAACAAGTAACCTGCATCATCATAACAAGCAAGTGTAGAGGATATTCCATTTTTGTAGAAGAGTCCCAAATCTGTAGACCCTTGGAGTTCGCGCAGAAGGTGCTTAACCCCGGTCCAGTGGAGCTGAGTCGGCGCTGTAATGTATCTGGCTAGCAAATTTACTTCGAACGCTATATCGGGACACATGCAGTTTGCCATATATAGGAGTGCTCCGATGGCACTTAGATAAGGGACTTCTGGACCAAGTATATCCTCTCCCTCTTCCAGCGGTTAGAAGGGGTCTTTATGTGTATGCAGAGATCGTACCACCATATGTGTACTAAGTAGATGACATTGGTTCATATGCAATCTTTGCAACATTTTCTTTGTGTATGTGGTTTGATGTAATAGGATTCCATCTTTTAGATGTTCAATCTATAAGCCAAGGCAGAACTTCATTTTGCCTAGGTCTTTCATTTCGAATTCTTTTCTTAGGCGTACAGATATCTCAGCGATCTCTTCAGGAGATCCAATGAGATTCAAATCGTCTACGTAGACAGCTATTATGAATCCTTTTCCCTTTGTTCTTATGAAGATACAAAGGCAGCCTTCATTGTTATTGAATCCTTGTTGAACAAGGAATTCGTTGAGTCTGTTATACCACATCCTTCCTGATTGTTTGAGACCATACAATGATCTTTGTAGCTTAACAGAGTAGACGTCCTGAGGTCTATCTTTTAGTTCAGCAGGCATTGAAAAGCCATCAGGAAGTTTCATGTATATCTCCTTGTCGAGATTACCGTATAGATATGCAGTCACAACATCCATTAGCTGCATATCTAAGCCTTCCTTTGCTGTTAAGCTTATCAGGAATCTGAAGGTGATCGCATCTATGACCGGGAGTATGTTTCATCATAATCAATGCCTAGTCTTTGGGAAAAACCTTGTGCTACAAGTCTTTCTTTGTAGCGTGCGATCTCATTGTTTTCATTTCTTTTTCTTACGAATACCCATTTGTATCCCATAGGTTTGACACCAATAGGTGTCAGGACTATTTGCCCAAAGACTTTGCGTTTTGAAGCGAGTCCAGCTCGGATTCTATTGCCTGATTCCACTTTGGCCAGTCTTTTCTACGTTTGCATTTAGCAACGGAACATGGATCATGATCATCGTCGCTTCCAGCGACGTGAATGGCAATGTGAAATGCGAAGTCATCGTCGATGACTGTACTCTTTCTGTCCAATACCTCACATGTACGTACATAATTTAGTGATATTTCAGTTTCTCTCGGCAGTTCCTCTGTAATGGATTCTGGGAGGGTAGAGGGTATGGACACGAGCTCATTTCTCTGTGGGTGTATCGTCCCAAGGTCTCCGGATATTTTTCTTTTTCTTGGATTTTTATCCTTGGAGCCTGGTGGTCTGCCTCTTTTCTGTTGAGGTGCAGCCACTTCTACTGCTGGTGGATTGCATCCATCTTTTGGGATGTAAATCCTAGCAGGAGTATTTGCAGCAGGGATGTGTGATTTGACAATCTTCTGGTTGTCAGTAAATAAGTCCGGTAATTTATGAACGGTGTTCCGAATGTGTAGGATCTTCAGGATCTTATCGTCACATTGTTTTGTTACCAGGTCATAGTCGGTCAAGCTTTTTGTATCCAACGTTAACATTTGCTTCGCGCTAGACTTTTCGTTGTCTAGGCCCATTTTGGGGAAATATGTCTCATCGAAGTCATAGTCTTCAAGACGTGCCTTAAAAGCATCCCCCGTTTGGGGTTCTAGGCATCTTATAATGGAGGGTGATTCAAAGACTACATAAATACCTAGGCAACGTTGAGGGCCATTTTGGTCCTCTGGGGTGGTGCGATGGGGATATAAACTGTGCAGCCGAAGATTCTCAAGTGAGAGATGTTCGGCGGCGTTCCATATGCAAGTTGCATTGGAGAGAGACTCTGACCTCCTGAGGGTCTTATTCTTATTAATAATGCAGTATGCAGAATTGCATGTCCCCGTGCATCCGCCGGCAACTGGGATTTCATTAGCAATGGACGTGCAATCCATTGCAGTCTTTTAATCAGTGACTCTGCTAACCCATTCTGGGTTTGAACATGCGGCACCGAATGTTCAATTTCTATTCCCGTTGCCTGACAGTATTCTTGAAATGACTGGGAGGTGAATTCCCCCGCATTAACCAGACGTATTTTCTTTAATTGATTGTCTGGAAAATGCGCCCGCAACTTTATAATTTGTGCCAGAAGCTTTGGAAAAGCTAAGTTGCGGGTCGAAAGTAGACATACATACGAACAATTTGAAGATGCATCAATCAGTACCATGAAGTACCAAAAAGGCCCACTAGGGGTGGATTGGTCCACATATGTCTCTGTGTATTCTTTCGAGGAAGCTTGGAGACTCGATATACACTTTAAGTGGTGATGTCCTTGTTATTAATTTACGCTTGAAGCAATGTACACAAGGGAATTCTCCCTTCTGAAGAATCTTCTGGTTCTTTAGATTATGCCCATGAGATTGTGATAAGATGCGGTGCATCATCACAGATCCAGTATGGCCAAGTCTATCATGCCAAAGTAAAAATTTGTCTGATGTCGGGCACTTCAGGTGCACCGTCAAGTTAGCTTCCTCTCTCCAAATCTTTGTATGATAGAGGCCCGATGAAAGGTTCCAAAACGTTCACGTATGGTTTTTACACCATTTTCTTGAGACGTTACATACAGTAATTCATTCTCTTTATCATTTGCTGTTTCCAAGTGGAATCCATTCAGACGGATATCTTTGAAACTTAGTAAGTTTCGTTTGGAATTCGGAGAGTATAATGCATATTTTATTTTAATTTCTGTTCCTTTGGGGAGCAACAAGGTTGCATTCCCAGAACCTTCGATTATATCCGATGGCACTGAAATTGTATTTACAGGGCTCCTATATGGTATACTGCTATGAAAATAGCATTTATTCTGAAGAATCGTATGTGTTGAAGCACTGTCTACCAAGCAGTCATGAGAGCATTTCATCTAAAAAGATGAGTAAAACATTTGCATTCAGAAACTAAATTTTATTCAAAGGAAATCAAAATTACATAAAAGCTCTCATAAGATAAATTGTCCGAAAATAAAATGCTAAGATAAATGTAGTAGGCTAATTAAGCAGGTCCTCTGATTCGAAGTCATTTGCTGTGAACTTGACTGCAGTATTTGCAGCCACCAGGTTTTTTTAGCATTCTATTTCTTGCTTTGTTTATATAGCTCCTAGAGATGCAGTGGGGTCCGGTACACTCTGGATCAGTGGCCATTCATGCCACAGCTGTGACACTGGTCTTCCCAATCCCTCTTGGGTGGGGTGCATCATTTTTCTTGTTGTCATTTCTGCACCAGGCGAACTTGTGCTTCCCTTCATTCTTTCACTGCTATACTTGGCATTGGATCTTTTGTGTTGTCCCCCTTTCTGTGGTCTTTCTTTTGTTTTATTATCTCTCTTCTTTTTGAAGGAAGAGTTATGATGAGCTTATGGTAGAGGGGCAGTGCCAGGGGCACATGTTGTGAGTGGCGGGGAGAAGCTCTCTGTTTTGTTCAGCAATGAGTAAACATGACAGCAGCTCAGAATACTTGGTGAACTTGCATTAACGGTATTGCTACATAAGTATCGCATCTTTTTCATGGAAAGACGTATACATCTTTTCCAGCATGCGACCTTCTGAGACTTTCTCACCACACAACTTCAGGCGTGAAGTGATGCTAAAAAGTGCTGAGTTGTACTCAGCAATGGACTTGAAGTCCTACAGTCTCAGGTTCTCCCACTTATATCGTGCCCTTAGGAGTATAACATCTCTCTGATGTTTATACATATTTTCAAGGGCAGTCCATAGCTCAAGTGGATCTTCGACAATAAGGTATACAGCCTTTAAGGTCTTGTCCACATGGCGGCGAATATAGATAATGGCTTGCGCCTTTTCTATATCGCTAACATTTTCTTTTTCTGTTACAGCAGTAATGATGGACTTTGCCCGCAGGTGAAACTTCACATCGAGCTGCCAACTCAGATAGTTTCCACCTGATGCATCCAGCACTTCGAAATCGACGCTGGCAATTTTAGCCATTTATCTAGCAGAGCACAAATATGCATGAATTAATATTTTAATCAAAGAGATAATTTCATGCAGAGGCAATATAAAATGAAAGGCTAAAGTGCGTGGATCGGCCAGTCCCACATAAAAGAGTTAAAGTCCATACAGTCCATATTACACATTTAAAGCTTTAAAAAGGAAAATACAACTTTGGAAACCCCGTGGGTCCCATATAATATCTCCAGCTTCAAATGTAGCCTCCATCTCCATGGAAAGTGGTCTTCTGTCTTTGACATTTACATAAATTTCTCACTACAATTTCTCTCAATAATAAAAGAAAAGTGCGGAAAATAAAATGTGGGACTTAAACAGCCGATCCAAAAACTGCATTTAGCCATTCATGCAGAAAAATTGTGCTCATCAACATTTTCATTCACAGACATCGCAGGCAGTAATATTCGCATAAGGATAAATAATTTAATCACTTAATAATTATTGGACCACTGGACAACGTCATACACCGTTAGGTTAAGTGACTAACGGCAGAGCGGTCGCAGGATCTTCTTAAATATTAATCTTGAATATAATGCACAACCACACATAAAATATCCACAGAATAAGCCAGTGATGCAAAGCATGTATAGATGATTTTACAGAAGAAATCATTCAATGCAAGGGTTGTGCAAATTTGGGTTTATTCCAAGAATTGGAAAAAGAGCCCTAATATGACTTGTTCTTCACAAAAGGAAAAGGTTTTCCTTTCTAAATTTCTCCCCAAAAGAGCCCAAAAAGTCCCTTGTTTTTACATGAATTTGCAGGTCGCCTAAAACGCCATTTTAATCAATTTTAAGCCCAAAAAGCCTTTTTCTTAGCTTATATCTTGGTTTCCCCCCAATTTTTTTTGAAAAATGGAAGTCAACTGCGGGTCTAAAGCCCATAGTCAATTTTCTTTTTGTTTTGCCTGCGGGCCTGAGGCCCGCAGACTGCATGTGGGCTTCAGGCCCGTTAGGCTGTTTTCCATTTTTTTGTTGAATTTGGGTTTCAGGCCCAAGGAGGGTCGGGACGGCGGCTATGGTTAGCCGCCTCCACCCCTGGATTGCTGCTAGGCGGTGGCCGGGTGGCCCGGCTATTGGGTGGAGCTGCCCCCTTAGGGGGAGCGGTGGCGACGCAGCGCCGCCCCCCCGGGGGAGCGGCGGCGATCATAGCGCCGCCCCCTGCAGGGGGAGTGACATCGGCGTAACTGCTGCACCCCTGTGGGGGAGCGGCGGCGGTCGCAGCGCTGTCCCCTACAGGGGGAGTGACAGCGGCGTAACTGCTGTCCCCCCTGTGGGGGAGCGGCTGCGATCGCGGTGCCGCCCCCTGCAGGGGGTGGGGCGACGATCCAGCGCCGCCCCCTGCAGGGGGAGCGGCGGAAACCCGAATGCCACCGCCCTGCAGGGGGAACGGTGGCTACGCAACGCCGCCCCCCAGCAGGGGGAAGCGATGGCAAAGCGATCGCCGCCCCTATAGGGGGAGCAGCGGCGACACAACGGGTGGGGGGGTGCCGACGGCTAAGCCACCGGTGGGCTTGGGATAGAATTGAAGAAACCCTAAAAATTTGATTTTTGGGACGAAAAGTTCGTCTTTTTAGGCGATTAGCAATCCCCATATCGATCTTGCGAGATCTATGGGTAGATCAATATACGTATATAAAAACAGTGTTTTAGCGGGTTTTACCTCTATATCCATCCTCCGGATTTAGCGACGGTTGAACGAAGCCCTTTATTTATAGGGCAATAGGGAGAGTACAAATATGGGCTACATTGATATGGGCCTATCTCTAAGATAGCCAGAATCTTAACCAATTCCGGTCCATAACCGTTCACAACACATATTATATCATTTGTTGTCATCATCAAAAAAGAGAGTGTGTTGAGATATTGAGATCGACCCCCGTGGAGTTTTGATGATGTTCACAAATGATATGGTACTAATGATTTAATCAAGTGTGTGTAGGAGATAAATAATACGATGAACAGTATGATAAAGCCATGAAGGACTAATATGTGGAGTAGCTCAAATGTGAAGACATGGAAGATGTGGTCATGGATCCATTTCTAGAGTCAAGACATGGAATAGATGAAGAATCAAATGAAGGACCAAAGTGAAGACTCGATGGCCTAAGACATACAAGACAAGATTCAAGACTAAAAGTGTGTAAAATTGTGTAAGTAAAAGTCTTAGTTAGTAAAAGCTAAATCTTGGAGCTACACACACATAAATATTAGAATAATGATTTGAAATTGTATTAATATGTTTTAAATTATTATATTATTATCTTTAAATGATTCAAAGTATTTTCATAGAGAAAAACTCATGTGTCACAGAATAACCGACTATCCACACCCTGATAGCCGACTATCAGTGAACGGGATTTGAACTTGAAGTTTTTGGACTGCAGTAACCGACTATCTCATTATGGTAGCCGACTATTGGTAAGAAAATAGCTGACTAGCTAATGTTTCATAATATTTCACATCTTGTCTATATGTTTACACGTCAAAATGATCGCTTAAATCCTGATTTTATACGCTTTTATATCGATAATTGGAACTATTTGACTTCAAAAGCGTTTGAATGCATTTCAGGGAATTTCGAGCGATTTGGAGCATGTTGGAGAGGATGACATGATCGTCGACACAGAAGCGTCAATGGCATCGTGTTCAAGGAGCTCATGCTGCTGGAGAGAAGCAAGAAGAGGAAGCAAAGGAGGAATAGAAGAGAGAAAGAAGAAAGCAAAGCAGGAAGGAGAGAAGAAAAGAGAGAGGCCCAAGGCTGAGTTCCAGATCGCTCGGTCGAGTGCGCCACACGCTCAACTAAGCAAGGATACTGAGAGGAGAAGAAAAGCTTCGAGGGGTCGCTCGGTCGAGCGACCCAACTCGATCGATCGAGCGACCTCTTTCGCTCAACCAAGCTAACCTCTGTAGGGAGCTCAAATTTGCCTTCGAACTCTCTGTAAAATTTACACTTAAGCTCGGTCGAGAGACCTAGCTCGCTCAACTGAGCGACCACGCTTCCCACTGAGCGACATCGCTTCCACTTAAATACTGCTTGGTCGAGTGGACAACCGCTCGGCTGAGCGCCCCCTTTTCGCAGACTAAGAAGCTGAAGCACAAGAAGGCTCTCGGCCGAGCGCTAGGGCACACTCGGCCTAGCTGCTCGGGTCCCAGCTCTCGCAAGCTGCAAGCGGTTCGGGGTTTTATGGCTTTTTCTAGGGTTTTATTAGGGGCTATATATATGTAATGAGTAGCAATCATTTGAGCGGATCCCCCTTTCATCCATCTTCTGTTTTGGGGACGATTTTCAGAGGTTAGGCTACGCCATCACCCCCATCTTCGATGTTTATGTATCAGATCTTCATTAGCTAAGTATTTTCTTTGTTGAATCTTCTCTATTGTCTAGCTCAATTATTTTTTGTGTTTAATCTTCTATTTCTTGCCTTTTACTTGCTTGTAATGCTAATTTCTATTATTTCTATGTCTTTTGCAATGATTGATTAGATCTATTGCTAGGATTAGGGAAGAACCATAGGATCCTAGGGGTTAGATGATAGGTTAACCTTAGTTGGACGAATCTAGGGTTTCTCTACGGTAGTTTGAATAAGGGTTTTGGGGTATTAGCCCTAGGATTGGAGGATTGCAAAAATAGCTCCATGTTCTAAGGACGATCCCCACAGATCCGTTCTGGGCTTAGTGGCCGTTTCTAGGGCTCGTGATCATGAGAGTGACTCGTGCCCTAGGGTTGATTACTAACCCCTGATCCGCTAGTTTGTGACTATGAGAGTAGCCCGACTGCTAGAACCAATCGTAAAGTGGTACCCCAGTATGTAGACCATGAGAGTGTAAACGGATCTATGGTACGAGAACCGAGTGTCAAGCATAATGCATGTGTCCCCGTGCAAAGCCGACTGCGAAAGCACGTCTGCACATGTGACGGCGTTAGACGAGCGTGACGACGAAAGTCAACCTCTTATTCCCATTTCCAGATGTGACACTCCTATCCGCATTCGTCGTTCGACAAAAGGATACTTAACCCGTTATCCAAACCCGGATGTCCTAGTGGGGATTCCCGACACTCTGTAGATCTTTTTCTCATTTGTTATCTTTGTTTTAATTGTTTTCTTTTTGTGTGGAGTCTTTTGTCATGCCTTGCTGATAATGACACTCTCGCATTCCACTTCCATCGCCATTACGACCTTCTTTGTAATCCACCTCCACCAATAAAACACGAAGCCTAACCAACCTAGGATCGATATGTAGTATGACACCACCTCTCTATGGATACGATACCTGATCGTCACTATTTAATACCGTGTGCTTGCGGTAAAACGACATCCGTCCCAGGGTTTTAATTCCAAGGCCGATCAAGTTTTTTGGCGCCGTAGCCGGGGAGGTGTTCTGCCATACTATCTATTTATTACAATTAGGTTGCTAGACTACGAATTAATAAAAAGAAAAAATATAAAAAGAGAGAGAATTTATAAAGAGAAACAAAAGGAGATATTTTTTCCCACCACCCACTTTATTATTATCTCTTTCTCTTATGCCACTCACGTTCTTTTCCAGGTTATTTGTCTTTGTCTGATCAGGTGCATTTAGTGCAACAATGGTACCCCCATTTGGAACAAAGGTGTACACGTTCCAATATTTTATA
Source organism: Scilla litardierei (assembly GCA_030789695.1). Lineage (NCBI taxonomy): Eukaryota > Viridiplantae > Streptophyta > Magnoliopsida > Asparagales > Asparagaceae > Scilla > Scilla litardierei. The sequence continues at coordinate 386,419,573 of CM061142.1, forward strand.
GACCAAGGGAGGATCGACAATTTCAGGCAGGCTGATGAAGAATGCTTCTAGCGAGCCTAGGAAGGTTCGAAGATTTATTGAAAATATTTCCAGAACATGGGTTTGATGACTCAAGGCCGCTCCAATTCTTCGCCAATGGTTTGCAATGACCTTCAATGGAAACCATGAACATGATGAGTGTGAATACCATTGATGATCTTTATTCAGCAGCATCTTTAGGATGCATGCTACACTACGTTCGATCTACTGGCTCATTAGCTTTTATGGCAGGTGATAATCCATCTGAACGAGTGCTCGTTAATTTTATTAGGAAACGTGTGTCTGCTGCATGTGCTATTGAGGATGATATTCATGTTCAGCTTGGGGAGACACCCTGCATTTATATATTGTCGCCAAGGATGAGACCAGCGAAGGAAACAATGGCATTGTCTATGATGTCGTGCCCGAGCCGTCTATTGCCCTTGACCCCTCTCCACAGGTTCAAGATACGGAGCAGCCTGCACCACCAGAGCCTATTATTGAGGAGGCAGTACTAGCAGAGCCAGAGCAGACCATTGAGGAGGACTCTACTCGGGATGATGATACGAATATTCATGGAGCCCGAGTATTGCCTACCTTTAGTTGAGCTTCCGCAGCCACTTACACCATGTAATACAGAAGAGGAACATCCACCAGAGTTCACTGCATCTACTCAGGGAGATATTTTTACCCATTCCATTTCTGAATCTTGTATTCCATTTTATATTTATTTTAATTCAGATATTTTTGACACGTCGTACCTTTTGCAAAACACATATGATTATGGACCAGATGTATGCTTGGACGTGTCACTAATTGAGGAACCTACCGAGGACCATGGTGAGGAGTCACCTGATGAGACCTACACTAATATGCCAGAGCTACCTGATGAGCTTGGAGAAGACACCTGGAAGAGAGCTGTCCTGGTACACAAGAGCAGATATACATTTTCAGGGAAGTGTCGTCAACCGTTTTTTGTCTTACATATTTCATTTGATGACCTTCTTTGGAAAAAATTTTATTATAGGGAAAAATTATCCACATCACATTGATGCTGATTATCTCTTTCAGGGTACAGGTGGAGTCCTTGGAGAGATGCTAGAAGCCGCATTGCTAGAATTTGATGGAGTCCGTGGAGACACGCACCTGACATAGCCACGGAAGGAGCAGTTGGAGCAGTTGTCTGCACCGACGAAGATACTGGATCCGCCTTTTGCTACAGATGGTACCAATCTGTAGTGTAGTTGTAGTGTAGATTTTTATGCTTTAAATAAATACGAATCCTCTCGACAGCGAGAGGACCATATAGGATTTTTATGCTTTCCCAGTTTAATAAATTCACCACATATGATCATTACTCAATTATCTTTTGCACCCCACCCTATTCTGTGATTTGATTGCCCACCCTTGTATTATGGTGCCTATTTCTCTCCCCAATTTTAATGCAGATCTGTCCACACCGGGCACCATCTGACATAGCTTAGGGGAGAGATATTATTTTGTTGTGTAGCTCCCTATTTGACAGTTGTCCTCTATTCATATCATACACACATTGAGGATAATGAGACGTTTAAGCTTGGGGTAGTGCACAGTGCTGCACTTTGCTTTGTCGTGATACACGCCTTATTCACTTCTATATTTATGTTTCATATGCTTCATTTTTTATGAACTATTGTGGATTTATTTTTTTATGAACTCTGATATGTGATTAGATTGGATTTTAATTCATTGATTAGATTATTATTGCTAATATACTTTTTCATAGTAGAATCCATAGTTTCACAACCATATTCTTGAAACAGTTGAGCTTAAAATGAATGAATCAAAATTTGAAAATTATTTGAATCTTGCGTGATTTGATTAATAATTCTATCGCTTCATGTATGTTTAGTAATTCAAAGAGATAGGATAACCCCACGATAACCAAAGTAGTGATAATTAGAATTCCTGAGGTCGAGCCATGTCTAGATTCTATGCTTTTTTCCTTTTCTTTTGTGCATATCCAAATAAATGATCCTTGATCATGCTTTGCATTCCATCGTACTTACGTGTGTTTGCAAAAATCCCAAAAATAAAAGAAATCAAATAAATATCCTAAAAAAATTTCCTTAGGGTTCCTTGTAACCCGATGCCCTAAGATCATCTGATCTAGGATGCATAGACCACCTCGTGTACTCCATTGCATTTATGCAAGTTTGCAAGACAAAAAGACAAAAATATATCCAAAAGTATAAAAATACAAAAAAATTCCATATCTCTATCCCATTTTCTATTTAGAACAAAGACATGGCAAAGTTGATGGGTTCTAGGAGTCATGAAACGAGCGTGGTGATTGCCTTACCTTAATTGAATTTATAACTCATCCCACGAAACTTAACAAAACAACATGCATGCTCGATGTTGTTTGATAATTACATATTATACTGCTTAAAGAATGAGTTGTGGACATTGGATTCATTTCTGTGAATTTAGAATATTTCATGACAAACTATGATAGGATGTGTTGGTAGCAACGATCTATGAACTTCATGTTTGATGATAACAAGCATGTGTGAACGTTTTTAACGTGTGTGTTAAGTGTTTCAGGAATAGCTAGCTTGTGATTAATTCAAGAAGAGACTTGGTCACTGTGATGGAGATTAATTGCTACACCTTTTCAATTTGGACCAAGTCAAACGCAAGAGGAGATAGAGAGAATCTCATTGGATTGATCCATATCAATAAGTGCTCATATCAAATCCTAATGAAATCAATTTCGAATTCCATATTCCTTGCAAATTCTCCTAGCAATAGGATTTCTATTGATACTCTCATCCCCAGCCTTTTGATCACCCCTAGCCGAATTCATTAGAGCCATGGGATCTATATGGCCACACAAAACCCTAGGGGCTCTCCTATATAAGCCACGCATCCAATGAAGTCTCCTCCAAGAAGGCACAAAAATTAATCCCCAAGCAAAACTCACGCAACTCCTCTTTGCCGTAAATTTCCTCAAGCCACAAATAAGATTTCGTAAAACACCAAGATAAAATAATGTTCCCTACATCATCATCAACCTTGGGAAATCCATTTGGAGGAGTTGTTAGATGAGGAGAAGCTTGAAGGTGTGGACTTTGATTGAGATCACCACTCGCACAAGCATCCTCAAAGATCTCAATGCCGACCGCATCCCCTGCTATCCGCTGAGCCTTACCGACTGCTGACTTGCAAGGGCTGCATGCTTGTTGACTCATTCATCCAAGTGCCGTCAACTGAAGAAGCTCCACATCTACAAAAGCTTGACGATCGATCTGAGCCCTGCCGACCGACTTGTTGTAAGTGCAGTAACCAATCTGTGCCGCTCGTCGACCCGTGCTGATGCTGCATTGTCGATCGACTACATCTGAGCTGACTGCTGCTGCCGACCCGTCTACAGACCCATTTGCCGATCGACCTCTACGTCAGCTAAAGACACTTGCTGACTGACTCCTTTGTGGTGCCAAAGCCGTTGCAGACCGACCCCATCATCTTGTAAACAAACACAAGGCCACAAGTTGCCCCATCATTGCTGTAACATTCATTCTCCATCAAAGAGCAGAGGCCGAGCCATTTGGGGACTTCAGAGGGGACTACTTCATGTCAGATTATTTCTGAGCACGTGCTAAATGACAGAGACACCAACACCGTCACAAACTGAGCAATTCTAAAATTTAGACTTTAGTATATTTGTGATATTGTGTTGTGATCTTTGTAGAACTATTTTATTATCTTTTGGAGACTTGGCTAGTTAGGACTAGCCAAGAGAGAGATTTACTAGGATTGTTATAGTTTGGCACTTTGGTGAGTGCAGGTACTGAGAGCCAGGTGAGTGTAGAGTTGGTGGTCTAGCTACAGGTTGTACCAGTTAACTTTAATAATCTAGTATTGCTTTTTGGGGCCGAACGTAGGTCGTTGGGACGACCGAACCAGGGTATATCGCCTGTGCATGCTGTGTTTGCTTTACTATACTCTGCGTCTGATTGACTACGCTATAACTACCTGAGATTTCATATTGGTTGCATGATTATATTTATAAGCCTATTCACCCCCTTAGGCTTAGAGCCAGATCCAACAGGATGTAGCTCTACTCTTGTTTTATCTTTTATTGAATTCATTATCTTTATTGAAATCAACTATATATTCATTTGAGTGAGACTCAAGTATTTTGCGTGAATGTGTGTTCTGATTATATATTGGTGTGTGTTTATGTATTCTTGCATTGGATGCAGTGCTATATACTAAATATTGGAGATCAACTTGGCGTATTCCTACCCAAATCAGATGAGTGAGTGTTCGTGGGATATTTAGCGAGGAGCAGAGCATACATGATATATAATAAACGCACTCTTGCTATTATTGAATCTATACATGTTAAATTTGATGAATCTGATATAAATTCTTTGGAATGCAGGCAGGACGATGAAGAGAAAAATGTAGAACAACAAAACATTCAAAGGAATAATGAGAAGTAACCTGAAAGAGAAGAGGAAACTGAAACTGGCACGACAGAAATACAAGATGAAGCAGTTACCAGAGGAGAGCTGAGATTCAATCCAAACCACCCATCAGACTTGATTTTAGGTGAGCCTACGACAGGTATACGCACTCGTTCCTCTTTTAGAAATCTTTGTGCTCTATGTGTTTATGGTGATTTTATTTCTGAAATAGAGCCTAAAAATATTGAAACTGCTTTAGAAGAGGAAAGTTGGGTTTTGGACATGCAAGATGAATTGAACAAATTTGAAAGAAATAATGTTTGGAAACTTGTGCTTAGAGCTACTGATTATCCTGTTGTTGATACTAAATGGGTGCTTAAAAATAAGCATGATGAATCTGGTAATGTTATTAGAAACAAGGCTATGTTGGTAGCTAAAGGTTACAATCAAATTGAAGGAATTGATGTGGATGAAACTTTTTCACCAGCTGCTAGGCTTGAGTCCATTAGAATTTTGCTAGCTTTAGCAAGTTATAAAGGGCTCAAACTGAAACAAATGGATGTAAAAAATGATTTTCTTAATGGCTACCTAAAAGAAGATGTATTTGTTGAGCAACCCCCAGGTTTTGAAAGCCATAATTTTCCAAACCATGTGTATAAATTAGAAAAAGCTTTGTATGGTCTTAAGCAAGCTCCACGAGCTTGGTATGACGGTCTAAGCACATATTTGTTGGAAAATTATTTTAAAAAGGGGAGTGCTGACAATACATTATTCTTGATGCATGAATCTGATGATTTTCTCATTGTGCAAATATATGTTGATGATATTATTTATGTTGCTACTAATGATCTTCTATGTCAAAAGTTTGAGAAAGTCATGTAGGATCAGTTTGAGATGAGCATTGTGGGAGAGCTGAAATATTTTCTGGGGTTCCAAGTAAAGTAAGGAAAAGAAGGCATCTTTTTATCTCAAACCAAATACATCAAGGAGCTTCTGAAAAAGTTTGGGATGGAGAAGTCTAAAGGAATTGGAACGTCGATGTGTCCCAATACAAAAAGGGACAAGGATGAACAAGGAGTCGCCGTAGACCAAAAGCTACATCGTGGTATGATTGGTTCTTTGTTGTACTTGACTACTTCTAGGCCTGATATAATGTTTGATGTATGCTTGTGTGCACGCTTTCAAGCAAACTCAAAAGAGTCTCATTTAAAAGCCATTAAAAGGATCTTTAGGTACCTAATTAGTACACCTACTTTAGGCCTTTGGTATCCTTCTAGTGTAATTTTGATATGTTGGGTTATTCTGATGCTGATTATGCGAGAAGTTTAATTGACAGAAAGAGCATCAGTGGTACTTGTTTTATGGTAGGACACTCTTTAGTTTCATGGACTAGCCATAAGCAAAATAGTGTTGTTTTATCCACTACTGAAGCAGAGTCCATTGCCTTAGGCAGTTGCTGTGCTCAAGTATTGTGGATGATACAAAAATTATTTGACTATGGACTAGCTCTTAAAAGAGTTCCGCTTAGATGTGATAGCAAGATTGCCATAGATCTCTCTAATAATCCCGTACACCATGCTCGTACTAAACATATTGACGTAAGACGCCATTTTCTTAGAGATCACCTCACTAAAGAGGATGTGTCTGTAGAGTTTGTTTCCATGGAATCACAACTCGCAGACATTTTAACAAAACCTTTAGTTGAGGCTCGCTTTTGTCGTCTTCGTCTTGAGCTTGATATTATTGACAAAAATTAGTACGAGATTTCATGCTTTCTTGTGCGCTTGAACTTTTTCTTATTTGTGTGCTAGTAGCTGTATTGTTATGTGTGCATAATTTTCTTTGTTTTGTATGCTTGCATCTTATGTTTGCTTTAGTACTTTATATATATAAACAAAAAAACTGAAAAATAAAAATTGGTGCTAATTATGTATCTTTCTTTTGAACCACCTAAGTTGTCATATTGAATGTTATTCATATCGATGTAGAAAGTGTTGTATTATTGCTAGTGCTACATGTGCATGTTCATCTTTTTAAATATTTAGGCATGTTCAATGACTGAAAATAACTTTCTTTCTACACCTACAATTTCACTTTCATACGTATTATTATTGTTGCACATTTGGAGATATCTTTTATGAAATTTGAAATGTGAATGTAGAAGGAAAACTTAACTGAAAATCTAAGGAATATGATATATCTTTCCATGGATAAAAAATTGGGCAAAAAATGAATTTAGAAGTATGAAAATGAAAAAGAAGAATATTTGCTCCGTATGAAAAATGGATACAATAATTGGCAACGGTATTACCCACGAGTATCCAACATAAGCTTTATGTGTAAACGTTAGCGTTGGTGTATTTACTCGACAAGTAATGCCACCCCTACATCTAAGAGTCCTTATAGGCTATGTCTTGGGGTGTGGTATCTTGAACTCATTTTTAATGAGATGGGAAAAATAAATCCTAGGTGTTAGAACGGTATTTGAAAAATGTGGATTGGTTTTGTTTGACTTTCTTAAATGATTCTCCTTATGTGCTTCAATTTTAATCGTCACACTTACACGTTGGTGTTGAAGTCTGTAACGTCCCGCTCCCCAGGATACCCAGAAAGTATGAATTCATCCCAGGTATTCCTAAAGCAACGAGTGTTATAAAAGAAAAGTACAAAAACTCAAAGCAGGTCCACTGCGCACTGCTGGGGTAGTACCTGTAATGTTTCACGAATACAATCATGAACAACACATAGACATCCAGAAAGTACAACATCAGAGACAACCAAGGAACAAACTTATATATATCCAATATTCATTGTACATCTTTTATACAAGTTTACAATTCTCGCTAATCAACACCCCAAAACAACTCCAAAGAGTACAAGTGTCTCTCCAACTCGTCTCACCACCCAGCCGACGATCAACTATCGAATATCTGTTTATCCCAACTCCAGCTTTAGCCTCTGTTCCAACCAACAAACACCCACACTAAAATAGTCAATGGTGGGGCACGTCAACGCGTGACCGAGTAGGAATTCCATATCTCAATTAGTCCTTACATGGATGCAGTACAGTGCATATAACATGGCATGTGATCATGGATGTAGGTATAAGCATAAAAAATATATTAACATGAAATGGCATGCTGGCATAAAATAGTTAACCACATACCAACATAATGAATCTGATTACGTGGAATGGCGTACAAGCATAGATTGACATGTTAACATACTAACAATTAACATATTAATATAGGTGTTATGCCACAAGTTAAACATGGAAACATAATGCAACCAGCCTGTTAATATTAAACATATGCATTCTAACATCCTGAATGAAACATGGCATACAAAGGGGACATTAGTAGCAAATTAGCATAGACAAGATATAACATGACATCTAATATGTCCACTAAACTGAACATGGCATAAGATAGCTATAGCAGTAATGTAAGGAACTACAGCTATACAAGTGTAGAAAAGGTGCACGTACAATAGGCAAGGTGCATAACAATGGTATACGACATAAAAGAGCTAACAATTAATACGAGAATAATGAGGGTTAACAATTAATTCATTGGTTAGCATTTTGGAACCCAGGTAAATCGTAAGACGCTAAGGAGTCGGACTTCACCCAAGGTGGGTGAAAAGTGGTACCTCAACGAGCGTCACAGGCATTGGAGGGGCCTCTCGTAACTCCGTACCCGAACGGGGCAAGGTACAAGAGCGAGACTCATCTCGGTTTTTCTTAGGACAAACGGAGAAAACCATCATTTACCATCATGGTGCATCACGAGTACACCAGCGGCCTCTCCAACCCTCTCAAACTCCCCCTTCCAGGAGTGACACATCGGGTGAGAAACATAACTTCTGTCCGCTCCTTAACTCCTATAATTTACCCGTGTTTCCCCAAACCATGTGTCACCCTCCTTTAAGAGGACTTATTCATTTTCATGAAACATAACACTTTCCATATCTTTCTTTCCACATTTCACCACACATTTGGGACATGCATCTCCTTGTGCATTCCCTTTCTCATTTCTTGTCTCATGTATCTCGTTTGCCGATCATTTAGACGTTTCTACAACACATAATAGACATGAAACATATAACCATATTCATATCCTCATTTTGCATGTGCCAAGAACACAAACCACATATCACCATGCAGCAGAAATAATTAAGAACATTAATGGCAAGTTTTACATCAAAAAGAGCTTAAAACAACATTCAAATCTTTCAGCTTGCTGGAAAAACAGAACGGTCAGATTAAGGAGCACATTTCTCCATACTTTTGTATTAAAAATGCCCATGCAATACAAATGAAAGTTCTAGATATGGTTCTGGTGGATTCACCTATACATTTTTATGCAGAAATATGTACTGGGTGATTTATGGTAAATTGTTTGGTGGGACCTATCGAATCTGTTTTTCAGACAGATTCTAAGAGAAGTAAAGATTGCTAGATTAGGACATGTTACAGTTAGAATCTCGAAAATGTGTATTTGTAGAAAGTTGTAGAAAAGTTGTTATCTTTCGAACGATACCAAGATTACCAATTTATATGGAGTGTGCATGGATTGATCTACGTTTTGTCAAACTGTGTCCAGACTGGATGAAATTCTGACTTGGTGGAAGATGGAATTTTTACTCCTAATTACTGTACTGAATATATGGCATATTATATATGATTTTGAGGTAGAATGTCAAGGGCTACACTAATATAATTTTTCCAGAAATTAATTCTAGATAAGAATTTCTCACCGCGCACAACCATACAAACTCAGGATTACTCACCGCACACAACCATACAAACTCAGGATTATTTAAAGAGAGCTAAAACCACAACAACAATAACAACAACAACAATTAGAGAGGATTTTATAAGGACCATGCATGAGTTCACTTGGATAATTAAGATGCAAGCTTTCCTTTGAATCTAAACATACAACTCTAATACTAGTTGAGATGGAAATTCTACCTTAGATGCCCTTCTTTCTCCTCCACAAGCTCCTAGAATGAGCAACAGCATCCAAAAGACGACAGGGATGCTATAGGGGTATGCAGAGTGAGGGTGGCGTAGCCCGTTGGGTGCTCAGCCTCCCAAAAGTCTAAGAGGGAGCAAGGGGAAAGGATGAATTCGGCCTGATCTTGGGGAGAGAGTGAGTAAATGAAAACCTTTCTTTCTAATTTTTGGTTTCTTTTTCCCTTTTTGTTTTCTTTCTTTATTTCCTAGAGTAGCCACCTTATCTCCCTAAAATCCTCTAAGCATGCCACCAAGCCTTGGGTTAGGTAAGGATGAAGGAGCTCTTGACACTTCAAAGGTGGAGGTGTCCATTAGGAAAAATTAGGATTTTATTTTTTAGAAAAATAAATATACACACTTAATATACATACAATACTTAATACTCATCAAGATATTAGAATTCCAACCATATATTTTATTTAATAAAATCATGTCATACAAAATTATTTAAAAATAATTTTTTAGCTTGACAAAATTAAATAAAAAACATAAGGATTCTCCAAATATTTATACACACATATATACGCTCAAAATACGTATTAATACATGTATATGAATTTTGGGGTCATTACATCCTACCCACCTTAAATTAAAGTCCGTCATCGGACTTTCCAACTCAGGGCATAGCTAAGGGTGAATAGAGATGTACAGGGTCAATCTATCCCAAACTCATGCGAGGGCAAACCACACTAATATACAAATACTTATACAGATACTTCAACCATGTATACCGACTTACATCTATACGTATATTTACGCTATTATACATATATCGGTAAACACATACGTGTTTATGCATACATACATACATACATCTCTATATATCGATATAGATATACGACCATGTATGTCTCCCAGTATATATCTAAGCACACACATACATGTCATCACAGAAAGTCTCATACAATAATACCAACACACACAGATATTCATATAATGATATATCTATCCAATCACCGATGTAAGCGTATCCGCTTACAACCATACATGCAACCTTATACATCTTCCATATATATATATATATACTAGTATATACCCGTGCCCGTAGGGCACGGTTCATTTAAGATATTCCCCCTCACATTGTTAGTTTCTCAAAAATTTAAAGCACAATGATTATTATTTAGTTCCCTCAAAAAAATTAGTTAACTCAAAATTCGCTTCTCCCAGAAAATTTATTTCCCGCAAAAACATTAGTGGTCAAGTTCATACAAACTTCCAGTCCCAAGTTGAATTTATTTCCCCCAAAAAATTTAAAGCACAATGATTATTATTTAGCACAATGACTTTAAGTTTACAGAGCTATAAGTTTGTATGAAATGGGTCAAGTTCATACAAACTTACAGTCCCAAGTTGACCCATTTCATACAAACTATGGTCAAGTTCATGGAAACTTATAGCTCTGTAAACTTTGCATGAGTTGGTCAACATATAGCTCTGTAAACTTATAGCTTATAGTTTGAGTGTGTCAATTTCATACATCATTAAATATTCAGTTTCAGTGGGTAAACTTGGGACTAAGCTATAAGTTTAAGTGACACTAAGCAACTTTGCATGGAATACCAAAATAGTTATTCAAAATAGTTATTCAATTTGATGTATACTGAGCATAAGTTTACAGAGCATTGATATATACTCAGAGCATTGATATGAATTTTTAGGGTGGGGTGCTGTGAAAGAATAAGAGAGATGCAGAGGAATATTAGGGTTGATAATGATATTTAAAAAATCTCAACATTATAAAATTATGACAAAAGAACCTCATGAAACATGAATTTTTCTTTGCCATTATCAGTATGGGTCCAGGTATAACAGCCTGAGTGTGTGTTTATGTTCTTTGCAGAGGTTAACATATCTGCTAGGCTATGGTAGTTTTTAGTTAACCCACACCCCAACAAAAATGCTTAGGACTGAGGGAGACATGAACATGACTTAAATCGAAGATTCATACCGGCCAACGTTTCAACTGCTAGCAAACTAACTGGTTTAATGATAGCTTTATGAAATGTCTCCCTACTTTGGTTCTCCTATGCCATAGGTAATCAATGTAAAATATAAGATAATTGACCATCAATAACAGATCAATTAAATAATATCTAGCAAACAAATCTATGCACAACATAGCCTCATCGAATCGTCCACTTGGAGAGTACTTCCACACATTCTCTTGCCCTTAGAACCAACACAAATTGGTGCCCATGACTGCATAAGCAACAAAGATCATATTTTGAATGTAAAGAAGACCCACAACAACAAAACAAACAAATAAGAACTTCATGTGTAGGACTATAAAGACAGATATCATCACTTCTTTACCTACTATAACTTCGCCCGCCATAGCAGAGAACGATTCCGGCTTCGACTCAATGTAATCTATAACTTTTAGAGAGATAATAAGGTAAAGTTACAGATGACACATGTAATCAAACAAATTCGGATATGCTCATTTTACCAGGTCAATGATAGACATGTAAATCAAGTGGATTCTAACTTTATAGAGTTTCAGAATATACACAGCCCAAAACACATGCTATGATATAGGATAAGGGAGATGCAGAGGAATGTTGGGTTGACAATGATATTAAAAAAATCTCAACGTTATAAAATTATGACAGAAACATTCAACAATTGGATTTTTTACTTCAGTGATCAAAACTTAAACTTTCGTTCATTTTAAAACTGAAAAAGTTGAATCGGTTCCCATACTGTAATGAAACTACCATATTAAGCCCAAACTAAAACTTAAAACAAATTTGTATTCTCTTATCTTCAAGACCTCCAACATAATCCATCCGTCAACATGATCAGGGAGGGGCATGTTTCTGATAGGGCATCATCATCCATTTCATCATCATCCCAGATCTGCTGTCATGTATGCAAAATGCACATATCCATCCGTCGACATGTTCTACCTGAATCTCTATACATCACAAAATACATCTGCAAACCATGCTTCTGAAGTTGCTGCCATGCTTATGAGCATTTGGTCAAAATTGATAATTTTATGTGCCGTGTTTATCCGAGTTCATGGAGCACAGACGAAGCAACATTTATGGATAGCAAACTGTCAAAAAAGCAATCAAACACAAAGCAAACTGTCAACAATAGAAATTAATCAGTTTCATCAATTACTTTCATTAACTCTTGACAATTAAATTGTCCATGAATCATGTCTATGAATCATGTCGTGTTGATGTGCTACTCTTATACATAATATTATTATGTGACTAATTGCATGCTACAATAATTGGTATTGCAATCCTATCTTGATACAGGTCTGTTCATGTGCATATAGACTATTATCAAGTTGTAAATAAAAATGGATTAAAACAGAATCTAAAAAAATTTCATTGTGTTTACAGACTTCGGTTGTTGTTGCCATCAACATTCCTTGTTGGTAAATAGAGTTGTTGATGCCTCAATAAAACTCATGACAGTTAAAATGGATTAAAACATACTCTAAAAAACATCAACAACTCTGTAAACATAAGAGGCATCAACAACTTTGGATTAAAACATAGTGAAAACATACGCGACTATTTACTCTACACAGTTTGATTTTTTCGATTGAAAATTTTTGATGCAACATATTGAAAATTTTTGGATGCACGTAGACTAAAATGTACAACAAATTGAACCTGTGCAGTTTGTGCATTATCAACATACTGAAAATAATAATAAAAAAATTTCAACATTCTGAAAATTCTAAAACGCACCAAAATTTTCAACAACTCAACATGCATCAACATACTCTACAAAATTTTCAAATTAAAAAAATGGCATTAACAACTACATGCATCAAAATTTTGGAGCGAGGGAGCGATGGCATACCAACCAACTTTGTCGCGTCTCTTGCTAGATCCCCGACGCGACTCCCCTACATCACTAAACCGAGTCCCATTGATCAGGTCAAAATGGAATTGGTTCTATTCAGCAGCTCGTCAAAGAGGTAGTGAATGATGCACCCGTTAAGATGGTAGCTCGGCCCAGGATTGTGAAGATGTTAGATGTAGCAACTGTATTCTGTTTGATGAAATACAAATTTCAGGCAAAAACTAACAAATAATATCCCACATTTGTAATATAGATATGGTTCAGCAATCTCAACTTGTCCACAGCCTCCATGCCATTATCTTTAATCAAAGGTATAAAATTCACTTAGATGCTGATGATTTCATGTTGATGCAAAAATATGTAATTTGAACTACACCTCTTAGAAATAATTTCAAAAGAAAAGAAAACTTATAATCAAAGAGAATGCAACATTACAAAATTGTTTGTGTGGATATCCCTGAAATGTTGCAAAATTGGAAAAATTAAAAATAAGACATCCTAACTATCATGAATCCATTTTGGATTGGCAAACCTTTACATATAGCACTCAACTGGTTCCCTTAAGGAACTCATACCTCTGAGATAATCAATTTATTTATTCTCGAGTTTTTATAGATAGGAAATCATGATAGTTAGGATCAGTTTATGGTTATATGTGTATGTTTTTTCTTAATTAATCCTTTCTTTCTTTCTAGTTGTCTATATGTGGAAATATGAACATGCACATTTAGATGCATCATTCTTTCCAATTAATTGGTTGGATATCTTTTTGGTCATATTTATGTCTCTTTCCATTCTAAGTATTTGTCTCATTTTGATTAAATCTTTTTTCTAATATGATGCTTTGTTGAGGTTGGTATGCTTAATATTTCATTAAGTTCTAACTAATTTTACTTTCTTCTTATGTTCTCATATTCGCTGAGGTGCAAATTTATGAATATCAGCATCGGTAATTTATAGTTGATCAAACACAACCAGAATTTATTAAATAATTCAGTTCATGGTTTGTAAAAACTGCAGAGGAGACTCGCATGTGCTGATTTATGTAGTCTCATGAGATCGAAATAAATTTTCTTTCACCAGGATTGAGTTTGTAAGGTTGTTAATGCTAAAACACACTAACATGTATATGTAGCATGTTTCCTGGATATGAGATACATACACAACATTACAGGTCCTAATATTATACTATGGAACCTACCTTCAAAATGATTTATACTCTAGATGCAATTTAGGATGCATATATAAATTTTTTGAGAAGAATGGGATGAGCTACTTCCTCCTTTATGCGAGAAAAAAAAGTTGTGAGCTGCTCAAGATTAAATCCGTAAGATAAAATATTACATGGCTTGATAAGGCATAAGGATAAAAATTTTGAGGGAGCAAAAAAAAATTACATATCTTGATGAGCCGTGAGCAGAACCTCAATTTTAAAATGACAATACTCACAAATAATAAGCAAAGCAAAGCAAAAAAAACTCTTAAAGGACTCACCTGTGAACAAAGTAAGGCCCATGTTAAATCCAAGCCAGTTACCTCTAGTTACCTCTAGTTACCTCTAGCCATTGAGATCTACTCATCATTGTCATCAATGTGTCACTAATAATTCCTGATATTATCAACAGAATATTTAAAACTTAAGAATGAATCGAACAAATGCAAATAAAGATTGTTAGACTGGAACATCATAAAGCAATCAACCATCAATAAGCAGTAAAGCCTACATCACAAAGCTTAATGTCATTATCAGTTGAAATTTTCTCATTCATCAAATTCTCAATCTCGCATACCTTGTTCTTGATTGGCCCAAGAATTCCAGAAGGAATGTGCTCTCTCTCTCTCTCTCTCTCTCTCTCTCTCTCTCTCTCTCTCTCTCTCTCTCTCTTCCACTGACCAAATAATGCCATCATCTGTCAATCTCTTCATCACCCCTTCCCCCGTCTGTGCATTTCAACAAACATCTATTGAACAATAACAATAATAACATTAAAAATAAAAATATTAGCATTTCAACAAACATGTAAGTACTTACCATGAGATTCAGATCCTGGTACCAAACTGAATCCACCATCGTACAACTACACACAGTAACAATATTAGCATTCTCTTAGATTCCCTTCTCTTTTATTTTTTTCCTTGTCATTCTCCGGTTCATCTCCTACCATATAGTAGTGAATCTCTTACCATAGATGCCTACCATATTTCATGCAGTATTGACTCAGTAATCAATCCCAAAAAGATCAGAAGGCCAAAAAAAATTAAGGAGCAAAACCAGAAAGAAAGGATCAAGCCTGAACTCACTGAACTTTAAAGAGGATACAAATAACTCAAACTAAGGATCCAAATTAAGAGACATTTTTGTAGGATAGAATCCTCTTTTTTCATTCAACTAAAAGAAGAGAGAAAGCATACAAAAAGGCATACATTAGAAACACACACACAATCACATAGACAGAAAAGGTCAAGTATTTCTTTGCTGGCAATAAGACGAACAATCATATATATATACCGTGTCCCTTTAGGAATGAGTAGTTGCAAGGATAAAAGAAATGGAAGGGATGCTAATGAATCAACTATAGCTTAAAAGATATTTTTTTGAAAGCATTAGATAGCATGTTATAGAGTATATCAACAGTAAGGGCTTTAAACAAAAAATATTTCATCAAAAACAGAGCGAGTAATTTTCTCATACATAACCTTGAGGTTGTGTAAGATGTCCTAAGATTTGAGATATTTATGGAACCTAATATTTCATCAAAATTAGAAGAAACCTACTATTTGTGGACGGGCTCCATCATGCGACTCAATCTGAGATATCTTCAAACGCATCGATACAGCTTTTTTGAGCAATGGATTAGAGAAAATCATGGAGAAATTAGTTCCATCATAATTTTAACAGGATATATTTTAACATAATAATTTTAACATGATATATTTTTACAGGATATATGTTTAAAATGAGAACAGATTCAATTAGTTCCATCATAAATTTTAACAGTATATATTTTAACAAACTCTAATCTGTTCTCGTCAGATGAGAACTAATTTCTAACATGATATATTTCAAGAGTTAACAAAAATTATGATGGAACTAATTTCAGAGTGAATGTTGCAGAGTTAACAAAAATTGCAGCTGTAAGTTAAAAAAATGCAGAGTGAATGCAAAGTGAAGTACTTGCAAACCCCTATATTTCCCAAATGTAAGTTATCAAACCCTGATAATGTAGAGTGAACTAACTGAAGAGTTAACAAAAAAATTTCAGAGTGAATGTTGTAGAGTTAACAAAAAATAGTCACATATTGATGGAAGTAAAACATAAGCAAATGCAAGTATACAGTTATCAACCATGACAACCACATTTGTTGATGCAAGAGGTGAGAAATTTACCAAATTTTGATGGGAAATCATCGCTACCGTTGTCGTGCAAGCTACAGCCATAAGTTTTCTTTGAATCATCCACTGTTTCATACCAATTAACACGGAAAAAAGATAAAGCCTTTCCAAAAGAAAAGGAAATTTACAAAGAGAGAAGCGAAAAAGGCTTATATTTAGATGAGATTTTGATCTTAGACAAAGAAATGAGAAAACCTTCATCAATCAGTTAACAGGCATAATCATCCCCATCGATCTCAACCTTGAAATTAACTGAATAGAAAGCGAACAAAAAATTAGAGATTTTAGGAGGGGATTTTGCAAAAATTTAAATTAGGGCTTAGGGGAGTACCAATAGAAATGGGAGAAGCTGATGAGTTTGACACAGAAATGAGAAAACCTTCATCAATCAGTTCACATGCGTAATCATCCCAGTCGATCTCAACCTTGAAATTCCCTGAATAGAAATTGAACAACAAATTAGAGATTTTAGGAGGGGATTTTGCAAAAATTAAAATTAGGGCTTTAAGGAGTACCAATAGAAATGGGGGAAGCTGATGAGAGCTTTTTTCGGGCCATTGAATTTCTTCGAGCTGTGATTTTAAAATTCAGATCCAACTAAATGAACTGGGATCTTTTTTCGTGCCTTCAACTGAGTGAACTGAGAAACCTCTGGAAACAAAATCCAAATTCAGATCCAACTCCATAAACCCTAACCAAAAAATTATTGTCTTTGTCTTTGTTTACGTTGTCTTTGTTGGCGGTCTCGACCAGTCTTTGAAGTAAATTCATTTTATCCTCAAAGGCGATGTTGTTGATGTCGATCTCAAGCACCAGACCCATAACTCTGATGAGGATTCCCATTCGTAGTTGGTCGTAGGTTGGAAGTTTCTTGATAACATTAGTCGTCGTCCTCCTTCCTTCATGCCAGAGCAGCCTAAGATTTTTTGAAGGTGGTTTTTGAAGCCAGCAGGGTTTTGGAGCGTGAGAGCTGAGATTTTTTTAGCATGAGAGAGATGCCGAGCTGTGATTTTTTGAGAGAGATCTTTGGGGGGAGAGATTATGTTGAGCCTTTGGTGTTGGGGGGGTTGGAGCGTAGTGGCTCTTTGCTGCGCGGGTTCCCCCCCAAGGCATAAAGAAATCTATGATAAGTTGTCAAAAATGGTTTCAAATCTTTTGGTTCTCCCAAAAAATTTCCCTCCTATCCAACAAATTTCCCCCCAAATTTCTCTTATGCAATTTCAAATCCTTCCACCAAATACAATTCAAACCCTTATCCAATTTCTCTTATTCAATTTCTCTTATCCAAAAACTCATGATAACATCCCTCATTTGTATACCCCAAATACAATTCAAACCCTTATCCAATTTCTCTTGTCCAATATCTCTTATCCAATAACCCATGATAAGATCCTTGTTTTAATATATATATATATTGAAAAGTTAGCGTATAGTTTTATTAATATCTGTAAAGAGTACATTGGGCTCCTTAATGGTCAGTAATTCTACTAGAGAGAGGATAGGGCACAAGCGCCGTCACTTCCTACTAATAGACCTGCCACCATACCTGAACCCCAACAGAGATCACTAAATACAAAGCCAACAAAAGAAAACATAACCAAACAAAAGGAACCTATCCTCATCCACCTAACCATTATCCTTGAAGCCCCAGTTACTAAATACTTCTATCTCATCAGGGGTGGATGGGTCTTGGTTATACAAAGCAACGCGAACATCAGCAGCTATCTCTTCAAACATGGAGATCTTATTTCTCTTAACATCTTCAAAAATCCTTCTATTCCTTTCTCGCCAGATGTGCCAAACCAAAGCAGCTAGGCAAGTTCTAGCAAGTATACTCAGACATCCCTTACTCGAAAATCTTGCCAAAAATAACTTGCCAATTTCTAAGAGAGACGGAGAAGTGTGCGATGGCGCCTTTAATTTCAGCAATGTCCTGCGCAAAATGTAACTAGCGTAGTTGCAATTAAAAAATAAGTGCTCCACCGTTTCTACCTCATTATCAGCACATAAAACGCAGTCAGAAGTTGCAGAAGAATTAGTTCCCCATCTGGCGATCTTGTCCCTCGTTAGCAATTTTCCCCTCATAGCTCTGAGGAGTGCCAGTGACATCTTCGGGATGTGATTAGGATACCATACAAGTTTGTGGTCAGGAAATGCTAGCCGTTTACTGCGAATTCCATCCCAAGCCTGTTTGAAATAACAAGACCCTCCAGGCAACCATTTCCAACCATCCACCCCAGGCTTCAGAGTGATATTGCACAGAAAATGACGCACATGGTCAATCGCCCGATCAGCGCTCCAGCCAAGCGGGCCCTAGTAATCTGCAACCACCACATGATCAGCTCCCGGAGGTACAGCGTAATTATCCAGCAGCACGCCTATATCCAGCCATGCGTCATGCCAGAATTTAGTAGATCTCCCGTCGCGCACCGTTCTCTTGATCAGAAGTTGGGAAACTGAGCCGTATTTGAGCAGCCGCTTCCAAGAACCCGAAGCAGTAATAGTACTCTTGGCCAAAAAGAAACCCCAGGATGCCCGTATCACAGCCTCATAAGGTTAGCCCATAAACTATCAGCTGTTAGGTATCTCCAGGTCAGTCTAACACCCGCAGTCTCGTTCAGCTCCTCTAACATACGAATTCCTACTCCACCTTCAGATTTAGGCTTACATATATCCTCCCAGGCCCAAGCCTTAGAATTTCCCAAGATGAATTTTCTACAGGCCATCGAGATAGCTCTAATAACACTCACAGGGATGTGAAAAACTTGCAACCAAAATGCCACCATACCGTGGATAACCGTCCTGACGAGTTCAATACGCCCAGATATAGATAGGATAGATGAAGACCAGCCACTCATCTTCTTCCTGCATTTGTCAACTAGCTTCTTATAATTTGGGGAAGTTGGATACTTCAGGGAAAGTGGCAACCCCAGATATATAGTGATGGTTGATACTGTCTTGATTCCCAGAATGTCAGAAAGGATATCTTTATGTCTAGCCCCTTTGCTTAATAAACTAGCGCTCTTATCCCAGTTGACATAAAGGCCAGTGTATTTGGAGAATTCGTCCAACAGATTTTTGATGCCTATGAAAGAAGTTTTATTTGCCCGACAAAACACTAACAGATCGTCGGTAAATAATAGGTGAGAAATTGAACCAGTTCGCCTCATAGGGATGATTTTACGGGCAGTGATTGATTTGTCAACCAGTATAGAGAATGTTTCCATAATGATAACAAAAAGGTAGGGGGATAACGTATCACCTTGGCGAATCCCTCTGTTACTCCCAAAGTAACCATAAGGGGTACCATTAACCATGACCGAGAAAGCAATGCGAACATCAGCAGCTATCTCTTCAAACAGTGAGATCTTATTTCTCTTAACATCTTCAAAAATCCTTCTATTCCTTTCTCGCCAGATGTGCCAAACCAAAGCAGCTAGGCTAGTTCTAGCAAGTATACTCAGACATCCCTTACTCGAAAATCTTGCCAGAAATAACTTGCCAATTTCTAAGAGAGACGGAGAAGTGTGCGATGGCGTCTTTAATTTCAGCAATGTCCTGCGCAAAATGTAACTAGAATAGTTGCAATTAAAAAATAAGTGCTCCACCGTTTCTACCTTATTATCAGCGCATAAAACGCAGTCAGAAGTTGCAGAAGAATTAGTTCCCCATCTGGCGATCTTGTCCCTCGTTAGCAATTTCCCCCTCATAGCTCTGAGGAGTGCCAGTGACATCTTCGGGATGTGATTAGGATACCATACAAGTTTGTGTTCAGGAAATGCTGGCCGTTTACTGTGAATTCCATCCCAAGCCTGTTTGAAACAAAAAGACCCTCCAGGCAACCATTTCCAACCATCCACCCCAGGCTTCAGAGTGATATTGCACAGAAAATGACGCACATGGTCAATCGCCGGATCAGTGCTCCAGCCAAGCGGGCCCTAGTAATCCACAACCACCACATGATCTGCTCCCGGAGTTACGTCGTAATTATCCAGCAGCGCACCTCCATCCAGCCAAGCGTCATGCCAGAATTTAGTAGATCTCCCGTCATGCACCGTTCTCTTGATCAGAAGTTGGGAAACTGAGCCGCATTTGAGTAGCCGCTTCCAAGAACTCGAAGCAGTAATAGTACTCTTGGCCAAAAAGAAACCCCCAGGATGCCCGTATCACAGCCTCATAAGGTTAGCCCATAAACTATCAGCTGTTAGGTATCTCCAGGCCAGTCTAACACCCGCGGTCTCGTTCAGCTCCTCCAACATATGAATTCCTACTCCACCTTTAGATTTAGGCTTACATATATCCTCCCAGGCCCAAGCCTTAGAATTTCCCAAGATGAATTTTCTACAGGCCATCGAGATAGCTCTAATAACACTCACAGGGATGTGAAAAACTTGCAACCAAAATGCCACCATACCGTGGATAACCGTCCTGACGAGTTCAATACGCCCAGATATAGATACGATAGATGAAGACCAGCCACTCATCTTCTTCCTACATTTGTCAACTAGCTTCTTATAATTTGGGGAAGTTGGATACTTCAGCGAAAGTGGCAACCCCAGATATATAGTGATGGTTGATACTGTCTTGATTCCCAGAATGTCAGAAAGGATATCTTTATGTCTAGCCCATTTGCTTAATAAACCAGCGCTCTTATCCCAGTTGACATAAAGGCCAGTGTATTTGGAGAATTCGCCCAACAGATTTTTGATGCCCATGAAAGAAGTTTTATTTGCCCGACAAAACACTAACAGATCGTCGGTAAATAATAGGTGAGAAATTGAACCAGTTCGCCTCATAGGGATGATTTTACGGGCAGTGATTGCTTTGTCAACCAGTATAGAGAATGTTTCCATAATGATAACAAAAAGGTAGGGGGATAACGGATCACCTTGGCGAATCCCTCTGTTACTCCCAAAGTAACCACAAGGGGTACCATTAACCATGACCGAGAAAGTCGGGGAAGTTATGCATTCTCTAATCCACGAAATGAAACCATCAGGGAACCCATGCTGGTGCATAAAATAAAAAATAAAATCCATATTCACACTGTCAAACACCTTTCTTAAGTCCAACTTCAAGCAAGCTCTACCCCCCACAGGGTTATTGAAGTCTCTGCTATGTTCATGTGCAATAAGTGTGCAATCAGAAAGTAGCCTCCCCTTGAGGAAGGCAGCTTGATTCGGGAAAATCAGATCATGCACCACAACCTTTAACCTGTTGCAAATGATTTTACTAATGAACTTATACAGGACATTGCAGCAGGCGATCGGCCTTTAATCTCCCAGGCTAGATGCATTGGAATTCTTAGGCACCAGGGTTAAAAGGTATGATTTATCTGCTTGAGGAGGGAACCAGAACTGAGGAAAGATTTGATTGCAGTAGTCATATCCTCGCCTATCAGATCCCAATTACGCTGGAAGAAGAATCCATTAAATCCGTCAAGGCCTAGGGCTTTATCAGGACCAATTTGAAAAACATCAGCCTTAATCTCATCGATAGAGACACTTCTAACAAGCCAAGAAGCAGTCTCACCAGTCAAAATACGCTTGGGGACAAGCTTAGAAAAGGAGCTCGAGTAATTGTTCTGGTTATACATGTCTTTGTAAAAAGTAGGCGCATCCACCTTAAGCTCTCCATACACAGTGTTACAGCCTCAGTTCCTGTCCACCAGATGATTCAGGTTATTGCGGCAAGTTCTAGATTTCATAGAGTTGTAGAAGAACTTAGTATTCCCATCGCCAAGGGTGAGCCAATCTTGTCTGCTTTTTTTCTTGAACATGTCCTCTTCTAGCTTCAGAGCATGGGCCAAATCTAAAAAGAGGCTAGATTCTTTCTCTTGGAGGGCTCGATCAGAAAGGAGGTTGGGATTTTTCCGGATCTCAGAAAGCTTACTCGTGCAATTCTCCACAACCTTGTCAGCTCGATGCTTCATAGACCATTCTCTAAGAACCGGTTTGAGTTTCCTGAGCTTTTGTACAAGCTGGAACATAGGCGTTCCCTCTATATATCCAGCCCAACTAGCAGAAATAATATCCTTGTACCCTGGACATGAGTACCAATAGTTATAACATTTGAATGGCTTAGGTTCAGACGGTTCCTGAGTATGGAAATGAACCACCATGGGGGAGTGGTCGCTAGAAGAGGCCTCAATATAATCAACAAAAGATTCCGATAGCTTATTAATCCACTCTGCGCTGCCGAAGACCTGATCAAGCCGAGCTGAGATTCGGCCATCTCCAACCCGATTGTTGCACCAACTTAATTTATTTCCCGTACTCTTTATCTCATGAAGCGAGCAATTGCTGACAGATTCAGTGAAGTCCTGGACCATAGCCTCCTCCAGCTTCCTTCCTCCGATCTTATCGCTAGTATACATCACACTATTAAAATCCCCCCACCAGCCAGGGAGCATTGCTCATCAGAGTACAATCCGCCTCAAGGCTCTTCCATAAATACTTCCTCTCCAATATGGAATTGCGGCCGTATACACCAGTGATGACACATTTGAAACCCCCCACGTTGTTGCAGACAACTCAGATATGCTGACCCGAAGCAGACATAGGGCAGGCACTCCAAACAGAGGGGTCGAAGCCCATGAGGATGAGGCCTCCAGAAGATAGATCAAAGTTATTAAAGGAGAGCCAAGTTTTAGGAATAACTAACTTCTCAAACTTAGAATCAGGCTTAAGCTTCGTCTCTACAAGAATCAAAGCCGTAGGACTTAGCTTCTTAATTAGATACCGCAAATCACGTCGCCTCCCCAAGTTATTAAGACCCCTGGAATTCCAAAATAAAACAGTCATGGGATAACGTTGTTCTTCCTCCCTTGGCTGCTCTCTTGAAGCCGAGTACTCTTCCTGGAGGCCAAAGGAATAGTTTCCAGTTTCTTCTTAGGTGGGTTGCCTGATTCAATGTTTCTCAGTTGTTCCTCCATTTCCAAATCCCACTCAAGATTATCAATAGCTACCCTCCGGCACCTTATCGATATCAGCTGTAGTAGACTCCTCAAGAAGAGAAGGGAAAGGCCTGGGTATCTGAAGGAGAGTCTCATCCTCCTGTGACGCTATAGGCAAAATACGCCTATGATCCCCTTGCAACATGTCCCTCATGAAGGGAGGTGAATGTCCCGCAGCTATCGCCTCATGATTCGCCTCTTAATCTTTGCTAATACTGTCAACATTATCCCCTGCAACTTGGACTGCAGCTCTTCTTCTCCCTTCTGAATCTGCAAGAGTAGTTGTAGCTTTTGGGTAATTGACAATTGCCTCACCAACAGATCCATTTCCCCCTGAGTTCAGCACCGCAGCTGAATGCACGGCTACATGAATACCCCTGAGAACTCCATGCAGCTGAACCTTCTCCAACTTAGCACTTCTAGTAGTTAATGACTTATTCCCAGATAGCATTGGCTGCGAGTTGTTGCCAGTTTCTTCTACATCCACCATTTCATATTGGATACTCCCCCACTACCTGTGGGTCTTCTCCAGGGGCAGTAGGGCTATCAATAGTTGCTTTGGTGGAAAGGCACAAATCATGTAGTTCCTCCTCTTGGATTGAAGGGATCTCTTCTGTGGTTGGGCACAGTTTGATAGAATGCCCAAAGCAAACGCATTTAGAACAGCGAGGAGGCTCACCATCGATTTTCACTTCAATAGATAATGTGGGCCCATCCTCAGTGCCAACCAAAACAGAGTGGGGGATAGCATTAGCGGCATGAACTTCGACAAGACATCTTGCATAAGAAATGCGCTCCTTTTTTGTTGTTAGTTTATCCAAGCAAATAGGCTTTCCAATGACTAAAGAAATGGAATTAAATATTTCCAGGGTCCACATACCTAGAGGGACTCCGTGTAGTTGGACCCAGATGGGCACAGAAGAGAGGATATCGCGCTCAAGCTTGAGTGCAAAGCTCCATCGTTGCACGATCACTAATCTCCCATCAAACATCCAAGGGCCTCCATCCAAGATCCTCTCGCACTCCCCTTCGTCCTCAAATTTGAAACAGAAGAACCCATTTTCCCGGCTATAAATTCTAAGGCCCTTCTTAGGTTTCCAAAGTCTTTCGACCCAAGCACACATCTGTCCATAGAAAGGTATGTCCCCCAGCACGTATCCCACAAGAGTGGATTTCCACTGTTCTGCCCCCCTCACCAAAGCCAATTTTGCCACCAACGCCATAACGGTTCTGTCCTCCTGAGCATGGGGAGCCACGTATGACATCCCCGTGTCAGAGTCATATTGTCTGATTTTGGAACAGACCTCCGACCAAGATTGTTTCTCACCCACCGATGCAACTTTAAAATCAATAGTTTGTCTAAGGGGCCTTCTGTCGAGCACCTTGTGCACAGGAGGCTGGAGAAAATTTCGATTACGGTTGGGACTATTATCCCGGAGAAATTGATGCCTGGGTCCGCTTCCCCTCAAAGGACCAGGCCTGAGGAACATCCCGTTGCCACCCAATCCCTTGAATCCTGGCTTCTTCTTTCGCCGATCGACCAGCTCCAAATCCCCATTTGCGGATTTAGCATTCCTTGCATCGCCTGAATGAAGATCCCCAGAGAAAGCTCGACTGTCGCCTTTGCTTGATTGACCTTCAGCCTGCCGGAAATGCACGCCGTCAGGCCGCCGAGAAAGATCGCCCGGATCGCCCGGATCGCACGGAGGAGCAATCCTTGCATCGCCTGAAAGAAGATCCCCAGAGAAAGCTCGACCATCGCCTTTGCTTGATTGACATTCTGCCCGCCGGACGCCGTCAGGCCGCCGAGAATCGCCCGGATCGCACGGAGGAGCCGCCATCTAGGATATATATATATATATATCCACACACACACACACACACACACACACACACACACACACACACACACACATATATCAAACACACACCACTAATACACCTAGAGCATGTCCACTCATACCTGAGTGGAACTCAAAGATCTATACAGACAACGCACCATATCTATGTACATATATATCACATTATACAAATAGACAGCACACCATATCTATACACTGCCTAGAGCTCAATCAACTATATAGTTCTATGATACATACTACTCATAGGCTACCATATATTAAAATTTAATCACATGCACCTCTATACTCAAACATACAATCATGCATATCTCCTAATATCCATCCAACATTCGCACACGTATCATCACACAAAGTCTTACATATCAATACCAATACACATAGGTAGCCATACAATAATATATTCGTCCATCCACAGGTCTAAGCATACCAGCTTACAACCATACATGTATCATGTACTCATCACATATATTAGCACCGACCACTAATACTATTAAGACATATCCACACATACTTGGGTGGTACTCAAGGGTCCACACATGCATCTGCACACTCTATATGTGTCACATACAGTATATAGCCATTACACAGTACATCTATACACTACATGCACCTTAATCAAGTATATAACTCAATTCAACACATTACTCATAAGTTAACCACGTATTAACACATATACCTCAAATACAATCACATAGCCATATAATCATTCGTACATATATCATAGTCATAGGCACATGAGTATATCATCTCAATATGCTCGACAAGCCATATTCAACACTTATAGAGCTACAGACGTATAGGTACACATACATACACACACACACACATATACACATTCTTATTCAATCAACACTTTAGTGTCTACCCTCAGGGCTCTATACCTCAACTTTTGATATCACGGCTCTATCTTAAGGCAGAACTTTTACCCACCTTAAGACTAAACTACCTCTTGAACACTACATGCACTACCCTTACACAGCCGCAGTGCGGTGACCTGCATGGGCCACCAACTGTAACGCCTCACTCCCCAGGATACCTAAAAATTATGAATCCATCCCAGGTATTCCTAAAGCAACGAGTGTTACGAAAGAAAAGTACAAAAACTCAAAGCAGGTCCATTACACACTGCTGGGGTAGTACCTGTAATGTTTCACGAATACAATCATGAACAACACATAGACATCCAGAAAGTACAAAATCAGAGACAACCAAGGAACAAACTTATATATATATATATATATATCCAATATTCATTGTACATCTGTTATACAAGTTTACAATTCTCACTAATCAACACCCCAAAACAACTCCAAAGAGTACAAGTGTCTCTCCAACTCGTCTCACCACCCAGCCCACGCTCAACTATCGACTATCTGTTTATCCCAACTCCAGCTTTAGCCTCTGTTCCAACAAACCAACACCCACACCTGAAATAGTCAACGGTGAGGCACGTCAACACGTGAGCCAGTAGGAATTCCATATCTCAACTAGTCCTTACATGGATGCAGTACAGTGCATATAACATGGCATGTGATCATGGACGTAAGTATAAGCATAAACAAAGATATTAACATGAAATGGCATATTGGCATAAAATGGTGAACCACATACCAACATAATGAATCTGATTACGTGGAATGGCGTACAAGCATAGATTGACATGTTAACATACTAACAACTAACATATTAACATAGGTGTTATGCTACAAGTTAGACATAGAAACATAATGAAGCCAGCCTGTTAATAATACACATATGCATTCTAACATCCTGAATGAAACATGGCATACAAAGGGGACATTAGTAGCATATTAGCATGGACAAGATATAGCATGACTTCTAATATGGCCACTAAACTGAACATGGCATAAGAGAGCTATAATAGTAATGTAAGGAACTACAGCTACACAAGTGTGGAAAAGGTGCACGTACAATAGGCAAGGTGCATAACAATGGTGTACGACATAAAAGAGACATAGTAAATAAACACAAGTAAGCAATACATACATTTACCATTGCTACAAGAATAATTAGGGTTAACATTAATTCGTTGGTTAGCAGTTTGGAACCCGGGTAAATCGTAGGATGCTAAGGAGTCGGACTTCACCCAAGGTGGGTGAAAAGTGGTATCTCAACTGGCAAACACTGGCACTGGAGGGGCCTCTCGTAACTCCGTACCCGAACGGGGCAAGGTACATGAGCGAGACTCATCTCGATTTTTCTGGGGACAAACGGAGAAAACCATCATTTACCGTCATGGTGCATCACGATTACACCAGTGGCCTCTCCAACTCTCTCAAACTCCCTCTTCCGAGAGTGACACATCGGGTGAGAAATATAACTTCTGTCAGTTCCTTAACTCCTATAATTTACCCATGTTTCCCCCAAACCCCGTGTCACCCTCCTTTAAGAGGACTTAGTCATTTTCATGAAGCATAACAATTTCCATATCTTTCTTTCCACATTTCACCACACATTTGGGACATGCATCCCCTTGTGCATTCCCTTTCTCATTTCTTGTCACATGTATCTCGTTTGTCGATCATTTAGGCGTTTTCACAACACATAATAGACATGAAACATATAACCATATTCACATCCTCATTTTGCATGTGCTAAGAACATAAACCACATATCACTATGTAACAGAAATAATTAAGAACATTAATGGCAAGTTTTACCTCAAAAAGAGTTTAAAACAACATTCAAATCTTTCAGTTTGCTGAAAAAGCAGAATGCTCAGATTAAGGAGCACATTAATCCATACGTTTGTATTAAACATGCCCATACAATACAAATGAAAGTTGTAGATATGGTTGTGGTGGATTGACCTATACATTTTTATGCAGAAATATAAACTGGGTGATTTATGGTAAATTGTTTGGTGGGAACCTATCGAATATGTTTTTCAGACAGATTCTAAGAGCTGTAAAGATTGCTAGTTTAGGACATGTTACAGTTAGAATATCGAAAATGTGTATTTGTAGAAAGTTGTAGAAAAAGTTATCATCTTTCTAACGAGAACAAGATTACAAATTTATATGGAGTGTGCAGAGACTGATCTACGTTTTGCCAAACTATGTCAAGACTGGATGAAATTCCGACATATTGTAAAGATGGAATTTTTACTTCTAATTACTGTACTGAACATATGGCATATTATATATGATTTTGAGGTAGAATGTCAAGGGCTACACTAATATAATTTTTCCAGAATTTAAATCTAAATAAAACTAAGAATTTCTCACTGCGCTCGACCATACAAACTCAGGATTACTTAAAGAGAGCTAAAACCCCAACAACAACAACAATAATAAGAGAGGATTTTATAAGGACCATGCATGAGTTCACTTGGAAAATTAAGATGCAAGATTTCTTTGAAACTAAACATGCAACTCTAATACTAGTTGAGATGGAAATCCTACCTTAGATGTCCTTCTTTTTCCTCCACAAGCTCCTAGAATGAGCAATAGCACCCAAAAGATGACAGGGATGCTACGGGGGTGTGTAGAGTGAGGGTGGTGTAGCCCTACGGGTGCTCAGCCTCCCTAAAGTCTAAGAGGGAGCAAGGGGAAAGGATGAATTCGGCCTGATCTTGGTTAGATAGTGAGTAAATGAAAACTTTTCTTTCTAATTTTTGGTTTCTTTTTCCCTTTTTGTTTTCATTCTTTATTTCCTAGAGTAGCCACTTCATCTCCCTAAAATCCTCTAAGCATGCCACCAAGCCTTGGGTTAGGTAAGCATCAAGGAGCTCTTGACACATCAAAGGTTGAGGTGTCCCTTAGGAAAAATTAGGATTTTGTTTTTTTAGAAAAATAACTATATTCGCTTAATACACAAACAATACTTCATACTCATCAATACATTAGTATTCCAACCATATATTTTATTTAATAAAATCATGTCATACAAAATTATTTAAAAATAATTTTTTAGCTTGACAAAATTAAATAAAATACATAAGGATTCTCTAAAAATTTATACACACATATATACGCTCAAAAATATGTATTAATACACATATATGAATTTTGGGGTCTTTACAAAGTCTTAGTTGTTTGACTTCATTGAATCTTGTCTTGGTTATTCTATGATCGTATACCTGCAATTGTTTGTAATAGTTTATAATACTCTCTTTTTGCATGTTATATGTTATTGACTTCGTGTTTCAACTTTTGATGATAACAAAGGGGGATAAAAATTTGGGAAAGATTTGGTTTGTGGTACTTGGTGGTATTGTGGTACTTGGTATCATTGTGAATTGGTATTTGATATTAATTCTCATGAAAATATGAATGTTTGATTAAGGGGGAGCATGAATATAGGGGGAACATGCATATTGTTAAATTTGCACATCATTGCTTGCACATCATTATATTTCATTGCATGTCATCCTCTATCGTCACACTTTCACACACACTATTTGGAATTTATTGCTCAAATCTTATACATAGTTTGTCATCATCAAAAGGGGGAGATTGTTGGTAGCAACGATCTATGAACTTCGTGTTTGATGATTATACAAATGTGTGCGAACGTTTTTAACATGTGTGTTAAATGTTTCAGAAATGGCTAGCTTGTGATTAATTCAAGAAGAGACTTGGTTAATGTGATGGAGATTAATTGCTACACCTTTTCAATTTGGATCAAGTCAAATGCAAGAGAGGATGGAGAGATTCTCATTGGATTGATCCATATCAATAATAGCTCATATCAAATCCTAATGAAATCAATTTCAAATTCCATATCCATTGCAAATCCTCCTAGAAATAGGATTTCTATTGATACTCTCATCACTAGCCTTTGGATCATCCCTAGCCGAATTCATTAGAGCCATTGGATCACCCAAAGGGCTCTCCTATATAAGTCATGCATCCAATGAAGTCTCCTCCAAGTCGGCACAAAAATTAATCCCCAAGCAAAACTCACGCAACTCCTCTTTGCCGTAAATTTCTTTAATCCACAAACAAGATCTCGCAAATCACTAAGGCCAAATAATGTTCCTTACATCATCATCAACCTTGGGAAATCCATTTGGAGGAGTTGTTAGAGGAGGAGAAGCTTGAAGGTGTGGACTTTGATAGAGATCACCACTCACGCAAGCATCCTCAAAGATCTCATTGCAACCGCATGCCCTGCTAGCTGCTGAGCCTTGCCGACTGCTGACTTGCAAGGGCTACATGCTTGTTGACTCGTTCATACACGTGTCGTCAACTAAAGAAGCTCCGCATCTGCAAAAGCTTGACGATCGATTTGAGCACTGCCGACCGACTTGTTGTAAGTGCCAGCAACCAATCTGTGTCGCTCGTCGACCTGTGCTGATGCTGCATTGTCGATCGACCACATCTAAGCTGACTGCTACTGCCGACCCGTCTGCAGACCCATATGTGGATCGACCTCTACGTCAGCCAAAGACACTTGCTGACCGACTCCTCTGTGGTGCCAAAGCCGCTGCAGACCGACCCCATCATCTTGTAAATAAACACAAGGCCGCAAGTTGCCCCATAATTGATGTAACATTCATTCTCCATCAAAGAGCAGAGGCCGAGCCACTTGGGGACTTCAGAGGGGACTACTTTATGTCAGATTATTTCTGACCACGTGCTAAACGACAGAGACACCAACACCGTCACAAACTGAGCAATTCTAAACTTTAGACTTTAGTATATTTGTGATATTGTGTTGTGATCTTTGTAGAACTATTTTATTATCTTTTGGAGACTTGGCTAGTTAGGACTATCCAAGAGAGAGCTTTACTAGGATTGTTATAGTTTAGCACTTTGGTGAGTGCATGTACTGAGAGCCAGGTGAGTGTAGAGTTGGTGTTCTAGCAACAGGTTGTACCAGTTAACTTTAATAATCTAGTATTGCTTTTGGGGCTAGACGTAGGTCGTTGGGACGAATGAACCATGGTATATCGTCTGTGCTTGCTGTGACTGCTTTACTATACTCTCCGTGTGATTGACTATGCTATAACTGCCTGAGATTTCGTGTAGGTTGCATGCATTTTCTATAAGCCTATTCACCTCCCCTCTAGGCTTAGATCCAGATCCAACATGAAGTAGCTCTACTGTTGTTTTATCATTTATCGAGTTCATTATCTTTATTGAAATCAATTATATATTCATTTGAGTGAGACTCAAGTATTTTGGGTGAATATGTGTTCTGATTATATATTGGTGTGTGTTCACATATTCTTGCATCTATGAGTCCGTATAAATGCTGAGTTTGAAATTGAGCCCCTTGGTGCCATCACACTTCATCACCTCATCTTTCCATTGTACTCCTCTCCCGGGTTTGCATCTTACTAGTCTTCCTCAAGGACAAGCAAGAGGTAAGCTTGGGGGATTTTGATTTGTCATAATATTCCACATCTTGTCTATATGTTTACACGTCAAAATGATCGCTTAAATCCTGATTATATACACATTTATATCGATAATTGGAATTATTTGTCTTCGAAAGCGTTTGGATGTATTTCAGGGAATATCGAGCGATTTGGAGCATGTTGGAGAGGAGGACATGATCGTCGACGCCGGAGCGTCAACGTCGTCGTGTTCAAGGAGCTCATGCTGCTGGAGAGAAACAAGAAGAGGAAGAAAAGGAGGAAGAGAAGAGAGAAAGAAGAAAGCAAAGATGGAAGGAGAGGTGAAAAGAGAGAGGCCCAGGGCTGAGTTCCAGGTCGCTCGGTTGAGCGTGCCATGTGCTCGACTGAGTAGGGACACTAAGAGGAGAAGAAAATCTTCGAGGGGTCGATCAACCGAGCGACCCAACTCGATCGACCGAGCGACCTCTTTCGCTCGACCGAGATAACCTCGGCAGAGAGCTCAAATTTGCCTTCGAACTCTCTGTAAAATTTGCACTTAAGATCGGTCGAGCGACCCAGCTCGTTCGATCGAGCGACCCAGCTCGTTCGATCGAGCGACCCAGCTCGTTCGATCGAGCGACCCCTCTTCTGACCAAGCGACATCGATTCCACTTAGATGCCACTCGGTCGAGCGGACAACCGCTCAACTGAGCGCCCTTCTTTTCGCAGGTCAAGAAGTTGAAGCACTAGAAGGTGCTCAGCCGAGCGCTAGGGCGCACTCAGCCAAGCTGCTTGGGTCCCAGCTCTCGCAAGTTGCGAGCGGTTCGAGGTTTTAGGGCTCTTTTTAGGGTTTTGTTGGGGCTATATATATGTAATGAGTATCAATCATTTGGGGGGATCCCCCTTTCATCCATCTTCTGTTTTAGGGACGGTTATCAGAGGTTAGGCTACGCCATCGGCCCCATCTTCGATGTTTATGTATCAGATCTTCATTAGCTAAGTATTTTCTTTGTTGAATCTTCTCTATTATCTTGCTCAATTATTTTTTGTGTTTAATCTTCTATTTCTTGCCTTTTACTTGCTTGTGATGCTAATTTCTATTGTTTCTATGTCTTTTGCAATGATTGATTATATCTATTGCTAGGATTATGGAAGAACCATAGGATCCTAGGGGTTGGATGATAGGTTAACCTTAGTTGGACGAATCTAGGGTTGCTCTACGGTAGTTTGAATAAGGGTTTTAGAGGATTAACCCTAGGATTGGAGGATTGTGAAAGTAGCTCAATGTTCTAGGGACGATCCCACGGATCCGATCTGGGCTTATTGGCCGTTTCTAGGGCTCGTGATCACGAGAGTGACTTGTGCGCTAGGGTTGATTACTAACCCCTGATTCGCTAGTCACTGACTACAAGAGTAGCCCGATTGCTAGAACCAGCCGTAGAGTGGTACTCCAGTCCGTAAATCATGAGAATGGAAACGGATCTGTGGTACGGAAACCGAGCATCGAGCATAATGCATGCATCCCTTTGCAAAAACGACTGTGAAAGCATGACTGCACATGGGAAGGCGTTAGACGAGTGTGAAGATAAAATTCAAACGCTCTTTCCCATCTCCGTATGTGACGCTCCTACCTGCATTCGTCGTCCGACGAAAGGATCCTTAACCTGTCATCCAAACCCGAAAGTTGTAGCGAAGATTCCTGATACCATAGTGATCTTTTTCTCTATTGTTTTATTTGTTTTATTTTTTTTGAATGGAGTCTTTGGTCATGCCTTGCTGACAGTGACACTCTCTCTTTCCACTTCCATTGTCATTACGACCTCCTTCTTATCCACCTCCACCAATAAAACATGAAGCCTGACCAACCTAGGATCAATAGGTAGTGTGACACTGCCTCTATATGGATACGATACCTGCTCGTCACTGTTTAATACCATGCGCTTGCAGTTAAACGACATCCGTCCCGGGGTTCTAATTCCAGGGCCGATCACTATCTCCTAGAGATAGCCGACTTTCTGAGTCAAACGACCAGTTTTAATGGAAACATGATTTCTGCAAACTAGTGGTTTCTAGCCATTAGAGGAGGGATTTTTAGACTCGATTTGAATTGTTTTCCCGCTCTATAAATACCAGAGAGTTCAGAACTTTTATATATCAATTCTTGAACTATTCCTTATAATTTTCAAACAATTTTATAAGCTCTCATTCTCAAAAGCTCTCACGTGTGGCCATTTGTTTTTAAAGTTTTGTGCTAATATTTTCTAATCTTTTTACTGATATTTGTTAGCCTAAGCCTATTTTAATCTTTGTTTCTATAGCTTATTTTTTAAAAGATATTCAATTCAAGTTTCTTTTGATCTATTGTGCTGCACTTATAATGTTTAAAGATCAAAAGCTTTGATTTTCTTTACAGCCACATAAACCACAAAGCTACATATTTTGGTTATAGGATCAAAAGGGTGTAACTATCATCAACAAAGGTTTGTTCGCCTCGAGGAAGACATTGATAATTCGATCTATAAGGTGTTGTATTCCCTTGTGAAAGAGATTTTTGTATTAGTTTGAAAATCCTAGTTTTTGGTGGAACTAGGTAGTTAGGAAATCCTAGCAAGTGGAGCTAGGTAAGTGTATTGTAGGTTTTGCAATAGTGGAATAAAGCCCGAAGGAGGTCGGGGTTTGGACATACCTAGGTTTTAGGGAACCATGATAAATTCTCAGTGTTTACGCTGTGACTACTCTTTTTGTCTCCCAGTTCATTATATCGCTTATGATCTAATTTCTGTTGTGCCTATTATCTTTATCTCATTACAAGCATTATATTTGTGTTGATTAAGTACCAAGATATGTAACACTTCTTAGAGACTTATGCAACTTGATTAGAAGGGGTTTAGCATTCGTGAAAGAGTTTTTTATACACAACACTATTCAATCCCCCTTCTAGCGTTGTCTGCCATCCATATGATCCGATAATTATCATATACCTTCAAAATGGTTTTATATTTTTCTTCATTGTTCGAAGGCTTAAAATTAAAATGGAGTGCATATTTTGTTATCACGTTACTCAGACTGGTCAACATGATGATTGCTCTGCTCAATTTCTTTAATGATCCATCAACATCTAGGACTTCCTTTGTCCTCTTCAGCTTTTTTTTCATAGCATCCTTCGATTCCTTCAGAAGTGTGCACTTACAATGAAGTCTGCCAATGTCAACTCTGTGATTGCAGAGAGTTGAATATGACCAATCTTAT
This sequence comes from Scilla litardierei, assembly GCA_030789695.1. NCBI lineage: Eukaryota > Viridiplantae > Streptophyta > Magnoliopsida > Asparagales > Asparagaceae > Scilla > Scilla litardierei. Next base: position 386,454,663 of record CM061142.1, read on the forward strand.
GCTCCTTTAACTCTACTCCTTAGTTGATTAGTCTCCGTGAGCGGCCCAAGTTTTTGGTATTCCTCTTTATGGGTTAATCTGTTAGCATATAATGCTCAGTGTTCTTGAATGTGCAGAGTATCCTTGCCAATATGAACACTTATAGGTAGTCATTTCAATGGGATTGTAATTTAGCTCTGCATCCTCAAAACCTTTCTAATGTAGTGGATATTGGCTTCTACGTACCTCATTCTTCTTTCACTATAGTAAAACTGATACCTCTGATGAGATTGACAACTACAAGATTTCTCCTTAGGGTGTGAAAGGATAGGTGTTGATTAGAGGTACTTTTTTAACTGGTTGAAAGAACTTTGGCATTCCTCCATCCATGCTATTGGATTCCATGTATTGTGTGTAAGGACCCTGTCTATGGGGAAAACACTAGAAGGGGGGTTGAATAGTGTTTATGCAAATTTAAAAGGAATTTACGCCAAATAAAATGCAATCCAACAAATAGTGCGGAATAGAAAAACGACCCAAAGATAAACACATGCAAACGCAGATATGTTTCAAGGGTTCGGATTACCCAAGTCAACTCCCAACTTGTTTCCGGTAATCCTACGTCCCTACAACCTGGATACCACCGGATACTCAAGTTAGAACCCTAACTTGAGATTTCCTTATAGCACACTTGTAGCAACCCTACTAGTGTAATCGAATACAATCGTTGTCCTTGAATCCCACAACTTGGGAGCAAGCAAAACCACTCTCACAACCGAGAGCGCAAATCAAATAACGAAAGTTATGAAATATGAAAGCAACACTTACAATCACCTATGCCTTGAAGTAGAACTTGAAGGAGAAGTGTGATGTGTGTTGAAGAACTCTCTTGGAAGAGAGGAGAAAGCCCTTTCTCTTGACTGCACCAAATGCCTAGAAGATCAATCTTTGGTTCTAGGTTCGAGAGCAAGAGAACAAGATTTGGAAATACTTAGGGCTTTAGATTTGAGAGCTTTGATCTTTGGAAATGAAAGCTTGAAGGATTTTGCAATGAATGAGTAACCTTCCAATGGAACAGTAGAAGCTCTATTTATAGCTTTCTCAAATCCACAAAACAGTTTAGGCAAAAACCCAATCGAAATCCGTGAGAAAAATCTCAACGGATATAATCTGAACTCGCGACAGTCGACTGTTAAACAATCCACAGTCGACTGTTGCTCAGTCAGCAAGGGTAGGTGAGAATTCATAACGGTAACTTACCACGTGGACAGTCGACTGATGAAGCCAAGACAGTCGTCTGTCAAACCAACAGGAGACTGTACATTCTTCGACAGGCGACTGGCTGAGAGAAGAGTTAGTTAGATAAAATACTGGAAATCTCACAAGATACAGGACAGACGACTGATGCAAGGAACACAGTCGACTGTTAATCAGAACATGCGACTGTATATCCTTAAACAGACGACTGTCAAAGACAGGAGAAATTTCCAGAGAGCTGAGTCAAAGAATAGACTTACAGACAGGCGACTGTTGCAGCATAGACAGTCGACTGATCTAATAGATAGTCAACTGTATATACAGCAAAAGTCGACTGGCCATAGAACTCAGATCAAACAGAATTTGGGCATGGAGAGACAGGCGAGGGATGAACAATTCACAGTCGACTGTCACTAGGACATGCGCCTGTTAATCGTTCAACAGTAGCATGTGCGAAATAATCAGAGAAGGCCCAAAAACTACATTGTAATAGTCTGTGCATAACAGGCGACTGTAGAACAAAACACAGTCGACTGTTGTTGAGACATGCGACTGTAAATTGTTAAGCAGTCGGCTGTTATAAACAATCCTAGCACAAACACAAGAGGATTGAATTGGGATCAAAGGACAAAAGTCTAAAGATGTCCTATGACAGAATGTAGTTATGTGTGAGTGCTCCATCAAAGTTCTACTTCTAAGCTACATACTAGAAGAGATAAAAGAAAAATTACATTGACGAATAATCTCTTCTTTCCATCGTATGAGCTTGAAGTCTTTACAGCGCTTTAATCATCAATCTACGATCATCCAATTCATATCATTTGCCTTCAATGACGTTTGTGAGTCATCCATTGCTAGTTGATCTTCACAATAAGCTTAGGCAATGGATTAACTGCAAAATAGGGGATTAGTCACAAGTATTTATGTTTGCTCATCATTAACACCAAGTAGGGAGAAGTCCAATACTCAACATTCTCCCCCTATTTGATGATGACAAACAAACATAAACAAAAAGATAAATAATTGTGCGTAAGAAAACTTACTCCCCTTACATAGATGCCAATCAAGTTAGTCAACAAATATTAGAGCATCTACATAGCAATTGAAGCAAATGAGTGAGATATGAATGAATTAAAATCAAGAAATCTAGGAAATAAAATCCCTATTCATTATAATCTTACTCCCCCTGAACCTAAGGCAATGAAAATCTTAGATTCAAGCGTTAGAACATAATTAGCACATCCATTATGAATCTTGTATGTTTATTTCTCTCCCCCTATGGCATTATCCAAAAGGTGGGAGCAAATAACAACAACAATAATAGTGCTAAATACGAACTAACAACAATCAAGGAGTATAAAGATATATCGAATCAAAACTCATAAAATCTCATCATATACACATGTGAGTAATGGAATGTAAATCCAATATCAACATTTTAGATATACAATATTGGCGGAAAATAATGTTCACAAATTTATCACAACAAGATAACATGAATTAACCAATATCAAAATCATATATTGTCTCAAAAGCACATCAAGGAGAGAAACATACATGGAGACAACATATCAAACATCACACAGATAAGATAAACAATATAGCAAAGTGTGACACAAGAGAGGGGGCAACATCATATATATATATATATATATATATATATATATATATAGTCAGAGTACATCAAAGGATGGTCATCGATATGTCCATCCAAACACGATGCATCATGATCAAAAAAAATATCACATCATGACGACATCAAAAAGTATCACCAAACATATATGAAGAGTCGCAGACAACATCATCCATCATACACCATAAAAAACTATATATCATCACTCAAAAGACTATCACTCAAACAACTGTCTAAGAGTGAGTGTCTCCAGGAGCAGTAGGAGAGGAAGCAGGCTCTGGATTAGCAGGAGTATCCTCAGGAGGAGGGTCAGAAGGAGTAATAAAAGCAGCAGCAGCAATATCCTGAGAAGAAGCAACAACAGGAGGCTCAACGACACCAGTAGGCTGGGGAGGTACATGAGGCTGAGGAAGAAACTATCTCAAATCCTCAGGGAAGGGAATTCCTTGATGGAGGGGAGAGAGAGAGAGAGAGACAGCAATCTGTAAATACCAGAGACCATCGCCAAAAGAGTATCCTGAGACGGTGGAGCAGATGATGAAGGCAAATCGGCTGGAGGCACAGTGGATGAGGATGGAGCTGAAGTAGACTTCCTCTTCTTTGAGGCAGTCTACAGAGCCGAAGAGGACTTCGACTTTGCAGAAGCGTCGAGGAGAGGGCCAAAGGGCATGGGCTCATAACGAGTCAAATCAACACCAAAATGCCGAAAGACACGAGTCAGAAGGCCACCATAAGGAATGTGAGACGAGGAGGACGTGAACTCAACCTTGTCCATCCTGTCAAGGAGGACACCGGCCGAGTTCATGGGCGTGCCAGAAAAAATAGCATACATACACTTCAGGATATCCTGAGACAGCTGGTCAGATGATCCATATCGCAGCAGAATGTTGGACTTCACCACTAGGTGAACAGCCCAACCCCGTGCAGAGAACATGGATGATCTGACACCCGAATCAAGAGCTAAAGGAACCTCTCGAAACATATCCCGGAGGACAGACTGGTCAAGATCGTCAATCTCAGAAAAGCTGATATCAGTGGGGAGGGAACCAACAGAGGGAATCCTAAGAATAGTCCCTAAGAGAGAGGGAGTGATCTGAATGTGGGTTCCTTGAACGACAGTATCAAGGATACCGGTAGTCGAATACTCACCGCGAACGCGGTTCGCATAGAAGAGCTTCACCAGAAATGGATAGGCTCTGGGGGACTCGCTCTGAGAGAAGCGAAAAAGATCGGCCAGGTGAGTAGCGGAAAGAATGTCAGAGAGTTTTTCAGCAGTGAAGGCGGGGAAAGCAATGTACCGCTCCCTAAATAGGTTGATCCCTAAGAGAGAGTGAAACTTTGCCAGACAAAGATCATCTCGGCAAACGGGAACTAGGGGATCAGAGGGGGGTATGACAGGAGTCTCTTCAGACGAACAGGATACAGAAGGAGACACATGAGGGTTCTCAGCAACAGGCTCACTGATGTGAACACCAGTAGGCTTGCGCTAACGACGAATCAAAGGCTGAGCATCGCTAGAAGAAGCAGAAGGAGAGTAACCCGGTGAAGATGAACGCATGGGTGACAGGGCATGCTTGGTTCGGGCTTTATAGGGTTTCTTTCTCTTGGCAATGAGTTTCTTAGGTGCCCTAGAACGTTTAGAAACATCGATCTTCTCTTTTCCCTTAGGTTTAGGAGCCATGGAAACAAGAGAAGGAGAAACTAAAGCAATGAAAGGAAACAACGAAGAATAAGAGAGAGAAAGCAAACCAACTGTGGAAGCAATGACGATCGCGGAGAAGGAGATCGATGGCAACGACAGAAATGCGAGCAACGACGACAAATAGGAGCAGTTCGACAGTTTTGGATACGAGATCGACCGTTTTCGGAGAAGAAAACGAGCGGGAAGTTGAACAGTCGAAGCGGAGGAGAGAGAAAGTCGACATGGGGAAGAGGTCGCGAATGAAGAATATAAACTTGGGGGAATGAATATGAGCCGTTGGATCAAGGAATCGACGGCTCGGATCAAATCACTTGAACCGACACAGCATAAGACAGTCGACTGGAGAACAAAAGTCAGTCGACTGGATGAAGTGACAAAAATAAAGCTCAGAGAGAAGGGCAGTCGACTGTCAAGTAACATGCAGTCGCCTGTCCACTGGACAGTCGACTGACATATATACAACAATCGGCTGGCCGAGAATTAATACAGTTCACAAAAAGAACAGAGAACACTGTAAAAATTCGACAGAGAGTACAGTCGCCTGATGACTAAAATACAGTCCTCTGTTAGATTAACAGTCGACTGTAAAACAGTCATCAGTCGGCTGTGCAAAAGATACCAATTTTCATATAGAGGATATAGAGTAGGGCAGTCGACTGTCGAAAGAAAGACAGTCGTCTGTCCTGGTCCAAAAATGCACAGTGAGATAGAATTCCAGAGAATAAGAACACTCACCCTAGGACCTATACTCTAATCATAACAACATCGTAAAATCATTGTGAAAACAATAAATTCATTGAAACAAAAATTACTCCAATCAAACTCAAAACTCATGAAATCAATTAAGACACAAATGTCTTTCTTAAGCTCATAAAACAATAAAGCACATGAAGAAAAACAATCAGAAAGATATGAGCTCAATAAGGAGTTATAGCATGAAAGATTGAGCTTCTAAATTTCAGATTCACCCATAATTCCCAATTCTCCACGCAACCTCACAAATGAATCTTCTTTAAGAGGTTTAGTGAAGATATCGGCAATTTGTTTTTGGGTTTCAATGTACTCTAAGATGATGTCCTTCTTAGCTACATGATCATTTATAAAATGGTGTCTCACGTCTATGTGTTTGGTACGGGAGTGGTGTACCGGATTCGTGGAAAGACAAATAGCACTTTGATTATCAACCATGATAGGACAAGTATCACAATTGACACCATAGTCACTAAGAGTGTGTCTCATCCAAAGAACTTGTACACATGCAAGAGCCGCGACAATATATTCCGCTTCAGTCGTGGACAATGACACCGAATTCTGTTTCTTAGAAAACCAAGAAACTAAGGAATTTCCTAAGAAATGGCATGTGCCACTAGTACTTTTCCTGTCGGACTTGCATCCAGCAAAGTCGGCATCACTATATGAGATTAACTCATATGTGCTAGAATTAGGGTAGAGTAAACCATAATCTAGGGATTGATTGAGATAACGAAATATTCGTTTAACCGTAATCAAGTGTGACTCCTTAGGTCTTGCTTGATATCTAGCACAAAGACATACGGAAAACATGATATCGGGCCTACTAGTGGTTAAGTAAAGTAAGCTACCGATCATACCTCGATATAGACGAACGTCTACATCTTTTCCGCTTTCATCCTTGTGAATATGAGTAGTAGTACTCATAGGAGTCCTTTTGCACGAAGACGATTCCATTCCGAATTGCTTAATAAGCTCCCCTGTGTACTTTGTCTGATGTATGAACGTGCCATTCTCCATTTGTCAAATTTGCAATCCAAGGAAGTAGGTGAGATCTCCCATGTGGCTCATCTCAAACTCATCCTTCATAGACTTGGAAAATTCTTGACAAAGATTAAAGTTAGTAGAACCGAAAATAATATCGTTTACATAAACTTGAATCAAAAGAATGTCGTTCTCATAATCTTTAATAAAGAGCGTAGAATCAACTTCTCCCATTTTAAAACCTAAATTCAAAAGAAAGGTCTTAAGACGATCATACCAAGCTCTAGGAGCTTGTCTCAATCCATACAACGCTTTCTTAAGTTTGAAAACATGGTTTGGAAATTTTTCATGAATAAAACCGGGAGGTTGAGAAACATAGACTTCTTCATTGACAAACCCATTTAAAAATACACTTTTAACATCCATTTGAAATAATTTAAAATTATTATGGGATGCAAACGATAAAAGCAACCTAATAGCTTCTAATCTAGCTACGGGGGCAAAAGATTCTTCAAAATCAATACCTTCCTCTTGCCGGTAGCCTTGAGCTACTAACCTTGCTTTGTTCCGTGTGATTACCTCGTTTTCATCCGTCTTGTTCTTGAAGATCCATTTGGTCCTAATAACTTGGTGACCACTCGGAAGAGGTACAAGTTCCCAAACTTCATTTCTCTCAAATTGCATTAGTTCTTCTTCCATTGCCACTATCCAAGAGCTATCCTCACAAGCTTCTTGGATGTTCTTTGGCTCAATGGTAGAGACAAATGCGCAATGAGAGAATTCTTCAATTCTTGATCTCATTCGAACACCCACACCAATATCTCCAATAATTTGGTTATGGGGATGGTTGCGAACGGTCGGGTATGCTTTGGGTATACCTGGATCACTAGGAACAACTTCAATAACTTCGTTAGAAGTGTTAGTCTCAATAATATTATCATTAATCTTAACATTGTTAAGAGAGTCACAAAGAATCTCTAAATTATCATCATCAACATGAGGAAAATCAAAATCTTCATAAAACGATACGTGAAGTGATTCCTCAATCGTTGAAGAAGTTTTGTTGTATATCTGGTAGGCTTTGCTACGTGTGGAATATCCAACAAAAATTCCTTCATCGGATCTTGGCTCGAGTTTGTCTAAATTACCAAAGGTGTTCTTTATAAAACATTTCGAACCAAAAACACGAAAATATTTCACTTGAGACTTTTTATCATAAAACAATTCAAAACAAGTTTTGTTTGTTCGGGGTCTCACTATAATCCTATTGAGCACATAACATGCCGTGTGCACCGCTTCTACCCAAAATTGTAGTCCTAAATGACTATCATGGAGCATAGTGCAAGCACACTCAATAAGAGTCCTATTCTTTCTTTCTACAACACCATTTTGTGGTGGAGCACGAGGAAAGGAAAAGTTATGAGTTATCCCGGAGTCATCACAAAACTTAGTAAAAGACTCATTCTCAAATTCTCCTCCATGATCACTACGAATAGTGATAATGGTGGATCCTAAAAGATTCTGAATCTTCTTTGCAAATTTGGTAAACTCTTCATGAGCTTCATTGTTATTAGTTAAGAATGAAACCCAAGTAAATCTAGAAAAGTCGTCAACGACAACTAGTCCATAATGAGCATTACCTAAGGAAGCGGTTTTAGTTGGCCCAAATAAATCTAGATGAAGAAGTTCTAGGGGCCTCTTAGAAGTAATCCCTTCTTTAAGCTTAAATGAAGATTTACTTAGTTTACCTCTTTGGCATGAATCACAAAAGTTTTTCTTATTAAAAACAATCTTTGGAAAACCTTTGACTAGATCATGCTTAGCTAACTTATATAAGTGCTTAAAGTGAACATGACCAAAACGGCGATGCCATAATAGTTGTTCACTTGTGTTAGCAACTAAGCAATGTTCTACGGTTTTAGGTAAGCTCAAATAATAAATATTTTTACGCCTAATACCGGAAAATAAAACATTTGAATCACAATCAACAATAGTACACAATCCTTCTCCAAAGTTAACCTTGTAACCTTTGTCACAAAGTTGACTAATGGAAATGAGATTGTGACATAAACCACTAACAAGATAAACATTAGTAATTAGAGGGTTGGAAGGATTACCAACGATACCTACTCCAATGATGGTTCCCTTTTGATTACCTCCAAAAGTGACCGTTGCACCATCTTTGATGCTAATCACTTCGGAGAGCAATGAGGGATCTCCCGTCATGTGTTTGGAGCAACCGCTATCAAGAATCCATCCTTTTCCTTTAGAGCTAATAAGGCATTTATTGCTCTTCTTCTTTCTCTTGGGTACCTATATAATATACCATAAGCTTATGGTACCCAATGTTTGTTGGGTCCAAGGGGATTAGCCCTTTGGAAGCCAAGTCCAAGTGGACTTCCGCTTCCCAACATAGTTACTATTTCTAATTACATCATGAAAGTAGGAATCAACATAAGCATTCCTAACATTTAGACTAGTGTTCTTAGGACCCCAAATAGTGTACATCTTGGGAGTCCTATTCCTAGTTGCATGCATATGAGTTGGATTTCTATGTGGTGCATGCTTCTTAGGAACATAATTTCTAGCATAGATATGTGGTGGAGGATATACATTGTACATTCTAGAATGAATTGTATGCTTGGGAACATGCATATTATATGAAACATAAGGATCATGCATGACATGTGGAGGATGAGCATACGGGTGTGTTGGAGCACGTACATGAGTATTTCTCATGTGTGATTGAGTACATGTCCGTGGGTGCGGAGCATAAAATGTGTCATGATTATCCACTTGTGAAGTAGGATGTTTCATACGTGGATGAGTGTTAGTATACATAAAAGCATGGCCTTGCTTTTGGTTTCCACCCTTAGTGGGTTTCTTGCCAAAAGGAAGAGAAGGTGATGTGGTGACATTCTTGGTAGGATTGCTACCTATAATGTCTTTGACACCACTTGTGGATGCACCGGAGGAAGGCCTCACGAAATCTATAGTGACACCACTATAGGAGGTGCGAGCATTAGAAGCATTTGCTTTTACAAATCCAAGACCAACACGATGTGTGGCCGGAAATTGGTTTGCAAGCAAATCATCCAATTGTCCTTTTCCATTATTGAATCTCACAATACGGGAGGACATGAGCTCATATTTCTCCTTTAAAGAAGAAAGGTTGGTATCCAAGGTGGACACCCGTGCTTTGAGCTCGTGCACTTGGGTTTTAAGAGAATCATTCTCTACACCCAATTGTGTGTGACGTGTAGCTAGATCACTATTATCCTTGGATGTGTTTGATCTAGTTGAGATTTGAGTGAATTCACCTCATCTCTCAATGTGACATTTTGAGAAGCTAAGTCTGCTTTCTCAAGAGTTAAAGTATCAACAATGGTGTCATTGTTGATAATGCATGGAATGGATGACTTGCTAACATTTGATTTATTTAAGCTAGTGTATCTAAGCATTAAAGATTGGTATTTAGCAAATAGTTCTTCATTAGCTATACGAAGTTCATCCATTGTTACCTCAGTGTCATCCGTGTCGGAGTCACTCTCATCCGAGAGTGGGTCTTCAAGTGCCATACACATGTGGGCGCTCTCACCCTTCTCATCATTGGAATCGCTTGATGAGTCATCACTTGAGTCATCAAAGGTACCTACGAGTCCTTTCTTCTTGTCTCTCTTGCTCTTGTCGGACTTGTGGTACTTTGGTGCCTTCCATTTTTCTTTGTTGTTTAGCATTGGGCAATCCCTCTTGATGTGTCTTGGCTTATTACACTTATAACAAAGAGAGGAAGTAGCATTAGTAGACTCAAAACATTTATTAGAGGAAAATTTACCTTTGCGGAAGAAGCGTTGGAACTTCTTCGCCATTTGGGCCATTTCACCCAAATCCATCTCGTTCTCGGATTCATCACTTTCGGAGGATGACGAATTGGCGTTGAACGCCAAAGCTTTCTTCTTGGCCTCCGAGGGATTCATCATGGCTCGAATCTTCAATCGGTTATCCCATCTTACTTCGTAAGACATAAGAGTCCCGATGAGATTCACCACGGTGTAATTCTTCAAGTCATTGACCTCCTCAATGGCGATTGCTCTTCTTTCCCATTTGGAGGTCATCCCCATGATGATCTTCCTTACCTTTTCAGGTTCGGTGTAGATTTGGCCAAGAGCTTCCAATTCATTTGTGATGTCGGTAAAGCGTCCGTACATCGACGCAATGCTCTCATTTTCCTGCATGTGAAACGAGTCGAAGTTTTGCACGGCAACATATAACTTTGAAAGCTTTACATTGTTCGTTCCCTCGTGGGTAACGATGAAATGGTTCCAAATTTGATATGCACTCTTACATGTGCATATCTTGTTGAACTCATTCGGGTTCAACACACAATGAAGAGCGTTCATTGCTTTAGCGTTGTTGACTTCAGCGGACTTCTCGGAAGTTGTCCATTTCTCGAAGTCATCTTCAGTGGGCTCGACGTACTCCTTGTGTAGAGTTCTTCAAAGAGAAGCACTCCTAAGGAATGTCTCCATCGTACACTTCCAATAGCCAAAATTAGTACCATTGAAACGTGGGGGACGTACCGTAGATTGACCTTCAAAAAGAGTGGACGCTCCATCACGGTCGTGATTGTTGTACGAAGGCGGCAGAGAAACGTTGTTGTTGTTGGATGCCATAGAAGAAACCTTGCGCTCTGATACCAATTGTAAGGACCCTGTCTATGGGGAAAACACTAGAAAGGGGGTTGAATAGTGTTTATGCAAATTTAAAAGGAATTTACGCCAAATAAAATGCAATCCAACAAATAGTGCGGAATAGAAAAACGACCCAAAGAGAAACACATGCAAACGCAGATATGTTTCAAGGGTTCGGATTACCCAAGGCAACTCCCGACTTGTTCCCGGTAATCCTACGTCCCTACCACCCGGATACCACCGGATACTCAAGTTAGAACCCTAACTTGAGGTTTTCTTATAGCCCACTTGTAGCAACCCTACAAGTGCAATCGAATACAATCGATGTCATTGACTCCCACAACTTGGGAGCAAGCAAAACCACTCTCACAACCGAGAGCGCAAATCAAATAACGAAAGTTATGAAATATGAAAGCAACACTTACAATCACCTATGCCTTGAAGTAGAACTTGAAGGAGAAGTGTGATGTGCGTTGAAGAACTCTCTTGGAAGAGAGGAGAAAGCCCTTTCTCTTGACTGCACCAAACGCCTAGAAGATCAATCTTTGGTTCTAGGTTGGAGAGCAAGAGAACAAGATTTGGAAATACTTAGGGCTTTGGATTTGAGAGCTTTGATCTTTGGAAATGAAAGCTTGAAGGATTTTGCAATGAATGAGTAACCTTCCAATGGAACAGTAGAAGCTCTATTTATAGCTTTCTCAAATCCACAAAACAGTTTAGGCAAAAACCCAATCGAAATCCGTGAGAAAAATCTCAACGGATATAATCTGAACTCGTGACAGTCGACTGTTGAACAATCCACAGTCGACTGTTGCACAGTCAGCAAGGGTAGGTGAGAATTCATAATGGTAACTTACCACGTGGACAGTCGACTGATGAAGCCAAGACAGTCGTCTGTCAAACCAACATGCGACTGTACATTCTTCGACAGGCGATGGGCCGAGAGAAGAGTAAGTTAGATAAAATACTGGAAATCTCACAAGATACAGGACAGACAACTGATGCAAGGAACACAGTCGACTGTTAATCAGAACAGGCGACTGTATATCCTTAAACAGACGACTGTCAAAGACAGGAGAAATTTCCAGAGAGCTGAGTCAAAGAATAGACTTACAGACAGGCGACTGTTGCAGCATAGACAGTCGACTGATCTAATAGACAGTCAACTGTATATACAGCAAAAGTCGACTGGCTGTAGAACTCAGATCAAACAGATTTTGGGCATGGAGAGACAGATGACGGATGAAAAATTCACAGTCGACTGTCACTAGGACAGGCGCCTGTTAATCGTTCAACAGTAGCCTATGCGAAATAATCAGAGAAGGCCCAAAAACTACATTGTAATAGTCTGTGCATAACAGGCGACTGTAGAACAAAACACAGTCAACTGTTGTTGAGACAGGCGACTGTAAACTGTTAAGCAGTCGGCTGTTATAAACAATCCTAGCACAAACACAAGAGGATTGAATTGGGATCAAAGGACAAAAGTCTAAAGATGTCCTATGACAGAATGTAGATGTGTGTGAGTGCTCCATCAAAGTTCTACTTCTAAGCTACATACTAGAAGAGATAAAAGAAAAATTAGATTGACGAATAATCTCTTCTTTCCATCGTATGAGCTTGAAGTCTTTACGGAGCTTCAATCATCAATCTACGATCATCCAATTCATATCATTTGCCTTCAATGACGTTTGTGAGTCATCCATTGCTAGTTGATCTTTATAATAAGCTTAGGCAATGGATTAACTGTAAAATAGGGGATTAGTCACAAGTATTTATGTTTGCTCAACATTAACACCAAGTAGGGAGAAGTCCAATACTCAACATTGTGCTCTTTTTCCTTGATCCCTTATAATAATTTGAAGAAGGACAAGCCCTTTCAACCGACTTAGAAAGGAATTGTTGAGGGTGTCGATGGGACCATTCAAACATTGAACGACTTGAGGTGTTCTAAGAATTTCCATATCCAAGATATCTTGGAGTTTATTTTGATTGGCCTCTATCCTCTGCAGGAGATTATAAATCTTAGGAGCTTGATGTTGAACACATGGTTATGTTCAAGCTCATTTAGCATCACCTTAAGACTTGGAATATCATATCTAGGTCTTCAACATGTTTGGCTTAATCCATAGACTTTACCAACATGTCATCAATGTAAGCTTCAATGTTTATTCCCATATGCTTCTAGAAAACTTTGTGTATCATGTGCTACTACGTTGCCCTTGCATTTTTAGTCCAAATATCATTAGTTTATAACTTGATGTGCCTTTATCTTTCATAAATGCCTTCTTCTCTTCATCCTTTCGAAGCATAAAAATCTGGTTATAACCTAAGAAGATATCTATAAAGCTAAGGAGACGATATCTCGAAGCATATGTCGACAAGCTGGTTGAATTTGTTGGAGAGGGAAGCTATCTTCAAGAACGCCTTGTTGATATCAATGAAGTCTACATACATGCGCCATTTCCATTGACCTTTTTTTACCAGGATCACATTCGTTGACCAAGTTAGATACTAAACTTCAGAATTGAAGCTACCCTCCAACAACTTGCTCACTTATTTTGTAGCAGCTCACTACTTTTTCACTCCAATGCTCCTCTTCTTCTGTCAAACTGGTCTATAACTTGGGTTGACCTCTAACTTATGAGTTGAGACTTCAAGATCAATTATTGACATGTCTGAAAGTGCTCATGCAATACTATCCATAAGATCTCTCATGCCATTCATGAGGAGAATAAGACGAAGGGAAACATCCTTAGCCCCAATGATTATCCCTAAATGGCCATCACAACAACATTTACAGATATAAGGGCTTTGAGGCTAACAATGATCTCGAGGTTTCAATTGCCAATGATGTCGCTATGGTGGCCTTAGCGACACTTGTGGCAGGTGATAAGGATGTTTTATGTTTAAAGACATTAAATACGGTTTGGGAAAAGCAAGTTGCTAAGATGAACACCCATGCTCTTAAGCACGAGGTGGATTTGGTGGATATTGGTTTATCCCAATATGTATTTTGATGATAAACAAACAATTTTAACTAATATGATGTGGGTAGCAATAAGAAATAATTGAGGAGGTGTCAAAGCTGATGAATGGATTTAATACTATACGACAAGAATATAGATGATTATCAACATCAATCAAGCTCGCTTTGTTGTAATTAATATATATATATATATGTATCTTCTATTTCTTGTCATAGATATGCTGTTAAAGTCTTGAGGACACACACACATCAAATCATAGGTTTAGATATCTATGAACTTAAACCATACCAAAACTCCTTGATTCTAAGCTTAACCAGTGCTTTCAAGTGTTAATTAATTGACCAATATTGTATTCTAGTCGACTAATATATATCAGAAACTTCAACTTTAAATCAGTTTTCATTATTCCACTAACTTGATAATTAGTCAACTAATACCGAATCATACTTTTTCATGAGAACATTGCCTAGTCGACTATTGCATCTATTAGTCGACTAATGCACCTATTAGTTGACTAATAGACTTAATAGTTGACTACTATATAGAATGTTAGCTCTATTATGGACTGAACAACCATTTAACTAACTAATGGATATTCTAATCGACTAATGATAGCGCCACAGGCTTAGTTAACTTCTTAAATATAGTCGTTATCTATCAGTTGAGAGGGCTATATGTGTAATCTTAAAAGATGCTTTTCTTCTTTCTAAAAGGGGATTAAACTCTCAGAAGTCACATAAGAAATATATACAAACTTGGTCTTAAGTAATCTTTGATTTTTTATTTTATTTGAGCCAAGCAATGCCAAAATTTTTGTCCAAAATTCTGTTCTTCAATGTTCTCATCCTAAAAAACTGAATTCAACTCCTTATCCACATTTAGATCCACATACATGTGATTTCAAGGTTATAGGATAGGTGTAATTTTTTTCATGTATAAAGGTTTTCTCTCAGGTGTTGAGGGGGTCATTTTGCTTTCTAAGAGTGGTTCCGGTTGTAGATTGTTGAAATTCGGTTGTGCATTTGACACGTGTGTTTGTCAAGTTGCATGGTTTACTCTTACGGGTTTGCAAGAGCGATATTGTGTAAATCTCAAGTGGAGAGCTTGAGAATTGGAGTAGGTATGAGAGACCAAACCAGGATAAATCTCTTGTGTTTGAGATTGATTTCTGGTAACATTGTTTCCACTCTTTTATATAATTACAACCACTTATATTATTTTTCGCTGCATATTACTGTAATTTGGTTGTTAAGATATTAATTGGTAACGCTTTTGGTATCGTTCTTGCTTAATTTTAAAAGACACTATTCAATCCCCATCTAGTGTCTATTTGTCCATCTCAGGGAACCAACATTTGGTATTAGACTCTGGTTAAGGATGTCGTCTCTAACCAACAGTTTGTAATTCCCAGAAGGCCATTCCATAACATGACTACCATTGTTTAATGGTTCAAACTACATCTACTGGAAGAGAAAATGATTATCTATATCTAGTTTATCAATTACAAACTATGGAACTTTGTGAAGACGTCTGATAGCAAACAACCACTCCGTACTCCCAATGGATGGACTTTGAGAAAGCTTTGGCAACCATTGACTCCAAGACCATGAATGTCTTATTATGTGTTATGCACAAAAATGAGTTCAACTGCATGTCTATTGCTACATCAGCTCATCAAATTTGATACATCCTTGAGGTAACTTATGAAGGAACAAGTAACGTCAAAGAGTCTAATTTTTTATACTTGTTCACAAATTCGAATTGTTCAAGATGAAAGTCAATAAGACGATCTCGAAGATGTACATGCGACTCATAGACATTACATATGTACTTATTGAATGTGAAAGAATTTCACAGAATATGAGATGGACTGGAAGACCCTTCGTGTTCTCACTCTAGAATGGAAGAAGAAAACGACGATAATCGAAGAGGCTAATGATCTTTCAACCTTAGCTATGGAAAACCTCATCGATAACCTTATGGCTTATGAAGTACAGCTAGAGGACAGAAGACAGGAAAAAGTACCAAAGATGAAATCCCTTGCATTCCATGCTTCTTCAGATATCAAAGACTCTGAAGAAGAAGATAAAGCTAAATAGATGTTCTTGCAAGAAAATTCAAAAAATTTCTTAAAGGTAAGTACAAATCTAACATTAAAGTACGTAATAATTTGCCTTCATGCTTTCATTGAAATAAATCAGGGCATATGAAGAATGAGTCACCTAAATTGAAATTTAAGAGCAGCAACTTCAATAATTCTATCGTAATTGAAGAAAAAGGTGTTGGCTACAATATAGAATGATTAAGGCTATTTATCCGATGAAGATGAAGAACAAGATAGCAGAAACATGTGTTTCATGGCACATGAAGAGATGTATCATCCGACCTTGATATGGATAAATTATTAAATATTTTGATGATTTATATTGTCGGTAAAAGAAACTTAATAAAACATAAAAGTCATTAAAAATAGAACATGATACATTAGTGAAGGAACATGATATTTATTTATCTAAAGTAGATGATGTTCATTTGATTATTGAAAAATTAATTATAGAAAAAAATAATCTAAAAAATAAAATATTTTGCTCAAAAAGGAATGTAATGCTTTAAATATTAGAAAAGAAAATTTTGATATGAATATCACTTTCATCAAATTGAAATAGGATAAGTTTGCCAAGAATGTTAATAAATATAACAAAAACAGAAATTTGAGCAAGATACTTTCCTATATGCATGTTTCTAATTCTAAAGTTGGACTAGGTTTTAATAATCAAAAGAAACATATTAAACAAGTTAAAAGGAATCATGCTTATATGTATAATAAGAATGCATGTAATAAAACGATAAATTCTATTACTAATGATAAATTAAATGATATAAATATTTGGATTCTTAAGGACTTAAGAAAACATAATAAATATGCATATATTACAAATTTTATGAAAATAGACATAATTAAAAAATTATTTTTATATGCAATCTAGGACAATAAATCCTAAATGGATTTGGGTTTCCATTAACTAATCTTAGCAACCAATATAGTACTAAAGCTTAATACTTATCTTTTAAGGTATCCATTATAAAAAGGGGAAGACATATTGACAAAAACTTTAATCTTTTTTTGACAATTATAGTTCATCTTAAACTGGCTAAACTATGTCAGAAAGAATATCAAAACTAAATGCACAAGCAAGTCCTTAGAAAGTTCAAGTTAAGTGCTTTTAATCTGGAAGCAAGATGAGACATTTCCAGGAAGTACTCCTTGATATTGTCTTTTCCCTTACACCTCATTGAAATGAGGCTTGTCAAGAGTCTACCAATTTCAGTCTTTTTATTCTTGAATAGCCTCTTTTCAATATTGTTAAGGATTCTTGAATACCCTCTTTTCAATTTTATTAAGGAACTTCTTAGTTGTAGTGATCGTTTTAGATATTGTGTCCCTAAATGCTTATAGAATGGCCTTCTTCATGATCATCAAGCACATCATTTGATATCTTTCACCTTCCATCTTCCTCTTATCATTTGATGTACTCTTATCAATGAGAGGTAGGAGAGAATTGGTCCTTAACGCAAGGTCAAGATCCATGATTCCAAGTACTATCAAGAATTCTTCCTTCCATGATTTGAAGTTAGAGCCATTTAGCATAGGGATTGAACTTATGTTGGTAGTAATATTAAAAGGATGCATATCTGAAAAAGAGCACAATCAACAAATAAAACAAGGTCAAATATATCACCAAAAATAAATTCAAATAAATGCAAACCCTATCTCAGAGATACCGGGAGTCCACTAATATCTTATCGTTGAGCAAATTATTAAGTTGTAATATCTTGGTTTAGTAATCAAACTGTTAATTTCATCTTTTGTTGGATTTTTAGTGTGGTTGTGCTAGGGATTCTTATGGTTTTAGATTTGGGTTTCTATAAATTTTTGGTTGTTTTTGTTATATTTTACTCTCGGGATGTGTTTCGTGATGTTTGTGCGTTTTAGGTACAAATCCAGCTATTTGGAGCTAAAGAGCGATATGACAAGATGAGGTGAAGTAAAAAATGAAGAATTGAAACAAAAAGGGGATGACACGGTTATGCAAAGACGAGCTAAGGGGGGAAACGATCGTGCAATGATGACAGATGCAGCTGGACCAGTGGCACAGTTGTGCCAACTCAATACAAAAGTTGTCACGGTCGTGCGAGGTTGGCAGAAATTCACCAGTACAGTGACACGATTGTGTTGGATTCTGTACTGGGTTGGTACGATCGTGCTAGTTAGGTAGATATATTGCACATCACAGTGACACAATCACACTAGTACGGGGTGAATAGTTTAATGGCAACACGTAGTAGACCATACACACTACATGGGGGTGGATAATGTAATGATAATTTTAAAGCTAATCAATCAATTCTAGCAAATGTGGAATTATAAAGCAAGATAATTAGCAAATCCACAAGAGACAAGCACAATCACAAACAAAACGATATATCCTGGTTTATTAAATGCCTACTCTAGTCCCATACTCTTTCCAGAGTCTCGTGGATTTTCCACTATCAAGTCTTTTCCAAGGCAACCCAATACAAGTCACAGTTTTCCAAGTGCCACACTCTTTTCCAAGATAGCACATAAAATCTTTTCCAAGATTACAAACTCTATTCCAAGGGTATCACCTCTCTTTCTAGAGAGAACATTTCCACAACTCGAAAGGTAGGTTTCACAAATGAAATGAAATAAGAAAATACAATCTTTCTATTGCCTCATTAAATGTACTTATTAAGTGAAGTACAGAGTCAACGAAGATTGATTGTTCAAGTACTAGATTAAGCTTTGGGCACTTATGGACTTCCCTTGAGCTTTGGAGTTCAATGCAACATCAAAGAAGCTCTAAGGGAGAAATAGAGAGTTGAAGAGATGAAGTTTTGGCTAACAAATTGATCTCTTTTCTGTGTGTATTAGTGCTAAAACCCCCCTCATATTTGTGCTTAAATACTCTCACAATTGTGCACAAAACCCATGAAAATGGCCCCAAAAAATCACAGTCTAACGGCTATAAACAGACAGAATTCCTAGTCATCAAACATCTTGAGAAGGGTTACCAGACGGCTAATGAACGGTTTAGTCATCTAGTCATCCTTCTTCAGACTGCTAAAGAGTGATTTGGTTAAGGAACAAATGAAGAACCAGCTCCAAGCAATCAGACCTTTGAAGAACACTTGTCAGACGGCTTATGCACTGTTCAGTTGTCTGAAAAAATTTCTTCAGATGCTGGACATAAGTGGGTAAGAAAGATAGAGAGATCACAAAAACTAACACCCATTGATCAATCGTCTGGAGTTCACCAATCTGATATCTGATCCACTGTTCAGACATCTGGTCAATGAGCTTCGACGACTGAACCAAGTATGTGTCTAGCAAGTTAAAAGCTAACACGATAGACGTCTAGCAAAGAGTTTCCAAACGTCTAATCCTGCTCCAAAAGCACTATAAAGAGTGTTTTGGATAAAAACCTATTGGGAAGGGTTCTAGGGTATTCCTATGGAACTCTAAGATGGAAAATGACATGAATGTGTGCATGTGTCCATCTAATCAAGGCATACACATATTCTACTAAATAAAGAGCAAAATACATAAAGAATAAAAATGCTTCATGATTCTTCATGGCTTCAATGATTCATTGCTCCATACCGTGAGTTCATTAACCCATCACCAATTGTTTTGTCTCCTCCTTGATATAATCAATGTTAATTATCTAGGACTAAAACACTTTGAGACATTAGTAACACATAATGTGGTGATCATCATCAAAACTATATTGTGCTTAATGGCCAATATTCAATAATCTCTCCTTTTTATTGATGACACCCATTATGAGAAAATAGACATTAAAATCATACTAATGCTCCTCCTACTTATATGCATACCAATTATTAACAATTCAAATGTCAATTATAAGTCACAATACAAAATATAATGCATCTAATCGGTAATATGTAAAAACAATGCTCAAAATACCAATTGTATTAATTTAAGAAGGAAGAAATACCAATTGTACCAAATGAAATCCAAGCATACATTTTTACATAATCAATTCTCTATCCTCCTTCTCATTGTCAAAAAGGTGGACTTGAATATACTATTCCCGTTGACATTAAAGTCTCTCCCCAATGATAACATGACAAAGACATGAGAGATAGAGATGTATGATACCAAATAAAAAAATTAAAGTGGGAATCAATTCACTATGCCTTGCCCCCTAGATCATAGAATATGTCAAAATTTGACTCTATGAATCAAATACAAATATAGAGACATGGGAATAAAATGTATCAATGCATTGATATATAAATATCAAGCATAGACAATGATACATGATATTATTGGAAAAATAATCATTCCAAGAATCAACAATGTCACGATGAAATTGAAACAATATCTAACAATATTTCAAAATATTTCAAAATCATCGAGGAGAGAAGAATATGTTTCAAAATAATTTTAAAAATTACATATAGCATAAAATCTCACCCTAGTCATTTACATGGGTAGACTATGAATAAATGACATAGAATCACATAGGTCCCATTTTCATTAAAATGTTTGAATTATTTTTTTTGGTACTTAATTATTTTTTCAAAAACATGAAAAACACACAAATGATTGGTATGCAAATAATATAAATAATCAAGCATAATACCCATGTAATCAAGCATATGTGTTGGAACCAAATCATTTGGGAACCAAACCCAAGAAGAGTTTGACTTCCTAGTATAATCACATGAGGTGATCACATCCATAACCAAGTTGTTGATGTAAATATCCCTTTATTGCACACTAACACGACTCATGGATGTCGTGGGCAAAGGTTTTGCCTTAGCAACATGGGTGGATGTGGTATTCATACGTGTAGAAATTTTTTTCTTTGCATGCAAGATATGATGGGCTTGCCTTTTTGCATAAAATGAAGCGTTATCATTTCCCTTACCACCTTGCGTTGTACATGCTTCTTTTGCATGTTGTTGTTATATAAGAAAGCATGGTGGTTCTTTTATTGTGTTTGGACAAATGGTCTTGTTTTTACACCAAAAAAATATGAAGAGCTTGGTGTAGATACCACGTTAGGCATAAATCCCAAACCCCCTCTATGCTTTACCGGATGTTGTTTTCCAAGCAAATCGTGGAGTGAATCCCTAGTACTAATGAAGATTTTGAGCTTACGGGATTCCTCTTCGCACTTCAACAAAATTTGTTGATTGCAAGATTCTAAGCTAATGTTTTGAACTTTCAATTCATCATTTAATTTTTTCAAATCCTTAACCCGAGAGACTAGTGTCACACACACACTAGTGCCACGGACATGCATAGATGTAGTAGCATTAACACTAGATGAATCAAGCTCATGCAATTTAAGGATATAATTATCAAATTTAGATTGCAATGAAGAGTAAGATTACATAAGTTTATTTATACTTTTGGCTATCTCATTATTGCGAGAGTTAAGTTCCTCATAGGGTAGCTTTGGCTCTTCCTCATCTTCATCTTCACTTGCGCTCGAGCTTGAGCTTGAGCATGCTTCATCGTCATCAAACACCATGAAAGCCACATGCTCGGTGGTTGTTATGGAGTTATCCGAAGCTTTCATGCCACCACCATCGATCGTAGAGGGGATGCCATTCTTCGTGTTGACCCTTTTTTCTACTTCCTCATTAGTTGAGCTAGAAGAAATCGCTTCATCCATCGCCATGAAGCACATATGAACCTCCTTATTCTTGATTCTACGATCCTTTTCTTCATTGCTAGAGCAATCAGACGACGATGAATCATCCCAAGTTCCAACTAAGGTCGGGTTCATCTTTTTCTTGTACTTGGCCTTGTAGTATTTCTTGCCTTTTGCCTTATATTTTCTCTCTTTTATTGGGGATTGGTAGAAATATGACATATTCCCAGACACTTATCACAAGTAACACAATTGTTAGAATTTCTCGTAAACTTTGACAAATCTTTACATTGAGCTTTCTTCATGAATTTCATGAGTTGTTGTGCAAGCTCCGCTATATCTCCATTGACCTCGCTCTTTTCATCATCTCCTTCATTCTCACATGAGACATATTTGAGCTTCTTCCTCCACTCAAACTTGTCTCCGTGGCCTTGAATACCATCCCCTTTGATTTTTGGCTTCTCATTTATCATGGGGATCTGAAGTTGCACGCATTCCTTCTTATGTTGAAGCCTCGCTTCATGTGTCATTAAATTCCTGATGTAATCCTCAACGGTATATGTGCTCCAGTCATTTGATTCCTTCATACTATTGGCCTTGGACTCCCATTCTGGTGTAATAGATGACAAGATCTTTGTCACTCTATCTTCCATCGATATGGCTTTTCCTAGAGCCTCAAGTGTGTTCACATCTCCGTGAACCATGTGAACATCCCTTTAATGTCTTCTCCTTCCTGCATCTTAAAAAGCTCATATTTAAATTGATAACACTAAATTTCAATTGTTTTACTTTCAAAGTTCCTTCGTGGGTGACTTGGAGAATATGCCAAATTTCATTTGCGGATTTGCACATTGAGATTCGATTGAATTCATTGGGATCCACGACGCACTATAAAGCCATCATTGCTTTGGCATTATACTTGATGTCATCCTTCGTCGGCTTCATTCTCTCCTTCGTGGGATTTGTGGTCCCCTTATATTCCTCCTTGGTAAAATCCTAATGATGTTGGCCTCCCAACCAAATCATCATCTTTTGCTTCCAATAGGTATAATTTGTGACATTGAAGAAGGGAGGTCTAGCGTTAGATTGTCCTTCTTCATGAAAGCTAGATGTAAGAGCCGATGCCATTGTTGCTAGAGTGCTTCAACCAAGCTCTGATACCAATTATAGGATATAAAAGATATCTACACTGCTAGGCAATACACACTTCATAGGGGTGAATAGTGTAATGGAAATTTTAAAGCTAATTAAACCATTCTAGCAAATGCGGAATTATAAAGCAAGATAATTATCAAATCCACAAGAGACAAGCACAATCACAAACAAAATGATATATCCTGGTTCAGTAAATGCCTACTTTATTCACACACACTCTTTCCAGAGTCTTGGAGATTTTACACTATCAAGCCTTTTCCAAGGCAACACAATACAAGTCACACTTTTCCAAGTGTCATACTCTTTTCCAAGAGCCT
This sequence comes from Scilla litardierei, assembly GCA_030789695.1. Taxonomy (NCBI): domain Eukaryota; kingdom Viridiplantae; phylum Streptophyta; class Magnoliopsida; order Asparagales; family Asparagaceae; genus Scilla; species Scilla litardierei. The sequence continues at coordinate 386,477,833 of CM061142.1, forward strand.
ATCTTTTTCAAGATAGCACATAATATCTTTTCCAAGATTGCAAACTCTATTCCAAAGGTATCACATCTCTTTTCAGAGAGAACACTTCCAAAATCCGAAATCTAGGTTTCACAAATGAAACAAAATACGAAAATACAATCTTTCTATTGCCTTGATTAAATGTACTTATCAAGTGAAGCGCAGAGGCAATGAAGATTGATTGTCCAAGTGCTAGATTAAGCTTTATGCACTTGTGTACTTCCTTTGAGCTTTGGAGTTCAATGTAACATCAAAGAAGCTCTAAGGGAGAAAGAGAGATTTGAAGAGATGAATCTTTGCACTTGGTTTTGGTTAACAAATTGATCTATTTTCTGTGTGTATTGGTACCAAAAACTCCCTCACATTTGTGCTTAAATACTCCCTCAATCGTGCACAAAAACCAAGAAAACTGCCCAGAAAAATCACAGTCTAATAGCTATAAATGGGCAGAATTCCTAGTCATCAGACGTCTTGAGAAGGGTTACCAGACGACTGATAAACGGGTTAGTTATCTGGTCATCCTTCTTCAGACAGCTGAAGAGTGAGTTGGTTAAGGAACAAATGAAGAACCAACTCCAAGTAATCAGACGTGTGAAGAACACTTGTCAGACTGCTAATGCACTGTTCAGTCATCTGATATACCTTCTTTAGACAGCTGGGCATAAGTGGGTGAGAAAGATAGAGAGCTCACGAAAACTAACACCCATTGTTCAATTATCTAGAGTTCACCAGTCAGACGTCTGATCCACTGTTCAGACGTCTGGCTAATGAGCTTCAGGCAGCTGAACCAATGCTGTGTCTAGCAAGTTAAAAGTTGAGACGCTAGACATCTGGTGAACAGTTTCCAGATGTCTGATCCTGCTCTAAAAGCATAATAAAAAGTGTTTTGGGCAAAAAATCTATTGGGATGTGTGCTAGGATATTCGTACGGAACTCTAAGATGGAAAATGACATGAATGTGTGTGTTTATCCATCTAATCAAGGCATACAAGTATTCTACTAAATAAAGAGAAAAATACATATAGAATAAAAACTGATTTATAATATGCTTATTGATTCTTCATGGCTTCAATGGATCCATTGCTCCATGCCTTGAGTTCATCAACCCATCACCAATTGTTTTGTCTTCTCGATATAATCAATGTTAATTATCTGAGACTAAAACACTTTGAGACATTAGTAACACATAATGTGGTGATGATCATCAAAACTATATTGGGCTTAATGGTCAATATCCAACAACTCTATTGTAGGGAGATGAATTTTGCAAATTTTCTTTGTGGATTGAAGATTGAAGACTATGACGTTCCAATTCCTTCATCAATTAACAAGTTATCTCTTCCCTTTTCTCTTTATTTGATGATGCCTAATACTATTTGCATGATTGTTCTTGACATTTTTAGTGAATAATGCTCTTGACTAGGGTTGAGTTGAGCCCTATTTTGGATTGAATCATGAATTTATATCTGTTTTTCCCAAATTATTGAACTTTATGTTAAGGTTTTGTTATGATGTGTTTATTATCAATTTTGCTCATGATTTGTTGTTAAATCTAAACCACAACGAAAGTTGGGGGTTTGATTTGATGAATATTGAGTGCTAAATTTATTTCTACTTATTTGATATTATCATTGAAAGTTGGATCTTAAATTAGAGATCCTTGATATTGATTAGAGTTCTCCCATGAAAATAGGTGAGAATGAAGGTTGGGAAATATTTATTGTTGATTATTAATGCATCTATCATGTTTTGATTACCATGAAAATAGGTATCATATCATGATAGGTAGGTCTTTTACACTTCGACAGAAGGTTTTAGGTATTTATATAATGAACAATAAGCTCACCAAGCATTAGTTCAATGATTTGATTTCGGGATCATATTTTTACCTAATTCATGATAGTGGGGATACTTAACTCTAGCATTTTCTCTTATTGATATTCTTCCTAATTACCATCCCGTCATTTGATTGGAATTCGCAAAGCTAACTCATAATCTGAAATTGGCTGGTACTCAATCAGTAACCTCCATAAGATCGATCTGTTTGTACTACGATAACCCGTACGCTTGTGATAATTTGTAACTCATCATGTTTTTGGCTCAGTTGCTGGGAAGGTTAATAGATTGATATTAGCTTCATTTAGATTTGATAGACAATGTTTTCTTTTTATTTTATGCTTTCTTTTTGCTATTCTTCTTATTTTGCTAACAATCATCTCCTGGTTATTCTTTTCCTTGTATGAGTAGGCGAACTAAGAGTTTCGAACAATTAATTCCCTTTGATCTTAAGATCAAAGCCACTGCAAGGAGATTGAACACTAAGATAAGAAGGAAGTTGAGACAAGAAAGGATGGCAGGGGAAGGCGATGCTACCAAATCTCTCATGGACTTTTCTATGCCATACAACGGTCATACATTGAGTATTTCTCGACCAACAGTCCAAGTCATAAATTTGGTGTTGAAGACCGGGCTTATATTGTTCGTCTAGCAAGACAAATTTGGTGGATCACCCATGGAGAACTCAAACGATCACCTTAACACTTTCTTGGAGAAGTGTGACACGATCAAGATTAATAGTGTCGCCGATGATGCTATCAGATTGAGATTGTTCCCATTTTCATCGAGGGACAAGGATAAGGTGTGGCTTAAGGGCAATGAACCTAATGCTTTCACTACATGGGATGCTCTATCCAAGGCCTTTCTCACCAAGTTCTTTCCTCGTGGGAAAATTGTGAAGCTTCGGAATGAGATCACATCCTTTATGCAGTTTGATCAAGAGTCTTTGTATGAAGCTTGAGAGAGATACAAAGAGATTTAGAGGTAGTGTCTGGAGTTCCTGAGTGGCATCTTATTCAGACTTTCTACAATGGTCTGAAGCAAGAGGTCAAGGTATCTATTGATGATGTAGCTGGAGGTGTGATAATGACTAAGAATCCTAAAGCGGCTAAGGCATTATTGGAAGAGATGACCTCCAACAACTACCATTGGAGTAGTGAGAGGGCCGTGTCTAAGAATGGAGGTAAGCTGGATGTTGATGATGTAACATTGCCTGCTAGTTAATTTGATGCCTTGTCACATCAGATTGCTCAGATGGGAGTTTGAGCAATTATTTCTAGTCCACTGGTTGTGGCAAGTTGTGAAGTTTGTGGTGTGCAAGGGCATTCCTCCAGTGCATGTCAGTTCAACACTTTATACAACAACCAGAGGCCGCCCAATAATCCTTATTCCAACACCTTCAGCCCTGGTTGAAAGTATCATCCTAACTTCTCTTATCGAAACACAAGGATTAAGTATTGAGCAAGCTAACACTTTATACAACAACCAGAGGCCGCCCAATAATCCTTATTCCAACACCTTCAGCCCTGGTTGGAAGTATCATCCTAACTTCTCTTATCGAAACACAAACCCCCAACAACCTCCACCAAACTACAACCAACCACCTAGATTCCAAGCTAAGCCCTAGACACAGATTCCACCACCACCACCACCACCACCACCACAAAAATCCACCTAGAGACTCTCATGGAAAACTTCATAGTGACCCAAGGGCAAAAGAATGATTACTTCCATAACTCAATCCAACAAATAAACTCTAGGCTTGATTCCGTTACCTCCCACAACTAGTTGATCGAAACCCAACTTGCATAGCTTACTCATCAAGTGAGTCAGATATCTAAGCCTTAGTGCCAACTATAAGGGAAACTTGAACAGAATCCTAAGGGTCAGATCAATGCAGTTGTACTGAGGAGTGCGAAATAACTTGAGGAACTGGTTAGAAGGGAACCTACAACTGTTGAAACTAAGGAAGCAGAAATTCTGGTTGAGGTAGAGCCATCACCTCCAGTGGAGGATGTTAGTGAGGGTGATACAGTTGAGAAGACAGACAAGGAAGTTTCTTCTGAACCTTTTAGAGTCTACACACCATCGGTTCCATTACCTCAGCAGTTGGCTAAGGCAAATCTTGAGAAAAATACGGGAATTTCATGGAAATTCTGAAGACACTGAATATCAACATTCCGTTCCTAGAGGTCATATCTGAGATTCCTTCTTATGCAAAGTTTCTTTAGAACTTATTGTCTAACAAGAAGAAGGTTATGGTGGTATTGTCTGAAGAATGTAGTGCCATCCTGCAAAATAAGCATCCTGAGAAGTTAGAAGATCCTGACAGTTTCTCTATCCCCTACTCAATTGGGAACGTATTTATTTTGAGAGCATTATGTGACCTTGTGGCAAGTGTGAGTCTCATGTCAATATCCATCTGCAAGAAGCTTCAATATGTGAACTCAAGCCGATATTGATCTCACTCAAGTTGGCAGAATGATCAGTCAAGTACCCCCTTGGAATCTTAGAGGATGTTCTTCTCCAAGTGGGTAAGCTAGTGATTCCATGTGATTTTGTTGTGATGGATATGGCTGAGGACTCTCAGATCCCAATCATTCTGGGAAAACCATTTCTAGCTATTGTTAGTGCCATGATTAATGTAAAGAGTGGAAAGCTCTCTCTAAATGTAGGAAATGATAAGGTGGAGTTTGAGCTACATAAATCCATCGGGATGCCTTCCACAAGTGATGCCTGCTACTGGATCGATGTATTGGAGAAATTGATTGAGGAGAGATCTTTGGAGAGCACCTTTTCTGACTCACTACAAAGATGTCACTCCGTTAATCCAGGTTTTGAGCATGATACAGAAGCTATGGCTTACTTGAGAGCACTTGATAAAGTTGTAGCTTACTCTGATGATGGATTTTGTTTGGAAACATTGCTACTGGAGGCAGTGAAAAAGGAGAGTACTACGCCTCTTTAGGAAGCTGAGATGAGAGAGGATGAGCAGCAAGCCAAACCTCATGAGACCTTTCGGGGAGTTTTCCAACATAGTCATGAAGTTTAAATTCATTCATTTTTTGATGATTATGTTTGGGAAACTTTTATTGTAGGGAAAGCGTCCCCATCCATCTATAACACAATCCATCTCCCGTAGGACATATGTGTACACTTTGTGGAGATGCTATAGATTGTGTTACTGGCAATCATGGCCACGAGTGGAGGGAGAGCATTGGCAGAGGAAAGAAGGAAACCACTCGATCATGTTCATCTACCACTGGACTTCCGTGATCTGCCTAATGCCTAATGGTTATGTGAGTCGAGCTCATGATACTAAACAAGTGCTTCTTGTGAGGCAACACAAATTTTAGTTTAAATTTTTATTTATTTTTTATTTTATTTTATTTAAAAAATATGTGAAGATGTCTGACATGCTGTTTTATTGACTCAGGTGATGATGCATAATCATGCTCCAGGTAGCACGGTCATGCTAAGATGGCAACAGAGGATGACCACAGGAAAATGAACCTGCATGATCGTGTCAAGCTTTAGCACGATCATGTTAGTTAGGCAGGGAGAAGATCAGTCTTGGAAATAATTTGACACAACCGTGCCAAAACGGGCACGATCGTGTCGCCTCAAATCGACAGTTTTAAACCCAAATTTCACCCTTGTTTTTCATTCATTCCCTTACTCAACTCCACAAACACTCCCTCAACTACACAAAACCCTCTCCCTCTCCCCTTCTCCCCTCACCACACTCTCAAATTCTCACCAAATCCATCCTTCCACTCCACTCCTCTCCTTACCAATCCAACTTCTTCCTCTTTCCACAAACCCCTAACTCTAGCCATAAAACCCTTACAAGCTTGGGCAAAATTTGGGAAAGAAAGGGATTTTCTTGGCAATTTTTGGCATGGCACCAACATCAAGCACAAGTTGGGGTGGAGATTGTGCATGATTTTTGCAGCAAGCTTCCACGAAACTTAGGTAAACTTGCTCCTTTCTCTTCCATTTCAATTTTTTGCCCATAGTTTGAAATCTTGCCTATTTGCATGCTATTGTGGTGATTTCTCCTTGTGGATCATTATATTGGTGGCATGGTTTGTTGGTATTTATCTTGAGAGCCTATTCTTTCATAATGTCATCCCGACCTAAGCAAACTGCCTCCAAAGCATTCACCTCTAGCTCTAGACCTCGAAGGACTGTCAAACCCTCCCCTCCTCATGTCCCCCTTTACCATGGACACCATGGGAAGTATATTTAAGGACGTTGACCAACACACATCTTTTGAGTCCCTCTCTTGTCGCTCCATCTATGTGACGAAGTTTTCCAGTATTCCCACCTTGCAGCACCATGGGGTGCTTGAGGGTGTCCACTCATTATATGACAATGTGGGGGTGGTGTACCTTTCTGTCATATGGAGCCCACACCTACAAACGCCTAACTCTAGAATTTCTCAGCTCCCTCCACCTACTACACTCTACCATTTGTTTCTGCCCGATGAATGTGGATAAGGAACTCTCTTTACATAGCCTTTATCAGATATTCGGATGGCCCACTGGTGGCACTATTTGTTCCACGACCGCTACCCTAAGGATTACAACGAGGGCACCTTCCGATGTTCCATTACAGGTTCCACGAGTTATGACCCAAGAGGGGCCAATGCATCCTCCCTTGTTCATCCCTGTCTTTGCCTCCCCTATAAGATCTGTGCCTGCACCTTTTTCAGTAGGTTGGACACCGACACGGTGCCTCACAACGAGCTTTTCATTCTCTGGGCAATGATGAAACCACAGTTCTGCAAAGAAATTGAAACACTTGGCTTGCAAGTGCCCATTGATACATCTTCTTAGCTCATTGCTAGATTTCTTAAGGCGAGTGAATCCACATCAAGCGACATTTGATGTAGGAGCCTAATCACCTTGATCGTACACATGCCCCCTTTAGCTTGACATCCCGGCCGATATGGAAGAGGACGATGTATTCCTGGTTGATATGGAAAAGGATGATGTATCCCCGCCCTCGACATCTCCGCTCTTTCCCACATGTTCATGATTCGGGCTCGAGGTGATGGTCATTATTTTTGGCTCTACAGGTCCAATCACATTGAGTACACCATCTTTCCTAACCCTGAGAAGACCCAGATCACTAAAGCCACATATTCTTAGTTGTTCCTGTCTGACATTGATAAGCCCAATCATGAAAATGTTCCACCTGCGAAGCCAGTCAGGGGTGGTGATGGAGCTGGGCCCTCTGCTCCTCACATACCACATGATTTCATGAGTTGTTTCATATCCTTAGAGGGTACAGTGCATAAAATGCACCTCATGATGTCTGCCATGTACCAGTGGCACATCAGTGAGGGCCACTTCCTAGACACCCAAACACTCCAGCCGCCACCGAACAGTGGCAATCATTGAGTTCTTCATCCTCCCCCCTCATTTATGTCCTTATTTTCCATTTTATATCGCATTGAGGACAATGCTGGATTCTAGCTCTAGGGAGTTGCATCTTATTTCCATTCATATTAGTTGTATTTAGTCTCATTTTTATCTTTATTTTACTTCTCATCCATTGCTTATAGGTTAGCGTGCATCTAAAAAAATGAAGAATCCCTTTTATGCTTAATGTATATGCATTTTAATTTAGAATAATACGTTCTATTCAAACTCTTGAAGTTATGATTGGCATGCTCTTATTGTTTTTCTTCGTGAAATCACTTTTTATATGTCATTTGTGAAAGTAGTGCATAATTCCATGAGTTTGTCTTCAAGATGGTTTAGATTAGTCTTGTGCCAATCATTATGATGCATAAGTCATGGTTGAACCAATTGAGTAGAATATGTTTCAATTTGATGGGATTTAGCTGTAGACATGTGCTTGGTTTATGTCTAAGTCGTGGTTGGTTGATGTATTGAATCATGGAAAGAATACAAAAATGATAAAATGAAAGAAAATAATAAAGTGCACTATTCTTCTAGTTTTGTTGAGTAGCCGGATCCTTGTGCCTCTAGAAGCATTGTGGGATTCACGTCGAAAGATAAATTTTAGAAGAGTGCATGAGAAAAGAATAAATGAAGCCTAAGTGGTTCTAGTTAGTAGGCCTAAGAGGTCCTTCTTGGCCTAATACCTTAAAATCGTCTAATTTGGGAGTTATTGACCGAAAACTCGCTATATGGACTATTCTAAGTTTCATTAAAAAAAGAGAGAGACAGAAAGAATAAGCATGAGTCATATTTCCAACCTTCACAAGTTAGGAAAAACCAAGTGTTATTGTGGTCAAGTTTTTGAGAATTGAGATATTATGATACACTATTGTGTTTTAATCTCAACAAATGCAAAGCATTGGTTGCCACCTAGTTAATTTGAGCTGAATTGGAGTATTGTTCTTGGATTTGTTCTTTTTCAGGAGTGTGTATATTGAATTTTGATCATGAAGAAATTTTTTTCAACGCCATGAACAATGAATGGAGTTTGACGCAATCTAAATTTATCGCTTATCTTGCTAGGGATTCAGTAATTTCTTCCTATGTTTCATGTATCTCTTTGTCATCCTTGAGGACAAGGAAGAGTTTAGCTTGGGGGATTTTGTTAAGTGCATATTTTGTTGAATTTTAGTGTGGTTGTGCTAGGGATTTTAATGATTTTAGATTTGATTTTCTATGAATTTTTGGATTTTTTGTTGTTATATCTTACTCTCACAGTGTGTCTTGTGGTGTTTGTGCGTTTTAGGTACAAATCTAGCTATTTGGAGCTATGGAGCGATCGATGCGGGGTAAAAAAATGAAGAATTGAAGTGAAAAGCGGATGACACAATCGTGTAAAGATGAGCCAAGGGGAAACATGATCGTGCAATGACGGCAGACGCAGCTGGACCAGTGGCATAGTAATGCCAACTCAGTACAAAGTTGGCACGGTGGTGAGAGATTAGAAGAAATTCACCAGTACAATGACATGATCATGTCAGATTCTGTACTGGGTTGGCACGATCATGCTAGTCAAGTAGAGATACTGCACAACACAGTGACACAATCGTGCCAGATACGACATGACCGTGCCGATATCGCATACATGGGTTTTAGACTGTTTTGAAAGCTCAATCGATTTGGAACTCTTTGGGGGGTATAAATACACGTTTGTAAAGTTGAAAACACGTGTTTTTTTCTAGGTTTTCATTTGGTTATTTCTTGTGGAAACTCTATTGTGGGGAGATACTTTTTGCACTTTTCTTTGTGGATTGAAGATTAAAGCTTTGAAGTTCCAATTCCTTCATCAATTAACAAGTCATCTCTTCCATTTTCTCTTTATTTGATGATGCTTTATACTATTCGCATGATTGGTCTTGATACGTTTAGAGAGTAGTTCACTTGTCTAGGGTTGAGTTGAAACATATCATGGATTGAATTATGAATTGAGCTCTATTTTTCCCAAATTATTGAACTTTATGTAAGGGTTTTGTCATGGATGTGTTTATTATCCATTTTGCACTTGATTTGATGTTAAATCTAAACCATCAACGAAAGTTGGGGTTTTGATTTGATTACTATTGAATGCTAAATTGATTTATACTCATTTGAGATTATCAATGAAAGTTGGATCTTAAATTAGAGATCCTTGATATTGATTGGAGTTCTCACATGAAAATAGGTTAGAACAAAGGTAGGGAAATATTTATTGTTGATTATTAATGCATCTATCATGTTTTGATTACCATGAAAATAGGCATCGTCTCATGATAGGTAGGTTTTTTACAGTTCGACAGAAGGTTTTAGGTATTGATATAAGGAACAATAATCTCAACCAAGTATTAGTTCAATGATTTGATTTTGGGATCATATTTTACCCAATTCATGATAGCGGGGATACTTAACTCTAGCATTTTCTTTTATTGATATTCTTCCTTACTACCATCCCGTCACTTGATTAGAATTCGTGTAGCTAACTCATAATCTGAATTTGGCTGGTACTCAATCATTAACCTCCCTGAGATCGACCCATTTGTGCTACGATAACCCATACACTTGCTGTAATTTATAAACTCAACACAAACATAATAATAACATGTTGAACAATAAATATTCCTTTGTAGCGATTTATTATTCACATGTAAAACCAAATAATCATCACTTGTTTGTTGTCACACGTGCACATGTAATTATATTAACTATTGATCTTCCTTTCGGCCTTGAATATTCACATGCAATACATGCACACAACCTTTTTATATTTCAAAATAAAATTAATTTACACAAGAGAGACTGCTTTGTTGATATGTTCTTTCAATTAATACATACATACATACATATACATATATAAATTGCACAAACTTTGATCTTTAAAAGAGAAAAATTATATCATTTTTTATTTTCTTCTTTTCCTATTTATTTTCTCTTTATTGTTGTTATTACGGGCAGAGGCCTGCAGCTGCTCTTTCCTTCCACGGGCCCAATTGGGCCTGTGTAAAAGCCTATAGCGATGGGCCAGTGGCCACCACCCTTCCTTTAATTAATTAATTTATTTGTGAATCTTTACCGCGGGCTAGAGCTGGCAGCCATATTTGGCTCCTTTACTACGGGCCGAAGCATGCATCCCTGATTGGGCTTATTTGTTGTGGTACGAAGCCTGCAGCCCTGATTGGGTTTTATTTCGTTGGGATGGAACCTGTAGCTTTGACTTAGGGCATGCAGATAACTATATACATACATCAATACATACAAATACATATACACATGCAAATACTTTAATTTAAATTTCAATTAATTTGATCTGTAAACGAAGAAATAATTTCTTTGTCCTTTTCTTTCTTTTCACATTTTTTTCCTTTATTGATGTTATTACGGGCCGAAGCCCGCAGCTCCTCTTCCCTTCCACAGTCCCAATCGGGCCTGTGTAAAGGCCTAGGGCAGTGACCCAGTGGCCGCCACCCTTCCTATTAGTTATTTCTTTATTTGTGAATCTTTGCTACGGGATGAAACTGGCAGCCATATTTGGCTCCTTTACTATGAGATGAAGCCTGCAGCCCTGATTGGGTTTCTTTGTTGTGGGATGAAGCTTGCAGCCCTGATTGGGCTTCTTTGTTGTGGGACGAAGCTTGCAGCCCTGATTGGGTTTCTTTCTGTAGGCCAGAAACTATAGCTTTGACTTATGCTAGGTAGCCAACGATATTCGCCTCTTTGGGGATCATACGGCCGTTTGGTCGTCGCCCCTCCTTTGCAATAGCCAGATGGGCGCCCTCCAGAATAAGCCTATTTTTTTAAATACATGATGCATGCATGCATACTACATACATACTACATATATTGATCCGAAGATTATTTTAAATTAAATCTCAATGATCCAATATGAAAAAGCTTTGATACGTACCAATTATTGTACGATGAAAACCATCACTAAACTAACAAAAAAATCATATTAAACCCATTGAGAATATACTGAAAATATACAAAAGCTATCTGAATCCATGGTGATTAATTCCCTTGATCCGTGCGGTGGGCCTTCCAGATCAACACAAATTTCCTGTAGAATTCTTTTAATTCTCTTTGTACTCTATAACTGACAATGGGATGTCAGAATAGAAAATCTTCGTTCATATGATCCGGGGACGATAACCACTATATATCGACAACAATCCTATTATATTTTGGTATTTCTATTTTAGCCCATCATAAAATAGAAATTACCCTTTATGTCTCTACACATTAAAGGCACACACACGCACACACACAATTAGATACATTAAATCTCTGTTGCGGGTCAGATATGCACACAATGAAATTTGTTCATGGTGGGAATCATGAGTACAATGATTTACAAGTTTTTGGACAATGGCGAGTTAGCACGACTCAAAGCACGCTTCAGGGATGAAGGGTCCAAGGTCACCTGGAGATCGCCTAAAGGTCGCCTGCTCCCATTAGCTTAAGCGAGCTCCCTGTGAGGATTAACAACCAGTCAGAAAGGCAAGGCTGGCTGTCAGTGTGTAGCCTCTCCGATGCCGAAGTCAGTTAGTGACGTAAAATGTAGGCACCGGGCATACTTGGCGACCTTAAGACAGATCGACAAAGTGTGGCAGGCTTATAAGGAAGGCGCAGATATGTGGAAGATATCTGACCTTGTGTATTGGATTGAGTTAGAAGATTTTACTGACCAACCCCCTCTATGGAGGCATGCATGGGGTATTTATAGGGCTGAGAGGCGGTTGCCCACCGTCTTGTCAGCTGTCAAATTATCCCATCTGGCACTCGAGTGCTGAGGCAGTGTCAAGAATATTTACCACAATAATGGTGTCAGGCGGTGTCAGGAACATTAATGAGATGCGAATGGCGGCCATAAGTTCTTGTCGTTAACCTCTGGCATTAATGGAGAGTAGGCGAGCCTACGTCACCCTGTGAGAGATATTTATGCTTGGTCACCCTCAGGGACAAGCCATAGATCGACGATTAAGCTTGGATCCTCCAAACGATGCTTCTTGTTGAGGGTGGGCAAACTTGTCCTCGGCATGGCGAGCTTAGAGGTCGCACCGGTGGGCATCTTAGTTGTTCTTGGAGGCGAGCTTGAGTCGGGGCGAGGTGAGCTGCTCTAAGTCGAGGCGATCTTCAGCTCGACAAGTGCCCTATCAGGAGAGTTGGTGAGGTGGCTGCTTGGGCCCCCAGTGCATATGGGCCTTAACTTCATAGGCCGGCCTTTAGGGCGTAACAATTGCCCCTGTCATTCAAGCTCGACGTGGCCAGCCCAGCTCCAGCTTGGATGACGAATCACATTTCCCCCAGACGAAGGCAGGTCACTGATCGCTCCGGGACGTGACCCAAAAGAAAGGTTGTAGTTTTACCGCAAGTGCACGGTGTAGCAGCGAGCGGGATATCGAACACAGGGAGGACGAATGACTGTGCTTGCTCCGATCAACCTGGCTATTTAAGAAGAGAAATTTGCCTTTGGCGATCCTGTCACAATCGTCAGACAAATGTGCGAAATATCAAATCAAATAAAGAACGTCTAGGGAATGGGGAATCCCCGCTACACACCGTACTTCATAATTGTGGTTCATCGGTATCAAAATTGCTAGAATGAGAATTCGGATGAACTAGTTGCAACTGAATGTAGAACCAAGCTCACGCTCTCGCGCTGTTGCCGGTCTATAGCTATCCTAGGGTCGGGTCCAATCTCTTGCAAACCCTACCCTAGGGAAGCTAGCATTAGGATCAACGATATAGATTAGGATTAGGATAGTTCCTACCCGTCCAATCTCTTGCAAACGGGTATCGGTATAGAATTGCAACCGGGAATCCTAGTATCGGTCCAATCTCTTGCAAACCGATACTTCGAAAAATCCGACTCCAACCCAATTCGGATTTCTAGGGCTTCCTATCAAATTGGGATCCAATCTCTTGCAAATCCCAATTGATATGAATACCTAGCAATCCGTAGTAAATCGATCCCGATCTAATCTCTAATAGCAATTCTAGCTCAATTTCTACCAATTCATCACAAATATGAAAGTGGGCTTGTAGGGTTCATCCCCACGCCCCAAGACGTGGAGACTACTCACAAATCATAGCAAGATCACAAAAATAATCGTTGAGATAAGCAATAGAATTCATCACAACAATGATATAAACAATAAAAATAGAATTTTTAAGGAAAAGAGATGCAAACCAATGTAGTTCTTCAATTAATCCAACAAAAATCCAAGTTTTGCTCCTTCTCCAATCACAAGAATAAAGCTAAAAAAACTAATCTAAAAAGCTGCAAAAAATCTAAGAGAGAGCCCCCAAAACTAGGGTAAAAACAGGGTTTAAATAGCCCCAAAAATCGTCCAAAAATTGTGACCAAAATGCCCCTGCACAGCCTGTTTTCCGCAGTTTTCGCTACAGGCAGCGCATCGCACTCGGCCGAGTGACAAAAGTCGCTCGGCCGAGTGAGAAACCCTGTAATTTTCCAGTAAGTCAGGGCCTTCAGGGGTCTCTACTTCGGGGGCGGCTCGGCTGAGTGAGTTGTCGTCACTCGGCCGATGACTTCATGATACTCGGGCGGACGGGATAATCCACTCGGCCGAGTGGGTCTTCTGAAGTTCAGGCAGCCGAAAAACAGTAACTTGGATGTTTTGGAGGGGCTTCGTCTGGGCGCCACTCGGGCGGACGTGGTATCGTCACTCGGCCGATGTGGTCTTCGGTGCTCGGCCGAGTGCACATAGAAATCGTGTCTGAACTGGTCGGCCGAGCAGTGTCTCGCTGGTCGGCCGAGTGGCTCCTCCACTCGGCCGAGTGGGACACAAAAAATGCCCAATCTGCTTGTTTTGGCCTACTCGTCGCTCCTGCGACGTTCATTCTTCTTCCGCTCCTCTCCAATCAGCAAAATACCCCTCGGGGAGGTCGTCGGTGGCCGTCTAGAGTAAGCACATCTCGAGATCACTCCAAATCGCGCCAAATCACCTGAAATGCGACAAAAACAACAAATCGTGAAAAGTATCGCAATATCGTTGATATATCGTGAAAAACATGATTTGGGCGATCTAAATGGCATGCAAACATGCGGAATAAAGGTGTAAAATAAGGAGTGATCAAAATCCCCCAAGCTTGCCTCTTACTCGTCCTCGAGGAAGATAAGTAAAAGGCGAACCCGGTGGATTCGGAAAACGAAAACGGCGAAAAACGGAAAAAGAAAAACGAAGAAGAGTGAAAGCGAAATAAAACAAAGAAGAAAGAAAGAAGCGAAGAGGTAGGATACTAGATCATTTTCTCAGGACGTGGGTTTCACTTACTCATATAGCATGCACTGAATGGAAAATACATGTCAAAGAATTTTATTTCGATATCATAGTATAATAGTGCAAACAGAAATAGAAAACCCACGAACAACGATACAATCATGAAAAACGGAATAATTTTAAAATTAACATCGTCTGAATCATTTAAAGCGGTATACAAATCACAGATCACACACTTTTCAATTGAACGCTTTCTATCAGGAGTATAAGAGTATCACACTATAGAATAGAGAGAATAGAAAAGTATGGATATCATGAAATGAGTGCTAGGCTTAGATTTCTGGATTTCGTAAAACTAAAATAATCTCACCGAGTATAGAATATTACTTAGCCTAGGTTGTCGTGCGATGTCAAGTAGTCACTCTCTCACACATCAACGGATCCCCTCCCCCAAGCTTATCTATAAGCGTGGTGGCATAAAAAATATTTACATCCCCATTTTTATATATAGCTCCAAAGGTAATAAGAAGAAAGAAGAAAGAAAGAAAGTGAGATGTGATCTTTTATTGAGGATTTTTCCTCTTTTCTTTTTTTTTCTTCTTTTTTTTTGCAATAGGCAATATATACACAATGATCCCAACTCAAAGAGAGATAATGATATACAAGAATGTTTTTCTCTCTTTTATTATATTTTTTTTGAATAAGAAAATTGGAGCTAGGAATTAATAGCGGGGGAAATGCCATAAAATAGAATCGCTAAGGGGAGATTCACCAATGATTTTAAAGGTAGAGAAATGATGTTCAGGATTTGTGGAGAAAGAAATATATATAACTCTCGGTTCACTCTATAAGACATGCACGACAACTTCAGCAGGGTAATCTAATCTACTCAGTTTCGATCACAAAAAAGCTAACTAATCCAGATATATCATAGCTAACATCATTCAATCATCCTGAAGTGAAGTGTACAATTCATGCATATAGAAGTGATATAGGAAAAGAAAGTCAGTACTCCAGATATAAGCATTCAATGCGTGAATCTGGGTGTGTTTTCTGTGGTAGCATACATATGAATATTCAGGCTCAGCTAATAATAACATTTCATCCATTTTCATGCAGAAAAAGGTGTGGGTTACTATTCCTAAATGCAAGGCAAGTCATAGCATATGATATCTAAAATAAAACCTAAGACATGACAAATATAGCATGCATATAGAATAAGCTAAATCCAACGTCATCATCATCATAGAAAAGTCATCTCTAGCATGAGATGAAAAAGAAAGAAATAAAGATAAAGGAAAAATAAAACTATGCAATGCGGCACACAGGAAAATAAGAAAAACGTGATGCATGGCAAAATAAAAGAAAAATGATGAAAAATAAGTGCAAAAGCGAAAAAATGGTGTGAAAACTAAAAATAAAGGTGGCAAATCGAAAAAGAACGTGAGAACTCACTCCCCCAAGCTAAATGGCACAGTGTCCTCAATGTGCAAAGTGTAGCACACGAGGAGACAAGAAATGTGAGGGGCAGGTGAGGATGCATGCATGATAAAAATAAAAAGAAAAATAAAGAAATGAAAATATGATGCGGACATGATGCATGCGCAGATAGGAGTGATACAGATATATAAGTGGCACTAAAATCTCTCACTCTCTCCCAAAAAAGATATATAAAGATGGTCGACATGAGAATCCCAAAATAAGTGAGGGGAGGGGGGGTGGACAAAAGTGCAACGGGACCCAGCGGAAACGGGCAGCACAACGGCAGGAATAAACCAAGGCATCAAGGGTGCCTAAGAAGGTGGCGCTGCACCGTCTCCGTCCCGAGGCGGAGGTGGTGGTGGTGGTGGGAGCTGCTGAGCTAGGGTGGGTGTGGAAGCGGTGGCAGGTCGGGTGTGTGTGGAAGTGTGGGCGGGAACCTGCTGGGTGGGTGGGGGTACGCGTGGGAGACGCTCCAAGACCTGTGTAAGGCAGTAGTGAATCTGAGGGATCAGGTCGAAGCGTCCAGCCATCACAGAGACGGTGGAGGACAGGGTCCTAAGGTCACCTCTAAGACCACTCACCGCCAACTCAAGAGCACGTATGCTCTGCAGTACAGTGTCGGGCGGGGGTGGTGCAGAGGGACGCACCGGTCTAGGCTGTGCAGGGCGAGGCTGGCGTACGCGAGTAGAGTATGTAACGGGCTCAGCAGGGAAGGGGACAAAAGGTGCCGTGCCTGCAAATGTGGGCCTGGCCTCAGTGTGAGGCCGGGACACCGGCTGGTGAGAAGTGGAGGCAGCGGCAGCGAAAGAAGTGTGCAAAAGTGGCAGCGAGGCGGCCAGAGAGGTCAGTGGCACAGAAGTGTGGACAGACGCCACGACACTCTCGGGAAATACAGCGGCAGTGGAGACAGAGGGCTCTCCGCACTCGACTACGGTCGGCGGGCGCTCGGGTGGGGCAGAGGAAATCGGCTCAGCAGACAGAGGGCCAGTGGTGGTAATGGGTGCGGAGGTGGTGGAAGTGGTGACAGCCGCGGAAGTGGTGGAGGTGGTGGAAGTGGGCTCAGCTGAGGTACTCGTGACACTGACAGAAGTGGGGACAGAGGTGTCAGGAGCAGCGGAAACATCTGGTATGGGCTGAGGGGCCACTGGGTCAACAGGGTCGGCAGCAGGCTCGGCAGGGTGTGCAGCAGGGTCTGCGGGGGCAGCCTGGGCAGCGTGGGCAGCGTGGGCCTGCTCGGCCTCCTCGGCCTCGAGCACGTAGGCAGCGGGGATGAAAACATCCATCGCAGGGAGCCAGTCGACGTGGGCTGGTGCAATCTGAGTCCGAGCAGGGCTCGGGAGAATCATGTAGTCGGCATCGTAAGGGCCGTGCAACCAGACCCAGTGACGCTCACCATGCGGACGAAGCATCTTCATCCGGGCCATAACGTCTATCGACAGAGAAGTGGGGCCCGGGACCCGTCGCAAGTCGGCATGTAGGTCCTCGCCGGTCATCATGGTAAGCAAGGTGATCAGACCGCCGCAGCATATCGGTGAGCGAGCGCCCACCGATACAATGATGCGGTCTAAAAACCAAGCCGCAATATCGATCACGACGGCGGGGACAAGCTCGTCTCCATCCCTAGATAGAGCTCTGGGACGTGTCATCGCATAGAGCATGTAGAGCTCTGGCGTAGACATCGTGCCCGGCTCATATCTGGCCAAAAATGTGGTCGCCATGAGGCGCTGGGCTATGCGGAGGCAGGGGTGGACAATGGCCGAGGCCTTGGCCCTACTAGGGTCAAAGGCAGCGTGGTGGCCCGTAATCCGGGCCCAGAAGGCACCGGCGTCGAAGGAAGGTGGGGGGATATGGGTGGGGCCGTAACCGCGATCGGCTCCGGGGACAGCGGGCCACGAGAAGAATGCTCTCATCATATCGAGAGTGACCTGGCACTCTCGGTCCATGAACCGAAACGAGCATCCCTCGTCGGTCCGGGCGATCGAACTCAGAACTTCAAGTGTCGGGCGGGTGAACGTGTCCGCCGACACCTGAAGGAAGTCGCGCCAACCCACGTTGTCGTACAACGTGAGTATCCCCTCTAGTACCCCCAGGCATCCTAGGTCAGCGAGGTGTGCAAACCTGGAGGGTACGATCGAGCGCTGGGAGATACGGTCGAAGACGGCGCGGTGTGCGTCGTCTCGGAACGTAATCCCGAGCGGCCCGACCAGTGGAGCCGGTGGTGGTGGCTGTGGCTCGGCAGGGAGAGGCTGTGCGGGCTGTGGGTGCACTGTAGGCTGTGCGGGGCCTGCAGGCTGTGCTGGGTGTGCGGGGTGTGTGAGGGACGGTGGAGGAGAGTCCTCCACCTCGTGAGAGGGGCCGGGCTCGTCCGACCGCTTCCGCCTGGCGGAAGCTCTCGTCGAACGCGGCCGTGTCCGGGGCGGCATATCGGCCCCGAGCGCGCGCCGAAAAACGTGAAAAGTGTGGCGTGTGCAAAAATAATGGAAAGAGAGTACCCCGACACGCCGCGAGTGCTAAGAAGTGGAAGCGTGCGAAGTCAGCGCCTCCGCGAAGTCCGAATCAGCCCGTAGAAGCTCCCCTGAGCTCCCCTAAGCTCCAATAAGCAACCTGCGCATGAAAAGGCGATATCAGTGAGTAATAATCAAAATGTATGGAGCATTAGGGGTATAATAGATAGATTCAGGAATTGATTTGGGTTAGGGGGGCGTTTAGCACATGGATCCTCAAGAAATACTCGAAAAGAGGAGAAAACGGGCAATAGGGGTGATACCGGAGGTGGCCGGAGCGGCTGCCGCCGGCGGCGACTCGGGCGAGTCGCGGCGGTGGTCGGCCGGCGGTGGCGGGCCGAGCGGTGGCGCGGGCGAGTGGGTCGGGCGAGTGATGTGCGAGCGAGGGCTATCGGGCGAGGGAAACGAAGGGTCGCGGGCGTTTGGGGATTTTTGTGATTTTGAAAAATGCGCCCCCCTCGCCCTTATATAATAAAAGTTACGACTCGGCCGAGTGGCTAGGCCACTCGGCCGAGCGGGATCAATGAAAATTTCTCCTCGCTTACGCTTCGACCGAGTGGCTTTGTCAGCCTCGGCCGAGTGGAGTAAGTCCATTCGGCCGAGTGACTCAAGCTACTCGGCAAGACTCGTCCTAGGAGGGTATCCGTTTTACTCGGCCGAGTGACAATATGTACTCGGCCGAGGAGAATTTATACTGAAATGAGGAAAATAAACAGAGAGTTGGGTACAGCAGACTTCCCTTGTTCGTGAGCGGCTCGGCCGGACGAACTTGTGTCCTCGGCCGAGTGACTAGTATACTCGGCCGAGTGAGCCTTGTGTTCTGCTGTTTGTCTTCGTTTTGGCTCTAAACTCCGTCTTTCTTCCTCCAATCGATTTCATCTTCCTCCTAAGCGTCGAGCGCCTTCTTGGGGCGCTCCTCGTCGACTCGTTCATCCTCCTCATGATGGATCTACCTATCTCCTCTCATGTCAAGAAAAATAGGACCCGTTATCACAAAATTTTTGGGCGAACGACTCAAAACACTAAAAATTTCTAAAACGAAAATAAAGAAGAAGTAAAAATAAAGCAAAAACCGTCGGGTTGCCTCCCGACAAGCGCTCGTTTAAGGTCGTGAGCTCGACCCCCTATAATTTTCAATCAATGCGGGATGTTTGGTGCATATGAGATACACCCATCAAACTTTCCGGGGAGAACGCTTGGATTGGGAAGTTGCGGTGTAGTGTTCTCCCGCGGTGGTCTCTCGTCTCGAATAGTGTTGGGGGGAGGCTCCCCAAGCTAGCATTTGCTCCGGTCAACGGCTTAACCGGTGATGCCGATTTCCGTACCGGCGGAGCTTTCTTTGGAGACTTTAGTTTCGAGAGCTTGCAGAGCTCTCGAATCCTTGCGACATCAGCGTCGCCTTCATCATCTTCAGCAGAGAGGTCGGGGGAATCATTTTTCTTCTCATCTTGGCCTAAATCTGGGCCTTCCTCAAAATCTTCATCGAAAAGAGCGCCAATCGAGTGAGGGATCGCCTCTTCAATCACCTCATCAAGGAGGTCCATGTAGTCAAGTTCCTCATGATAAGGCATGTGCTTCATGGCCTTAGGAATGTGGAGCTCCACCTCGATGTTTCCGACGTTTAAAGTTAGGGTACCTTCGCGCACGTCGACGATGAATCCGGCGGTGGCTAGGAACGGGCGTCCAAGTATCAATGAAGTGTCTCCCTCATCCTTAACGTCCATGATCACGAAGTCACATGGCAAGCATATTCCCCCCGGGACTTGTAGTGGTATGTCTTCGGCAATCCCCACCGGCCTTGTTATCCGTCCATCGGCTAATTGAATGCGCATGTCAGTGGGTTTCAACTTTGTCCCGGTGTTTAGCCTTAAGAACATGGAGAGAGGCATGAGGCTCACACTAGCCCCTAGGTCAACCAACGCCTTTTGAAGAGGGACGCCGCCCAAGGTGCAAGGAATCCGAAAACTCACCGGATCTTTAAATTTTGCCGGCTCCTTCTCTCTCTTGGTGAACCAAGAGCCCTCCTCGGCTAGCATGATCTTCTCCTTCCTCTTTCTCCCCGAAATCAAGTCCTTCAAGAATTTAGCATATGTGGGGATCTCCACGATGGCGTCGAGGAAGGGAATGTTAAGGCTAACTCCTCTTAGGTACTCGAGAAATTTTGCTAGCCTTTTCTCCATTTTCGCTCTAGCGAGCCTTTGGGGGAATGGGACCGGTGGCATGAAGCGCCTTTCCTCAATCAATTGCTCCGCTCTAGATTTCTCTTTGTCTTGTGGCTCCTTCTCTTTTTCAACTTCAACTATCGGCTCAATTGGCTCCAAGCTTTCCTCCACGGGCTCCTCAATAGGAATCATGGCGGGGGTGGTGTCCTTCCCGCCTCTAGTAGTAACGGCAACTACGGCATTGATGTGGCCCGTGTTGCCCCGTGGGTTTTGCTCTGGTTGCGCCGGTAATCTTTGAGTGTTCCGATTGAGCAACGCCAATTGCTCCGATATTTGAGCCACAACGGTGTTAAGGGAGTCTTGTCTCGCCTTCAAGCTAGCATTTACCTTATTTTGCTCGACCATGAACGCCTCCACTCTAGTTTCGAAGTCGGATCGTTGTGGAGCTTGTGGAGGGTTTTGATTTTGATTCCTCCACCCTTGGTTGTATCCGGGAGGCCTATATGGTGGAACTTGTTGCTTTGGTTGAAAGTTTTGTTGTGGAGGCCCCCTCGGTGGATAGTATTGTTGTTGGGGTGGTGGTGGTCGAGCTTGTTGAGGTGGTTGTTATGGCGGGTTCAAAGCTCCTTCATTGTTGGCGTAAGAGAATCCGGGATGATTTCTTGTGGCCGGATTGGCCCAATACCCTTGGTTCCCCGCAACATATTGCACTTGCTCCAAGGATCCTTCTACTTGCTCTCCTCCCGAGTACATGGCTTGAGATTGGTCTTGCCAATCACACATTTGGTTCGTCGGCGCGGAGGTGGAAGGGGTCCCTTGGGGCTCCGTGATGAACTTCTCCAATCTCTCCACTACCTTGTGGAGAGAATCAAACTTGCTCGTAAGCTCCGCTACGGCCTTTGCCTCGTAGATGCTAGTTGGCTTTAAGGAGGACGTAGAGTGTCCTCGCTCATCGCCCCATTGTTGGTTATTTGAGGCCATCTCCTCAATTAGGGCCGTAGCTTCCTCGGGAGTCTTTGACAAGATAGCACCATTCGCCACGGCATCAATAATTTGTTTGGTCCCCGGTTGGAGACCGTTGTAGAAGCTATGAACTAGCTCCCAATCTTCTATACTGTGGTGCGGGCATTGATGCTGCAAATCCTTAAAACGCTCCCAAGCTTCATAGAGCGTCTCCTGGGGTCCTTGCTTGAAGGACATGAGAGCGCTCCGGATCTTCACCGTCTTGGATGGCGGATAGAACTTATCAATAAATGCACTCGCCAACTCGTCCCAAGAGGTGAAAACTCCGTCAGCCTGCGTCCTCAACCAATAGAGTGCCTTGTCCTTAAGCGTGAAGGGGAAGAGACGCAGTCTGATAGCATCGATGGAGACCCCCGGTATCTGAAATGTGGCGCACTTCGACAAGAATAATTGGATGTGGTAGTGGGGGTTCTCATGGGCGTTCCCATGAAATGGGTCTTGTTGCATCAAAACCACCAATCCAGTCTTTAGCTCGAAGTTCTTGTCAGCCGCCAACTGCGGCACGGCAATGGACGAGGTAGTAGAAGAGGTCTTAGGCCGAAGCCTATCGCGAATAGAAATTATCATCGCCATCCTTGCCGCCAATTCTTCAGGAGTTTCCGAGTTGGTCATTTACCTCTCTTCCGGATTTTGTCTCTTTTCCGCTCTAAGTCTCCGCGCGGTACGTTCGATCTCGGGATCAAATAATAAGGCTTCTGGGTCCGCCGTAGATCTCGTGTACATGCACAGGGAAAACAGAGTTTCAAAGGAATGATTAGTACCGTGGAAGGGTTAGGTAAAAAAAAGAAATAAAAATAAAAAGAAAGAAATAGCTAGGATGGTAAGATCAAACGCAATCGCCTCCCCGGCAACGGCGCCAAAAACTTGATCGCTCCGGGACGTGACCCAAAAGAACGGTTGTAGTTTTACCGCAAGTGCACGGTGTAGCAGCGAGCGGGATATCGAACACAGGGAGGACGAATGACTGTGCTTGCTCCGATCAACCTGGCTATTTAAGAAGAGAAATTTGCCTTTGGCGATCCTGTCATAATCGTCAGACAAATGTGCGAAATATCAAATCAAATAAAGAACGTCTAGGGAATGGGGAATCCCCGCTACACACCGTACTTCATAATTGTGGTTCATCGGTATCAAAATTGCTAGAATGAGAATTCGGATGAACTAGTTGCAACTGAATGTAGAACCAAGCTCACGCTCTCGCGCTGTTGCCGGTCTATAGCTATCCTAGGGTCGGGTCCAATCTCTTGCAAACCCTACCCTAGGGAAGCTAGCATTAGGATCAACATCATCGTCCAATCGCGCACCGAGCCCAATCTCTTGCAAACTCGGTCCACGATCTAGATTAGGATAGTTCCTACCCGTCCAATCTCTTGCAAACGGGTATCGGTATAGAATTGCAACCGGGAATCCTAGTATCGGTCCAATCTCTTGCAAACCGATACTTCGAAAAATCCGACTCCAACCCAATTCGGATTTCTAGGGCTTCCTATCAAATTGGGATCCAATCTCTTGCAAATCCCAATTGATATGAATACCTAGCAATCCGTAGTAAATCGATCCCGATCTAATCTCTAATAGCAATTCTAGCTCAATTTCTACCAATTCATCACAAATATGAAAGTGGGCTTGTAGGGTTCATCCCCACGCCCCAAGACGTGGAGACTACTCAAAAATCATAGCAAGATCACAAAAATAATCGTTGAGATAAGCAATAGAATTCATCACAACAATGATATAAACAATAAAAATAGAATTTTTAAGGAAAAGAGATGCAAACCAATGTAGTTCTTCAATTAATCCAACAAAAATCCAAGTTTTGCTCCTTCTCCAATCACAAGAATAAAGCTAAAAAAACTAATCTAAAAAGCTGCAAAAAATCTAAGAGAGAGCCCCCAAAACTAGGGTAAAAACAGGGTTTAAATAGCCCCAAAAATCGTCCAAAAATTGTGACCAAAATGCCCCTGCGCAGCCTGTTTTCCGCAGTTTTCGCTACATGCAGCGCATCGCACTCGGCCGAGTGACAAAAGTCGCTCGGCCGAGTGAGAAACCCTGTAATTTTCCAGTAAGTCAGGGCCTTCAGGGGTCTCTACTTTGGGGGCGGCTCGGCCGAGTGAGTTGTCGTCACTCGGCCGATGACTTCATGATACTCGGGCGGACGGGATAATCCACTCGGCCGAGTGGGTCTTCTGAAGTTCAGGCAGCCGAAAAACAGTAACTTGGATGTTTTGGAGGGGCTTCGTCTGGGTGCCACTCAGGCGGACGTGGTATCGTCACTCGGCCGATGTGGTCTTCGGTGCTCGGCCGAGTGCACATAGAAATCGTGTCTGAACTGGTCGGCCGAGCAGTGTCTCGCTGGTCGGCCGAGTGGCTCCTCCACTCGGCCGAGTGGGACACAAAAAATGCCCAATCTGCTTATTTTGGCCTCCTCGTCGCTCCTGCGACGTTCATTCTTCTTCCGCTCCTCTCCAATCAGCAAAATACCCCTCGGGGAGGTCGTCGGTGGCCGTCTAGAGTAAGCACATCTCGAGATCACTCCAAATCGCGCCAAATCACCTGAAATGCGACAAAAAAAACAAATCGTGAAAATTATCGCAATATCGTCGATATATCGTGAAAAACATGATTTGGGCGATCTAAATGGCATGCAAACATGCGGAAAAAAGGTGTAAAATAAGGAGTGATCAGTCACTCGCATTCAATGACCTTTGACTGCTGAATCTTAGAAATCATGATGGCCATCCAGCGACGGGGAGAGTTCGAGGCACCCATCCGCTGAACAGATGACACGTGGCTAAGGTTATTGTAGGAGAATTCGAGGTGCCAGGCTTGGATCTTGCCACGTGGCCCATGCCAAACGGTGGTGATCGCTCGCCTCTTCCCATGAATAGAGCCAGAGAGGGAGCGGGAGAGACTTTTGCCAGAATTTTTGAAACTTTAGATCTTCCCCTTGCATCGTCGAGAGCAACCGCCGTCGATCACCGTCGTCTGCCAGAGCTTCTTTCGGTCATTCTTCTTTTGGTATACTCCCTATCCCCACGATGTCTTCATCTGCTTCTCCCGCAGCTTCTTCTTCTTCGAATGTCCACATTGAACAACACTTCAGGGAGGTTGGCAGGGGCGACTCCACTGAGTCAGAACCGGTGGTGTCAGAGATGCCATCAATGTTAGGGCCAGAGGGAAACATGCCAGTTGAACAGGCAGTCGCTTCATCGTCGGTGCTGATGAGGGACCCCAAGAAAGGGAAAGCGCCCAAGTCGACCGCCAAGGCCGCCAAAGTCACCATGGTCACCGGCGGTGGTGGAACCACGACTGCGGTCCCTGCGAGAATCCTGGCCCAAATATCTCTACTGCTGCCCTCCAAGATCCCAAAGATCAGTGCCAAGTACATTAGGCCCCCAACACAGTCCGCCTCCCAGAGCCTGATGAGTGGGTCTTCTCCCCACGGGACCATGAGGTGGGTGTGTACTTCTCGACCTTCACCCTGGGTCTTCGCTTCCTGCTCCACCCCTATCTTCTTCTCATCCTACACTTCCTCGAGCTCACCCTCTTCCAATTGATGTCGAACTCCATCAGCACGATGGTCGGCTTCCTTGTGCTCTGCTCCTCCCACAGAATAAGCCCGATGCTGCCACTCTTCCAGTACTTCTTTAGGGCGAAAAAACGGAGGACTACTATTATGTCAGTGCAAAGACGTGCAAGATGCTCGTCCTTGAGCTGCTGGGCAAGGTCATGGACTGGAAGGAGAAATTCGTATTTATCTTGACTCCGGCGGATCTGGCTCTGAGGTCGAACTGGGGGACACTGAATCCCACAGTGAATGTAGATGTTGCCCTGGAGGGGAGTGACTTGGAGAACGCCAGAATCTTGGAGACGATCCCAAGGGAGAACAGGGTCTTCAAAGACCTGGTCACAGACGAGATGGTCGCCCAACACGGCTGGTTAGAAGGTACTCCGTGTGCTGTGAACAACATCTGAAAAGCTCATCCTGATCTGTTTTCTTTTTGCAGGAGCGGCTATGAGCATGTCCATGGAGGAGGTGATGAGGAAGGCGAGGGATGCATCATCGAAGACACCTCCGATCAAGGGCAGGGGCCAGAAGTGGAGTCTGGAGGCATCCGCCACTGCTCAGGGCGAAAAAGGAGAACGAGTTAAGAAGTTGAGGAAGGAGCTATGGCCACAGCTCCTCCATCCCAATTGAGCGAGGTGGCAGCTGGCGGAGTAGTCGACCTCGATCTAGAGGAGCACGCGGTTAGCCTCGTGACCGTAGTGTGCCAGGGCCCGCCGGCCAGTGCCGCAACCGCTGTCTCCACAAGCTTAGCCACCCTATCGAGAACTGCGACGACATCAACCACCACCACCTGTCCCAAGGTGGCGAGCTGGCCCTACGGATGCCCGTCGTATGGGCTGGGGAAGCCGGGCCATCCGAGCTGTGAGGCCGCCCTCACCACCTTCAGGTCGATGAAGGAGGTCGTTCTGCTATCCTGCCAAAGATAATAGTCACATCATGCTACCTGGCAGGGGCTCAGGAGTCTGTCTTCGACGAGGCTGGTGTGGCAGCCTGCCTGGCAAAGAATAACATGCTGCCAAGGGACCGAGAGGCACTGCAGGAGGTTGACGCCAAACTCCTCTATGACACAGCCGTCAGGCACAATATTCCGGTACGTCTACTTCTGCCCAGGATGCCAAACTTCTTCTCTCTTCAGTATGCTTATGACTTGATCTTCTTTGTAGGCGGTCGCCACTTTGGTGTCTCTTCAGCGGCACTCGTTGAAGATTAACCAGCTCGAGGCGACGCTCGGGAGGAAGGTGGCCGCCCTCAAGGACATCGAGGCAAAGTTGAAGGATGCCATGGAGAGGCTGGCAAAGATCCATGGGGATTATCAGGCCCAAAGGGGCGAGACCGTCAGGCTAGAGAAGGCTGTCGGGGAGCTGCAGGAGATGGCATGCCAAGAAAAGACCCGAAGAGTCACCGTCGAGGGGCTACTGCCCTCAGAGAGAGAGATAACCGGAGCGAAGATCGTTGAGCTGGAGTGGCAGAATGCTGAACTGGAGAAGATTGACCTGGGCTGGGTCAAGGCCCAGGCCGTTCTTTAATACCAGAACAACGAGCTCGTCCCCGTGCTGACAACCATGAGGGCAGATGGCTTCGATGATGGTCTGGAGATCGTCTTTGAGAGGGTGAAGGAAATGTTGGGGAAGCTCTACCCCAACTTGGAGATTGACTTCGCCCGGCTGTTGGCGACGTCCGATGATGAGGCGGAGGCTTCAACCGCTTCAGAGACCGAGGCGGTGGAGATTCCAGACGGCAGAGATCAGGAAGGCGACCGGGGGGACGTGCGGGCCCCAGAGGGCGGTGGTTAAGAGAGTGGTGGCTGAGTCGAAGCGCCATAGATTAGGGCCGATCCTGGAGTCTTGTTTTTAGATTTGACCCTGAGATGTACAAAGTCAAATATAAATAAACTTTGAAATTTTTCCTTACTGTTGCTTGTTTGTTCAATCTGTTTGTTGTGCAGACTGTGCTTCTGTATGTGTATGCCCCCAACATTTTTCTACTGACGAGCACAAAGCGAAGGAGAAGAAGAATGTTATGGAGTCACATGTCCGATCCAGATTTGAAGGCTAGTTTCCAGGGAGGGGGATGATAGGGAAGAGCCGACCCTGCGGCCTTCGTTGGTGGCGCACTGCCCCAGAGCTAAGGGAGGGCAGGGTGCGAGCCGTTATCCATTCCTTGTCCCATCCAGCGACACTATCGAATGCGAAGCCATTAGGCTTGCCCCGGAGTTGAGTGAGGGGATGGTGCGAGCCGGAGCTCGTTCCTTAACCCCCGGCGATCCTATCAAGGGCGAAGCTCGTCAGCCTGTCCCGTTTGTTGAGAGTCCGGATCTGAAGGCTAGCTGCCAGGGATGGGAGAGACCCTACGGCCTCTGTTGGTGATGCACTGCCCCGGAGTTGAGGAAGGAGAGGGTGCGAGCTGTCGATCGTTCCTTGTCCCACCCGACGACACTATCGAGGGCGAAGCCGTTAGGCATGACCCGGAGTTGAGGGATGGGAGACTGTGAGCCAGAGCTCATCCCTTAACCCACCAGTGATCTTATCGAGGGAAAATTTCATCAGCCTGCCCCGGAGTTTGTTGAGAGTCTGATCTGAAGGCTAGCTGCTAGGGAAGAGGGCAACCCCGCGACCTCTGTTGGTGGTGCACTGCCCCAGAGTTGAGGGAGGGGAGGGTGTGACACGTCCCTTGTTCCTTGTCCCACCCGGTGACACTATCGAGGGCAAAGCCGTTAGGCTAGTCCTAGAGTTAAAGGAGGGGAGAGTGCGAGCCGGAGCTCGTTTCTTAACCCAACGGTGATCCTATCGAGGGCGAAGCTCGTCAGCCTGCCCCGGAGTTTGTTGAGACTTTGGATCTGATGGCTAGCTTCCAGGAAGGGGGCGACCTCGCAGCCTCTGTTGGTGGCGCACTGCCTCGGAGTTGAGGGAGGGGAGGGTACGAGCCGTCGCTCGCTCCTTGTCCCACCCGGTAAAACTATCGAGGGCGAAGCTGTTGGGCTCGCCCCAGAGTTGATGGAGGGGAGGGTGCAAGCCAGAGCTCGTTCCTTAACCCCCACGGTGATCCTATCAAGGACGAAGCTTGTCAGACTGTCCCAGAGTTTGTTGAGAGTTCGGATCTAAAGGCTACCTGCCAGGGAGGGGGCGACCCCGTAGCCTCCATTGGTGGAACACTGCCTTGGAGTTGAGGGAGGGGAGGGTACGAGTCGTCGCTCGTTCCTTGTCCCACCCGGCAACACTATCGAGGGCGAAGCCGTTAGGCTTGCCCCGGAGTTGAGGGAGGTAAGTGTGTGAGCCGGAGCTCGTTCCTTAACCCCCCGATGATCTTATCGAGGGCGAAGCTTATCAGCTTTCCTCGAAGTTTGTTGAGAGTCTGAATCTAATGGCTAGATACCAGGGAGGGGGGCAAACCCTGCGGCCTCCATTGGTGGCACACTGTCACGGAGTTGAAGGATGAGAGGGTGCGAGCCGTCGCTCGTTCCTTGTCCCACCCGGTAACACTATCGAGGGCAAAGCCGTTAGGCTTTCCCCAGAGTTGAGGGAGGGGAGGGTGCAAGTCGAAGCTCGTTCATTAACCCACCAGCGATCCTATCGAGGGTGAAGCTCGTCAGCCTGCCTCGAAGTTGAGTGTGTTGCAAATGCTTAGGTTTCGAGACGAATGGCCAGCCTTCGCCAAACATGGGAGAGCTGAAAGACAAATCCACACAAAGTCAGTGTACAAACACAGTGGTTTATTCAGAGTATAATATTCAAAAAATGTACAAGTGCATTTATTGAAAAAACTTGAGCAAGTGATCAGCATTCCAGGGATGGTCCAGCTCCTTGCCCTCCAAGTTTTCCAGAATATACATCGCCAGTCCCATGACGTCTGTTATGGTGTATGGGCCTTCCCACTTTGCAGGGAGCTTGCCTCGTCGGCCGATCTCGGGCCTGAAAGTGGCATCTCGGAGGACGAGGTCGTCGACTCTGAGGCTTCGCTTCCTGACGTGGGAGTTGTAGTATCTCGCCATCCTTTGGCTATGCTTGATTAAACAAGTTAGTGCACAATCCCTTACCTCGTCGAGGAGCACAAGATTGATGTCGAGACCCTCGTCATTGGCTTCTTCGTTTAAGTACTGGAGGCGTAGAGACTCCTCGTCGACCTCCACCGAAACGACAACCTCTGCCCTATAAGCCAGCATAAAGGGGCTCTCGCCTATTGATGCTTTGTACGTCGTGCAATAGAACCAAATGATACCAGGTAGCTTGTTAGGCCAGGTCCCAGGGAGCTGCCGACCTTCTTCTTCAGCGGCTCCAGGATGCATTTGTTCGCTGCTTCGGTGAGGTCGTTGGACTACAGATGCTCCACGGAGGCGAAATGGAGGTTGATGCCACAATTCGAGCAGAAGCTTCTGAAGTCCACGGAGTCAAACTGCTTTTTATTGTCCGTTACTATAGAGCGAGGTATGCCGAAGCGGTATATAATTGACTTCCAAACGAATTTCTTCATGTCCACCCAAAATGATGCGTGCCAGCGGCTCTGCCTCGATCCACTTTGTGAAATAGTCGACAGCGATAACCAGGTACTTCCTTCCTCTAGTAGCCATCGGGTGGAATGGTCCGAGGATGTCGATGCCCCATTTGGCAAATGGGACCGGGCTGAGGATCGGAATCAGATCCGTCGGTAGGGCCGTTGTATGTTTGAAGAACCTCTGACACTCCTCGCATCGCTTGACATAGTTAGTCGCTTCCTTCACCATAGTCGACGAATAATAGCCTTGTTGGATTGCCTTGTGTGCCAGGGTGCATCCTCCATAGTAGTTCCCACAGAGCCCCTTATGGATTTCACAGACGACCTCATCTGCCCTTTTGGGCCCAAGGCACTTTAGATAAGGCAAGACGTCGTACCTCGCACGTCGCTTCTGGTAGAGCACGTCGTCGAAGATTACAAATGGCAAGGCCTGTTGCTCGATCCTTCATGCCTCTAGACTGTCCTCTGGCAGAGTTCCACTCTCTAGTAGACGATGATTGGGCTCATCCACGACCGCTCCCGGTTGACGCATAGAAGCTCTTCCTCCCTGAGACTTGGTATGAGCATATTCTCGATATAGATGACCTTCCCAATCTCGGCCAGAGAAGAGGATGCTAGTTTCGAGAGTGCATCGGCACGGAGGTTGTTCGACCTCGGGAGGTGCTGGACCACAACCTTCTTGAATTTGAGTAGCTAGGTGCGGGCTCACTTCAAATATAGCTTCATTAGATCTTCCCTAGCTTCGAAACTGCCCTCAATCTATAGGACAACGAGCCTTGAGTTGCTGATCAACAGCACATTCATCGCCCCCAGTGCCCTGCATAGCTTCAGCCCATTGATGGAAGCATCGTACTCCATGCCATTGTTGGTTGCAGAAAAGTTGAAGCAAAGGGCGTACTCCAGCAAGCTTCCCTCTGGGGTCTCGATCACTATGTCGGCTTCGCAACCTGCTGCCATGGCCGACCCATCGACATAGATGATTCACAGCTCGCATCTGTGCTGTGCAAAAGTAGATGAAAGATTCTCGTCGACGAGCTGTGACTGTTGTGTGTCTGGTTGGGCGTCGGGTGCCGTACCACCAATCTCTTCAATGGTGCACTCCGCCATGAAGTCTACCAATGCCTGGCCTTTGATCACCGCCCTGGGCTTGTAAATGATGTCGAACTCGCTGAGCTCGACACTCCAATCCAGCATCCTGCCCTAACTCTCCTGTAAATTCTTCTCAAGCGGTAAGTTGGTGTAGACAACGATGGAATGCACTGGGAAGTAGGGGCGGATCTTCATTACCATCAGTATGAGGCCATAAGTGACCTTCTCGATCGGGCTGTCGTCAGTCTCTACTTTGCGGAGCACTCGGCTTGCATAGTAGATCGGCCGCTGAATCCCCCCTTCTTCTTTGATCAGGACCGAGCTAACGGCTTCTTCAGTGGCGACGAGATAGAGACCGAGTTTCTCTCCTTCCTTCGGCTTGGCAAGCAGTGGCATGCTCTGTAGATAGGCTTTACACTCGTCGAAGGCTTGGGCACATCTGTTATCCCATTTCACTCCCTTCCTCTCGCCCTTCCTGACATCGAGGGCCTCCCTCAAGATTTTGAAGAAGGGGAGTGACCTTTCAGCGGACTTTGGCAAGAACCTCTCCAGTGTGGCGATCCGGCCATTCAGCTTCTGCAAGTCTCTGATTGTCTTTGGCTCGCTCATGTTGACGAGGGCGGTTACCTTGTCGGGGTTACCCTCAATTTCTCGCTTCGTGATCATGAAGCCGAGGAACTTTCCAGACTGGACGCCAAAGATGCACTTCGTCAGATTGAGCCGCAGATTGTAGCGTCGCACTTTCTGAAAGGTCTCCTCAAGATCGGCGAGATGGTCCTCGGGCTTCACTAGCATATCATCGATGTAGACTTCCAGGTTCCTGCCGACCTGGTGGTGAAAGATATTGTCCATCATCCACTGATAAGTCGTCCCAGCATTCTTTAGGCTAAAAGGCATCTTGGTGTAGCAGAACGTCCCCAGTCAGTAATGAATGACGTCTTCTCCTCATCGTAGGGCGCCATCTGGTTCTGATTGTAGCCGGAGAAGGCGTCCATGAAAATCAGCAATTCATAACTGGAGGTGTTGTCTACTAGGTGGTCAATCTTGGGCAGCGGGAAGCTATCTTTTGGGCATGCATTATTGAGGTCAGTGAAGTCCACGCACATCTACCATTTATCGATGGGTTTCTTCATCATGTCCACATTGACAAGCCACTCGGGGTAGCTCACTTCTCTAATAAATTTGGCCTCCAAGAGTCGCTTCACCTCCTCCTCTACTGCCTGCCTCTTCTTGCCCCATACCCCTCTCTTCTTCTACCGGATGGGGCGTGCTTCAGGGTCGACATGTAGTTCATGGGCAATCACGTCTGGGTTGACTCCGGGCATGTCTGAGGGTGACCATGCGAAGATGTATGCATTTGTCCGGAGTAGGTCAATTAGGTCCGCCCTCAGCCCCACGGCGAGTTTTGTGTCGATCGATATTGTCCTGTCCGCTTCCTCTGCCACGTGTACCTCCTCTACGTCCTCTACTGGAGCAGTTTGTTGATGAGAAAATTCCTTTCGATCATTGAGGAGGTCGATCGGAAAGGCTTGCTTGGACCCCTTGTGCTTGGTGGAGCCAACGTAGTAGCTTTGGGAGAGCTTATGTGACCCCCACACCAGTCCAACTCCATGCAGAGTCTGGAACTTCACCATCTGATGCAGGAGTAAGGGGAGAGCTTCGACGACTATCATGTAAGGTCGACCTTTGATGCCTTTGTATGCCGAGGTGACGACGACAACAACAAACTGCGTCATTCGAGTGACGACTTTAGGCCTCTCCCCCAAGGTGACCGGCAGCATGATTACCCCAACAATGGGCACCAAATATCCGGTGAAGTCGACAATCGGGCCTAAGAATGACTTTAGCTATGCCAGGTCCAGCCCCATCTTCAGAATCATCGACAAAAACAAGATGTCACGTGAACTGCCCGTATCAACCAGGAGCATGCTCACAATCGTCGGCCCAACGAGAGCTTCAATGACGATGGCATTCTCATGGGGCATCTCGACCCCCTCCAGATCGTCATCAGAGAAGGAGATAGTGGGAAGATCCACTCTCCTCTGCTTTGCCCCTGGGTCGGTGTCCGTCATCAGGACTTGTCAGCATACGCCTTTCTCACCGACGCTGATGTGCCACCCTGGGCCGGCCCGCTGCATATAAAATCCACACGCACAACCATCTAAGGCCGGTGGTAGGCCACTTGCTCAACATCGTGGGTTAATCAGGACCCACGATGGCTCTTCTTCCTCGGTCGGGTCTTACTGGGTCGACAAACCTCCGGAGATGACCGTCTTGGATCAACCGCTCAATATCTCTCTTAAGGGCGAAGCAGTCATCAGTGTCATGGCCATTATCGCAATGATACTGGAAATACGTCTGCATATTCTTTCCACCGCCTCTCGCCCTTATCTCTGGGGGCGGGTCTCTAAGGAGCCCGCCGGGCAGGGCCGTCGCCACCACTTCGGCCAGGGGCGTTGAGCCGGGTGTTATGTACCACCTCCTATGCTCTCTCTGGCCTGCCTCTCGGAGCGGGGTTTCTGGGAGCGCAGAACCCTCTCAAAGGTCCGGGGTGATCTTGCGCTTGGGGCCCCCTGGTCATGCCCTCGGGGTCGGTCTAGTTCATGACCCTTGTTACGGTCCTGGTCGCGGACTCGGGGGTGCTCATCCCGCCTCGGCCGCTCTCTGGGCCTAGCTTCAGCACAGGGAGCTATGGTGGTTAGGGCCTTCTACACCGTCCCCAGGGCCTCCTCACTCATCATAAACTTCTCTGCCCAAGTGTAAAGGTCGGGGAGGTTGGTGGGTGGTTCTCGGAGCAGCAAATTGTGAAGACTTCTGTTCGCCAGTCCATTTTTTAAAGCTGCCATAAGGAGCTCATCACCGTAGCTCATCACCCCGAGTCTCTCTTTGTTGAAGCGCTGCAGGAAGTTACAGATGGTCTACCCCTCCTTCTGGACCACCATGAACAGATAATCCAACGACTTCTTCTTCCTCTGCTCCGCCAAGAATGGGTGGCAAAACTTTCGCGAGAGATTGCCAAACGAATCAACGGAGCCACTGGGCAAGCCGTTTTATCACTCCACCACCGCATCCTTCAAGATGGTTCGGAAAGCTCGACAAAGGAGGGCGTCGCCTGCCCCATTGATCTTCATAACTCCCCGGTATAGCTGCACGTGCTCCAATGGATCGCCCAAACTGTCATGGAGTTCAACATGAGGTAGCTTGAACCTATAAGGTATTGGGGTTGAAATCACCCTGTGAGTCAACGGATCGGCCTCTTCGGGGCTGGGTGAGGTGTTGGCTCACCATCCCGTCGGTTGGAATCGCCAGATGAGTCACCTTGGTGCTCAGAGGCATTCATCCCTCTCTCCCAAGGTATAGGACTACGGTCTCGGCTCCTCCGCCTTCCGTCTCCATGTCTAGGAGAACAATGATCTCGTCTGGGGCTTCTGTCATGAAACTCCCCCCGCCTCAGGCTAGGCGATCTCTTGCGATGGTAGCTCTCCACGGGATGATCCAGCAGGGCGTCCATCCACACCATCAAGGCTGACGCCAAGGGGACTCCTCGACTCCACTCTTGGAGCCTCTCTATGCATCGAGGAGGCGAAGCCGTCGAAGAGACACTTCCTCCCGTAATCGCCTATGCTGGGCAGTCGCTTCCTCTCTGTTGAGCTCCCTCTGCAGAGCAACTACCTCCACTTCATCGAACCACCTCTGTTGTGCTGCTGCTTCCTCATCGAGCTGGGGGATGAGGCCTCTCCTCACATTGTGGAGCTTAAAGGGGCCTTCTGCCCGGGATGGTCCCGCTTGGTGCACAGTGGTCCACGCCTCCATCATCCTGGTGAAGCCTTGTAAGGTCTTGTAGATGCCGAGGGCCGCGTCCTGAATGGCCGCAGCTGACCCCTCAAGGGGTTGATTCATCGAGAAAGCTTTTCTGGGAGAACGAGGCCCTTCAGCCAGAGGTGGCCTCAAGGCGTCATCAATCATAGTCTCAAGTCGACCCAGCCTCCTCAGAGGCGGAGTGGGTGTAACAGCAGGTGACTTGCCGTGGAGAGGATTGCGCTGAAGATGTGTGGATCCTGATATAGGTGTAACCCTCGTTTCCACATACGGTGCCAACTGTTGCGGGTCAGATCCATACACAATGAAATTTTTTTGTAGCAGGAATCACATGTACAATGATTTACAAGTTTTTGGGCAATGGCGAGGTTAGCATGACTCAGAGCATGCTTCAGGGATGAAGGGTCCAAGGTCGCCTGGAGATCACCAGAAGGTCGCCTGCTCCCAGTAGCTGAGGCGAGCTCCCTATGAGGATTAACAACGGTTAGAAAGGCAGGGCTGGCTGTCAGCCAGTAGCCTCTCTGATGCCAAAGTCAGCTGGTGATGTAAAATATCGGCGCAAGGCACACTTTGCGACCTTAAGACAGATCGACAAAGTGCAGCGGGCTTATGAGGAAGGAGCAGATATGTGGAAGATATCTGATCTTATGTATTGGATTGAGTTAGAAGATTTCATTGACCAACCCCCTCTATAGAGGCATGAGGGGGGTATTTATATGGCTGAGATCCCCGCCGTCTTCTCAGCTGTCGAATTATCCCAGCTGGCACTCGAGTGCTGAGGCCATGTCAGGGATATTTACCACATTAATGGTGTCAGGTGGTGTCAGGAACATTAATGAGATACGAATGGCAGCCATCAATTCTTGCCCTTAACCCCTGGCATTAATGGAGAGTAGGCAAGCCTACGTCACCCTGTCAGATATATTTGTGCTTGGTCGCCCTCAGGGGCGACCCATTGATCGGCAATTAAGCTCGGCTCCTCCAAACGATGCTTCTCGTTAAGGGTGGGTGAGCTTGTCCTTGGCATGGCTAGCTTAGAGGTCGCACCGACAGTCTTCTTAGTTGGCCTTGTAGGCGAGCTTGAGTCGGGACGAGGTAAGCTGCTCTAAGTCGAGGCGATCTTCAGATCGGCAAGTGCCCCATCAGGAGAGTAGGTGAGTTGGCTGCTTAGGCCCCCAGTGCATATGGGCCTTAACTTCATTGGCCGGCAATTAGGGCGTAACAATCTCAAATACCCAAAAACTTAACATAACACTTTTAATTGGAATTAACTTTATTTGACAGCTTGCAATACATAATTACTTACATATTAGCCCAAATTTTGATTAATGATCCAACATACCCATCACCCCCGATGGCCTCTGGCACTGAGTAGGCCATATAGGAAGGAGTAAGGAACACCTGAAGTTGTAAGATGTGGTCGATGTGGGCAATGACGAAAATACATCCACATACCCAAGAGTTGAGTGTTAACGTTGGTATCATGCACATCCATGCCCACGTCAGCTGCTGGGGAGTTTGGCACGACATGCTTCATTAGCATAACAAACGGCAAAGGCTGAATGGAGCAATGGATGGGTCGATGACTGACAAAACCACATAATCAATGTAGTAACTCGCACTAAAACATACAATAGAAAGGCGGCTGATAGGAGTTAGTCGTTGCAATATGCTTTCTAGGGGTGAGTGCCATATAAAGGTGGTAGCTCGCTTACACGTGCTCTTTGTGAGGAGTGTGGTCTCCTCATCGATCTCGACAATGTGACCCGCTTTCACAAGTATCAGTCTTATTGAATTTGTGGGAGTAAGCCTGGCAAACACACCCAAGCAACCGAACCAGATAAACAAAAATTATGAGATAGACGGTTAGACAGAAAATGGGAATACTGAGCAACAAATTCCCAAAAATGTTGTGGGATCTGTTTGTTTGGTTACCAAAATGGGCACACAACTCATCAATCTCCTCACTG
Source organism: Scilla litardierei (assembly GCA_030789695.1). Lineage (NCBI taxonomy): Eukaryota > Viridiplantae > Streptophyta > Magnoliopsida > Asparagales > Asparagaceae > Scilla > Scilla litardierei. The sequence continues at coordinate 386,514,480 of CM061142.1, forward strand.
GTATGATATTGTCCACTTTGGGCCCTTCATAAGGAACCCGCATGGTTTTGTTCTTGGGTTCTCCCCAAAAGGCATCATACCAATGAAGTTCAATTCCCATATTTATACTCCCCCAATCCTCCTTGTCTAGCTAATGTGGGAATATGTTTGATACATATCTCATAATCTCCACCTCAAACATAGTCTTACATGGTCTCCCCTTGATTCTTCAACTTGATTGGTTCATGTGATGGAGAGGTGAGTTACATCATTATTACCTGATCAAATTCGACTCTCAACGGGTGACCTACATCTGCTCGATCGAGTCACATCTTCACTGTGTGCAGACGGATGCCTTACATGAAGTAACCTAGCACTCGAGATCCCAAGTCCACATAGCGTATGGATCCATGTGGCACCACATTGGCAGCTCTCGTACAGGGTCCGCTCTGCACGAGAGGGCCTCAAATCCACATTGACTAATTCATGGGTACGGCTCTGATACCAATTTGTTGTGTGTAAGTCCGAAAACACTGATCGTCGACGAACCCCGGAACTAGGATGAGCAATCAAACAACAAATAGAGCACTATGAGAATTGATTTTAGGCTGTGGACCGGCAAAAGGGAAACACCGATAAGCTTTATTACGAAAGGAGAGAACAAAACAAATCTTCTCTTTACAATCCAAGAATAAGCACACAAGATCTATCCAAAAGAACATAATACAATCTCTTAAAATTGGCTCTCACAATGGCAACTCAAATTCTCTCAATGTGTTCCACAATGTTCCACACGAAACTCTAACCAAAACCCCATATTTATAACCGTAGGTTACAATAGGTGTCATCATTGGCTAGGAATTTCAGAAGATATGAATCTCGACTTTAACGGCATCATATCTAATCACAGCTCTATGCAATTAATATGTTGTACCCTAGTGGGCCTCCGTCGCATCCTAGTGGGCAGTATCCCAATGGGTCCCCTCGATTGACCGATCTTCTTTCCATATCGAATGGTCGAAGTACTGAGCCAAGCGTACGAGCTATCGACCAACGAGCCACCATACGATCATTTGACTGAATATAGACTTCAACAGAGTTACGACCGAACGACTCAATGCTGAACGATCGACCATCAGACCCAAGCTGACGACCAATCGACCAACTCCACTGTAGAAGACCAAATGCTCAGCATCCTCGTATTTGAGTTGTGTAGAGTGAGATAGGTCGAACTCAAGTATAGTTGAATCATCCCTGCACAAGATAACGCGTTTGTACGACCAATGCTCCTTCAGCACCGAATCGAGCCTACTTCCATAAATCTCCACTTGAGCCTTCTGTAAGGACCATCTGTGCCTTGCAATACTAACAACAAATACACTAGGGGGGCGAATAGAGCAATGGAAAAATCGTGTAATTAAAAATTAAACTTACAAATGCGGAATTATAAGTACAAGAGGAATTTAAACAACACAATCAAGCAAACACTAACACAAAGATTTTACCCTGATTTCCCAACTTGGGTACATCCAGCCACACAAAATATTCACTATGATCCTACACAAGGTAGTGAATACAATCTTATAAAGAGATACCATATACAAGGGATATGAACTCTTATAAAGAAAGTTCCAAACTCCCACAAAGAGAGGACACAACCAACCAACCCTACACAAGGGTAAATGTCTCACAAAGAGAGAAATTAACTCTCACAAAAAAGTTAGGGTTAAACTCTCACAAAGAGAGAAACTAACTATCACAAACAAAGTTAGGCTTTCAAGAAACAAATATACTCTTACTTATGCCTTGAAGAGATGAACTTACTCAATGAAGTATGCCAGGCATGGAAGAGGATCTCCAAGTGTTGAGATGAGCTTGATTACACTTGGAGAATTTTCTTTGAGCTAGCTTCAATGCTTGAAGAGGATTTGAGCTCTAATGAGGGAAATGAGAGATTAGGAATGGCTTTAATGATCTTTTAATGATCTTCACTAGTTCCAAGAAGTTCTAAATGAACTAAGCCCTCTCCTATATATGAAGCCCCAAAACCCCATAAAACCAAGATAGAAGCCATAGGAAGAATTCTGCAACGGCTATAATCTGGGGTTTCACTGCAACGACAAGCGACTGTGTAAAGAGCAGACAGTCAATTGATCAATGGTTAGAAAATTCCCACTGGCTATAATATGAGCCAGGATAGGCGACTGTAGCAGACTACACAGGCGCATGTACAATGTGCATGCACCTGAATATACTTCAGCAGGCGGCTGTCACATGGGATGGAATGGAGCTGAGAAAATACAACTTTTGCACTTGTGCATTCAGACGACTGATGTACAAAGTCCAGGTGCCTGAAGATAGACATGCGACTATAAACTTTACATCAGTCGGCTGTTACACAAAGTGGATTGGTGCCCTGAAAAGACAATTTACACACATTGGCACTCAGAAGACTGAAGAACAAAGTTCAGGCGCCTGATAGTAGAAAGGTGCCTATCAAATTGTCAGTCGCCTGCACCGAAAGCTCAAAAAATAGTCAAGAAAAAGTTGACTTGAGTTGTGCAGAATAGTCAGCTGTAGAAGGCTGGTCAGGCGCCTGTTGATCACCCAGTCGCTTGTCCTACCTTCAGCAGTCACCTGTTGGAAGGCCAAAAACTCCAATTTGAGTTTGTGGTATGGTAACCATATTGGGTTGGTTTCTATGATTATCCTAAGGCTTACTAAGATGGTTAATAGATATGCATGAATGAGTATGACCATCTATCAAGGCATTACAAAATCCTAGAATCAAAAAGGGAAATACAAGTAATAGAAATTACATGGATTACATTTTGCATCTCCTAGAGTTTAAGGCTTCAAGCTCTTGATGCCTTCATACTCCCCATCATCTTCCAAGCTTTGGCACTTATTGATGAGCTTCCCTTCTTCAAGTTCCAAGATTTGGCAATGCTCCTCTTGTTGTCCATCCTTGCACTAAGCTATTAGTCTCCAAAAAGCTTATTCTTCAATTTATAAATATGAGACTAAAACATTGAGAGTCATTAGCAACAACATAATGTTGTAATCATCATCACAACAATATTGGTCTAAAGCATCAATAACTAAAATTCTCCCCCTTTTTGATGATGACACACATTATGTAAAACATAAACAATTAAAGCACAATGCTAATGAGCTCCCCTACTTATATGCACCAATTGAAAATAGATAAACCAATTGTAATAGAATAGTGACATATAATAGTCATGGATTATATAAACCATATCTCATATCTTTCTACCCATATATGAGTATATCACTCCACATACATGATATATGATGATTTACATAATCCATATCTCTCTTCCCCTTGTCATGGTCAAAAAGGTGGACATAAAACATACAAGAAATAACTCCTGTCATTGTCTCCCTTTTAAAAATATGATAAATAAAACAAGATATTAAGATATGTTTGATACCTAATTATAGATTTAAAGTGGGTATCAATCACTATCACATGCCCCCTAGATCATAGAAGGGTCAAAAAGTTGACTTCTAGGATCTAATACCAATTGTAAAGAAAAAGTAACTTTACCAATTGAAAATAATAATACTTAGAGCCGTGGGCCTTAATTGTATCATTGAATTGATATAGAAAAATCAAGCAACAATGATACAAATGATATTGTCAATATAAAGAATAGCAAATAAAATGTTGGCAACATCAATGGGTTGAATTTGAGATCATAATAGCCAATTATAAAAAATCATCTTAAAAATAATCCAGCATAAGAGTTAAAATATGTTTTAAGATAATTTTAAACATATATAACATATTAACTCCCTTATTGTCATACATATGGATCAACAAATGCATATATGACAATGAAATCTCCAAGATCCCATTTTCATGAAAAAATAGTTTGAAAATATTTTCAAAATCATGAAACATCACATACAAATAATATGGATGCTAAAGAATAAACAATAAAGCAAAATACACATGCAATATGCACATGTGTGAGAGACCTACACATTAAGAGGAGTTTGATTTCCTAATGTAATCACATGAGGTGATCACATCCCTAAGTAAAAAGTTGATAAATCTATCCCTCTCTTGCACAGTACACCTAGTTGGAATCCAAAGACTTAAGCATTTCTTAGGCAATGGTTTTGCCTTTGCAAGAAGGGTGGATGTGGCATGCTTAGGTGTAGATAAATATTTCTTGGCATACAAAGAATGAGAGGTTTGCTTCTTAGTAAAAAAATGAAGAATTTTTATTCTCCCTCATCACCTTGTGATTTACATGATTCTTGTTAGGGTTATTGTTATACAAGAAAGCATGGTGATTCTTCTTAGGTGATTTAGCAATTTTTCTTGAATTTTCACCATTTGAAGAAATAGAGGTGGGTTTGAGTACCACATTTTGAATATAATCATATCCTCTACTATGATTTGTTGGATGCCATTTTTCCAACAAATCATGGAGTGAATCCCTAGAATGAACAAAGCTTTTGAGCTTTTGAGCTTTTGGAACTCCTCTTTGCATTTCAACATAAGTTGTTGAATGCGAGACTCTAAGCTAAGATTTTGAGCTAGCAATTTTTCATTAGAAATACTCAATTCCTTAACTTGAGAGAGAAGTGTGCCTCTCTCACTAGTGACACTAACATGCATATCATTCAATTTACACTATTAGATTCTAATTCATGCAACCTACTTATAGCATCTTTAAATTTTGCTTTTAATTTAGAGTATGAGTTGATGCAATTACTTGTCCCTTTGGAGACCAAATTGTAGCGATATTCAAGCTCCTCATATGGTATCTTTGGTTCCTCCTCATGTTCATCACTGGATTCCTCCTCGCTTCAGCTTGACGAAGACTCTTTCCCTTTTGCCATATAGAACACTTCTTCGTTGGGGCCACGCCTCCACCTCTTCATTACTAGAGCTTAAAGAGATTGATGAAGAATCATCGAATGCCGTGAAGCACTGAGGGCTTCCTCATTGCCATCTTCTTCGACGTCACTTGATGTGTCCTCATTAGAGTCATCAAATGTACCAACTGGACCCTCCTTTTGGTTCTTGTATTTGGACTTCCGTTTTCAATGTTTCTTCCATTTCTCTTTGTAAGGTTCTTTGAAGGATTTAGAAGGACATTCGATAAAGAGATGACCTTTGCCCCTACAAGTATAACAAACCTTGTTAGATTTAGAGGCAAACTTTGACAAAGAGTTACCTTGCTTGCCCTTGAGGAATGCTCTTAGTTGCTTGGCAAGCTCCATGATTTCATCACCAGTAGCCTCATCATCTCCATCTTCACTCGAAGCGTCTTGATGGAACTTCTTTCTCCATTTGTTTGGCTCCTTCTCAGCATGGAATGCAATCCCCTTTTGCTTCTCCAGCTTCTCGGGCTTGGATGGTTGAATCTCCTTCTTATGTTAAAGCTTTACTTCATACGCTATGAGATTTCTAATGCACTCTTCAACGGTGTATTTGGACATGTCATTAGACTCTAAAATACCGTTGGCCTTTGACTCCCATTGAGGTGTAAGAGTCAATGATCTTCTCCACTCGATCCTCTTGGGAAATCACCTTTCCAAGTCATTCCAAAGCGATCAAAATATCCGTGAACCTTGTGAACATTTCCAAGATGATGTCTCATTACTGCATCTTAAACAATTCATATTTAAATCTAAACACACTTTGTTTATATTTATTTACCTTGGAAGTCCCTTGGTTAGTAATCTCCAATGTACGCCAAATTTCATTGGCCGTTTTGCATATGGAGATGCGCTTGAACTCATTTGGAGTGATGGCGCAATGGAAGGCGTTAATTGCCCTCCCATTGGATTTGATCAAATCCTTCTCCGCTTTTGTCCTTGTCAGTGTTCTAAAAATTGGCCTGGGCGGCCGCCTAGGCGGCGCCTAGGCGCTAGGCGGCCAATAAACGCCCCGAGTATGGCCTGGGCGGTCAATCTGGGCGTTTTTGGGATTAATCGGTCGCCTAAACGTTCTGGGCGGTGTCTGGGCGGTGTCTGGGCGCTCTGGGCGGTTCCTAGGCGGTTCCTGGGCGGTTCATAGGCGGTTCCTGGGCGGTGTCTAGATGTTTTTGGTAAATGGCTTAATTGCACAAGAGTATCTTTTAAATTTTATTTTGTTGCACACAAATACTCTAGGTAAACTGGATTTGATTTAGTATGTATTAAATATTTGATGTATTTTAAATAATATATATATATATATATATATATTTATATATAAACATAAATATATTATAAAAAATAAATAAAATAATTAAAAAAATGCAAATCCGCCTAGACCGATTAATCCCCGATTAATCCCCGATTAATGCTCTGGGCGCTAGGCGCTAGCAATCCGAACGCCTAGCGCCTAGCGTTTTTTACAACCTTGGTCCTTGTAGCTGCGGGTGTAGTAGGCTTTACAAGACGAGACTCTGTGACGTCCCATAGGTCTTGACCCTCCAAGTAGATCATCATCTTGATCTTTCAACTTGGATAATTTGTTCCGTTGAAGAGCGGTGGTCGAATGGTTGATAGACCTTCTTCATAAGACATTGATGAAGTATTGAATACCATTGTTGTTGTATGCTTCAATCTCGCTCTGATACCAATTGTTGGACTGTCTATGCCTTGCAATACTAAAAACAAACACTCTAGAGGGGGAAATAGAGTAATGGGAATAATCATGTAATTAAAAATTACACTTGCAAATGTGGAATTACAAGTGCAAGAGGAATTTAAACAACACAATCAAGCAAACACTAACACAAAGATTTTACCATGGTTTCCCAACTTGGGTACATCTAGCCACACCAAATATTCACTATGCTTCTACACAAGGTAGTGAAATACAATCTCACAAAGAGATACCCAACACAAGGGATATGAAGTCTCTAAAATAAAGTTCCAAACTCTCATAAAGAGAGTACACAACCAAACAACCTTACACAAGGGTTAATCTCTCGCAAAGATAGAACCAAACTCTCACAAAGAAAGTTCGGGTTAAACTCTCACAAAGAGAGAAATTAACTCTCACAAAGAAAGTTAGGGTTTCAAGAAACAAATGAAACAAATATCTTCTTACCTATGCCTTGAAGAGATGAACTTACTCAATGAAGTATGCAAGGCATGGAAGAGGATCTCCAAGTGTTGAGATGAGCTTGATTGCACTTGGAGGGTTTCCTTTGAGCTAGCTTCAATGCATGAAGAGGATTAGAGCTCTAATGAGGAAAATGAGAGATTAGGAGTGGCTTTAATGATCACTTATTGATCTTCAATAGTTCCAAGAAGTTCTAAATGAACTAAGCCCTCTCATACATATAGGAAGCACCAAAAACCCCATAAAACCTAAGCTAGAAGCCAAAGGAAGAATTCTGCAACGGTTAGAATCTGGGTTTTACGGCAACGACATGCGACTGTACAAGAGCGGACAGTGGACTGATTAACGGCTAGAAAATTTCCACCTGCTATAATCTGAGCCAGGACAGGCGACTATAGAAGACTACACATGTACTTGTACAATGTGCATGTGCCTGAATATACTTCAGCAGGTGGTTGTCACATTGGATGGAATGGAGCTGAGAAAATGCAACTTCTGCACTTATGCATTCAGACGACTGATGACCAAAGTCCAGGCACCTGAAGATAGACAGACGACTGTAAACTCTACATCAGTCGACTGTTAGACAAAGTGGATTGGTGTCCTGAAAAGACAAGTTACGCATATTGGTACTCAGAGGACTGAAGGACAAAGTTCAGGTGCCTGATGGTAGAAAGGCACCTATCAAATGAACTTCAGTCGCCTACACCAAAAGCTCAAGAAAGAGTCAAGAAAAATTTGACTTGAGCCATGCACAACAGTCGACTGTAGAAGGCTGGCTAGACGCCCGTAGATCACCTTGTCGCCTATCTTGCCTTCAGCAGTCGCCTGTTGGAAGGCCAAAAACTCCAATTTGATTTTTTGGTATGGTGAACCTATTGGGTTCATTTCTATGATAATCCTAAGACTTACTAATATGGTTAATGCATATGCATAAATGAGTATGAACATCTATCAAGGCATTACAAAATCCTAGACTCAAAAAGAGAAATGCTAGTAATAGAAAATACATGGATTACATTTCGCATCTCCTAAATTCTAAAGATTCAAGCTCTTGATTTCTTGATGCTCATCATCATCTTCCATGCTTTGGCACCTTTAATGAGCTTCCCTTCTTCAAGTTTCAAGCTTTGGCAATGCTTCTCTTGATGTCCATCATTGCACAAAGTTATTAGTCTCCAAAAAGCTTATTTTTTAATTGATAAACATGAGACTAAAACATTGAGAGTCATTAGCAACAACATAATGTTGTGATCATCATCAAAACGATATTGGTCTGAAGCACCAATAACTAAAATTCTCCCCCTTTTTGATGATGACGCACATTATGTAAAACATAAACACCAATATATTGGAGCACCCGACAGGGTGAACATGTAATTTGTCATCGATCGCCTCCATCCAAATTGCCTACATAGTCGGAATCGACATAACCGTTAGTGTGCAGACCATGAACACTTCGGCTCGATCAGTCAGACGTCGACTGTGCCATTGATGTACCGCAAGATCCACTGCACTGCTCGCCAGTGCTTCTTCCCCGGGTTATGCATGTATCTACTCACCATACTGACCGCATATGATAGATAGGGTCTGGTACATACCATTGTGTACATCAAGGCCCCTACCCCATTAGCATATGGTACGCTCTCCATGAGCTTCTTCTCTTCTTCGTTCTTCGGACAATGCTTGGAACTGAACTTGAAATGAGGTGCAAGCAGAGTAATTACGGACTTCATCTTCTCACATCCAAATATCTGTAAAACAGACTTCAAATAGTGACTCTGGAATAGATGAACAATACCTCCACTTTGATCTCTTGTGATCTCCACCCTAAGAATCCTCCATGTCTCGCCCAGATCTTTCATCTCAAACGCACAACTCAATTGAGAATTCAATCTCTGAATCTCACCTTTATTCGATGAAGCTATGTGCATGTCATCGACATTAAGCAGAAGATAGATGAAGGACCCGTCAACTAAATTCCGATAGAACACGCAATGATCATAGCAGCTGCGAACATACCTTTGATCATCCGCCATAAAGCGTTCGAAACGCTTATATCATTTCCTCAATGATTTCTTATACCCATAGAGTGACTTCTTTAGCCTACATGCAAGATCGTCACCACTCTCATAACCATATAGATCATCTCTTCAAGCTCTCCATGCAAGAACACCGTCTTGACATCTAGCTGCACCGGTTCAAGGTCAAACTGAGCAACTAAAGTCAGCAGGATCCGAATTGAGCAATGCTTCACTACATGAGAGAAGACCTCATTGTAATCAATGCCTTCTCTCTATGCGAAGCCCTTTGCTACGAGGCAAGCTTTGTAGCGAACATCTCCTGATTCGATCACTTCCTTCTTGGTGTAGACCAACTTACACCAAATTGCTTTCTTACCCTTTGGATGCTCCACGAGATCCCATATGTCATTCTTCGCCAGTGATTCCATCCCTTCGTCCATTGCACTTCTCCACCACTACGGGTCTTCGGATTGCTCCACCTCTTTGAAAGAAGTGGGAACATCGATTCATACTGCAGGAAAGTCGAATGAGACCATCTCCAAGTACCTTGCAGGTATCCTTATCGCATGCCTCGGTGTCGATATTGCTATGGGATCCTTCGAATGAACAACCCTTTGAGACGAGCTATCTCTACCAACTGAAGTTGAACCACCAACTTCACCAGCATCCGTCTGGAATCCGTCTTCTGTAGCTTCTGGTGTGAGTCGATCTGAGTCATCAATAGATCGATGTGGAGCCTCAGACACATTGTCGTAGACCTGCTTCAATTGTGTATGTTCAATTTCCACCATTGGTTCATGCTCCTTCTCCAGTAACGCCGTCTCATCAAACGTTACATCTCTACTCAAGATCACCTTCCTATGTGTTAGACGTCACATTTGATATCCCTTGACACCATTGCTGAAGCCCAAGAAGATTGCTTTCTTGGATCGAGTATCGAATTTGTCTTCCTTCAAGGCATAATAGCTCGGGCAACCCCAAACTTGAAGTGATCCATAGTCGGAACTGTCTTTTCTGACCAGACCTCCAATGGAGGACTGACCTTCCAATGCAGCATATGGTAGCCGATTGACCAAGTTGGTCACGTATGCCAGGGCCTTTGCCCAAAACTCATTCGATAGGTCAGATGTTGACAACATGCATCGAGCTTTCTCTAGCAAATTTCGATTCATCCTTTTAGCTACCCCATTCTGCTGCAGCGTACCACTAATGGTGTAGTTTCCCTGAATCTTGTCCGATCTACAGAACTTCTCGAAGAGATCTGACTTATACTCCTTACCGTTGTCACTTCGGAGACGTCGACTCGCTGACCAGTCTGAGTCTCAACCAGCTTCTTCCACTCAATGAAAGTTCTAAGAACTTGGTCCTTTGACTTCAGGAGAAACACCTAAACCATGAGTGAGAAATCGTCGATGAACGACACAAAGTAGTGTTTCCCTCCCCATGAGGCCATTCTATTCAGCCCTCCATACGTCAGTGTGTACATAGTCAAGTGCTCCCTTCGTACTATGGATGGCTGCATCAAATGAAGCATGTATTTGCTTTCTAAACACACAGTTCACACAGAACTCAATCTTTCCGGTCTTGGCACCCTTCAGATGATCTCTAACAATAAGCTTCTGCAAAGCTTTCTCGCCCACATGCCCTAGCCGCATGTACCACAATAATGAGTCGTCCCTCTCAGCCTCACAAGTCAGAGCTGATGTGCCAGCTATGACCGAACCTTCCAATTAATAGAGGTTGCCTTGTCGCTTCCCCTTCATCACGATTATTGCTCCTTAGGTCACCATCAGAGCTCCATTCTCCATGGTCACTTTACAGCTCTTGTTTTCGAGTGAGCCGAGCGATATGAGATTACGCCTTAGGTTAGGAACAAAGCGTACCTTATCGATGTCTCGTGTAATACCGTCGCTTATCCTCATCCACACTGTCTCGATGCCTACCGTGCTACAAACTTGGTCATCGCCCAGCAAGACTATACTCTTACCACATTCATTGAAGGTCGTAAAGTACTCTCGATGTTGCGTCATATGGAACGAGTACCCTAATTCGAGTACCCAACCATCTGACGTCATACACTCCAAAGCACCGACCAATACATACTCCTCGACCTCAACGTCTTTCGCGATGTTGGCAGTTGCGTCGTGCTTCTTCTTCGCCTTCTAGCAGTCTCTGATCCATATTCTCTTTCTCTATAGAAAGCACATTGGTGCTTTGCCACCTTGTGCTGAGGACACATCGTATGGTCTCTAGACTTGGATTAGAAATATCCCCTTCTATCTCCACCCTTCTCTCCATTACGATCCCTTACGACCGTAACAGCATCTCACTCGAAGCTCGGCTGATGGTGTCCCCATTGTTCTTATTGAACTCGTAGCTCGTTAGAGCGTTGGACACCTCTTAAAATGTGATCTATTCCTTACCATAGGTAAGAACAGACACCAAGTACTTATAATCGGAGAGTTGAGGAGAATCATCGTCTTGTCTTCATCGTCGACCTTCACGTCAAGAAGCTTGTTGTAGTAGTTGAGGTGTTCCTCCATAGAAACCCCCTGGGCTAACTTCAACCCGAAAAGCTTCTTCTTCAAGTGTATCTGGTTCTGGATGTTCTTTTTCATGTACTTGTCGCTGAGCTCCCTCTAGAACTTGCTTGCCCTTGTCTCCTCCAAGTGTGGGTATTTCTTCTCCTTCGACAAATAATTCTGATTCAGAGTTCTCCACTTCTGATCGGACATGCCCACCGGCTTCTCTTCTAATGCGATATCTTGAGCAAGTTGGTTCAAGACATCCATGACTTCACATCTCCACATACTAAAGTTGATCCTTCCATCAAACTTCTCAATTTTGAATTTCTCGTTGGACACGATAGTCCGACCAACTGGATCATGAGACCAAGAATTCGACGCCTTTGAGGACTGTCATCGCCAACGCTACTCATAACTTGCTTGCACTTGTCTCCTTCATATATGGGTATTTCTTCTCCTTCGACAAATACAGTCAGATGGTACCACATGCCATTTCGATTCAGAGTTCTCTACTCCTGATCTTGAATGCGCGCAGGCTTCTCTTCTAATACGATGTCTTGACCAAGTTGGTTCAAGACATCTATGACTTCACATCTCCACATACTGAAGTTGATCCTTTCATCAAATTTCTCAATTTTGAATTTCGTGTTGGACACTATAGTCCGACCAACAGGAGCATGAGACTCAGAAGTCGACGCCTTTAAGGAATTGTCATCGCCACTGCTGCTCATTTTAGTCTACTCCGTTGATCTCCGGAACCGTCAAGCTTTGATACCGCTTGTTGGGGTACCAACATGGGTGCACAACTTATCAATCTTCACACTGGTATGATATTGTCCACTTTGGGGCCTCCACAAGGAACCCATATGGTTTTGTTCTTGGACTCTCACCAAAAGGCCTCATACTAATGGAGCCCAATCCCCCTTGTCTAGTCAATGTGGGACTATGTTTGATACCTATCTTTCATTGTTGAGGGTCCCCCGATTCTGTTGAGGCAATGTCAGTTTGTGTAGTTATGGACCATCAAAGGATCCGACTGTGATCACACCCTGAGCATTTGCTGAAAGAAGAAATTTGAGTGACGTGAACGGACAGCAACATACAAGGACTACTACAAGCACTAGCTTCGTGGATAGAAAAGACGCAATTTACAGATATGGAAGTGTTTGGTTGGAATTGTGGTCCTGGTATGGTGAGAGGGCAGTGGCCGAAGATTTCAAAGGATTCACGCATGGTTGCATGACATTGTCTCTGCTGAGGAGTAATGGTCCCATGAGAATTTATTATTTGTTTTGCCGGGAGACAACATAGAAGTATTAAGAGAGAGATAACATTGCTTAGAGTATCACTTCATAGAAAAATTGAAATGATAACGAAACATATTATACAACAAATGTAGTAAAGAACATTAATGTTAAGTGAATGCTGCTCTTTAAGCTTCTAGGTATTGATATGTTGTAAGCGTCAGAATTCTTCATACAACCCTACATATTATCTACATGTTTTTACTCGATTCTGAAGTCCACTTGTAATCGAAGATAAATATAATGTACATCTAGAAATTTCTCTAAAACCAGATACTCACGTATAAATTAATCTAGAGTATTCAACCGAAGCCTTGTTGTTGGTAGAAATGCTGAGAATCACCAAATTGCTGTTGTCAATCTCAACATACGTCCTTGTCAACGGCTACCGTGTTTGGTTGTTTTTCCGTTCACACGTGCCTCCATCTTGAAGTCACGGTACTGGTGGAACAGCTATCGTGTATTCCACCCACTTGTAGAAACGGGGGTTTCACCCACTTAGTACAATAGCAATGGATTTTTAAATCGGTATCCAAACTATACACATGAGAAATTTTGCATTACCCACGGGAATCGTGTGGGTAACATGTCAATTTTTTTTAAATGATAATGAAGGTGGGCAATCTGAAATAATTTAGATCTTTCCACCACCATTAAACCCCCCTAATTAATTCCCCCATCTCCTCCCAATTTCTTTTATGATCAGCAGCGTTAGCTACCGTCGGCCATCACCCTCCTTGTTGTCTTCCTTGCTCTCTCTTCCCTAATCTTCATTGCCGGCCATCTTTCACCTTCACTACTTGCCAAACTACACCATCGCCTCGCTTGCCTTCTTTCCATCTAAATCACCGCCTCCTTTGCTGTCGCCATCATCTCTATAGAGCCCGTCCCCTATAAGCTCCAGCAGTTTTGGTTATGCGCTGATACCAATTGTTTGGAGGGGGGGGGGGTGGTGGGTGGTGGGTGTGTGAGATTGAGATCATCTCTCTTGGGATTCTATGCCCTTTTGATAGACTTACCAAGATGAGAATCGTCCAAGAAATTTCAAGATCAGTGGACCAACAAACAAAGCTAATGACCTATCTTCAGAACCCACGACGGGGGGGGGGGGGTGGTGGTGGTGGTGGTGGTGGGTGTGTGAGATTGAGATCATCTCTCTTGGGATTCTATGCCCTCTTGATAGACTTACCAAGATGAGAATCGTCCAAGAAATTTCAAGATCAGTGGACCAACAAACAAAGCTAATGCCCTATCTTCAGAACCCACAACACAGCAATATATATGAAAGCAACACAAAACACAAGATAAACACTAATCTGACACCAAGATTCATACTATTTCCACCAAAAACTTGGTGTATGTCCCATTGGAAAGCTCACTAATACTTCAATAATCTTGGGTTGTAAGTTAAGACGTTTGGTTCAAACGAATAACCAAATCTCCTAAGTATTCAGAGGAGAAAAGAATAGAGAAAAGCCCTCAAACAACTCCTCCTTAGCCCTTAGTTTTCCCTCTGTATTTTCTACAAGTAGCCGCAAAATTATAGGAAATTCCCTTGAAACCCACATAAGACTCACATCAAAACCCTAGCCAAACCCCATTTAAATAGCTAACACGTCTGTTTTCGGATCGGATTTGTAATCCAAAACCGCACCGCACCCGTGGGCCTGCATTGCAACTGTCGTTGCTGCCCACATCCGTGCACGCATGTGCGTGCATCACACACGTACACTGTGCCCAATGCTTCCGTTGCTTTGGGCCTTACATGAGGCACTATGCCTCGCGTGCTGGGCCGCGCACAAGCTCACGCTGGGCGCATGCTTGCAGGCTACGTGTGCACTGTGCGCGCATCACACACGTACACTGTGCGCAACGCTTCCGTTTCTTTGGGCCTTACATGAGGCACTATGCCTCGCGTGCTGGGCCGCACACAAGCTCACGCTGGGCCGAGCATGCTTGCAGGCTATGTGTGTACCCACAGGCCGGTCGTCGGCACGCAGGTTGCACTGGTGAGCTTACTATTCATCCTAAAATTCTGAAATAAATCATGTGGGCTAGGTTTTAGAAACTCATTAATTATTGCTCCAAAAAATCTCTAAAAATCTTCATATATCCAAGATTTATCTAGAGAAATTTTTCATGTTTTGTATCATATTTTTCAACACTTCACATTGATACAAAAACACCATAAAGTCTGAACCAAGTCAAAACTGCATATCATCCACCTTCAAAAATAAACCACCTCTTCATGAGGCCAGTGTCTTTAGCTAGTGAGCTTCGCACTTAGAATCATCAAGTAACCAAGTGTCAAATAAACCCCTTTTCGAATGTGAATTTCCAAATTTGTCGTGTCTCTTGAATCTATACCTGAAGCAAAACATGTAGCATCTCTCCATGCTACCTCATGGCACCATAGCACCTCTTAAAGGAAAATAAGCTTGAGTCTAACTCAAACTTTGTCATCGACCTGTTTGCCACTGGATTCTCCTTCTCTGCATTTTATTGTGATGTTATAATATGTCGACATCGTTCCTAGCACACATCCACCTGAGTTTGCGTTCAAACTAAATGCATCCATCGCAAACCTATCTGCTGTAGGATCCCCATGTGCATGAAATGCATAAGCCAAATTCACGTAGTCCTCATAACAAGCTAGGGCCTTCACAGTGTGTTGCCTCACTCTGCTAGCAATAGAGTTATCCATAGTAGTCTCGGTTATTGCAACACCCCTAAGTTAGTTTTGATGGTTAAATAAACAATTAGTATTACTAATTATGTTTTGAGATGATTTTTGAGTGTGGTTCTAAAGTCAACAATGATCAATTCAAGCTAAAGTTAATGAAGATATTAATCCAAAGCTTGATGAGGAGTCAATGGACTTGGAGTTCATGTTCAAGACCAATAGCCCAAACCAAAGACTTAAAAGGAAGTGCAAGACTTCAAGACAAGGAGCTCAATACCTAAGGAAAAGCATCAATATCACTAGATTGAGTAAGCGATGTATTTTTTTTTAAATTCTGGTCTTAGAATGTTAAGGTCAATAGATAGAGCTTGCACACAAACATCAAATAATGTTTTAACTTCACAAATGTTTTAGAAAAGATTTAAAATTTTTTCCAATTGATTTCATGAAGTTTTCATAACTTAAAACACTAGTATCAGTATTAGCGTCGACTATTTTTTTAATGAGAGTCCATTGTTTTGATTGGGAGATGAGCTTTGCTCTTTGGACCCCAAAGGAGTCAACCGCAATACAATTGGGAGTCAACTGCAGCTTTGTGGGGAGTCGACTGCCGATAATACAGGAGTCGGCTACGACTGTAAAAAACACAGATCCGACTTTTACGGAGAGCTGTCGATTTTCTGTTACAAGGGCTTTTTTGTCCACGATTTTCAACGAGATTTTGAGGGCTATTTAAGAGGACTTAGCTGAGAATTTTTCCCACCTTAATTGCTTAGTATTCTGACTTTTATAATCTTTAATTTCTTCTTCAAGCTCTCAAGAATTTTCAGGCACTAAAAATTTAATTTTGATTTCAAAGATTTTAAGCACTTTGTGCTTTTGATTAAGAATCTCCTCAAGCTTCATTTCGAATTTCTGAGATGATAATCAAGTTTCATTTGATCTGTCATAGTTTTAATCTTTATTTCTTTTGAGATGAAAATTTTTCAGTAGCTAGTAACACTTTATACAAAAGCTTCATCCATTGGCTCTAAGGAAGTGTAAGAGAAATTTCATCTTCAAGAAATGTTTGTAATGCCATAAAAGTGGTGGTATCTTGGGGATTGTTTTTTTATTTGGGTTGTATAGAAAAGCCTCAAGTGTGTGATGTGATAGTGTTGAAAGTTGTAGTATTAGGAAAATTCCTAGCAAGTGAAGGTATGTGTGTGTAATTGTTGGAAGCCCTCTATTGTGATGCATTTGCTCTCTTGATTAAGAGAGTTAATTAGTAGAAAATCCCAACAAGAGGTTGGATACTAGAGTAGTCCAGGGTGTGTGGCCTAGGATAAATTCATGTGTGTTTACGTTGTGATTGTCTTCATTACTTGCATTTGTGATATTTATTCCGATGTGCTACTAATTTCATTTCATTGCAAGTATTACATTGTGTTGATTAAGTTCTTAAGGAGGTAATTCTCTTATGTAACTTAGACTAAATTAAAGGGTATAATTTATATTTGTTCTTATATTTTTAGAAACACTAATTCACCCATCCTCTAGTGTTTAGCTTGATATTTACAGGATCCAATACGTGGTATCGGAACATAGGTTGAAAAGATAACATCAACAAGGATGGGGCCCGTGCAAAGTTTCAGTTCTCCAATCATTTTGGTGGAACCAACAATTTTATTTGGAGAAGAAAAATGGAGATTCATTTGGAGGCCGAAGACCTTGACTATGGAATATTTCTCAAAGAGTCATATGTGGTTCCAACCACTCCAAAAGTATCATGGACCAAGCAGTAAAAGGAGACATATTTGATGAACATCAAGGTAATGCGTATTATTTTTTCTTATTTAAATAACAATATTCTAGTGAAATTTCAGGAGTTAGCTCAACACAAATTTTTTTTAGAATATTGGAGGACAAATATGACGAAGAAACCATGAGGAGAGCACCAACAAAAGGATGTGAAGAAGAGAGCTTTACAAAAAAGTATGATTGATGGCGTATCAAGATGAGAACAACGAGGTAAATGATTCAGACTTAGACAATGAAGATTTTAATTTAAAGGATGCATATGAATAATTATATCATGAATTTTAGAAGTTGAATAAGAAAAATAAAAAGTTAGATAAAAGTTTAAAATTGCTGAATGAGGATCACAATAAACTCAAGATTAAACAAAGTGAATTATTGCATGGTTTTGATGCAGTAAAGAATGATAATAGTGGTCATAGTAGCTCATCTCATGATTTAGCTAGTTTAAAGCTTAAATATGATGTTTTGCTATGTGATCACAATTCTTTGAAGAATGAGCATGCCATGTTTGTTTCATGTTTTAATGATAAGTTAGAAATGATTGCTAGTGATTTTTGCACGAGTAAGCTTAAGCAAGAGGAGTTAGTTCTTAAACTTGATATGTTTAAGAACAATCAAAATGCAAAAACCACTCACTCACAAAAGCATGTTCACACCATTCAACACATTGTTAGGAATTTTAGATGATCGGCTCATATTTTACACCTTTTTCTGCATATTTGCATGTCATTTCGATTCCTCATATTGCGCTTTTCATGACTATTCGACGATATTTCGTTACTTTTCACTATTTCTTGTTTTCGTCTGATTTCAGGAAATATGAAGCAATCGGAAGCAAAGTTGAGCCTAAAGGACTTGCCGCATGTCGGAGCATTGCCCATGACCATATCAGGGATCTAACGACGATGGAGGATGAGTGGAAGAAGAACGAGATCGAAAGGATCAACGAGGATGAAAGGAAGAGAATATCAGAGTTCAGAAACAGGCCACTCGGCTGAGTAACGCAACCCATTCGTCCAAGTGAAGAAGCCTACTCAGCCGAGCAAGACTAACACGACAACGTTTGCCAGCCTGGCCGAGTGGTGAATTCCATTCGGCCGAGTAAGAAATCCACTCGCCCGAGTGGAGGCCAAGATTTTAAAGAGAGCCAAGCCGACTTCTCTGTTTTTCTGGACGATCTGCAGACTGTCATACTCGGTTGAGTAGAATTTGCACTGAGCTGAGTAAGATTCCTACTCAGCCAAGTGACATGAGCGCCCAGATTTTCAGACAGCCTCTCACTATTTTGAAATCTTCTATCATTTCAGTGGGAAAAGTATTTTTCTCATATTTTTTATAGATATTATACTTCATGACGGTTCCAACGGTGCCAAGAACATGCCAATCGAAGGTCGGATGAAATCTAGAGAATTTTTGCAAGTTGACACTGTAGTGCTAAAATCGCTACTTGGCCAGAGCCGTGTTCTACTCGGCCGAGTCAGCGTGGGCCCAGAACTTAAGTTGCGGCCAGAGCTGACTTTGGACACAAATTTTAGAGGGTTTCTAGGGTTATTTGCTAGGGCTTTGTGGGGACTTTATATAGGGAATGTAGCCGTCATTAGAGGGGAGTTCCTATTATTTTCTTGGAGACTTTTTCGGAGGTTAGGCCATGCCCTAGCCCCCCTCTTGATCTAAAAACTTGTATTTGGATTGGATTTCTTCATGAAAGCTAAGTATCTTTGTTATTGTTATTTGAATCTCGATTTGATATATTTTTACATGCAAGCAATGTCTTTTTTGATTTATATATCATTATTGCTTTGCTTGGTTGATATTTGTTCTAGAGAAGGGGATGAACTCTATAGATCTAATGCTAGATTTGTGATGAATAAATCTCTATGTTACTAGAATTGCTAGAAGGTTAGATTGTGATTGATTTACTACGGATAGCTAGGAATTTCCATTGATCCAGAGTTTGCAAGAGATTGGGCTCTGATCAATCGGAAGGTCTAGATATTCGATTTAGATTTATAATCGAGATTCACTATATTTGGTTTGCAAGAGATTGGACCAAAGCTAGCATTTTTATTATAAGTCTATATCCATATTCGTTTGCAAGAGATTGGACAAATATGAGCTATCACAATCTAGACCGTAACTCGAGTTTGCACGAGAGTGGGCTCGAGGTGCGATTGGACGATGATGTTGACCTTAATGCTAGTGGCTTAGATTAGGGTTTGCACAAGAGTGGGCTCTGATCTAGGTTGATATAGACATGCAATAGCGCATGATCATGAGCTTGGTTCTCTATTCAGTTACGACTAGTTCACCTAATATTGAGATTCATGATTCACAATGATGCATGATAATCCGTAGTGGAGATTCCCTAGCTCTAAACTCTTTTATTATATTGAATTTTATCTAACATCTTTATCACAGACACCGACATCCATCACCATTGTCATTACATCATATCATAACCATCTCCACCAATAAACATTCGTAGTCGAACCAACCTAAGATAGATTGGAGCCAACACCACCTCCTCGTGTTCGATACCCGCTCATCACTACACCGTGCACTTGCAGTAAAACTGCAATTGTTTTCCAGATGTATATCCGAGAGCAATCAAGTTTTTGGCGTCGTTGCCATGGAGATGTTTCCCGTTGGGTGCCAATTTACCACAATTAGGTTTATTAGATTACGTTAAAAAACAAACAAAAAACAGAGAGAGAGAGAGAGAGAGAGAGAGAGAGAGATTTTTCCACACCACCTGCTATTATTATTATATTTATCTCTCTTTGTACCACTGGCGTCTTTTTAAGTACTTTGCTTGATTAGGTACAATTGTTGTAGCGATGGTGCTTCCAAAGAAGATGCGATCGGGTTCTATACAATCCTACATATATCTCACTACATTCTGTCAGGCTGATGGATAGTCCTTCAGGAAAGCCTTGTCTAGGTTTGAAAGAATGTTAGGAATGTTCTAGACAGATTCAGACAATGAGTGGGATGGTTCCACGCTATTTAATATCTTCGTTAGAAGGCTAAAGGGACCCTAACGTGAGTTTATGAAGAGGATGTAAGTGGAAGAGTTCAGTGATCTGCAGTTGGCAGCAACCTTGGAGAAAATGATAGATGATGCTCGATCTATCGGTTTGCTAATCATTATGGTTGGTAAACCATCCGACCAAGTATTCATTGATTTTGTTATGGCTAATGTCTCTGGTGCAGGTACTATCATAGATGGAGTGTATGCTTCACTTGAAGGTGATCAAATCCACCTTTACACCATCAACACTCCACAAATTGAGACATCTGAGCTGTCGAAGGAGGACACATATATGGACCTATTGAGAAATATTGTAGACGTAGTTCGAGAAACCGGTCCATTAACAATAACGGCAGGTGATCCTTTTGAGCTCAGATTTCAAAACTTTATTACTCATTGTATCTCTTCCATAGGCACAATTGATGATGGAGTCTATGGTCTAGTTGAGGGGCACATGACCTATTTTTACGCCACTGTCAAGGTACATGAGCTCATAGAGCCACCTTGTGCCGTCGTTGCCTCCGCTTACCACCCACATTCGCCAGAGCAGCTTATATCATCAGAGGATATTATTGAGGAGGTCATGCCTACAGTAGCAGAGCAGACCATTGAGGAGGACGTGAATTGGGACGATGACATCTGCACACAGATGGAGCCCGAATTGTGCCCCCTCCTTTCGAGCTACCGCAGCCATCCCCACCTTCTACAGATGCTGAGCATCCCTCAGAGGACCACCCTTCCACTGACGCCGAGGACTATCCTACAGAGCTTATGGATCCCCTTCCTGGAGATCTATTTACTCCCTCGCCCTTTACATTTGATTCCCATCCCGTGTATGATGTTCACTATGATTCAAATTTTGACGACTCGTTGCACCTTTTGCAGGATATACATACATATGATCAAGAGGCACGATGGGATGTATACGAGGAGGAGAGCAAGGAGTTAGCACCCATGGACACATACGAATATGATCAGGAGGTGCGATGGGATAAGTCTGACAATGATGAGAAGTTGCCTGATGAGACCAACGCTTATATGCCAAGCAACTTGAAGAACCAGAGGCAAACAACGAGGAGTCGGTCGACATAGTGCACGAGAGTAGAGATTTATTTCTAAGAAAGTGTTGTCAACCATCTTTAATTTTAAATACTTATATTGATGACACTCTTTGGAATACATTTATTTTGGTGAAGAATTATTCACATCAGATTGATGCAGCTTATCTCTTGCAGGGTACATGTGGAGTCCTTAGAGAGATGATGGGAGCTGCATTGCTGGAATCTGATGGAGTCCATGGATACACGCGTCTGGCGGAGCCACGAAAGGAGCAGTTGGAGCAGTTGTCGGCACCGGCAAAGATACTGGATCCGCCTTTTGCTATAGGTGACATTAATTCAGTAGTGTAGTATGTCATGCTTTCAATAAACACAAATCCTCTCGACAACGAGAGGACCATATAGATTTGCTTGATTAGTTTGTTCAGAATAAATATTACCTCATATGACGACAACAATAATCATTTACATCCTACCCTTTATATGATATATTAATTGCTCTCTTCACATTTTGTTGTGTCGCACCCTTTTTGCTCACCACCCATCGAGCATCTCTTTCAAGTGAATGCTCACATTCTTATTCGTTTGACTTGATCTTGCTTAGCAAAACCATGACATTTTTGATCGAG
Organism: Scilla litardierei; assembly: GCA_030789695.1. NCBI lineage: Eukaryota > Viridiplantae > Streptophyta > Magnoliopsida > Asparagales > Asparagaceae > Scilla > Scilla litardierei. The sequence goes on from CM061142.1 coordinate 386,536,615, forward strand.
TCCTATGAATAGGATTGTTTGGTATAGGCTTGGGGAAAGGCGCTCTCATGCATCATTGTATGTGCATGTAGTTGCATTAGAATTTCATGTCATTCATCTCATCATTTTTTATCCCCTATATTTATCGTTGTTCCTCATATTCTTCCATTATGATCACATTGAGGACAATATGAAGTTTAAGCTTGGGGGTATTTTCAAGCCATTTAGTTACACTTTTACTCTATTTTTAGGGGTTTTAGAATTTTTCAAAATTTTTGCACCATCTTTTTGATGTTTCCATCTTATTTTCCTTTTATGTGTGTTCATGCATCATATTACGTGTTTTTTTTCCTTTTCTTTCCTCTCTTTTATTTTTATTCCTTTATTTTCTTTTCCTCCTTTTGCTAGACATGTTTCTTATAATGATATCTCTTATTGCTTTAGAAGCCATCACGATGCTTACTACTCTTGCCATGCTATTTGGAGTATTTCAGTATCCCGCTATCCATGTGCTTGCTTATATATATTCTTTTGATGATTTCTCTATATGAATGCATGATATTAATTGAAGCTGAATGTATGGATTATTATCTAGTATGCTTTTGTTGGAAGTGCACCAAGATTCACGCATCAATAGTATAACGGAATCATCTGCCTTATTGTCTTATTCACCTTCTGTTGCATGCTTGATATGATTGTACTCTTTACTGCTTGACTTCACTATTTATTGAATTGATTGAAAATATCTATGCTTACATATAAGTTTAGTTGATGTATTATCTTATTGAACCATTTGTGCACATCTTAGAGTGAACCGACCGTTACATTATTTCTTTCTTCACAAATATCTTTTATTCTCTACATGTCACTTGAGTTCACCTCCTAAAGCTCCTTACATCGCATCTAGTTTCCAAAAATCCCTACAAAAGAAAAAGTTAGCTCCAAAAAGTACTAAAGGCCAAAAAGGAGCCAAAACCCAAAAATACAAATCATGTAGCTCCTACAAAAATCCAAAAAGTAAAAAAGAGAAATAAAGAGTTCAAAAAGAAAAAGAAAGATATTTCTATATCTCATTATTGGAGCCACAAAATACTTGGAAACCCCAAGGCAAAAAGATCATTTTCCACTATCATATTCCTTTAGATGTGATGTGACCGGCGCCCCGTTTACGGTTTGGGCGCGGTGTCGTTTTACCGCAAGTGCACGGTTAGTGTAGGGTGCGGGTTTATCGAACTCAGGGAGGTGGATGGCTTGAGTGGCTACTAGCCTCGCCTAGGTCGTGTGCTAGCTACGCGGATGATGTGGGTGGAAGTGTAAAAATAAAAGAAAGAAATGAAAAAGACACGAAATGAATCCCCGCCAACACGGGCTAGAGCACTCATGACACTTGACATTTGACTTGACTGAGGGTGAGACATTGCCCCAAAAGGTGGTACCTAGCATCCATGGCCCGATATTCCGGTCGATGCCAAGCACGCTAGGCCTACCCGGTTCCGGACGGTGGGCATTCCCATGTCCATTAACACCTTCCGCAACCGGGAGCATTAAGGCCACAATGATATCTCCCAACATTTCGTCCAAGCCGTTCCCACGCGCGAGGACTCCATGTCTACACTAGGGGCGTGAGCTATGGCTAGGGAGTCAACCGCCAAGTTTATTCCCCCTTGGCCCGACGGTCAGAGGCGGTCTTTCTCCCGCCAATGACAATGAAACACCCCCGCGTAACCCTAATGGCCAAATAGGTCAAATGTGATTTCTAGCAATACATCGAAGCAGATCTTGACTGGACAAGCACCGGACCCCAACCCCCAACACGTCTAGCGTGTTGCCGTACGAATTGGACCCAGATTGCTAGAAATCCTCATTGACACATTTCATCGAACACATGCCATGCAACCAAGCCAAATGTAAATTTCCAAGCATCAATCCTACCCTAACCCGTATTAGGGTTCATCAAACACTACTCGATGGTGAAGAACATGATAGAAAGCAATAATAATGACAAACAAACATTCACCATCAAGCAACAAAGAAAATAACACAAAACAATAGAAAATGAGAGAAGAAAATACTTATCTTGAGTTTGAATCTTCAATCCAATACAAGATTTATTAACCAAAAGACCTAATCTAAACTAACCTAAAGCTCAGAAGAGAAAGGGGCAAAACCCCTAAAAAAACTAGATGAGAATACCCCCAAGTCGTGCCCTTACATGCTCTTATAACCCCCCTCAAAAACCCAGCGGTTCGGGTCCAGAAAACCCAATAAAACTGTCAAAACAGGCCCACCCGATCGGGTGAAAACTCACCCGATCGGGTGGAATAAACAGAGAGCTCAGATTCGCAGAAACAGATCTCACCCGATCGGTTGACAAGTCAACAGATCGGTTGAAGTGAAATTTCAGACAGCAGCCAGTTTCAGCACATAGCTGCGCTCAGAAAATTCCAGAAAAATCTAGAAAAATCGGATTTGGGCATGCGACCTATCGTTGGAAAGCTAACGACGATGCCGACGCTAGAAAAATAAGAGATCACCCAAAATCCTTCTGGAATGATAGCAGATCTTCAATGAATGAGCAGCGGTGCGTGAAAGGAGACGAGAAGGCCACCCGATCGGTTGAAATGTCAACCGATCGGGTGAGCGGCTTGTTGCTTCGGCCGTCGCCTTCGGGAACATCAACCGGGCGCAAGGAGAGCAGGTGGTGTGATCGGGTCGTCCTTCGGAGGAATCAGCTACAGATGAACCGATCGGGTGAAGGTCACCCGATCGGTTGGAATTCAGCTCCATTTTCCCGAGAACTCTGTTGGGATGAACCGGTCGGCGAACCGATCGGTTGACCTTGCGCTTCACTCCAGCTTCAGTCCGGGTCGGACACGCATGCATCACCCGATTGGTTGGATGTGTCCAACCGATCGGGTGGGGGCTGAAAAGTGGCAATCTTGGTTGTTTGGCCCCCTGGATCACGCGTGACTCCTCCCGTTGCTCCGGGGACTTGAGATATCGTCGTTAAACGTCCCCTACGTGGGCAATCTCCTGCAAACATGGAGAAACAAAGAAAAGTGAAAGAAAACGAGAAAATACGAGAAAACGAATAAAAGACGACGGAAAATACGGAGAAACACAAAAGAAAACGTGCGTGAATATATGAAATATAAACGCACGTCAAAATCCCCCAAGCTGAACTCTTCCTCGTCCTCGAGGAAGACGAGTGAGAGTAGGAGCTCGGAGGGAGAAAATAGAGAGAAGGAGAGAAAAAGAGAATTCTATATCCTAGATCGCCCGTAAGGGCCAACAAAATCAAACACGCCACACGAAGCAAGCATACGACAAAATAGAACACTAAACCAAGGAATGTGAGTCCAAACAAGTGTCGTGGGCCCACGCAGTGAAGCGCGAGTGAGTGTGGTCGTGTGCTAGCAGATGGTGTCACTATCTACGATGTGCAATAAAGCTCCATATACACATACCCAAAGAAAGACCCAAATATCGATTCAATTTGAAATTGCGGTGAATATTAGCTCAAGCATGCATGAGAAGAGTATAAGAATAGAAGCGTATCATGCATCGGGGACTCCACAGCTAGGGACTAGGAAATCACCACACTATAGCCTAGGTAATTGCTAGAAGGTCCCTATGCCAAGTGTTTTCGAAAACGATGGAAGTTGAGAAGATGTGGAGTAGAACACTCGGTGTAAATTCTCGCCTTCCCCTTATTCACGGCAAGTAGGAAAATATTCACACTGGAATTTTTTTGGGTTTTGGTTATTTGTATTTTTTTTCTTTTCTTTTCATTTCTCATCTTTTTGGGTTTTTCTTTTCTTTTCTCCTTTTTTTGGATTTTTGGGAATTGGGATATTTACATGTGTACTCTCCCAAGTGGGAGAACGGTACACGACGAGGGGATTTGCACCAGGTAAAATAAAAATGAAATCGGATTCTAAACACTTGGACAAATGATATATTTCTCGCTAATCAGAGCATAGGCTAAATGGGTTATCCTAGTCCTTGTTTGTGGAATCCCGACACATGCGAATTGAAATATACGATATAAATATAGCATGCATATAGAAGCAGATAGTAGAAGCAAATACCGCATATTCAAATCGAAGCATGATAATCTAGGGGTCAACCAAGGATAGGTATATAAAACATAATCACAAGGTAGAAGCACACCAAACAGCTAGGTACGACGCACGACTCACAAAAAGCTAAGAGGACCCGCGATGCATGAAATGCAAGAGGACTCGATATCCTAGGGTTAGTGAATGTGATTATCGAAGCTGTGCAAGGTGCACGTGTGATTTTTGTGGCAATTCATCATAGGGTTCATCTCTAGGAGAAAGAGATAAAAAGAAGAAAAGAAAAAGAAAAAAGAAAAACACGGAGAAAAACGACTCAAATAACGAAGAAAAAGAGACAAATGACGCACGAAGTGCGACTCCCCCAAGCTGAAACTTGCATTGTCCTCAATGCAATAGTAGTGAATACGAGAGGGCAATGAAAATGGGGGGGAGCTACGCACCGACACAAAAAATGAAAAACACGAAAAACACATGAGCGAAACTAAAAAATAAAGAAAAAGAAACACTAAAATAAAAGATATAAAACACGACAAAAGAACACATAGACACAGACACACAACAACGACACGCAAAAACATGCACACAAAAGTCGATTTCCCCCCAAGCTGAACATGACAATGCTAGCAAAATGATATGATCAATGGGGATGTAGAGAAATGCTAGGGGGAAAATCGGAAAAGAAAGAAATCAAAATGCAGGAGAGACAGTGTGCTCATTCTCCTCGGAAGAGGAAGAGGGTGAAATGATAGAAGGGCACGACATGAAGGGTTATTAAGATGCAAAAGCAGATCCTAGATACGCTCCTCTCGCTAATGAGAGGAGACGAGATTATTCAAATCTAAACTAGAAAGCGGTAAATTTTTACACTACTGGATTAGGATACACCTGAGCATAGGCGGATCCAAGATCTGAAGTGGGGCAGGTAGCTGCTCTAACTGCTCCTTTTATGGCTCCGCCAGAAGCGCTGTGCCACGTGTGCCAATGGACCCAAGCAATGCACATCCAAGCATCCCTCGTAGCTGTCCACCTGTGACCTGCAAAGGACGAGGTGCATTAGTCCATGGCAAGAAATTATTTCCCAAAATAAATGTATCCTAGAGATAGTCGCCGGTAAATGATGGTAAAATATATGAAATGTGGCGAACACTCCCTGGAAATGGTATGCTATCCTCTGTGCTAGCGACGATCAAATCCCCGCTCTCCATGTGAAGTTGCTCTCCAGGTGGTGACACACCGCAGCATACCTCAAGGGAAGTCGATCATGTGTCCTGTGAGAGATATGGTGTGTCAAATATATATGAGTCTAAAGAAATAGGACGTGAAAAGCGAGACTCAAATGTGGAGTGAGAGTGAGTATGAAAATCTCCCTGAATAGGAGCAATATACTCAAGTAGATGCTCAGCCGCAGAAGAAGTGGAGCGTGACGGTAGAGGTAGATGTGGCTCGGGCTTCATGAAGTGGACGATCGTATCCAAGCCCTCATGCACATCCTCCTCGACGATATGCTCATGCTCCTCCATCTGCCCGATGTCCTGAATGACATCCTCATGGTTGACCACCGACCAAGGAGGAAGCTGTGACAGAGATGGCTGTGGAGGTGGATGTGGAGCGGACCACTCGTATGTGGTCGTGGTGTTGTCGTCCTCACGCACATCCTCCTCACCGGTATGCATAAGCTCTGTGGTCTCCTCGGTGCTCTCATAGGACTCATATGGGGTATCCAGATAAAGATGAAAAGTCTCTCCCACAGATCCTAGAGAAATCTCCCCATCCTCACTATCATCATCAAAAAATGCTTCGTCATCCAAGTGGTAGTGTGGGAAAATTGGTGCATCGGCATGAGATGTGTCTATGGTGGCCGATGGCATGGTGGTCTCAACCATGAAGGTGGGTATATCCTCTCCTTCATCCCCTCTCCTCGGTGTCGGCTCGGTGATTGGTACCATCAAGTTTTGTAATATTTGGCCTTGGTTAAACATGGCACTTTCAAGGAGAGACACGAGGCTTGATTCTTCTTGTGTTTGTGGAGGGGTCTAAGGTTGAGGAAATGGATGGGAGGTGTTTGGGCTAAGGTTGTGGGAAAATGTTTGGCCTTGGAGCGGGGGGAGGCTCTCAAGCGTAAATGGGCAATCATAATACACGTGCCCCGCCATCCCACAAGTCTCACAAACCACAACTGGATAAGGATCGTATCCTCCCATCTGAGCATCGAAATTTGATCTCCACATGGTAATATCAAAGATACCTGGACAACAAAAATAAGAAAACTAGAGAGGAGCGTCAATAGTACAAGAGAATAACAAAAAGATAATATAATGGTGGGGGAAAATTTTCTTGGTTATTGAATGTTTTTTTTAAAAAAAAGAAAAGAATTTTTTTTTTGTGTTTTTATGCGTAGTCTAACGAACCCAAGCTAAGGTAATATCAAACCGAACGCCTCCCCGGCAACGGCGCCACAAACTTGACCGGCGCCCCGTTTACGGTTTGGGCGCGGTGTCGTTTTACCGCAAGTGCACGGTTAGTGTAGGGTGCGGGTTTATCGAACTCAGGGAGGTGGATGGCTTGAGTGGCTACTAGCCTCGCCTAGGTCGTGTGCTAGCTACGCGGATGATGTGGGTGGAAGTGTAAAAATAAAAGAAAGAAATGAAAAAGACATGAAATGAATCCCCGCCAACACGGGCTAGAGCACTCATGACACTTGACATTTGACTTGACTGAGGGTGAGACATTGCCCCAAAAGGTGGTACCTAGCGTCCATGGCCCGATATTCCGGTCTGTGCCAAGCACGCTAGGCCTACCCGGTTCCGGACGGTGGGCATTCCCATGTCCATTAACACCTTCCGCAACCGGGAGCATTAAGGCCACAATGATATCTCCCAACATTTCGTCCAAGCCGTTCCCACGCGCGAGGACTCCATGTCTATACTAGGGGCGTGAGCTATGGCTAGGGAGTCAACCGCCAAGTTTATTCCCCCTTGGCCCGACGGTCAGAGGCGGTCTTTCTCCCGCCAATGACAATGAAACACCCCCGCGTAACCCTAATGGCCAAATAGGTCAAATGTGATTTCTAGCAATACATCGAAGCGGATCTTGACTGGACAAGCACCGGACCCCAACCCCCAACACGTCTAGCGTGTTTCCGTACGAATTGGACCCAGATTGCTAGAAATCCCCATTGACACATTTCATCGAACACATGCCATGCAACCAAGCCAAATGTAAATTTCCAAGCATCAATCCTACCCTAAACCGTATTAGGGTTCATCAAACACTACTCGATGGTGAAGAACATGATAGAAAGCAATAATAATGACAAACAAACATTCACCATCAAGCAACAAAGAAAATAACACAAAACAATAGAAAATGAGAGAAGAAAATACTTATCTTGAGTTTGAATCTTCAATCCAATACAAGATTTATTAACCAAAAGACCTAATCTAAACTAATCTAAAGCTCAGAAGAGAAAGGGGCAAAACCCCTAAAAAAACTAGATGAGAATACCCCCAAGTCGTGCCCTTACATGCTCTTATAACCCCCCCTCAAAAACCCAGCGGTTCGGGTCCAGAAAACCCAATAAAACTGTCAAAACAGGCCCACCCGATCGGGTGAAAACTCACCCGATCGGGTGGAATAAACAGAGAGCTCAGATTCGCAGAAACAGATCTCACCCGATCGGTTGACAAGTCAACCGATCGGTTGAAGTGAAATTTCAGACATCAGCCAGTTTCAGCACATAGCTGCGCTCAGAAAATTCCAGAAAAATCTAGAAATATCGGATTTGGGCATGTGACCTATCGTTGGAAAGCTAACGACGATGCCGACGCTAGAAAAATAAGAGATCACCCAAAATCCTTCTGGAATGATAGCAGATCTTCAATGAATGAGCAGCGGTGTGTGAAAGGAGACGAGAAGGCCACCCGATCGGTTGAAATGTCAACCGATCGGGTGAGCGGCTTGTTGCTTCAGCCGTCGCCTTCGGGAGCATCAACCAGGCGCAGAGGAGAGCGGGTGGTGTGATCGGGTCGTCCTTCGGAGGAATCAGCTACAGATGAACCGATCGGGTGAAGGTCACCCGATCGGTTGGAATTCAGCTCCATTTTCCCGAGAACTCTGTTGGGATGAACCGGTCGGCGAACCGATCGGTTGACCTTGCGCTTCGCCTCAGCTTTAGTCCGGGTCAGACACGCATGCATCACCCGATCGGTTGGCTGTGTCCAACCGATCGGGTGGGGGCTGAAAAGTGGCAATCTTGGTTGTTTGGCCCTCTGGATCACGCGTGACTCCTCCCGTTGCTACGGGGACTTGAGATATCGTCGTTAAACGTCCCCTACATGGGCAATCTCCTGCAAACATGGAGAAACAAAGAAAAGTGAAAGAAAACGAGAAAATACGAGAAAACGAATAAAAGACGGCGGAAAATACGGAGAAACACAAAAGAAAACGTGCGTGAATATATGAAATATAAACGCACGTCATGATGCCTCAAGCTAAGCTTGGGGGGTGAATTCATTTAACCATATGAGTGAGTACGACATTAGAGTGGAGAGGTGCATGAATGGGGAAGTTTGATAATACTGAGACTTAGCGAATTACTTTAGCTATGGAGATTTCTTATGAATTGATATGAAAATGCGAATGACATATCTCTTATTCCATTTTCTATTGCATGTTTGGTGTGATTCTTATATGCTCCTGTTATAAGTCTTGATTGAAAAGTGCATCGCCAACATTTGTATATTAAATTCTATGAAATGCGTGATGTGGATATGGATTGATTGTATGAATTTAGTGAATCCCTTTTGTTATTCTTAAAAGCTTGTGAGTACCATGTTTAAGTAAGATATGAAATCTTCATAGCATGTGATTCATATTTTCTGAGTTATTGTGATGTGTAGCTTATGGCTTGAGATCTGAGAGAATAATCTAGCATCTCCACCTCTTCATCTTCCTTTTCGTTCATCCCTTTTTCTTTGTTTTTATTCGCCGAGTTATCTTTCCTACTCATCTTCCTCGAGGACGAGTAAGAGGTAAGCTTGGGGGATTTTGATCGGCTCATATTTTTACACCTCTTTTCTGCATATTTGCATGACATTTCGATTGCTCATATTGCGCTTTTCATGACTATTCGACGATATTTCGTTACTTTTCACTATTTCTTGTTTTCTTTTGATTTCAGGACATATGGAGCAATCGGGAGCAAAATTGAGCCTAAAGGACTTGCACGCATACCGGAGCATTACCCATGACCATATCAGGGATCTAACGACGCTGGAGGATGAGTAGAAGAAGAAGAATATCGGAAGGATCAACAAGGATGCAAGGAAGAGAAGATCAGAGTTCAGAAACAGGTCACTCGGCCAAGTAACGCAACCAACTCGCTCGAGTGAAGAAGCCTACTCAGCCGAGCAAGATTGACACGACAACGTTTGCCAGCCTGAGTACCGCAATGTACTCGACCGAGTGGTTAATTCCACTCGGCCGAGTAAGAAATCCACTCGTCCGAGTGGAGGCCAAGATTTTAAAGAGAGCCAAGCCGACTTCTCTGTTTTTCTTGGACGATCTGTAGACTGTCATACTCGGCCAAGTAGAATTTGCACTCGGCCGAGTAAGATTCCTACTCGGCCGAGTGACACGAGCGCCCAGACTTTCAGACAGTCTCTCACTATTTTGAAATCTGATATCATTCCAGTGTACAAATTATTTTTTTCATATTTTTTATGGATAGTAGACATCATGATGGTTCCAACGCCACCAAGAATGCACCAATCGAAGGTCGGATGAAATCTAGGGAATTTCTGCAAGTTGACACTGCAGTGCTGAAATCGCTACTCGGCAGAGCTATGTTCTACTTGGTCGAGTCAACGTGGGCCCAGAACTTAAGTTGCGGCCAGAGCTGACTTTGGGCACGAATTTCAGAGGGTTTCTAGGGTTATTTGCAAGGGTTTTGTGGGGACTGTATATAGGGAATGTAGCCGTCAATAGAGGGGAGTTCCTATTATTTTCTTGGAGACTTTTTCAGAGGTTAGGCCATGTCCTAGGCTCCCTCTTGGATCTAAAAGCTTTTATTTGGATTGGATTTCTTTATGAAAGCTAAGTATCTTTTTTATTGTTATTTGAATCTTGATTTGATATATTTTTACATGCAAGCAATGTCTTTTATTGATTTCTATATCGTTATTGCTATGCTTAGTTGATCTTTGTTCTAGGGAAGGGGATGAACCCTATAGATCAAATGTTAGATTTAAAATGAATGAATCTCTATGTTGCTAGAATTGCTAGAAGGTTAGATTGTGATTTATTTACTACGGATAGCTAGGAATTTCCATTGATCCAGAGTTTGCAAGAGATTGGGCTCTGATCAATGGAAAGGTCTAGATATTCGATTTAGATTTATAATCGAGATTCACTAGATTTGGTTTGCAAGAGATTGGACCAAAGATAGCATTTTTATTATAAGTCTATACACATATTCGTTTGCAAGAGATTGGACGAATACGAGCTATCACAATCTAGACCGTAACTCGAGTTTGCACGAGAGTGGGCTCTGATCTAGGTTGATATTGACCTGCAATAGCGTGAGAGCGTGAGCTTGGTTCTCTATTCAGTCACGACTAGTTCACCTCAACCCAAGTCTAGTAATATTGAGATTCACGATTCACAATGATGCATGATAATCCGTAGTGGGGATTCCATAGCTCTAGACTCTTTTATTATATTGAATTTTATCCAACATCTTTATCACCGACACAGACATCCATCTTCATTTTCATTACATCACATCATAACCATCTCCACCAATAAACATTCGTAGTCGAACCAATCTAAGATAGATTGGAGACAACACCACCTCCTCGTGTTCGATACCCGCTTGTCACTTCACCGTGCGCTTGCGGTAAAACTACAATTGTTTTCCGGGTGTATAACCAGGAGCGATCATTAGATTCTCACATGCTCATGTGAACCATGCTAGGAAGCATCATGCGTTTATATATGATAGATTTGCTAAACCTCATGTCCATAATGCATAACATGCTACACACACTCATATGGATCACAATATTCATCATGATCCACATAAACCCCCAAAGCTTCATAACAGGAGCATGCTAGGCTTTTGAGCTTGGCTGATAGATGTGCGTATATCCATAATGTAGTTAGGAATAATCTTGATGGATTTTCATATATGCATATGAAAGAAAATCCATATCGGATTTGGGTTCCAAATGGATAGTTATGTTTGAACCCGTAATTTTAGGATATCCATAAGCTTACATGATTATTTTATTAATACCGTAGCATACAATGATAAAATACATGCTAGGATATATTTTAATTATCATTAAATATATTAGAATGATTGCACATTTCATTCTAATCATTTTTATCATTCTGCTGCAAAATAGCTGACTACGTTGAGGAAATAGTCAACTATCATGTGTATATTTCGAAATATGGCTTAATTCTAAATGTGAATCGACTACTTCCACAAAATAGTCGACTACTGCTATGTTTATCTGAACACTTTCTTATTTCTGCACATATTGATTTCTTCATGATCTTTGTTATCTATCTTGCTTAAGTATTCATGTCTATAGTTTCATTTTGTCGATATTCGCACAGAGATTAAATATAATCATTTATTTTATAAGATTAGTCAGAATCTAGTCTTGATTAAATCCAAGTATTTGGGATTCTTTGCTTCATTATGAAAAGTATATTCATTTTGCCTAAACATTTATACATTGATTTTTTGTGAGTTTCTTCTTTAGTGAAGAACTCATTGGGATAATTAACTTGACCCAACTTCACTGTGGGTACCAAAATGCTTAAAGATTTTTATTTCAGGTTGTTTGGGTATTGGATAGTGGATGCTCCAAGAACATGACCGGAAACCTAAGATTGCTTAGCTCAATTCAACTGAAAGATTGTGGTACCGTCACATTTGGAGTTAATAAAAAGGGAAAGATTGTTGGCATCGGTAATGTCGGTGATAAATCTAATATCTTAATAGAAGAAGTTAATTTAGTTTAGGTTAAATTAGTATTAGTCAACTGTGTGATAGAGGCTATAAAGTGTTTTACAATTGATGCTTGCATGATTTATAATGATGTCATGCAACATGTATTAGTAAGAGGTAAACATAGTGATGATATTTATACTTTTTATTTATGTGATCATGATTCAAAAGTATATTGAGTTTCATCTTCATGTGACCCTCTTCTTTGGCATAGAAGATTTGGGCATGTGAATGTTAAGAGCATGAATAATATATGCAGGAAGGATTTGGTACATGGATTTCCTAAAATGCGTTTTCAATTAGAAAATATTTGTGAGTCATGTTAATATGGCAAGTTGCATAAAAGTAGTTTTAAGAGTATATGAGCACTCAACTCTAGAAGACCATTAGAACTCATTCAAATGGATTTAATTGGTCCCACAAGAGTTTCCTCATTTAACAGTAGCAAATATGTATTTGTTATAGTTGATGATTATTCACGTTTTACGTGGACTTTTTTGGAAAATAAAACTGATGCATTTAATGATTTCAAAATATTTTTCAAATGTGTTCAAAGATCATTTTTAATTAAAATTATTTGTATTAGATCGGATCATAGAGGTGAATTTGAAAAGAAGTATTTTCAAAGATTTTGTGAAAAGCACACAGTTACACACACATTTGCTTTTCCTAGAGCTCCTCAACAAGATGAGGTAGTGGACAAGAAAAATAGAGCATTATAAGAGTGTGCACGTACACTGTTGTGTGAGAGCAACTTTCCAAAGTATTTTTGGGCGGAAGCAATCCACACCGCGTGCTATGTACAAAATAAAGTTTTGATTAGAACACCATTTCAAAAAACTCCTTATGAATTATTGTACCAAAAGGTTCCGCTAGTATCTTACTTTCGTGTCTTTAGTTGTCAATGTTATATACTTAATACCAAAGATAATCTTGATAAATTTGACTTCAAATCGGATGAAGGCATTTTTATCCGATATTCAATGCATTCTAAGTCGAATAGGATTTATAATAAAAGAACTCTTAGTGTTGATGAAACACAACATATTACTTTTGATGAATCTTTTAGTAGCACCTCTCATTTTATTCATGATGATGATGATGAAGTTATTGTTGCACACCCACCTATTGATGATCACAGTTCTAGTTCACTGCCTAGAGCTTTCCTACAAGCGACACATCACCCACATATATAAGTGATTGGTAGTATTAGTGATGGTGTTAGACTAGATATTAAATACAACATATGATTCATATTTCTTTTGTTTCTAACATTGAACCCAAGAAAGTAGAAGAAGCTTTTGCAGATGAGACTTGGCTAGAAGCCATGCAAGAAGAACTATTGCAATTTGAAAGGACCCAAGTATGGGAGCTAGTTCCCAGACCTGAGGACCACCATATCATTGGCACCAAGTCGGTGTATCTAAATAGAATGGATGAGGATGGGAATGTGGTAAGTGTCAGGTGTATTTTCTACACCTTTTCTGCCCCTTTTACCCCACATTTTCCACGATTATTTCATATCATTCTCCCCATTTTGCCCGTTTTGCCCGCTTTTGTCTATTTTATGTGTTTGAGGTATCTTTTGTGTATTTCAGGGAATTCATGCATGAAACAATGCAATTTGGTGATATGTGGAGCGTAGGAGAGAATGCGACAAAAAATAACGAAGGCCAAAGATTAAAAGCGGAGGAATTGGGCCAGAGAGCAGGCAATATGCCGTGTGTGCAATCACATGGCCATGTCATACTATAAGCCCAATGGGAGAATATCAGCATCAGCGACACGACCGTGTGTGCAATCACACAACCGTGTCATACTATAATCCAAAGGGGGGAATATCAGCATCAGCTGCATGATAATGCAGACATACCGCATGGCCGTGCTAAATTCGACTGCAGTGGACAGAGTGCTCCCCATTTGCACGGTCTTTTCGCACGGCCGTGTCACCTGGAGTGGCTGGGGGCATGAAGAAGGATTGACACAACCGTGCCAACTTGCTGCACGACCCTGATCAAGGCAGCAGTCGATGCTGCCTAGGTTTTTCTTAGGGGCCACACGGCCGTGCCGATTTACGACATAGCCATGCACCCCTAAAATTCTGTATACATTATAAATATGTTGTGAGTGTGATTGAGAGGGGAGTTCTTCTAGAGTTTTTCTTTTCCCATCGAAGGATGTCTCTCCAAGCTTTGTAAGACCTTATTTCTTACTTCGTGTAACGAATCTTTAGCTTATCTGTATATGCATTGTTCTTCATTTCTCCTTTATCAATCTTATGATGTTTTTCCCTATTTGCTATTTGATGTTTATCATGATGCTTAGAGAGTAGATTTTTGTGCCTAGGGTGAAGCTAAGTCCTAGTGTGGATTATTCATGGGGATTGATCGCCTTAAATACCGATTCAATTGGATTGTAGTTTAGGAATGGGTTTGGATGAGCCGAATTTAACTCATCCTGTTACGGGCTACACAATCCTAACCGACAACTAACCATTGGGGTTTTGATTTGACGCCCCTAGCGACGAGTTGACTATCTAGTGCTAGGTGCCGACGACGCATCGGGTAACCTCACTAGAACCACATATATCGTAAAGACCGACGACCCATCGGGCAACCTCACTAGAACCACATATATCGTAGAGACCGACGACCAATTGGGGCTATGATATGGGTCCAACATATTCTCCGAGTCCTCTCTCACGGTTAGACACCGAGAGGACCAGGATTGAGATTTGACTATCATATATTACTATAATCCATTGGCTCGAGAAGCTAGATCAACTCACATGTTTAATTTACACTAGCGGTGATACTTAACCCCTGGCATCTTTCCTTATTTTCATATTTTTAGTGTAATTACCCCATCTTTGTTACCATTTGCGTAGCTAATTAAGTATACGATTAGTCGATACTCATACCAACGCCACCCAGTGTTTGACTCGTGAGCTACAACCGACACCATGTGCTCGAGGTAAATTTAAAGCCGAACAAGATTTTTTTGGCACCGTTGTCGGGGAGGCAATCGGCTTGATATCGATTTAGTTGTGAATTTGTTAGACTACGCACATAAAAAACAAAAACAAAACCAAATAAAAGAAAATTTTACCCATCCCACCTTTTTACTCTCATTTGTTTTACTAACGATCTTCATCTAGTACTTCTATTGTATATCCAAGTGTCAAGGAGTAGCGAGGTGGATGCCAGATGGAGCATTCTCGAAAAATTTTGGTGTCTCGGCAAACCATGATGCTCAGATGGGAGCACAAAATCATTTTCTGTAGGTTGTAGGGATTTGTAGGATGTGCGTTCTTCTGGGACAGGCCACAAATGTATGCACATATTATTCTAGCCACTATGACCCAATCCCACATACCTACAAACACCATCCAAATTGCTCATATCCAAATCCCTAACCTTTTATGCCTCAACCGAATGCCGATGGAAGCCTTATAGCTAAGATGGAACAGTTTATGGCAACCCAAAGCTTATCAGCCACTCCTTCCCTCACCACTATGACCTACTCCCCTCCTAACCTGATAGACCAACCATCATACCAATCATACGTGCATCTCGAGCAGTATTCATATGGTGAGGTCTACGGTACCACATCACAGGAGGGAAGGCATATGAAAGGGCTGATCAACACGCCACATTCTTCTACCACCCTTCCTTGGCTTGATAAAGGAGGACCCACATCCAAGGTGGAGGATGTACATTGGCCCAACGCATCGCCGACCACTTGCACTACGGGATGTAATCTATTGCATAAAATTCTATATTTTCAAATACGTTTGCCTCCCCAGATGCAGGTGGTACCATAGGCACATATCATGTCGGTGACATCATCCAAAGTTGTGCCCACATAAGGAATGAGAAATCTGGCGGGTGTTAGCCAAGATTGAGGGGCTACTGGTCCAGTTTAGAGCAGAAATTCATGAGATTTGTGCGGGCGAGGAGAAGACGTCAGAAATCAAGATGCCTGCACCAATCTTCACCTTTTATCGGGTCCCCAAGTTGGAGCCATACACAAGCATCAAGGAGACTGCGACACACGTGCATGCTTTCGAGGAGTATATGAGTTCGGCCAAAGGCACAGTGATTGATCTCAGTTTGTCCGAGCCGTGTTCACTCCCCCCATTAGCACCGCAACCACTCCTCATCCCACCAGAGCCCGAGCTACACCACATCGATCAGGGAGATTTCTTAAACCCTGATTACTACATATCTGAATCTCACATTTAATTCCATTCATTTCTAGATTCAGATATCTCTGACGCAACGTGTATCCTACAGGACAAAGGTACATATGCACCTGAGGCATGCTTGGTTGCATCAGCACCTGACCACCCAGAAATAAAGGAGAACGAGGATCTGGTCGTATACCCCGAGAGTAGTGAAGTTCTTCCTGTAAGTATTCATCAACCTGCTTTAGATTTTCTTACGCATTTTGATGATTATCTCTAGACTAATTTCATAGGGGGTAATAATTTCTTTTATCGGACCGACATGGCTCGTTCCCTGTAGGTTACAGGTTGACACCTTCAGGGAATGCTTGTAGCCACATTGCTGGGGTCCGATGACACTCATAGAGTAAAGCTGCTTGCTGAGCCCCAAAAGCAGGAGGATGAATAGCTACCTGCTCCATTGGAGATCAGAGACCCTCCATTTGATCAGGTGCATCTACTCCAGTAGTATAGATATTTTTATGCTTTCTAGTTTAGCTTTTTAATAATCTTGTCTCCTCTCGATAGCGGGAGAAGCATGGTAGGACTTAGATTTCTTTAATAAATTTCTTCATCTCTCAATCGTCTCGTACATTTTCATTTTCCCACTTAGCTTAGACTTTCCCATTACCACCCGTCATGCACGAGTCCCTATTATTCACACCTATTATGTTTAGGGCTATGCTCCATGCTAGCTTGGGGAAGACTCTCCCGTGCACTCCACCATTTTTTTATAAGCTTACTGTTAGCACAATGCATCCTCATTTCACCACTCCCACCCCCTTGCACTTCTACACCCTCCCTCCATATTTCATATTCCTCTTGCATTGAGGACAATGCTTAGTTTTAGCTTGGTGGAGAGATGTTTCACTCCTAGCTTGGGGGGACTCCACACTGTTCATTCATTTTTTCACCACTTCCACATTTTTCGCTCCTATTTTTTGTTTTCTTTGTAGAGTTTGATGATAGGATCCATTGAGGAGAACCACAATCCCGCATTCATTTTGTATGTGCTTTGCTAGGGTCAGTTTTCCTGCTTGCACCCTAATTACCTTTCGGTGGTACGTCTTCCACATCCCAGCCCATACGATTTCATTTCTAACCCTTATCCGTGTGTGAGATAGAGCTAGTTTCCTTTTCACTTCCAGTAAGATAGGCTATTTGCCAAATCAACCCCTTGATCACGCGACCCCAGGCCTCGCAGAATGCATAGGGTAGACTTACACTTGATGGAGTTTGGCTCTGAATTTTGATTATACTCCCCTCTACCATGGTGTCAGCATGTTAAAAAAACAGAGAATAAATGAATACAAAAAAGAGAAGTATGAAATAAATGCACCGTTCTCCCTACTTCATCGAGAAGCTGGGTCTCTGGGCCTCGGGAAGTTCTGAGATTCGTGCCGAAAGATGAGGGTTGGGGGAGTGCATACGAATAACGGTATTTTAGGCGATTCAAGAGATTGGGCCCGAGCTGTCCCTTTTGACCCAATGCCCTAGACTCATCTGGGTCAGGAGTCATTAGCCGAAGTCTCGCTACCTAAATTACCTAAGCCATATATGAGAATAAATTTTTATAGTTATATAATCATGACTGCCACCATGGTTTAAGTGGAGCGACCTTATCTTTGCCAACTCAAAAGAGGTTTAGACCATACCATGTGCCATCGTGATTTCCACCTTCTCAAGCATAGAATTAGAATTGATTTCTACTAGCCTATGCCTACCGAGAATGCTTGTTCAGGTTTTAGCTCTACGCGGATGTGTGTGTTAGACCTGATGTCGTAAGGAGGGTAGTGTTCTAGTTCCCTGCCACGTTAAGTAGATTTGGTGCATGTATGGAATTGACCCCTAACCTTGTCGTGTGCACAATTCATGCGCATGATTGGTTTGAGGGGGTGATCCTGAAACTCTCCTGACAAATCTCTCCCCGTACTTCATGTCTTGGCTTGCTCAGGATGAGAATGAGTTTAGCTTGGGGGATTTTGTTAGGCGTATTTTCTGCACCTTTTTCCAACCCTTTTACCCCACGTTTTCCACGATTATTTCATATCATTCTCACCATTTTGCCCATTTTGTCTGCTTTTTCTATTTTACGCTTTTGTGGTATGTTTTGTGTATTTCAGGGAATCCATGGACGAAACGATGCAATTTGGTGATCTGTAGAGCGTATGAGAGAATGCGGCAAAAAATAACGAAGGTCGAAGATCAACAGAGGAGGAATTGGGCCAGAGAGCAGGCAACACGGTCGTGTGTGCAATCACACGACCATGTCGTATTATAAGCCGAAGGGAAAAATATCAGCATCAGCGACACGGCCGTGCGGATATACCGCACAGCCGTGCTAAATTTGACTACAGTGGACAGAGCGCTCCACTTTTGCACGGTCTTTTCACACGACCGTGCCTGGAGTGGCTGGCCGCGTGAAGAATGATTAACACGACCGTGCCGACTTGTAGTACAGCTGTGCTCAAAGCAGCCGTCGCTTCTGCCCTAGATGTATCTTAGCAATGACACGGCCGTGCGCCCCTAAAATTTTGTATACATTATAAATATGTTGTTAGTGTGATTGAGAGGGGGGGTTCTTCTAGGGTTTTTCTTCCCCCATCGAGGGTTGTCTATCCAAGCTTTGTAAGACCTTTATTTTTTACTTCTTGTAATGAATCTTTAGCTTATCTTTATATGAATTATTCTTGATTTCTCCTTTATCGCTCTTGTGATGTTTTTCCCTATTTGTTATTTGATATTTATTGTGATGCTTAGAGAGTAGATTTTTGTGCCTAGAGTGAAGCTAAGCCCTATTGTGGATTATTCATGGGGTTGATCACCCCAAATACCGATTCAATTGGATTGTAGTTTAGGAATGGGTTTGGATGAGCCGAATTCAACTCATCCCTTTTACGGGCAACACAATCCTAACCGACAACTAACCACTGGGGTTTTGATTTGACGCCCCTAGCGATGAGTTGACTATCTAGTGCTAGGCGCCGACGACACATCGGGCACACTCACTAAAACCACATATATCGTAGAGACCGACGACCCATCGAGAGGATAAGGATTTGACTATGATAGGGGTCCAACCTATTCTCTAAGTCCTCTCTCATAGACGTCGAGAGGATGAGGATTGAGATTTGACTATCATCTATAACTATAATCCGTTGGCTTGAGAAGCTAGATCAACTCGCATGTTTAATTTACACTAGTCGTGATGCTTAACACCTGGCATCTTTTCTTATTTCATATTTTTAGTGTAACTACCCCATCTTCGTGACCATTCGTGTAGCTAATTAAGTAAACGATTAGTCTGTACTCTTACCATTGCCTCCCTGTGTTCGACCCGTGAGCTACAATCGACACTGTGCGCTTGCGGTAAATTTAAAGCCTAACAGTAAGGAACAATGCAAGGCTTGTATCTCAAAGCTATTACCAAGAATAAGGTATTTATTTCGTTAAAACCTTTGCACCTGTAGCTAGACTTGAATTCATTAGAATGTTACTTGCATTTGCATGTTATATGTACTTTACTTTATTTCAAATGGATGTGAAGAGTGCCTTTCTTAATGTATATAGTACGGAAGAGGTGTATGTTAAACAACCACCGAGGTTTGTTTATGAAAAACATGTTGACTATGTCTACATACTTAACAAGGCACTGTATGGATTGAAACAAGCTCCAAGAGCTTGGTATGAATGATTAATAAAATTCTTAATCGATTCGGGTAATAATGTTGGTAGAATAGATACAACATTGTTTATTAAAAGAATTGATAATGATATCATTTTGATTCAAATATATATATATGGCATTATTTTTGGCTCTACTAATGTAACGTTATGCCAAGAATTTGCAAAGCTTATGCATGAAGAGTTTGAAATGAGCCACATAGGTGAGCTCACTTTTTTTAGGTTTGTAAATAAGGCAAGCGAAGAAAGGGACATTTATCCACCAAACAAGGTATGCCAAGGACTTGCTCAAAAGATCTGGAATGGAAAGTGTTTCGAGGAAGGACACTCCAATGGCTACTTCCATCTCCTTGGACAAAAATGAAAGTGGTAAGAAAATGGATTAAATGAATATCGAGGTATGATTGGGGCTTTACTTTATTTAACTGCTAGTAGACATGATATTATGTTAGTATATGCTTATGTGCTAAATTCCAAGCAGGCCATAGGGAATCTCATCTTAAGGCAGTAAAACACATTCTTAGGTATCTTAAGACCACCCCGATTTTGGCTTATTTTATCCAAAAGCTAGCACATTAGATTTAATTTCTAATAGTGATTCTAATTATGCTGATTGCAAAACCACTAGAAAAAGCACTAGTGTAACATGTCACTTTCTTAGACATTCCCTAGTTTTTTCGTTTAGCATGAAGCAAAATTATGTTTCACTTTCTACTACCGAGTCAGAATACATTGCTACCGAGCTTGCGTGTGATCAAGTTCTTTGAATGAAACAAGCCCTAGATGATAACTATGGTGTTAAGTGTCCTACTAGTGTGATTTATTGTGATAACAAGAGTGCAATTAATCTTACGAAGAATTCTGTGTTGCACCATAGGACAAAACACATTGATGTTATGCATAGATTCATTGATGATCATTGCATAAAGAAATATATTGAACTTAAATATATTCCTACCGATCATCAAGTAGCCGACATTGTCACTATGACTTTCAAGAGTGATTCTTTAATTAAGTTGAGAAGAGACCTTAGTAACATTAGTGAGAAGGAGCTTAGTTGAATCATTCATGCTATATCATTTCTTCATAAATTATATCATTCATATCTTATATATTGGTTATTGCTGACCCTCTTTATAAGCTTTTGGATTATGCCAAAGGGGTGAATAATAATGTATGTGTGATAAATGGGGAGAGCAATGATTTGGGGGAAGAATAATGTAAGGTAATTTTTGTGTGATATATATGTCAAAAGGGAAAATGAAAGTATGACTCATTCTATATCATTTCATTTATGTGTATAATGCATTGTTGCACGCTCACATTATGGCACTTTGATTAAAATTATGTTACACATACTTTGTAATACTTATCTTTTACTAGCACTAATGATGGGAGGGTAATATCTTCATAGCAATCATGCATTTGTGCATGGTGGAGTAAGTGTCTAACTTTTGTAATTTCATAATTTCTATCGAATTGTTTGCAATCATAAAAAAGGGGGAGATTGTTGGTTATTGCAAAACCCCAAAGTTGGTTTTGAAGATTAAGCAAACAATTAGTGTTACTATTTATGTTTTAAGATGATTTATGAGTGTCGGTTCTAAAGTCAATAGACTTGGAGTTAATGATCAACTCAAGCTAAAGTTAATGAAGATATTCATCCAAAGCTTGATGAGGAGTCAATGGACTTGCAGTTCATGTTCAATACCAATAGCCCAAGTCAATGACTCATAAGGAAGTGGAAGACTTCAAGACAAGGAGCTCAAAGCCTAAGGAAATGCATCAAGATCACTAGATTGAGTGAGTGATATATTTTATTTTAATTATTGTCTTAGAATATTAAGGTCGATAGATGTAGCTTGCGCACACGCACACGCGCGCGCACGCACACGCACACGCGCGCACGCACACGCACACGCGCGCACGCACACGCACACGCGCGCACGCACACGCACACCAAATAATGTTTTTAACTTCACAAATGTTTTAGAAAAGATTTAAAATAGTTTTGAATTGATTTCATGAAGTTTTCATAGCTTAAACCCCTAGTATCAGTGTTAGAGTCGACTATATTTTGATGAGACTCGACAATTTTAAATGGGAGAAGAGCTTTACTCTCTGGACCCTAAAGGAATCGACCGCAGTACAACTGGGAGTCGACAGTAGCGTTGTGGGAGAGTTGACTACCGGCATTACGGGAGTCGATTATGGATGTGAAAAAACACCGCCCCGACTTTTGCGGAGAGCTGTAGATTTTTTCGTTACAAGTGCTTTTTTATCCGTGATGTTCAACGAGATTTTTAAGGCTATTTAAGAGGACTTACCTGAGAATTTATTGCACCTTAATTGCTTAATATTTTGAGTTTTATAAGCCTTCATTTCTTCTTCAAGCTCTCAAGAATTTCAATGCCCTAAAATTTTGATTTTGATTTCAAAGCTTTTAAGCAATTTGGGATTTTGATTAAGGATCTCCTCAAGCTTCTTCTTGAATTTCCGAGATTATAATCAAGTTTCATTTGATCTCTCATAGTTTTAATCTTCATTTCTTTTGAGATCAAAAGTTTTCCATAGCCATTAACACTTTACACAAAAGCTTCAGCCATTGGTTATGGCGAAGTGTAAGAGAAATTTCATCTTCAAGAAAGGTTTGTAATACCACAAAAGTGGTGGTTAATTGGTGATTGTTTGTTTTGATTTGGGTTGTAGAGAAAAGCCTCAAGTGTGTAAGGTGATAGTGTTGATAGTAGTTGTATTGAGAAAATTCCTAGCAAGTGAAGCTAGGTGTTTGTAATTGTTGGAAGCCCTCTATTGTGAGGCATTTTCTCGCTTGATTAAGAGAGTTGGTGAGTGGAAAATCCCAACCAGAGATTGGATACTGGAGTAGCCCAGGGTGGGTGAAGCAGGATAAATTCTTGTGCGTTTGCATTGTGATTGTCATCCTTCATTACTTGCATTTGTGATATTTATTCCGATGTCGATGTGCTACCAACTTCATTTCATTGCAAGTATTACATTGTGTTGATTAAGTTCATAAGGAGGTAATTCTCTCAAGTAACTTAGGCTAAATTGGAGGGTGTAATTTATATTTTTGCATATATTTTTAGAAACACTAATAAACACCCTCTAGTGTTTACCTTGCTATCTATAGGATCCAACAAGTAGCTCTAGGATCTCCATCTCAACTAGAACTACCACTACCATTGCTGCCTATAGTAGTAACTTCATGTGGACTCTCCATCAACCACCATTCTTTTACTAACATCTGTGTTAATCCTGTGATTTGGAATAAGCACCTCTACCTCATTTGTCACCTCCTTGCCTCGACTTGTTCCGGTACTTCTTAAAGCCTTTTCTTTGCAACACCATCGACTCATCAAATATCACATGTCGGCTAACCAAGGTCTTCTTCGCATCTAAAGTCTAAACTTTGTAACTCTTGACACCGTCCATGTATACTAACATGACATACGTCTTTCCCTTGGTGTCGAACCTGTCACCTTCCTCGCGTTGGGCAATAGGTATGTCCTTACATCAATTATTGTAATTGTAACATCTTGTTCATAAATTATAGTTAGCTATTTGGTGTGCATTTTACTTGTGCTATCTTAGTTTATGTTTAAACCAACACTAGTACAATTTCATGGAATAATGCTAAATTGATTAGAATCATAATGTGATTACGATTATGAGATCTAGTCAATTGAGTAAGCTCATCCTTAAATGTTCCTAGTCATCGGAATATCAAGATATGACATCAAAATTCCAGATAGACCAAGACATGTCATTCTCTGCCATGCAATGGTAATGACTGATCTCAAAATCATTCGATGTGGGGACATTATAAGACAGCATGCATGTGCTTATTAAGAATAAGTTCATAGAATCACTTTCAATGGATTGATGTATTATTAATATAACTTAAACCGCCAAACAGCGTAACCCAAATGATGACTTGCATAGGTTAGTCCTTCGACCTGAGGCAGGCTATATGACCTTGCTTATCAGAGATTTCCTCTTTGACTAATACTGAACAATGATGTAAGATCATTTCTAGGTAATAGTTATGCTTGATTCGAAGCTTGCAAAGGGAGTGGGTGTCGATACGAAATTCGTCTCATGTGGTATTAGAGGATGATATCGTAAATAGTTGTGATACTACCATGGTAAATCCTTGGCCAAGGTAAAATGGACCAAACACATTGGGAATATGTTTAGTCCATGTTTGACCATCGGCTTGTATCGACAACTAAAGGTTAGAGATGTTGCCGAGGCTTGATGGTTTCTACAATTCCTTAAACATCTCAAACGATATAGTTTGACGAAGGGACCAAAATGTGCGGAAGCCGTCATTGGCATGCCCTGCTTTTGATTGGAACGAGGTTTCCATGAACCATGTAATGATGGTTCCGCAATGGGTAGTCATCACATGCAGCTAGCATCATTGACATACTCGTGACATATGATGTCACTGTCGTAATAGGACTAGGCTTTTAGAGTCTCAAATAGATGATGTGTTTGTCATGAAAAATTAGCAAGAGAGATCTATTAGATCGTATATTTGATATAAGAATACATCACAAGGAGTTACGATCAGAAAGGGAATTCGTCACAAAGAGTTTATATCAAGTATATGATGAGCCGTAAAGCATTGTGACATGGACATCATCGCAAGACCCAAGCAGAAAATCCCACGAATAGAATGGTTCTAATTGTTTCAGACGTGTTGCACTCGCAATAGTGTTTTGGAACAAAGTACCTCAGAAGCAAGCTTAAAGGTTGCCATTTTGCAGCAACAGTGGCTACAGAATGGCAGCCATGGGCTGCAGATAATAGCCTTTTGGGCTACAGAATAGCAGCCCAGAGGCTGTTGTTTGGGGTACTTTTCACCACCATATGATGGTGGTTTCAAGGGCTTTCTAGCTATGTTTTTGGACAACAAATGCCCTTCGAATTTTGAGTTTTATAGGCCTTTAAATCAAGGTTAAAACACATGTTAAAGAGGGAGTTTTCATGAGATGAAACTCTCATTTCTTTAGTTCCACATTGGATGTGATTAAAGAAATGGGGGTTACAAATCCTCCATCTATAAATATAGGAGCCCCCTCCCCAACTTGCACCAATTGAGCTAAAGTTTGAGTTAGAAAGGACCACTTGAAATTGTGGGTCTTGGACATCTTGAGTCTAAGTCCTCTTATCTCTCCCCCCAAACTTTCTTTTTAGTCTTAGCAAGGCTAAGATTAAAGTTCGAGCTCGAAGATTAGGGTTCGTGAAGTTGTAATGGCGGATCGTCGCGGTGAAATGGATATCATGGGTGGTTGATAAGGAAGCTGGTAAAGCTTGATCTCAGGCTCACATTGGACTCCGTTCGAATTGGTGAGATTATTGCTTAAGTATAATCTTGCAAATTTATGGTTCTCTTATGCAGTATTTATATAGCATAAATCATGCATGCCTAGGTTAGGAAAATTTTTGTTTTCCATGCTTTCTGTTGTCCTTATTCGATAAGAACCCTAGGCGAGTTTATTACATTGGTATCAGAGCCAATTTTATATTTTCTATGTCTGATTATAAACTATATGGTTTGTGGAAATTGCCAATATATGATATTCTTTTGTAATTATAAGTTTTTCTTTTTCAATTAGGCGTACGAGCCTTTGATGTTGTAATTAAGTTCTAAGGCTTGCGAGCCTCATGTTTGCAATTACATATTTGTTGTAAAATAAGACACAAGAACAAGGTGATTCAGGTGGTGCAAGTTGATTAAATGGCAAGGAGCTGCTAGGATCAAAAGGCGATCAAAGATTTGGATCAAAATTTTCTTGTATTTTTTCCTTAGAATTTTCATTAGGATATCCTATAAGTTAGCAATATGGTTTTCTTTCTTTCCTATTTTTAAATGTTATATGATTACATGCGTGGGATGGATGTCGTAGTTCATATGCCAAGAAACTAGTCTGTCGTAAGTTAACTAACCTAACGGTGCATGAAGGTGCCTAATGGTTTTGTAATTATAACATGTTTATTAGATAAATAGGTTTCAAACTAGCTTAATATTATTATGCTTTTCTATGTTGCGATTAGATTGCAAATACAAAAAATATTTTTGAAAACCAAATAAAAAATGTGCTTTGATTAAGTACAATCTAATGAACAAAACATATGGAGAAAATTGAAGAAAGCATAGTTTGATAATACTTGTTCTTAAGGTATACATATAGTTAGTGTCTAAGAAAAGTTTGGTGTCACCAAATGGTTGATCCTAGAAGAGTTCTCTCTTACTTGGGATAGTCACCAGCCTGGCCACACCAGCCTAGACAACTTGCTCGGATCAATCTAGAACTCCCATTATCATTATTGCATACTTCGATTAAACTAAGTCCATTACATTAAAAATGCCTTAAGGCATTATCTATCTCCATCCATTACTTCAAGAGCAGGACACCTTGGTATTAGTACTACTGATGTTGGCAAAGTCAAGCCGTACGCATTTCTACCAAGTGTTGCATTCTTTGAAAACATGTGATGAGTTTAGTAGAAAGACATGCATGGCCTTGTTGACGAAGGTCAAGGGTACATATGCATCCACTCTATCTAAACAGGAAGCAATGACTTGTTAGTGGAGTTCAAGGTCATGACAATGTTAGGGGCAAAAAACATAATCATGAATTGAAAGAGTTGCAATTGGTAAAGTTTTTATCTACCTTCTATGGAGCAAAGTGACTTGTTGGCAAAGTTCAAGGTCACTAGCTCATGATCGATGGACCATAACTCTCGCTATGAAATATATATTATTTCTCATTTATCCTTTGGGTTTAGGATGGTTGTTGAAAATATTGAAAGTGAATGATTAGATAAAAACCATTCTAATTATTTTTCTTAAATAAACGTATGCTCACGTTAAGCTTTCTATTTAATTACAACATCTTGTCTGCCCTTGAACATAACGTTGAAAAGAGCCGCCTCACTGATCCTAACTACATAGACTTGTTGAGAAACATGAAAATCGTGCTAACTTATGACAAGGTTTCATACGTCTTAGATGCAACCCCCTCTCCATAAGCCAACTGCCGAGTCAAGTGTCTTGACACAGAACTCTTCAAAACTTGGACTGAATACACTGCTCATGTTAAGTGTATTCTGCTCGCCTCTATGGATAATGGTGTACAGAGAAAACATGAAAATATGGATGTTAAGACCATCCTAACCCATGTAAAGGAGTTATACGGGGAGCACTCTCGAACAGCAAGGTCTGAGACATCAACAAAATTGTTCCAAATGTTGATGACACTTGAATCTCTAGTCTAGAAGCATGTCCTGAAAATGATCAGGTATCGAAGAGCTCAAAGAGTTGTGCTTTACTATGGAGGTGGAATTATATATTGATATAATTTTGCAGTCTTTTCCACTTACCTTCTCTCAGTTCGTTTTTAATTTTAACATCAACTAACTGGTATGCACATTACCAAAACTCCTCAATATATTGAGGATGGAAGAGAATGCCTTACCCAACTCTAAGATGCCAGTTATTCTTGTTGTCTCTTCCTCCTCCAAAGCCCAAGAGCAAGGGAAAGAAGAAAGCCACCAAGCCTAAGGGTGGCGCCAAGAAGAAGTCAAAGGGTGGAAAGAAAGGGGTTGTTCATGAGGCCAAATACGTCTATTATAACAAAAAAGGGCATTGGAAGCGTAACTGCAAGTCTTACATGGAGTCCCAAAGAACAAGGGGCATGCTGATGCATTGACTTCAGGTATATTTGTAATTCAAAATGTCTTCTTAATAGCTTCTACTACCTGGGTATTGGATACCAGGGTAGGTTCTCATATCTGTAATTGTATACATTGATTGAGAAAAAGTAGAATGCTCAGAGAAGGGGAGATGGCTCTTCAAGTCCAAATGGGAACAAGTGTTGTTGTTGCTGTTTGGGAGTTTCATCACAGGATGACGAATGTCGCTAGTTTAATTATACGCACTTGTTTTTATGTACCGAAAATGATTTGTAACATTATATCTATTTCCTTGTTGGACAAGGAAGTGTATACGTTTATTTTAGAAGGTAATGTTAGGAACATTTTCATGAATAAAGTTGCAATCGGTTCAAGTGTTTTAAACAATGGCGTTTACATAGTGGACAAAAATAAAATACTTAATGTTCATAGCATAAGTAAAAGAAAAACTCCATGTAATAATAAAACGTACCTTTGGCATTGTAGGCTAGGCCATATACATGAGAAAAGACTGAACAAGTTGCATAAAGATGGATTCTTTGACTTATCAAAGTCCGAATCTTTTGAATCCTGTAAGTCTAGTCTCAAGGGTAAATGGCTAAAACTTCCTTTGTTGAACAAGGTGCAAAAGTTAGTGAACTCTTAGGACTCATACATACTGATGTATGTGGTCCTATGTGTACTCAATCGAAATGGGGTTTCTCATACTTCATCACATTTATTGACGATCTCTCAGGATATAAATATATTTTCTTAATGAAATACAAATCCAAAGCATTCGAAAAATTCGTCGAGAATAAGAATGAAGTTGAAAACAAGACATGAAAGTGTATTAAAGCTCTTTGATCAGATCGAGAAGAAGAAAACTTCAGTCTGAATCTTACAGGTTACTCCTCCTTACACACCATAACATAATGATGTGTAAGAGAGAAGGAATCGCACCCTATTAGATATGGTGCGATCAATGATGAGTAGCACTGATTTACCCATATCGTTAAGTGGTTATGCCCTAGATACAACAGCACATATTTTAAACCTGGTTCTGCCTAAAGCTATAGCAAGCACTCCATATGAGATATGGAAAGGCAAGAAACCAAATTTTAAGTTTGTTAAAATTTGTAAATGTCTTGCCTTTGTTAAAAAGCGTAATCCAGATAAACTGGAAGCTAGGTCAGCATAGTGCAAGGTTATATGGTATCCAAAAAACTTCTCAAGGGTACTTATTCGTTCATCTTAAAGAACAAAAGGTGTTTGTTTCATGGCATGCCACATTCTTAGAGAAGGAATTTTTTGAAAAAGAAATTTGGGACAATGAGATAGAATTGGAATAAGTTCCAGAAACTCACACTCATAATGACCAGACAGAGGAACTATAAATTACAAGTCCGCAAGTTGAAGCTCAACTAATCAAGAGATTTAGCAGGAAATTATAACCACGTGAGCGATGCAACAGTTTTCTCATCGATGGTAATGTTGAGGATTGCATCAAGCTAGATGATGACCTTGCTAGTTTTCAGCAAGCCATTAAGAGTAAGGACTCTAGTAAATGGCTAGATGCCATGAAATCTGAAATGGAATCCATGCACTCCAACAAAGTATGGACTTTGGAGGATGTTCCTGAAGCGATATAAAACACATCAAGTGCAAATGGATTTTTAAGAAAAAGATCGGTGCAGATGGAAAGGTAGATACATGTAAGGCATGTCAAGTGGCGAATGGTTATCATCAAAAGCTAGGAATAGATTATGATAAAACCTTTTTCCAGTAGCCATGCATAAATCCATTCGGATCATGCTCGCTATTACTGCTTATTATGATTTGAAATATGGCAAATGGATGTAAAGACAACTTTTCTACATGGTGATTTAGAAAAGTTGTTTGTATGAGTTAGCCAGAGGGATTCGAAGTCAGTGGGAGCAAGGGAAAAGCGTGCAAGTTGCTTAAATCCATATATGGATTAAAGCAGGCATCAAGGAGTAGGAACATTCGTTTTGATGACACGGTCAAAAAGTTTGACTTCGTGTAAAATGAAGATTATCCATGTTGAGTATTGGATCCTCAAATTTGGTTTTGATGATAAGCAAACAGAAATTATTGTGATTAACTCCTCATTTGTAGTTAATTAAAGAGTCATCAAATGTAGATTAAAGAATAATCAAAAGTGACGTTAGATTGAAGCAATGACTTGAAGAAACAAGTAAATGGATTCAAGAACTCAAAGAGAAAGTGAAGAGGATTAAAAATATAATTTATTTACTTCTTTACTCTTTTGAGTCATTAGATTGTTAAGACTTGAATTATACTACTTAAAATAATGTAAACTTCATGCACATGTTATTAGAATAACCATTAGATGATCCCATAGGGTACTTAATTCATAAATATCAAAATTGAGATTTTGGCCCTGGATCAGACATCTGATGAAGACCCATCAGACATCTGATGTGCATGTTATTTAGAGATTAGAAAACCTAGACTCACTAGACTTCAGAAGTAGACTTCACAGATGTCTAACAGAGCAGTCAGTCGTCTGAGAGTTGTACTCCAGAAGTCTGATGCAATGGAAAATTTTTTCCTCAAACTATATTATGTTTGCTTATGTGTCAGCCATCTGATTGCTTATTATCAGATGAATGAACAATGAGTCAGGTGTCTGAGAGTTATACTTCAGACATCTGATTACAGTCAAATTAAAAGTTTGAGAGCTATCTCTCTCCTTGATCCTTTGGTCAGCCGTCTGATGCAAATTTTCCATACAACTGAACAATTCACAAGATGTTTAGGAACCCTTAAATAGACGTCTGATAACTATCTGTTAGACAACATTTATTGTATTGTTAGATAGTTTTTCAACAATCTGGAAGACATTCTCCAGATGTTTGATCCTGGCTAAAACTACTTGTTAAGTGCTGTTGCAGCATTTATTGTTGATGGGTTTTCATGTGTTTTGGGCTATTTTTGAGCATAATAAATAGGAGATGTTGGTCTTTCATTTAGAACTCTTGATGCATTAATTCCTTCATTGAATACAAGATCAAAGCCGTCATCGCCCTCAAGCTCAAAGCTCTCTATTATCCAACAAAAGCTCATAAGCTCACTTCTAAGCTTCGATTGCTTTCTCTCCTTGGAAACGATCATCATGTGCTTCATCTCGCTCATTTAGAGCACACCATACAATTCCTAGCCTTTCTTTAAGTAAGTATTAATTCAAGGCATATGTTTGTATATTATTTCAAGTTTATTGCAAAATATTTTCTCTTTCATTTGTTGAGAATTAACTCTTAGGTTGTGAGAGTAACTATTCCCGGGGTGTAGTACACATCGTTGTATTTATATTTACGCTTGTTAGGATTTGACGAGTGGGTTTTAGTGGATCTAATCTCAAGCATAATTTGCTTGTAGGTGCTGGAGTAGGATTCAGGAAGTCAAGATTGACTTAAGAAATCCAAACCAAGGTAAATCTCTTTGTTAGCATTGTCATTTATATGGTTGTTTGTTTATTCCACTTTGTTGGTTAATTAGGGTTTTAATTGGAGTAAATTCTGATTATTATTGTAGAACACTATTCTCCCCCTCTAGTGTTTCTTCATTATATTTACATGTCCTACAATTGGTATCAAAGTTAAGTTAGAGCTATGGTAACCAACAACAACAATCACGATAGTGCATCTACTACGACTAAAGGGCAATCTACTGCACGACACGCTCTTCAATGGATCCAACTAAGGGTGTTGGAAGTGCCAGATGATCATCTACCTTAAGAACATTTCACTATAGAGAACCGTAGTGAAGGAGTACATTGATCCTACACAAGAGGATTTCTCCAAATGGACTCCGAAACAAGTGAGTATGGAGATGAACAATGTAAAGGCGACGAACTCACTAATTTGCACTTGGATGCGACCGAGTTCAACAAATTGTCGAACTACAAGTCTGCACACCAAATTTGGAACCATCTCCTCGTCACCCATGAAGGAACATTGAAAGTAAAATTTCTAAATTGCATGTTTAGGTTCAAAGATTCTAAATGTTCCAAATGCAGGATAATGAGAAGATTTCAAGTATGTACACAAGGTTCACCGATATCGTGAACGACCTCAAAGCTCTTGGAAAAGTATATTCCAAACAAGAGAAGGTGAGAAAATTAATCATGGTCATGACTCGTGAATGGGAGAATAAAACCATGGCCATCAAGGAAGGAAGCGATATGGCCAAATACACTGTCGAGAACTTCATTGGCAACCTCAAGGCCTATGAGTTAAGGAAGGAAGATATAGAGAAGAAGGAAGCTCTTAGAGCCCAAGAAAGAAAGCAATCGAAGCTACATCAGATAGCGAAGAATCTGACCAAGTGATGGATTTGGAATCCATGGTGCTAATGACAAGGAAATTCCAACAGTTTTCTGGAAAGGTAAATTCCAACCCAAAGCTACATTTGGTTTGTCTAACAACTCTTCTTTATGTTATAAATATAATAAGCCATGGAACATTAAGAAAGATAGCCCAATTCTAAAGAACAATGAGAAGTCGAAAGCTCCCAAGTACAACAAGGGAGATAAGTACAAGGGGAAGAAAACGAAAGGATTTGTCAGGACATGGGACGACTCATCTAGCGACGACTCGAGTAGCGAAGAGTCGGATAACGAAAAGGGTGAAGTAGCAAACATGTTCTTCATGGCTTGCGAGGACGCTACAAAGGAGGATTCAAGCTATAGCGATAGCGATGGTGATGAGGTAACGATGGACGACCTTAGACTATCCAATGAGAAATTATTTGATAAGTATCAAAAATTATTTAATTCATACATGATTGCTAAAGATAAACTTGCTAGTCTCATAAACACACCCACACCCATCACCACACATGATGACACCATCATAGACACACTTGTCGTTGAGAATGCAACTTTGCTAACTCAAAATGGCACATTGAGAAAAGAGGTGGAAACCCTAAAATCTCAATTAGATGGTGTTGCTATCATGGATGGTGACGATGTTGAGATAGAAGATCTTCAATCACAAAACACACTCTTGGGAATTATGAACGTGGCTTTCAAAACTTAAGTGCATGAGCTCACCACGTGTATCCACCTTGGATACCATTATTTCTTCACCTTCGAAGAAGTACGAGCTCTTGTCTGCCAATGTTGAGAGATTCAACAAAGGCAATGAAAAATTGGATGTCTTGCTAAACAATCAACTACTGGCAAATCATTGGGGTGGCCTTGGTTATTCTAAAGTAAGTGCAACCAATGAATGCACCACCTATAGTGGAGTAACTATAGATTTTGTAAGGATGTCCTCCAGTGCATCCATGAGTGGTGTTCACAACAACTTGGCTAGTTCTACTACTAAGGAAATCACCATTCTGACCCCACCTTCTTTTGGAAAGAAACCCACCAAGGGTGGACCTCAAAAGTAAGGTCATGTTTATATGTAAATTAACACTTACACACGTAGGAGAGCACCTACACCTCACACTCCTTCGTATGATAGTTTTTACGTACCACGCCCACGAGCACGTGCAAACACTCACATGAGACACCCTCACGCATGTACTCAACCACATGTATATGCTCACATACCACACACACACACATACGTATGCACATCCCCATGCTACGTATGTTCCACCACAAGCATATACACATCATGCATACACACATCATGTTAGACCACATGCTAACTATCATGCACACCAGCATCATTTTAGGTAACATGCTTATCATTATTATGCTCATGCACAACCCCATGCTCCACACACACCCCCCACCTCCTTATGCTAGACCTCGTGCCGACACACCTCATACATCACATAGAACCCAACCTTATGTGCATGCACCTATTAGGCATATGACACCCAAAACATACACTATTTGGGGTCCTAAGAACACTAGCATTCATGCTACGGGTTTGTACATGCAATCATATTTTAGAGCTGTTGCAAATAATGAAAATTATGTTGAGAAGTCAAAGTCCACTTGGACTTGGTTTCTAAAAGGCTAATTCCCTTGGACCTAATAAGCTTGGGTACCATGTGCTTATGGTTTATTCTATAGGTAGCAAAAAGAGCACTAAAAGTAAGAATTGCTCTAAGTGCAAAAGGAAATGATGGATACTCGATAGCGGGTGTTCCATGCATATGACATGAGATTCGAGTTTGTTGTTAGAGATCATTCGCATCGAAAATGGAGGAAAGGTCACATTTGGGGGTAACAATAAACAAACCATCATAGGCGTTGGAAAAGTCGGTAACCCATCCAAACCCTTAATAGATAACATTTTATTAATATAAGGTTTAAATCACAACCTCATTTTCATAAGTCAACTTTGTGACAAAGATTACAAGTTTAACTTTGGTGAGGGTATATGTAGCATTCTTGATAGGAATAATTCAAATATTTTGTTTTCGGGCACATGCCAAAAAGATTTACTAACTTAAATATTCATAATATGAAAATGCTAACTTCTGTAATTGTAATCATACATTATCCCACCAAATTCTTGTATAATCACCTAGCTTGGCATATATATTATTGTTTTCAAGTAACATAACCTATTAGTACAAAAATAAAACAAATGAGATAAAATATATGGTAAAGAAGTATGATTAGAGACTAACAGTTTTGTCCAAATCTTCATCAGCATACACATATATATAAATACAAACCTATATTTTAGCAAACTATTCATATTGAAAAAATAAAAATTCAAAAAATGAAATGTATTACAGGCAAAAAATTCCTGCAAAGACATAAATAGTATTGCTCGTCCACATTATGAAGCTCGGGATCATATGATAATAGTATACATGTATAGTAGACAAAAATCGATGAAGAAATTTTTTAAAGATTTACGAAAAGAATAGAATAAATAAAACTATTTAAAGAAATAAATTTAAAAAAACTTACAATATTTATCAGATATTGGACTCATAACAGGACTTCTGGATAAACGATGTTTACTGTGTTATTTGAATCGGGCTGAAGAAGGACATAAACACGGTCAAAAGATGTGCACATAGAAAGTGCCACATAAAGATGTACATGCTTGAAAACCGGGGTCCACAAGTCTACTCCAACGAACTTTACACATTGTCTTTGAGATTTATTAATTGTCATGGCATATGTTACACGAACAGGAAATTGTCTTCTTGTCATAAGAAAAGGTAATTAGGTAGATGATGGGGACAAAGATATTCTTGAAATAAACACAAAACTACCAGCTTTATCCCTATTTAAAATTTAAGCTTCAATCACACATGATGCACATCTTACAACCATCAATCGAGTGACATTACAGAGCCCATCTTTAGGTGTAATATTTCGTAGTAAAATAATTGGACAACAAACCTTAAGGACAAGTTTAAATTGTGGCAACCCAGAAGGATCCAAAGAGTTTATATACATGTTAGGAAATCGATATAAAATGGTTGGATCCATTTCTTTATTTTCAGAAAGTTTGTCTGCAGTTAGATACATAATCTTTTGTCCAGAAAAAATTTGTAATGCAGTAACATTTATAAAATTAACATCAACATTACGTGCAAAAAGAATTATTCATTCAGTCAGATATGCTGGAGTCATTGCACCCTCAACATCTAGCTATGGATAAATTCTTATAATAACTCGTTTAAATCCCTACACCTAAATATGTGAGAGAGAGAGTTCCACTACTTCTTTAGGATTTGTCCCAACCTAATACATAAATATAAATTATTTAGGTTAAGGAATACTTAAGAGAAAAATAGTAATTAAAATTCAATAAGGCTTGAAATAAAATACCTCCAAAATAAATTATACAAAATTTGTATTGTCAACAGATGAGTTATTCAATCGAATATTTTGATCAAAAGTCTAAACTTGGAGGGATAATGTATGCTTACAATTACAGAAGTTAGCATTTCCAAAACAATAATATATGTGTTTGATACGGGGATACGAGAGTGTAGTACCGGGTTCTTAGATAGACATTTAGAACTTTGGTTATCGACCAAGATAGCACAATTGCCACAATCGATACCATTGTTCTTAAGTGTTTGTCTCATCCATAAGACTTGTGCACATGCAAGATCCGCATCAATATTCCGCTTCAGTTGTAGAGAAAGATATCGAATTCTGCTTCTTGGAAAAACTAAGATACAAGAAAACTTCCTATAAAATGGCAAGTGCCATAGTACTCTTCCTATCGGATTTGCATTCGAAAAAATTGTCATCACTATATGAGACCAACCTATATGTGCTAGACTTAGGATATAATAATACATAGTCAAGTGTGGTTAAGATGATGAAATATTTGTATGATCGCAATCATAAGCTTGTTTTGGTCATGATTGGTAACGTGTACATAAATATACGGAAAACATAATATCGGGTCTACTCGCGGTAAGAAAAAGTAAACTACCGATCATACCTCGATATTATCATATGTCCACGTCCTTATCATGATCATCATTGTCAAGGTGTATTGCCATGCTCGTTGGAGTCCTCTTGGTAAATGAAGTCCTCATACCAAAGTGTTTGATCAATTACATTGTGTACTTGGTTTGGTGGATGAAGATCCCTTCCTCCAATTAATGGATTTGCAATACAACGAAATATGTGAGCTCTCCCATGTAGCTCATTTCAAATTCATCATGCATGCTCTTAGCAAACTCTTGACAAAGTTGATCGTTAGAAGAACCAAATATTATATCATCTACATAAACTTGTATTAATATGATGTCATTTTGAAAATGCTTTAAGAATAAAGTTGAATCAACCTCCCCTATTTTAAATCCCGAATTCAATAAAAATGTCTATAAGCAATCATACCAAGCTCTAGGTGTTTGTCTCAAGCCATAAAGTGCCTTTTTACGTTTAAAACGTGATTTGGAAATTTTTCATGTATGAAACCATGTGGTTATGAAATGTAAACTTCTTCATTCAGAAAACCATTAAAATACACTTTTGACATCCATTTAATACAAATTAAAATTCACATATGATGTAAATGATAAAAGTAAGCTAATTGATTCTAATCTAGCTACCAAAGCAAAAGATTCTTCGAAATCAATACATTCCTTTTGACGGTAGCCTTGAGCAACAAACCTCACTTTATTCCGTGCGATAACTTCGTTCTCATCTGTCTTGTTCTTGAAGATCCACTTTTTTCCTATAACGTGGTGGTCTTCTGGGGGATGAACTAGTTCCCATACATCATTCCTTTCGAATTGTAGGAGCTCTTCTTACATCGCCATAATCCAAAAGCTATTTTCACATGCATATTCGATGTTCTTTGGTTTAATAGTAGACACGAAGGTGCAATGTATAAAGTGCTCCAACCTTGACCTTGTCCGTACACCATCTTCAATATTCTCAATCACTTGGTTATGAGGAGGATGTGGAACCGTAACAAATTTCTTACGTATACCTGGCTCATAAGGAACAAGCTCAACAATCTCATTAGTATGGTTAGTCTCAATATAATCATCAATTTTAACATTTTGCATGGAATCAATAGTATTTCTACATTATCATCAATATGCAAAATAGGTGCATCAAATCGTTATAAAACAAAATATGAAGTGATTCCTCAACTGTTGAAGTTCTCTTGTTGTATATATTCGGTAGGCTTTGCTACGTGTGGAATTTCCAACAAAGATTCCTTCATCGGATCTCAGATTAAATATATCTAGAATGTCGTGTGTGTTTTTGATAAAACATTTTGCACCAAAAACACGGAAATACTTAACTTAAGGTATTTTATTATAAAACAATTCAAAACATGTTTTTCGTACGGGGTCTCACAAGAATCCTATTTAGTACATAGCATGCAGTATGGAATATGGATGGCTTTCGTCCAAAATTGATGTCCAATCTGGCTATCATTAAGCATAGTGCATGTACACTCACTAAGAGTTCTATTCTTCCTTTCCATAACACTATTTTTGGTAGGGCACAAAGAAAAGGGAAATTGTGAGGTATCACATTCTCATCACAAAACTTAGAGAATAGTTCATTATCAAATTCTCCTACATAATCACTATGAATAGTGGTAATGGTGGTTCCTTGAGGATTTTGAACTTTCTTAGAAAATATAAAGAAATTTTTAAAAGCCTCATTTTTACCATTCAAAAATATCATCCAAGTAAATCAAGAGTAGTCATCAATTGTAACAAACCTATAGTATGCATTTTATAAAGATTGAGTTCTAGTTGGCCCAAATAAACTAGGTGTAATAGCTCTAGAGGTCTAGCAATAGAAACTACATCTTTAAGCTTAACTGAAGACTTATGGAGTTTGCCACAATAGCCGAGGAAGCCAACACCACCAAGGTCGATGAAGAGGAAGGCCACAAGCGCATCCTCTTCTCGACATGCACGCCGCCAGTGGAGTGCCCCACAGACACCCACCATCGAGGAGGAGTACGTGTGTGATTCATCGTCCTCGTCGGACTCCTCAGGCTCCGCTTTCCCCCCTTCCACTAGCCTTACTATCCACCCACGATCACCCGCCACAGTTTCCACACATTCCTGCGACTTCCATACCCATCCCCAGTACCGCACCACCCGCCCCTCCTGCAGCTCTGCCACCACGGGTGCAGACGTTTGGCATCGTATTTTGGGACGATGCACACCGCGACTGCTTCGTCGCGATGTCGCACCGGACGATTGTACCCACACAATTCATCCACCTCCACACCCTCCAGCACCTATGACTCCTGTAGGGGGTCCTTAGGCTATACATGACGATCATTTTCGACCGATTCCTCGCTGCACATGCCCCCACTTACACCCGCCTCACCCTAGAGGCATTGAGTACCATTGCCAACATACCAGAGGGGATGAAATTAGCTTCCGGCTGGTGGACCACGATGCCGTGGTCACGCACGCCCAGATCCTTGCCCACTTCCACTTCCCAGCCATCCCGACCCCCACACCGCCTTCTCTCCAGACTACAAGCTTGCCACGTTTGACGCCACTCAGTTTTGGCATCACAATACTGGACTGGACCGCTACCGCCCCAGTAGGGTGAAGGCATCGTGCATAGTGCACCCTTGCCTTCGCTATGCCCAGCGTCACCTCGCCGCCACCATATTCTACCGACCAGAAGTCAGGACCATGTCCCTAACCGAGCTTTCCCATCTCATGGGAATGACCTGATTGATGTGCCACTACCCTGATGGCTCCCTCTGCCCCTTCGTCCTTTCCGACGCAGCCACTGGCTGTGTTACCACCTCCTCCAGACCGCCCACACCCGCTTCATCACAGATATCTGCTGCGGTGAATTTTTCACTATTTTTGTATGGATGCTGGGCCTGGAGCTTCCTGATGGCCTGGTGACTCCCCCCGGCCCCACGTGCCTAACTTTGGATGTGCTTGAGCACATGCACATCTTCATGCCATACGGGGAGCGTCACTTGGCCTATCTTTTAGGCACCTACCACACGCCCCACTTAGTCCTGCCCGCCCCTCACCTCACCACCATAGCTCCAGCCCAGCAGAGCTGGATGATTGACAGGGTCTACCCACTTCATGACCTCCACGTCCTCGAGCCCCCCAGAGCACCTGTCGATGTTGACACGGAGGAATGTGTGCTCAGTGAGTCCAAGGATGAGGAGCCCGACCTAGCTGCCCTAATGGTAGCTCAGCCAGCCCAGCCCACCGCCACCCGGAGGCACAGCCGTCTCCACCCCTATCGTTGCCACCACCACCACCACCGTAGGGACCATGGGGAATGTCACCACCCTCTGCCCCGAGGCCCCTACTGTTGAATCCTCCGTGCCCGCCCCTGAGGGCATGCCAGCCTTGTCTGCTCCCGAGCCCACCACTCTATACTTTGCAGAGACGGACCTTGACAGCATCCTACCACTGCTTGCGGACCTTCTAGATTCACTGCCCACCTCCTTAGGGTCCCCTGCACCACTCACTGGCACCACCACCACACCAGCAGCATACATACTCACTGAGAGCATCGTGACTTCCGTCCACACTTCTGTGTCAACGACGGCTCATTTTTCTGCTGCTGCTACTGCAGCTACTTCCACTACTGCACCGAATCTCGGCCCCACTACACTACCCACTACCTCCGTCGAGATCCCTGTGAGTTCACCCTCTCCGACCTTTCAGCCTAGGCATCGTGGATCCTCTCCACGGGGCCGTTTTACGAGAGTGGTGTCTCACAGCTCCCATCCTCCCCTCGACTCTCGTACCATCGACGCACGACTGATAGCGACAGAGGCCGAGACTGCTCGCCTTAGGTGAGATTTGGACGCCTTCACCTGCTCGACCACCGCCCACCAGCAGAGTGTCAAGGCGGACCTCGCTTTGATTCTAGACCTGCTGCGGATATGTGGCCCACCTCCCGTGATCCTTGCCCATGCCCCTCCTCCCAGACCAGCCATTATCACCACCGCCGCATCACTCAATTCCCCACACTCGCAAGCTTCTATAGAGCCTATCACTTCTGCCCCTGAGTCGGTTGCTACATTAGCGGACACCCCAGTCGTCGATGCACCCACGACCACACCCGTCGAGACCGCTGTTGTCCCACTTTCTGCTGAGCCTGTCTCCGCTTCTGCTGACCTTCCAGCCGACACAGTTGTCGAGCCCCAGCCCACCGTCACGGTTTCTGGTCCACAGCCGGGAGACCCATCACCACCTCCAGAGGGTGGTGCTCCTGATTAATGCTGTCCATATTGCTCTTTTGCTCCAGTCACCCCCTCCCATATATTTTATCGTGCACGTCCGTCTGTTCAGGGCCCTGCTGCCGCATAGCTTGGGGGATGACACATTTTGCATATCATATGTATTTACATATCATTTTGCATCTATACATATCATCTTTTGCACTTGTTTATATCTCCATCCACACAGTGCATCATATCATCATATGCATGCCTGTAGATATTTTTGCATCTTTTGCATTAGGCCATGCATATGCATCATTCTCTTTTCCATTTTCACCTGCACATTTCCATCTTTTTTCCCTTTTTATTTTCCATTTCCTTATCCACCCACCCACCTTAGCCTCATTTCCCGCTTGACAGCGTGTTCTCAGCAGTGAGGACACTGTTGTGTTTAGCTTGGGGGATGAGTGCTATCTCTTTTATTTTTAGTTTCCTTTTTTTATTTTCTTTCATTTTACACCTCTTTATTTTCATTTTCCACCCATTTTTCCACCTTTATTTTTTTCACATTTAGCATCACGTTTTCCACTTTTTGCCATGCATGCATGCATGTTTTCATTTTCCCTCTTTCTCCCCCTTATTTTCACTTTTGCTAGAATTATTCTGCATGATGATGTCTCTTATAGCCCTCAGTAGCTTATTACGATACTTATCTCGTTTGACGCTCTATGTAGAGTATTTCAGTCTTACTATCTATGTGCTTGCTATTCTGTTGAATATCCTTCTAATTGAATGCCTGATATGAATTAAAACTGAATGTATGCAATAGTATCTAGTATGTTCTTTGTTGGGTAATTGTAACGACTGGGTTTTCATGTATTTGGATTATCTATATTACATATATGTTTTGGTGAATTTTCTCCTTATGTGTGATTTTCCATCTCCATAGCTTCGTTTTCGTTCGTTTCGTTGTGATTTTCTAGCTTCTTCCTTAGACCGTTCAGCTTGGAGTAAGTCACACATGACGAGCTTCATATCGCCCATATCTTAGAGTTAGTTTGAGCTTAGGAGCCATAGGAATCCTTCCCGGAGCTTCGCACTCCATATCGAGACTTTTCGTGCACGTTAGTTGGTTCAAGAAGGGGAACCAACCGACTAGATTCCAATCTAGTCGGTCAGGAACTCTTCTGGAACCGACTAGTTCATTAAATCAATTATTCAGGAGTTACTGTTTACTCTTAGTCAGCCTAAGAACAACCACCGACCGACTAGATGTGAAACTAGTCGGTCAGAACTTGCTCTCAGACCGACTAGTTCCTTTGATAAATTTTACCTAAGTTACTGTTTGTCGTTAGTCGGTCAATGAACACTCACCGACCGACTAGGTTGCAAACTAGTCGGTCGACGGGCCTTCACAGACCGACTAATTCATTACCCAGATTTATTCCTTCTTTCGCTGTTTGATCTTAGTCGGTTACAGTTGAACGACCGACCGATTAGGTTCCAAACTAGTCGGTCAGCCGCCCTTCATGGACTGACTAACTGACCCCGAAACCCTAGGTTTGGCCCAGCCGCCGCAACTTTTTCTATTTAAACCCCCGACTCTTTTCATTCTTCTTTCATTTCTTCTGAGCCATTTTCTTTCCCAAATCATCCTCCAACATTTCCCCAAGCCATTCCTTCTTTCTTTGGAGTTTCCCTCTCGTCATTGGCGCCGACCACCTTCCTGTAGGCCGTCGGCCAACCCCAAAACCCCATAAATCCCATTTTCTCCAGATTTCTTCGCCGTTTCCAGATCTGAGCCATAGTTCTCCGGATCGTTCTTCCATTGCCGTGCTTGCTCGGCATCGTTCTTCCGCTACGATACGGTTAGTAAATCGATCCTTTAATATTCTCATAACCCACGTTGTGATTTTGTTAAACCCTAATAAACATGGATATTAGACGTCGTAGATTCGATTATAAAACTGGATTGAGTATTGTTCTAATATTGTTTTTCCATGGCAGCGATCCCATCTCCGTAGTTTAACATTTTGTGACGTGCCTCGTTGATCGTCATCTTTGGTCCCAGGCAAGTGAAACTTGCCACTTAGGGTTTTTAGGCCACGCCTTAGGCCATTTGCTTGTTGTAGGCGTAAAAGAGACTAGGCGACGAAATGATACTCGCCTAGGCATAAATTTCATGATCTAGCTTGACAACAAAGCTAGATCCGACTACTTTTAATTATTTGCACTTGTCATCCATGCATCTTATCTGTCATGTTTAAATTCAATTAACGGTACGTGAATCATCTGTACATGCCATGATATCCATGTTGAATGTTGCATTCGTAGCACACGCTACAATACTTGTACTACTTGATCCGGCTAGGTACCTGCTTTTAGCGGGTACAACCCTATGCCAAATACACTTCCTGGCTCGTGATCCAGAAGCGAGCATTACGTGTTCGGGGGTAATGCCCTTCCTCGATACACGTGGAGGGGGTAGGGATAAGCGATCACCTGAGTGTACGAGTTGGCCCGTTCAGCCACTCTAGCCAGAAGACGTAATCTCTGTGCACGCCGTGTTTACTTGACGTGATTTACTTGACTTGTACTTGTCCGTGTTTATACTTGCAGAACTTGTCATCCATGCCATACTTGCCACTTGTTACTTGCCATACTATGCATCATACTATAACTGCTAGGTTGTTAGTTTACTTTCCTTTCAGTTTCCTTGCTCAAGTCTTTTTAGACTTGCTGACATGTGCCCTTTACTCTTTTGGGTGACACATGTTAGATCCTGAGTCTGAGGTTGCTGCTGAGGACGTGGTGTTCGCTAACGCTGAGTCAGAGCCCGCGTTCACCGGGGAGTTCGAGGACACAGGAGATCAGTCGTAGAGACTGTTTGTGTTGTTGTTTAGACTGCTTTAGTTGTCGGTGCGTAGCACCAATACTTTTTTTGTGTTGGCTTTAGTTGGCCATGTTTTGGGCCTAGACTCTTCCTTTTAGCCTGGTGGCTTTTCTGCGATGTTGAATATTATTGTGGACCAATTCTGAGATTGGTTAACTTATATAAGTCTCCTTTACCATATTATTATTATTGTTGTTGTTCCGTTCGCCTTTACAGGGACCTGCATATATTCAGATTTGACGCTTATCAAGCGTGCAGCTTCACAGCTCCACGTCTGAGCGGACATTCTCACGTCTCGCTTCCATAATCTGGTAGAGTTTGCAGAAGAGTTTGGGTACGAGTCTGAGTTTCAGCACGGTGTACCATCCGCAGACGGATGGCCAGTCCGAGAGGACGATTCAGATCTTGGGGGACATGCTGAGGGCGTGCATGTTGGATTTCAAGGGTTCGTGGGAGGACCATCTACATCTGGTGGAGTTCTCTTACAACAACGGTTTCCAGGCGAGTATTGGCATGGCGCCTTTTGCCGCGCTATATGGGAGGAAATGTCGATCGCTTTTGAGTTGGGACGACATTGGTGACCGGGAACTGTTGGGACCTGAGATGATTGTGGAGGCTGTGGATGTTGTCAGGAACATTCGGGAGAGGTTGAGGATTGCTCAGGACCGTTTTAAGCATTGGGCTGATGCTAAACGTCGACCTTTGGAGTTTCAGCCTGGCGACCATGTGTTCCTGAGGATTTCCCCAAATCGTGGTGTGATTCGCTTTGGGAAACGGGGGAAGTTGAGCCCGCGAAACATTGGACCATTTGACATTCTGGAGAGAGTTGGCGATGTAGCCTACCGCTTAGCCTTGCCGCCGTCTTTGGAAGGAGTTCACGATGTTTTCCATGTGTCGCAGCTTCGTCGGTACATCAGCGATCCATCTCATGCTGTGGATTTCTCGGAGATCACCGTTCGCCCAGATTTGACGTATGAACAGCAGCCAGTGCTGATTTTGGACATGCGTCAGAAGTCACTTCGGAACAAGACTGTCGATCTTGTTAGGGTGTTGTGGCGACACGGCTCGCCAGGAGAATCTACTTGGGAGAGAGAAGATGAGATGTGAGAGCGCTATCCACTTTTGTTCCCGGACACGTGAGTGTTGGGAAATTCCGAGGACGGAATTTTTTTTAAGTTGGGGAGGATGTAACGACTGGTTTTTCATGTATTTGGATTATCTATATTACATATATGTTTTGGTGGATTTTCTCCTTATGTGTGATTTTCCATCTTCGTATCTTCGTTTTCGTTCGTTTCGTTGTGATTTCCTAGCTTCTTCCTTAGACCGTTGAGCTTGGAGTAAGTCACACATGGCGAGCTTCATATCGCCCATATCTTAGAGTTAGTTTGAGCTTAGGAGCCATAGGAATCCTTCCCGGAGCTTCGCGCTCCATATCGAGACTTTTTGTGCACGTTAGTTGGTTCAAGAAGGGGAACCAACCGACTAGATTCCAATCTAATCGGTCAGGAACTCTTCTGGAACCGACTAGTTCATTAAATCAATTATTCAGGAGTTACTGTTTACTCTTAGTCGGTCTAAGAACAACCACCGACAGACTAGATGTGAAAC
The DNA here is from genome assembly GCA_030789695.1 of Scilla litardierei. Classification (NCBI taxonomy): domain Eukaryota; kingdom Viridiplantae; phylum Streptophyta; class Magnoliopsida; order Asparagales; family Asparagaceae; genus Scilla; species Scilla litardierei. Next base: position 386,581,442 of record CM061142.1, read on the forward strand.
TAGTCGGTCAGAACTTGCTCTCAGACCGACTAGTTCCTTTGATAAATTTTACCTAAGTTACTGTTTATCGTTAGTCGGTCAATGAACACTCACCGACCGACTAGGTTGCAAACTAGTCGGTCGACGGGCCTTCACAGACCGACTAATTCATTACCCAGATTTATTCCTTCTTTCGCTGTTTGATCTTAGTCGGTTACAGTTAAACGACCGACCGACTAGTTTCCAAACTAGTCGGTCAGCCGCCCTTCATGGACCGACTAACTGACCCCGAAACACTAGGTTTGGCCTAGCCGCCGCAAATTTTTCTATTTAAACCCCCGACTCTTTTCATTCTTCTTTCATTTCTTCTGAGCCATTTTCTTCCCCAAATCATCCTCCAACATTTCCCCAAGCCACCCCCGACTCTTTTCATTCTTCTTTCATTTCTTCTGAGCCATTTTCTTCCCCAAATCATCCTCCAACATTTCCCCAAGCCATTCCTACTTCCTTTGGAGTTTCCCTCTCGTCATTGGCGCCGGCCACCTTCCTTTAGGCCGTCGGCCAACCCCAAAACCCCACAAATCCCATTTTCTCCAGATTTCTTCGTCGTTTCCAGATCTGAGCCATATTTCTCCAGATCGTTCTTCCATTGCCGTGCTTGCTCGGCATCGTTCTTCCGCTACGATACGGTTAGTAAATCGATCCTTTAATATTCTCATAACCCACGTTGTGATTTTGTTAAACCCTAATAAAAATGGATATTAGACGTCGTAGATTCGATTATAAAACTGGATTGGGTATTGTTCTAATATTGTTTTCCCATGGCAGCGATCCCATCTCCGTAGTTTAACATTTTGTGACGTGCCTCGTTGATCGTCATCCTTGGTGCCAGGCAAGTGAAACTTGCCACTTAGGGTTTTTAGGCCACGCTTTAGGCCATTTGCTTATTGTAGGCGTAAAAGAGACTAGGCGACGAAATGATACTCGCCTAGGCGCAAATTTCATGATCTAGCTTGACAACGAAGCTAGATCCGACTACTTTTAATTATTTGCACTTGTCATCCATGCATCTTATCTGTCATGTTTAAATTCAATTAACGGTACGCGAATCATCTGTACATGCCATGCTATCCATGTTGAATGTTGCATTCGTAGCACACGCTACAATACTTGTACTACTTGATCCGGCAAGGCACCTGCTTTTAGCGGGCACAACCCTATGCCAAATACACTTCCTGGCTCGTGATCCAGAAGCGAGCATTACGTGTTCGGTGGTAATGCCCTGGCTCGATACACGTGGAGGGGTAGGGATAAGCGATCACTTGAGTGTACGAGTTGGCCCGATCAGCCACTCTAGCCAGAAGACGTAATCTCTGTGCACGCCGTCTTTACTTGACGTGATTTACTTGACTTGTACTTGTCCGTGTTTATACTTGTAGAACTTGTCATCCATGCCATACTTACCACTTGTTACTTGCCATACTATGCATCATACTATAACTGCTAGGTTGTTAGTTTACTTTCCTTTCAGTTTCCTTGCTCAAGTCTTTTTAGACTTGCTGACATGTGCCCTTTACTCTTTTGGGTGACACATGTTAGATCCTGAGTCTGAGGTTGCTGCTGAGGACGTGGTGTTCGCTGACGCTGAGTCAGAGCCCGCGTTCACCGGGGAGTTCGAGGACACGGGAGATCAGTCGTAGAGACTGTTTGTGTTGTTGTTTAGACTGCTTTAGTTGTCGGTGCGTAGCACCAATACTTTGTTTTGTGTTGGCTTTTGTTTGCCATGTTTTGGGCCTAGACTCTTCCTTTTAGCCTGGTGGCTTTTCTGCGATGTTGAATATTATTGTGGACCAATTCTGAGATTGGTTAACTTATATCAGTCTCCTTTACCATATTATTATTATTATTATTGTTCCGTTCGCCTTTACAGGGACCTGCATATATTCAGATTTGACGATTATCAAGCGTGCAGCTTCACAGCTTTACGTCTGAGCGGACCTTCTCACGTCTCGCCTCCATTTTAGGGAAGCGGGGCGTGACAGTAATGCACCAAGATTCACGCATCATTAGAATATTTGAAGTACCTGCTTTTATCTTATCCACTTCTGATTGCATACCTGATATGATTGTCCTTTTTACCGCATGACTTCAGTATTTATTAAGATGAATGAAAATATCCATGCTACATATGAGTGTAGTCTGAGTATTATCCTATTGAACCGTTGTACACGTCTTATGAGTGAACCGAGCGATATTGTATTCCTTCTCAGCATAACTTATAAATTCTCTACATGTCATTTGGTTTCACCCCCCACAGCCACTTATACCGCATTTATCTCCCAAAAATCCCAAAAGAAAAAGTTAGCTTCCAAAAATCCAAGAATACCAAAAAGGAGACAAAAATCAGTTGTATAACCTTTGCTCCCATTCAAAAAAAGAGAGAGAAAAATAAAAAAGAAAAGAAAATAATATCTCTATGTATCCTAGTATTAGAAGCTACAAAATTACTCGGGAAAAGCAAAATTTCCATATCCCATTCTTAGATGCGACGCCTCAAGCTAAGCTTGGGAAGTGAACCCATTTGATTATACGAGTGAGTATGACATTAGAGTGGAGACTGTGCACATGTGGGGAGATTTGATAATGCTTAAACTTTACGAAATATTTTAGCTTTGGAGATTTTTCAGGCTTCGAGATGAATGTTTGAATGCCATGATACACTTTCTATTCTTTATCTGCATGCTTGGGGTGATCTCTATGTGCTTCATTTATATCGCTTGATTGAAAAGTGCGTTGCCAACTCTTTTTATACTAGACTCTATGAATTGCACGATATTGATATGAGTTGACGGCATGATTTTAGGAGATCCCTATCTTTGTCTTTAATGCTTGCAAGCCATATGATTAGCTAAGACTTGAAATTCCTTTTAGCATGTGGTTTATTATTCAAAGTATCATAATATGTTGCTTGGGCTTGAGATTTGACTGAATATTCTAGCTCTCCCCTCCATCTCATATCTCTTCCATTTTTCTTTATTATTTTTATCGCCTGGAGAGCCTAGTATTCGTCTTCCTCGAGGATGAGCAAGAGGTAAGCTTGGGGGATTTTGATGTGTCCATATTTTTCATCTTTTTATAGCATCATTTCATCTCATTCCATGTCATATTCGCATCCAAATCCCTTATTTTCATACACATACACGCTTCTAACGCCATATTCGAGTCTCATACAGCTTTTAGTACTTGCATGGATTTTGGAGCGATTTAGAGCTGATTTGGGATGCGGACATATCCATCACGTCCAGGACCTCGTAGGCAAGGCTCCACAGGGGTTTGCCGAGGTTTGGAAGTAGGTAAGGGGAGAGGAGGAGGAGCGAGCGAGAGAAAGGAGCGAGCGAGAGAAAGGAGCAACAGCCAAGGCCCAAGTCACTTTCCCAGGTAACTCGACCCGAGCAACATTCTGCTGCTCGGTCGAGCTGACACACGGATTCAGCCAGGAGATGTGCACGAGCCACTCGATCGAGCAGAGAGGTGACTCGACCTGAGTCAACCCAACTTTGAGCTTCCACCATCAGACATTCGACTCGACCGAGCAAGACCTACTTGACCCGAGCAGGCAGAGCGAGGTGTTAGACAAAGAATTCAGACTTTCTGACGACTCGACCGAGCAAGATCTACTCGACCCGAACAAGCAAAACGACAATTTGAGGAGAAGCTCAGGTCCACTGACAACTCGATCGAGCAGGCAGGCTACTCGACCGAGTAGCCAGTATCCGTTCTAAGCAGCGCAGCGGCAGAGTCTATGCCAAGGTGTCTGCTCGACCGAGCAGCCGCCTATTCGGTCGAGCAGCCGAAGCGGCCAGCGACAAGTGGGCCCCAAACTTCCAGATTTTGAGGTTTTCTTGTGGGGTCCATCCCCTATGTATTTAAGACGTTTTTCCATACTTTTCCAGACGTCGAGTTTTAGGTTAAATTTTAGTTTTAGTTTTGATATTATTGAGAGTTTTAGATCTAGTTTTTGGAGATATTGTGCCGACGAAGTAAAGACGACATTTTTATTGCTTGTTATTGCATGGAATCTTTGGATCTGAATTTTCTTATTATTGTCTATTGCGCTACTTGCTTTCGGTATGTAAAAAATCTCAACTTTCTTACTTTCTCTATTTGCTATTATAAATTCCTATCTAAAAATCGCATCTTTCTTTGTTCTATTTGCTATGTCTGAGTAGTCTTCTCTAGGGCTAATGGGTTAACCCTAGGATCTTAGGAAAAAGATGTAAAGCTGGTATTTTTAGGTTGTGTTGGGAATAAAAGGGTAGTACTTTGGTTGATACAGCCAAATCCCTAGGTTGTGTTGGGAATAAAAGGGGAGAAGTTAGATTTTAGTGGTGGCCCATGCAGGTCCCCTTTGCATCTGCGAAATATCGGAACAACAATAATGATAGCAACATCCATTTAAATATTCGGAACATTCAAGTCATGAATTGAGTCTAATATGAAGGTTTTCCTTGTCTTAGATGGTAGGAAGACTTAGATAGACGTCTAGGTTTGATAGCCAGGTGCCTTCGTCAAGATTTAGTTGTACTTGTCTTAGGTTACCTTAGTAGTCTCTCACCCAACCCTGACCATATTAGATTTCTAGAGCTTTTCCTTTAGTCGTTCATTGAGTCCATCAATTTCGGGCCCAGCAGAACGTAATCTTGATCCCTTAGGACCCTTCACTGAGATCTCTAGTACAGTATAGTTCATTAGAAAGTCCTAGTGCTAAGTTCCTCCTAATCTTTAGTCGGCCCGGTAATTAGAACCCCTGATCTTATCATTTTCCTGATCATTACACTTCTGTGTTATCGACCATAGATTTCTATCGTAGCTTCTCTTGAATCATATCCTAGGCATATTCATCATGCGATCATATTCATCATGCGATCATATTCATATCCTAGGCATATCCTAGACGATTATCATTAATTTTTCGACCTTCCCCATTGCAAATCCTGATTTCTTTAAAAGTATTTTCGACATCCCTTATTAAAATATTCGCTCAGTTTAACTCCTTTAAAAACCCCTTATTATATATTTAAATTTCTTGCTTTTCGGTTGAGTTAAAATTCTTTCTTAGATTTTGAAGTCTTATTGGTCGTAATTTTTAATTACTATCTCGTAACCATTTTCTAACCGATATCTTTCGTATGTCAGTTTTTAAAACCTTATTACCATTTTGATAATTTAAAATAACATCTTTTTTCTAAACTACGAAATTTATTTTTAACCACTTATCGTACATAGTTTTAGAATATTTTTCTAAGCTAAATAGAACTTCAATTTTTTTTCATCGTGCTCATACTTCAAAAATCCTTGTGTAAATCTATTTTCATTTGCAAAACAATCACTAACCACCTTTTCTTTGTGTTAAAATTCACTACCTCACCCTACTCATTATTTTCTTTGTCTAACACTTTTTCCGTGATTTCAAATTTTACAGTCTGCTCGCTATTTCTACATATTTTTATTATATATATATATATGATTTAACTTGTCAATATCTATTATACATTTGACAGAGTTTTTTGAATTCTAGGGCTGACTAGGACAAGATAAAGAGTGGCTGAGATTTGATCTTGGTAAATCAATGGTTGAGATTGGATTTTTGTGAAATTTTTTGAGGGAAAATTCCTTGGAAACATAAACTTTGAAATTAGAAGTGCCTAAGGAAAGAGTGTGGAAATTAAATTTGGGGAGAAAAGTGCCTTGGAAACCTAAACTTTGAAATAAAAAGTGCCTTGGGAAAGATTGTGGAGAATCATAATCCATTAAATTAAACAAAATAAAAAATTTAGCGTAAAATAATTTAGCAGTACAACAAATTAGCGTAAAAATACCCTGATGTTTGTTGTTTCGGCACCCGCGCTAAATTATTTTATGCTAATTTGTTGTCCCGCACCGAAGTCGCGGGCGCCAAATTTGTTGTTCGATGTCGAATTTGTTGTTCCGCGCCGAAAGCGCCTGCGCCGAATTTGTTGTTCCGCACCGAAGGTGCCCGTGCCGCTAAATATTTTTACGCTAATTTATTGTTCTGTCAAATTTTGGCTGTGGAAATAATTTTCGGGTAATAAAGATTTCACGGGGCAAAAAACATGCGCCCGCGCCGAAGGCGCCTGCGCCGAAGGTGCCCGTGCCGCGCTAAATTTTTTTACAAAGATTTGTTGTTCTGTGTCAAAGGCGCGGACGCCAAATTTGTTGTTCGACGCCGAATTTGTTGTTTCACGCCGAAGACGCCTGCGTCGAAGGTGCCCGTGCCGCTAAATATTTTTACGCTAATATATTGTTCTGTTAAATTTTGGCTGTGTAAATAATTTTTCGGGGAACAAAGATTTCGCGGGGGAAATGTTAAATGAACCGTGCCCGCGGGCACGAGTTATGACTAGTATATATATATATATATATATATATATATATATATATATATATATATATATTTTTGAAAGGTTAGTGTGTGACTATATTGAGAAACATAATGTACAGAATACAAGGGGAGTTAATGGAAGATAGTGGATGTCAGAGAGGGGAGAGGGCACAGGCGTCGTCACCCTCTACTAACTTCCACCACACTCCCATTAGAACAACCCCCAGAAGTTACAGGAGTACACTGTCAACCATTATCTCTAATATCCCAGTTCGACATAATCTGAGCAGTACCAGGCTCAGCAGTATCTTGGTCTCTGAGGATCAATCTAACATCGGCAGCAATATCTTCAAATAATGCAGTTTTGGTTCTCATGGTACCTTCAAAAATTCTTTTATTTCTCTCCCTCCAAATGTGCCACACCATAGCAGCGAGCGCGGTCCTTGCCAGCAAGCCAACAGCATCCTTCTTTGCAAAGTGGTGTATAAAATAGGCACCCACATCCTGTAACGTTGACCCAATCGGATCTGATACACCAAGCTTGAGGAGACTTCTGCACAAAATGTATTTAGTGTACATGCATTCAAAGAAGAGATGACGGACGCATTCGTGAGTACCATCCCTACAAAGTACACAGTCCGGTTCTGTGCTAATCCCCCATTTCAGAAGTTGGTCTCTTGTGAGCAGCTTGCCATGGAAGGATCTTAGGAGAGCTAGTGACATCTTGGGGACATTGTGAGGATACCAAATCAATTTAGCAAAGGGGAAATTTATACCTCTGATTCGAACGCCCTCCCACGCATCCCGGAATGAGAAAGCCGGACTTGAAGCCCAGGTCCATGTGTCCGCCTGCGAGTTGAGGGTAAGTTGCGGCAGGAGGTGCCTCACCGCTTGAAGGCTGGGGTTATCCGCCCATTGCCCTGTAGCCGTGATATACTCATGGACCTTGTAACGCAGTTCACCCTCAGGCACCTCATATGTATTGTTCAGAGGGCCCCCCACTAGCCAATGATCAGTCCAAAACAAGGTGGATCTCCCATCATTTATTTGCCTCCTTATCAGGTTCTTTGAGTAGTGTCTACACAGTAGCATAAACTTCCAAGTGCCTGATTGTGTGGCTTTACCTTCAGCGCCGTAGAAATCCCCAATGTCTCTATAATTGTTTCTCATATAGTTTGCCCACAACCCATTAGTAGTAAGCATGCGCCAAGTGAGTCTGACTCCAGCTGCAGCATTGAGATCAGAAAGCAATCTCAAACCTACTCCCCCCTCTTCTTTTGGTAGGCAAAGATCTTTCCATGCCCATATTTTTGAAGCACCCCATATGAATTTCCTACATGCCGTAGTGATACTGCGGAGGACAGATTTTGGAATCCGATATACTTGTAGCCAGAATATTACCATACCATAAATAACTGTCTTAACCAACTCGAGGCGTCCAGAGATGGATAGAGTAGAGGAAGTCCAGCCAAAGAGTCTTTTCTTGCATTTGTCTATCAGTCTACCATACATAGACGGTTTTGGGTACTTCGAAGAGAGAGGAAGGCCTAGATAGGTAGTGATAGAAGTGCCCAGTTTAATGCCAAGTAAGTCCGATAAGTATGAAGGATTTTTGGTGCCTTTGCTGAATATGGAGGTACTCTTGTCCCAGTTGATTTGCAGGCCTGTGAGATTTGAAAAGTTTGCAAGAAGTAGTTTCAGACCTTCAAAGGTGTGTTTATTAGCCCTGCAGAATAATAATAGATCATATGCAAAGAGAAGGTGTGAAATGGCACCAGTGCGCCGCATAGGATGAATTGTTCTGGCAACAATGGATTTTTCGACCATTAAGGAGAAGGCCTCCATAGTGATGACAAAAAGATATGGGGAAAGGGGGTCACCCTGCCTTAGCCCCCTGTTCCCATCAAAGTAACCTGTTGGGGAGCCATTAATCATAACTGAGAAGGTGGGGGAAGAAATGCATTCTCTAATCCAGTTTATAAATCTCCCGTTGAACCCCATGCGATGAAGGATAAAGTATATGAATTCTCGATTGACACTATCAAACGCCTTCCTCAAATCTAGCTTTAGGCAAGCTCTGGCCCCCATAGGATTACTAAAATCCCTTATCTGCTCATGCGCTAGTAAAGCACTGTCAGATAACAATCTGCCCTTGAGGAAAGCAGATTGATTAGGAGAGATTAACTCATGTATTACCAATTTAAGCCTGTTGCAAATGACATTGCTAATCACTTTATAAAGCACATTGCAACAGGCAATCGGCCTGTAATCACCAAGGCCACTGGCATTTTTGGACTTGGGTACCAAAGTAAGATAAGTGTGATTTATGGGATGCATAAGAGAGCTGGAACGGAAAAATGAAAGTACTGCGTCAGAGACATCTTTACCAATGGTGTTCCAGCTGTGTTGGTAAAAATAACCATTGAATCCATCCGGGCCAGGAGATTTATCCACCCCTATTTGGAATACCGCATCTTTGATTTCATCACATGATACACTTCTTTCCAGCCATCGTGCTGCAGGCCGTGTTAGCTTCTTTTTGGGGTTTATGTTTGGGAATACATTCCAGTAGTCTTCCTGATGATATAGTTTTTCATAGAACAGAGGGGCAGCTACCCTTAGCTCATCCAAAGAATCAATGTGCTTACCCTGGGAGTCAATTAGATGACTCAGATTATTTAGACTTTCCCTTGATTTAATAGCGGTATAGAAGAACTTAGAGTTCTTGTCTCCCAGGCTCATCCAGTTCTGTCGACTTTTTTGCCTTAGCATGGATTCCTCAGATTTTAGTAGGTCGGCCAACTTATTTGACAGAGCTTGTTCTTTTTCCTGTAAATTGATATTAGAGTGGAGCCCTGGTGTATTGCGCATTTTCTCAAGCTCAAGCCGGCAATTGATAATGGAGTTTTGAATAGTATGTGCATGTGCCCAGGCTTTTAAGTTAGCTTTTAGATTCCTCAGCTTGATTACTAAACGGTGCATGGCCGAACCTTGCACAGGCTGATCCCAAGAAGTAACAAGAATTTCGTTGTAGTCTTTCCAATTCACCCAAGCATTGAAAAATTTGAAAGGCTTGGGATAAGATTTACCTGAAGCCCGCAATTTAACTAGCATGGGGGAGTGATCAGAAGTTAAAGGGTCTAGGTATTCGACCATAGTATCTGGCAGTAGGCTTAGCCATGTATCATTGCAGAGGATACGGTCCAATCTTGCGGCAATCCTTCTCGTTCCGAGTCTCTTGTTACACCAGCTCAGCGAGTTGCCAATATATTTTAGATCCCGGAGCGAACAAGTATTTAAACAATGGTTGAACTCATCCAAACCTGCTTCATCGCAACTTCGACCGCCAATCTTCTCCTTAGAGTATCTTACACAATTAAAATCGCCCCCAATAAGCCAAGCTATATTCCCCACAGTAGTAGCATCAAGCATCAAGTGATCCCAGAGTTGTCTACGATCATGTCTCAGATTTGAAGCATAGATTCCAGAGATAATAACAGAAAGGCCGCAGACATTATCGCATCTGAGGCTAATGTGTTGGGGGGAGATAGACAGAATATTGGCTTGCCATACTGCATCATTGAATCCTATAAGGATCCGGCCCCCTTTGTGCTGGCGGAAGTTATCCACAGTGCTCCAACCTCTTGGGAAGAAATTGTTCCAATTCTCCTTGCCGACTTTCAGCTTCGTCTCAAACAACATCACAAAAGAAGGGTTAATTTTTTTGAGTCTATCCCGTAGGTCCCTTCGTCTCACTGGGTTATTAAGACCACGGGTATTCCAAAAAAATATGCTCATGGGTTCAAGATTGGGTTAGTACCCCCGGTCCCATGTATACGGGAACTTCTACGCTGCACTTTCACGGTGGGTATGGGTGCTCCTGACTTCTTAGCTGCTTTAGTACTTTCCGTCACTCTGGCCTCCTCCAGCTCATCAACCCAGTCTTGGTTTAAATAAGTGAGCTCTGATGGTATGATATCAAGGTCCTTATCACTTTCCTCATCAATTAAAGAGCCTTGTATAGGCATTTCTGGACAGTAGTCCGGTCCTGTTGAGCCATGCTCCCCAACAGGTCCTGGAGCAGGAGGAGACTTGTCCTTGACTGATGATTCATGGTCAGCATTTAAATCCCCCATACTGTCAGCAGTGCCCGTCACATTGTTGTCTTGCTGTGGAATGGTCCCCAATGCCGCAGTGTCATCAGGTTGCACATGTGATGATGTTTCTCCGCCCTGTCTGTCCAAACTTTCACCTTCATTATTTCCTTCACCCAGTGTGCCCTTAATTTCACCTCCCATGTTCGGAATTGCATCACAAGTTTTTTGGGCCGTATGATCTGTTGGCGGAGGTGATCCCTCCCCATCCAAGGAGTTTTTTGGAACTGCTATCTTCCCAGCGCTCTGTGGATCAGGGATTTGGATTGAAGAGAGCTTTATGTTATCTGGGCATTGAGCCTCAGCATGCCCAAAGCATATACATCGCCCACATCTAGGGGGTTCGCCTTCAAACTTGACGTCAATGTTGATGATAGTTCCATCATCCAACTCCAATCCAACCGTCTTAGGCAGGGGTTTCTTTGCAGCGACTTCGACAAGACATCTAGCATACGTCAGTCGTTCAAGCTTTGAAGTTGCTTTGTCAAGACACAGTGGATTGCCAACAACCGATGCCGCCACGTTCAAAATCTCTAGTGTCCACATGCTGAGAGGGAGGCCGTGGAACTGGACCCATACTGGAACAGTAGCCAACATGTCCCTATCATGGCGCAGAGTAGGGCTCCATCTCTGGAGAACTGTCAAACGACCATCAAATAGCCATGGCCCCCCATATAGTATACGCTCACATTCTTCAGCACATTCAAATCTGAAGTAGAAGAATCCATTCTCGCGACTGTAGATATGGACCCCCTTCTTTAGCTTCCACAGTCGATCCACCCAGGCACGGAGTTGGCCATAGTAAGGGACATCACCCAGCACATATCCAACAAGTGTGTTTTTCCAACGCTCTGCCCCCCGCTCAAGCATTGGACCCCCTACTCTTCCTACATGTACACCATCCTCCTTGGCTAGTGGGGGGATGAATGTCATCGACAAAGAGTTGGCGTATGTTCTCCGACTTGTACAGACCTCCGACCAGGTCGGCTTTGCACCACCCGTGTTGATTGTTAAATCAACTTTTGGTCTTGGGGGGATTCTATCAAACACCTTTGGTGCACTGTTTCCAGCACCTCCAATCTGCGCCTTTGCAGCTGCCCCAGTTGATGGCCGGCCCCATCTAAGATTCCGATTTGGCCTTCCCCTTTCAAAATGGTTGAGCCCCTGTTGTAAGCCTCTGTTCATGAATTCCCTTTTACCATTTGTGATGCCCGATTGCTTTGCCTTCCCCTTGTCCTTTCGCGAAATTAGTGTCCAGCCATCACCTTGTGGGTGAGAACCATCCTTAATGTTCCCTCCAATAACCCCGATCTCCCCTTGAGATCCATTTCCTTCAGGTGGATCGCCCTCATCGCTTTCCGCCAGAGCCCTCATCGCTCCACTTTTATATATATATATATATATATATATATATATATATATATATATATATATATATGATAACATATTTTGCACATATCCTTCTTTCATCTGTTTAATTATTTAGAGCAATATTTTTGTTCCACCCAACCAGCTATCTACTTATCCTCACTTTAACGGAACTCGTTCTTTCCGATCTTTTCTTCGTTACACTTTTGGTTTCGATTTCCTTTCTATTGTTTTGCCATTAGTGCTTGTCATTGCCTGTGTCAACTCTTGGTTAGTAGTGGGCCCTTTGGTATTTTTGTGATGTCGTCGTGGTGCATGTGTATAGGTAGAGTGTGCGGTCGTGTATGAGTGTGCTATCCTTAGGATATTAATGATTGTCTCTTGTGTTATGTATGTATACACAGTGTTAATCGTGATATATGTATGAAGTTGTATGAATGATAGTGTTTATAATATATGTGTGGATAACTATACTACTTTAGGAATGTCTGTATGTATATTGGAGTTTGTGTTGGAATAATTACTAGTGGAGTATGGGGTTTGAAGATACTTGTAAATGCTTGAAATAATATACTAGCGAGTTATGTGCATGTTGAATGTAATGATAATAGGTGTGCTTATAGTTAAGTGTGTAGGCCTATTATATGATCTATATGTTAGTACGTGTGAGCATATGCTTGTACGTAGATATGAATGTGCTTAGTCTTGGGTAGATATGTGTTTACTATATGGATATGTGTGATATACGAATGGTAATAGGGTTATAACTTTGTTTGATATTGCTTGCCCTTACGGGATGTCATGTGTGTACGTGTATACCATGAGGTATACACGATTATTGTATGTCGTGACTATGCATGGATAGGTATATGTAGTAGTGTAATGATTTTATTTAATATTTCTATGGCGTGAATATATTACATGTATGTGGCTATACGATGAATGCATGTAATAGATGGTGTATTATAATTATACGTGTGCTGATATTTGTAATATTATTATAGGGTGTAAAGTGATTGCATTATGTGGGCTTTTCTTGACTAAATATAAAGTGTGATTGATATTATGGTATATATGTTGTTACGTTGGTAGATATATATATTGGAGTGGTGTTGGTATGGGAATAAATATTGTGTTATGTATATAGAGTGTTCTGACATGGATTTTGAGTCTCACTCAAGCTTGAGTGGGTATACTCTAAGTATATTGTTATATATGTCTGTGGTTTGCGTATAATACTATGAACATAGCAATGGATGATGTGTGTATAGTGATAGGGTTGGTTGTGCCTGGTTATGTTACGCACATAGTTGTGGGTGACTATATCAGTATATAGTTACATGTGTTGGTCCTGCAGTATAGTTAATTACTAAGGTTTTACATGTTTGAATGTATATATGTTAGCTAAATTTGGTGTGTAGAATGTGCCAGGTATAGGGTGGTATGAGTGGTATGTATGAATGGTATGTTAGCGTGTATGGGCGTGCACCGTGCACGGGTAAGTATGTGCTTAGTTATAGGTATTTGTGACTATGGTATGTGTGGTGTGTTTTGAATATAGTTATAGGACTGTATGGGATGTGAACATATGGTGAAGTATCTGCGTGCATTTGAATAACTATATATTCGTGAAATTATGGTAGTGGTGAATGTATATTCGATATAGTAAACATGATTTAATATTGTGTGGTATGATTATATGTGTTGATATGTTGGTATTGAATGTACACTATGAGATATATAGAGTAGTATGCCCATGTTGTTTTGTTCATAGGCAGTTATGTATACGTGAGGAACTACGATTGTATTTGCTGGTGTGAACTATTTTTTTGTAAGTATGTATACCTTGGTTATGTAATAAGTGTGTGATAATTATATAAGGGATGTACGTGACTATATGAGTGATTGAAGTACGTGTATGAATTTGACCATCTATGATCGGTATGAGAACGGAATGTGGATATATACATACCTGGTTATAGTATTAATGTTTGACTATCTAGTGCATATATAAGCACTTGTAGTGACTATACCTGGTCCGAATTATAATGTGACGTGATTGGGATAGTTACTAGAATGGCTAGTATATATGTTATTCTTAGTTAGAAAGTCCGAGGACGGACTTTATTCTAAGGTGGCTAGGATGTCACGGTCGCTTTTTGATCGTACGTTTCTCGTGCACTTACTTTTGCTCGTACACGTATTTATTTTGACCTCTTCTTGTATTTGAACCGTACGATGTGATATGTCGTTGTGACACTTTGAGAGAGTACTTATTTGTGGGTTTTTTCGTAAACGTCATTTCACGGCTCATTCCCCCACAAAACAACTTTGTTTGAAGGGTGTGTCATAACTTAAGATTCTGTCGTTTGACCTCTTTATTTTTAGTTCTGTTTTCCATTACCCTAGCCCGTGATTGACCATCGTAGCCTCGATTCTTCTGTCGACATGGTCGTCCCGATATTTTTATTATATTTTTCGGACACCGTTTAGTTGGCCTTTCGCACTAAGCACTTTCAATCTGTATTTAACCCAAGCTTATCTCTAATTAAATCTAGTTAACCTAATCACCTTGGAATCCCACGAATCCCATGTTTTACATGACATATTCCCTAGCTATTCACCACCCTCTATTAAACTAATTCTACCCCTCCCTCTCGCACTCTCTCTCCCACTTTCCCCTTAAGTCTACCCTTTCTCTCCCTAATTAGCAACCTAGGGCTTTTTGTTTTAGAAACCGCACCCTAGGGATTCTCAGATCGAAAGGAGTTGTTGCAGCCGCCGTCATCTTCCCCATGAGACCCATGCGCGCTCCTCCTTCCCCTTGCGTTGCCAGCCACCATTGCTCCGGCCAACCGCCACCTTAGTCCGTGCAACTCCATCCCTCTATAAAATCTGTCATCTTCACCCTTGAACAACCGCCCTTGCGCCCTGCTCCCCGCGGCCACCATCAGGCCGCCGGTGACCACCAGCGGCACCCCATCTCCCCTCTTGCCAATGCCCATGGTGCACGTTGTTGCACCCCCTATCATACACAGCCCTTCCCCCTCTAAAGATCGCCGGCCCTCCTCCACATGGCTGCTGACTGCCCAAACATCTCGCCGGCCATCCCCTTCTAGCCAAGACGATAGCCTTGCTCCGGCCTTCATTCCCTCCTCGAGCTACCACCAGGCCGAAGCCCCTAGTCCAAGCCGCATAATATACGGCCATCCTCCCCTTCGAACTGCCGCACGAGCACCCCGACGCTCCACCTCGCTGTTCGCGGCCACCCCCTTTGTCGCAATCGTCCAGCCGTGCCACCCTAGGCCGTGCCCAACAGCGATAGCCCTCCTAGCTCACGGCCTCCACCATTTACTAACATGCACTCCCCTAGCAGCCCGGATCCGACCATCTTCACAAAACAGCCCTCTTCATCCACTTGCCGTGTTCCCTATTGTGCCGTTGCCGCGCATAACTCGACAGCAGGCCGTAGAACACGCTGCCCGCTGTGTGCATCTTCCTGACACCGTAGAATGCCGTACGGCTATCCTCCCCCTCTGCATCGCTGTTTGGTGATCGTGTCGCTACCCGGCTGATCGTCATTCGGTGTCGCTGCCGTTCGTCGTAGTCGCTGCAAGCCGTTGACGTCGCCGAACCTAGCTCGTTACCGGAGTCCAACCCCTGACGTCGCTACCCGACGTCAGTGTAGCTCTCGCGTTGTATTAAGGTATACCTGAACTGTAGGAACCCTCACCCATATGTTAACAAGATAAAAACTGTGATTTCATTGCTTTGGTAACTCACTAATTGACTATTAATAATATGGGATTGTAGGCTGGGCGTTGATTAAGCACATAGAAAGTTCTGGACCTCTCTGATCTGTGATTGCTACACGTCTCTTTCTGGCAAGTGAAACTTGCACAGTAATTTGTTAGGCCTTGTTTTAGGCCATTTTGTACGATTGCGTAAAAGATACTAGGCGGTGAAATGATAGTCTCCTAGACGACCATATTTGATCTAGTTTGACAACGAAACTAGATCTGACACCCTACTTGGTCTAGCTTGACAACGAAGCTAGACCCGACACCTTTACTATGCTATCATTTCATGTTTCCTGTCACTTTTACTTTCAAATTAACTGTACGCACTCTTAATTGCTTATTGTCATGTCATCTCATGTATCCTGCCATGTCATTTCAGGCATCTTATCATGAATGTGTAGCACAGCTACTTTAAAATGTAAGCTGCGACGAGTAGGATCTTTACTCCTACATATTGATTGAGGCTAGGTGCACCCCTATACCATATTGAAAAACACTTCCTAGCTCGTGATCCAGAAGATATACATGTGGAGGGGTAGGGTTAAGCGACCACTCAGCGAAGAAGTGTGCATGTACAGCCACTTCAGCTGTAAGGCGTAAACTCTGGGATTGGGGTAGGGTTAAGCGACCACTCAGTGTAGAAGCATGCCAGATCAGCAACTTCAGCTGTAAGGCGTAAACCCTATGCACAATGCGAATGCATGTTTTCATCGTGAAATCGTGATTTCTTGTTTTGTAGCTTTTTGCAACGACGTGTCGTGCAAATGTTACCTTTCAAGTTCATCTTAAACTGCTACATTCATGCTCATGTTTAAACTGCTGCATTCATGTCATGTCATCTCCATTATTTTAGAACTGCTAGTTGTACACTTTTGCTCTTATGTTTCCTTGCACAAAAGTCCTCCGTTTTCCCTTGGGAGACTTTTGCTGACATGTGCCCTTTTCTCTTTGGGTGTCACATGTCAGGTTTTGAGCCTGAATTAGTTGCTGAGGACACAGTTTGCAGACATCCAGTTCAAGGACCCATAGTTCTACCCTTAGTCTCAGCTGGTGACATTCCTTAGTCGTTGTTTACTTTCTTAGTAGTTGTTGTTAGGTTGTTCGGTGCGTTGCACCCTTCCCTTTGTATTAGTTTCGGCCATGCTTAGGCCTTCTTTTCAAACTTTGTACTTTACTTTATGACTATCTCTGTAATGTTTGAAATAAAAATCGGTGGATGTTGAATGTTGGATAATTTTATTTGTCTATCCCTCATTATTATTATTGTTGTTTCATCGTAATGCAAAGAACCTGATAATGGTTTAAATTACCAGACGCTTATCAAACTGTAGCTTCACAGCTCCAAGTCTGAGCAGACCTCTTCACGTCTCGCCTTCCATACTTGGAAAGCAGGACGTGACAGAATTCGTACTGAGATCATACCCACGGTCTGTGGAATTGATTAGCTTAAGGATTAGCTTAAGAATTTAATTAGGGAGTTAGTGGATCCAACCAAGGCTCGTAACCATGCCCGGCTCGTGCCTTGAAGGAATCCACTGACAAATTATATCACTAATTTGACCGCCATTGCGTCAATGAGAGCCACCAAAGTACCTCGAAGCTCTAATCCACGAGAGCGGTACGAGCTGAGAGACCAACCCCATAAAACCCATGCAACATAGGAACCCTAGCCTAACATTGACCTCTGACGGTCCTAGTGGTGATCCCTAAGGCCCTAGTTTCCTTATATTGAACCAACAACATCAACCAACAATCTTCCAACCGACTGCTAATTTTTTTTGGGATTTAGAAATATTCTAAGACCCGATACACCATCACTGTCTCTGTGGGATTCGACAATCTTTTATACTATAATTTGATACCGTCCGCTTACGGATAGAACCCAGAATCGACATTTAGGAACTATACAGCGCCTGATGACCGTGACACCGCCAGGTGGATTTTAGGTGTTAGTTTTGGGTGCGTCATATATCAAGTATACTATTAGGAGTCATATATCGAGATATGTTTCTTAGTTCTTGTTCTCGTCCTCTCCTTCTACGTTGAGCTAAAACCATATCCAAATTAAATCCAAAACTAAATACAATTAAATTACATTAAAGAAGATTAGATTTTATGTACATTCAAGTGGATAATATAGCAATTGGTTCAGCTTCCTGTGCAGAAATCGTATCATTGCGCGAGGCCGGAACCCCATCTTCTTGTTCAACTGGAGAAGTTGTCACTGCATGTGTTATTTGAGGTATATCAAGTATATTGTGTGAAGCAATATATCAAGATATATTTCTTTGTTCTTATTCTCATTCTCTCCTTCAAAACACCTATCCAAATTAAACCCAAAACTAAATACAATTAAATTACATTAGAGTTGATTAGATTTTAGGTACATTCAAGTAGATAATAACCTGGCAGATGGTTCAGCTTCTTGTGTAGAAATCATATCATTGTGCGAGCCTGAGACAACATCTTCTTGTTCAAATGGAGAAATTGTTAATGCAGGTGTTATTTGAAGTATATCAAGTATACTGTTAGGAGTCATATATCGAGATGTGTTTCTTTGTTCTTGTTCTCATTCTCTCCTTCTGAGTTGAGCTAAACACCTATCCAAATTAAATCCAAAAATAAATATAATTACATTACATTAAAGTAGATTAGATTTTATGTATATTCAAGTGGATAATAACCTGGCAGATGGTTCAGCTTCTTATGCAGAAATCGTATCATTGCACGAGGCTGAGACGCCATCCTCTTGTTCAACGGTGAAGTTGCTAGTGCAGGTTGAGGTATATCAAATATACTGTGTGGAGTCGTATATCGAGATATGTTTATGTGTTCTTGTTCTCATTCTCTCTTTCTGTGTTGAGCTAAAGACCTATCCAAATTAAACCCAAAACGAAATACATTTAAATTACATTAGATTAGATTAGATTTTAAGTACAGTCAATTGGATAATAACCTAGCAGATGGTTCGGCTTCTTGTTCAAAAATCGTATCATTGCAATTCCTTTTATTATGCAAGGATGCCATGCGACGAAGACTTGGTAGTGAAGAACCAAACATAGGTTCATTAAGTGTTCTATGTTGTTCTTGTCCATTCAGTGATGCTGGTAAGTCACTATCAACAGATGTCTAAATTGAGTGTATAGTATATAAGTTTGATTATTGATGGTAAATCATGTATATAATTCATTGGTGCATATTAACAAATTCCATTACGTTCACATGTTGATGTGAAGCAAAATGGAATGCTAAAATCTTTAGGCTAGTCAAATAATGCCAACGTATAACTGAATCGTTTAAACTTAATGTTAAAATAATATTAAACAAATATGTATGCAAGAAACCCCTTTCAACAATCATGTTATCCACTTTGCTAAATTTAGGTAGTTGTCTTCCTACATGATTAGAATATAGGTTCGTGTGGTCCACTTTGCTAAATTTATACAGTCCCCATGAAAGTTAACTAATGAAAGTTACTACCCAAAGTATCTAATGAATTATAGTAATGTATCCTTCATTAAAGCAACTACAAATCATCACATTGTAGCATGGATCAACTATAACCACTAACAACCATCTTGGTGATTCTACACATAAGCCATAAAGCAAAAATGATACCAAGTAATTGTTGAGTATTGGTGTTTCATACCAATGTTATTTTGATGATAATCACAACATTATGTTGTTGCTAATGACTCTCTTGTTTTAGTCTCTTAGTTACATTTCTAGAATATCATTTTTGGAGACTAAACACTTGGTGCAAGGATGGACATCAAGTGGAGAAAGGCCAAAGCTTGGACTCAAGGGGTGTCAATGCTTGGAGATGATGGAGAGCATCAAGGCATCAAGATTGAAGACTTAGCTCTAAGGAAAGCAATGTAATCCATGTACTATTTTCTTTATTGCTTTCTCTCCCATTTGAGTCTAGGTTAATGTAATGCCTTGTTAGATGGTCTACTCATTCATGCATATGCATTTAACCATCTTAGTGAGTCTTTGAATTATCATAGAATCCAACCCAATAGGCTCATTATGACCAAAGACTCATTTGGAGTCTCTGGTTCTCCAACAGTCGCCTGATGAAGGATTCACAGTTGACTAGGTGATTCCAATCACCTGTCGAGCCTTCTACAGTCGACTGTGATGCACTGCTCAAGTCAACATTTCTATTGACTCTACTTGAGCTTATCGCATCAGTCGACTGATGATCAGTTTACAGTCGCGTGTATATTTACAGTCGCCTATGGAATGGTCAACAGTCGTCTGAAAGGCGTAAGTGCATATACTGCCTCTTTCTATTTTTCTCCATCTCCAGTAGCAGTCGACTGATGAAGGATTTACAATCACCTGTCTATTTTATAGTCGACTGTATTCCTGTCATCAGTCGCCTGTATGCTTATTAGGAGAAAGAGTGCAACTCTCTGTTTTATTACATCCCCTGCAGCAGTCACCTGCTGAAGGTTTTATAGGCGCATGTCCTGTTTACAGTCGACTGTATTAACTTCATCAGTCGACTGTCAAGGCTCAGATTATAGCCGTTGGATATTTTCTAGCCGTTGGACAGTCAACTTTCATTTGTTCATCAGTCGACTGTCAGTGACGTTTCTGCCCAGAAACTAGCCGTTGCAGCTTTTTGCTTTTTGCTGTTTCCTTAGGTTTTGAGGGTTGATATAGGGTTCCTATATATATGAGAGGGCTGAGTTCATATGAACTTCTTGATGCGATTGAAAATCTTTTGAGATAAAACAAGCCACTCTCAAACTCTCTCATTTCCCTCTTTGAGCTCTCATTCATCTTCATGCATTGAAGTCAAGCTCAAGGAAAATCATCCAAGTGCTTTCAAGCTAGTCTCAACACCTAGAGATCCTCTTTCATGCCTTGCATTCATCTGTGAGTAAGCATCTCAAGGCATAGGTAAGAGTATTTATTTTACTTGGTGTTTTCTTGTGACACTAATTCTCTTTGTGGGAATTAGTCTCTCTCTTTATGGGAGAATTTCTCTTAGTGGGAATATGATATTCTCTTAATGGGAATAACTCTTTTTGTGGGAGTAACTCTCTTTGTGGGAGTTTGGTGTCCTAGTGTAGGGCTGACCCTAATTCTCTTAGTGGGTAGTAATTCTCTAGGTTGGAGTTTGACCCTTGTGTAGGGTTGGTTGGGTCCTTGTGTATGGCAAAATCCTCTTGTTGAGGTATCTCTTTGTGGGATTTGTATTCACTTCTCTTTGTGAGAATCATAGTGAATATTGCTGTCGCTGGACGTACCCAAGTTTGGGGAACCTGGGTATATTCTTGTGTTTGCGTTTGGATTGATTGTGTCGATTATTTCCCCTTGCATTTATTATTCCGCATTTGCAAGTTTAATTTTAATTGGTCAATTTATTGCCATTACACTATTCATCCCCCTCTAGTGTGAAGTTGTTAGTATTGCAAGGGTAAGTCGATCCTTACAATTTGTATCAGAGCGAGGTAATAACATACTGCAACGATGGCATTCAACGCTACATCCGCATCTCATGAAGAAGGTCATTCTACCGTTCGACCCCCGCTCTTCAACGGAACCAACTACCCAAGTTGGAAGATCACGATGATGATCTACATGGAGGGTCAAGACCTATGGGATATCACGGAGGTGCCATTTGAGAAGCCCACTGCTCCTGTGGCTTCAAGGACAAAGGCGGAGAAGGACTCGATCAAATTCAATGTGAGGGCTATGAATGCATTCCATTGCACTCTCTCAGTAAATGAGTTCAACCGCATCTCCAAGTGCAAAACGGCCAACGAAATTTGGCATACTTTGGAGATATGTCATGAAGGGACTACAAATGTAAAGAAATCTAAACAAACTGTGTTTAGATCAAAATATGAAATGTTTAAGATGCATGAAGGAGAAAGCATTTCAGAGATGTTCACAAGGTTCACAGATATCATGAATGCTTTGGAGGGACTTGGGAAGATGATTTCCCAAGAGGATCGTGTAGAGAAGATCCTTGATTCCATCTCAGTGGGAGTCAAAGGCCAACAGAATTTTGGAGTCATATGACATGTCTAAATACAACATTGAGGAGTGCATCAGAAATCTCATGGCATACGAAGTGAAGCTTCAACACAAGAAGGAGATTCAACCATCGAAGCCCGAGAAGCCCGAGAAGCAAAAGGGAGTTGCATTCCATACCAAGGAGGAGTCAATCAAATGGAGGAAGAAATTCCATCGAGAAGCTCCCAGTGAAGAAGATGAGCTAGAAGAAGGGAGTGGAGAAGAAATTGAGGATTTTGCCGAGCAATTCAAGGCATTCCTCAAGTGCAAGCAAGGTAAATCTTTGTCAAAATTTGCCTCCAATTATAACAAGGTTCCTACTTGTTACACTTGCAGTGGAAAAGGTCACTTATCAACCGAATGCCCCTCCAAACCCAACAAAGAGACTTACAAGGGTAAAGGGAAGAAGCATTGGAAAGGAAAGTCCAAGTCCAAAAACCACAAGAAGGGACTTGTCAAGACATTTGATGATTCGAGTTAGGATATATCAAGCAATGAAGAAGAGGATGACAAGGAAGAAGCTCACGCTTGCTGTGTGGCAATTGATGTTCCTACACCAATCTCCTCTGGCTCAAATGAAGAATAATTGGAAGCATGGCTCAACGCCTATGAGGAACGTGTCTCATGGCAATCGGGGAGAAGTCGTCATCAAGCTCTAGCGAGGAAGAAAATGATGATGAGATTGAGGAGAAGATCTCATACGAGGAGCTTGAATATCGTTTCGATATGGTCTCCGAAAAAGCTAGTAAGTACATCAACTCTTACAATAAATTAAAAGAAAAATATAAGATTGCTAAAAGTAGATTGCATAAACTAGAAATTGCTAGTGTAATTCATGATGAAATGCATGATTGTGACACTAGTGAGAGACACACACTTCTCTCTCAAATCAAGGAATTGAGTTTGTCTAATGATAATCTTGTTCCTCAAAACCTTAGCTTAGAAACTCGCATTCAACAACTTACGTTGAAATGTGAAAAGGAATCCTGTAAGCTCAAAATCTTTGTGTATTCTAAGGATTCACTCCACAATGTGCTTGAAAAACAACATCCGGCAAATCATAGAGGATGCTTGGGATATATTTAAAATATGGTACCCAAACCCACCTCTAATTCCTCTTATGGTGCTAATACAAGAAATATTGCTAAAGCACCTAAGAAGAATCACCATGCCTTCTTGTATAACAATAACATCAACAAGAAGCATGTAAATGACATGGAGATGAGGAAAAATGAAAACTCTTCATTTCTTGCTAAGAAACAAAATCCTCATTCTATGCATGCCAAGAAATTCGTTTCTACACCTAAGCATGCCACATCCACCCCTCTTGCAAAGGCAAAACCCTTGCCTAGGAAATCCTTGAGTTTATGGATTTCCATTAAGGTTAGTGTGCAAGAGAGGGATAGTTACATCAACTCTCTAGTTAGGGATGTGATCACCTCATGTGATTACATTAGGAAATCAAAATCCTCTTGGGTTTGGTTCCCTAATGTTTAGGTTCCTCACACATATGCATATTACATGGGTATTGTGCTTAAATGTTTATTTTTTTAGCATATCCATTGTTTGTGTGTGTTTCATGATTTTGAAAATGTTTTGAAATTTATTTTCCATAAAAATGGGGACCTTGGGGAATACATTGACATACATGCATTTGTTGATCCATATGTATGTCAATGTGGGAGTTAATATGTTGTATGCTTAAAATATTTTAAAACATATTTTGACTCTCATTTCGGGGTGTGTTTGAGATCATTGTTTACAATTGGTTATTTTTGGTCTCAAACTAAATCCCTTGGATATTGCCAACATGTTTCATGTTGTACTTCCTTTTTGGCAATATCATTGTGTGCCATTGAAGCTTGATTTTTCCATATCTATTGCTTTGATACATTTTAGGCCCATGGCTCCAATTAATGTTTTCAATTGGTAAAGAGGATTATATTTCAAGATTCTTTTTCTACAATTGCTATTGCCTCAATTGTTAGATATTGTTTATCTCCTACTTTGCAATTGATATTAGATCCTAGAAGTCAAAAATGTGACCATTTCTATGATCTAGGGGGAGCATGGGATAGTGATTGATACCCACTAAATTTTTACAATTTGGTATCATACATTTCTTTACTCTTGTATATTGTCACATCTTTGATTAAGATGCTAAGGAGGATATTATTGTTGTCCATCTTTTTGACGATGTCAAGGGTGAGAGATATATGCATTATGTAAATGTAATTCTTGTATTTCATACATATGCATTTGGAGAGAGATATATGGGATTGTATAAACCATTCATGTTTGCATGTTATTTTCTATATTCATGTTTGCATGTTATTTTCTATTGCAATTGATTTATGTAATCTATGCCTATTATATGTCACCATGATGTCTCATTATTTCATTTGGTATAATGAGTATTTACTATTGTGTATCTCATTTTACAATTGGTGCAGATAAGTAGGGAGAGCTCATTAGCATTGTGCTTTATTTCTTTATGTTTTACATAATGTGTGTCATCATCAAAAAGGGGGAGATTGTTGAGTATTGGTGTTTCATACCAATGTTATTTTGATGATAATCACAACATTATGTTGTTGCTAATGACTCTCTTGTTTTAGTCTCTTAGTTACATTTCTAGAATATCATTTTTGGAGACTAAACACTTGGTGCAAGGATGGACATCAAGTGGAGAAGGGCCAAAGCTTGGACTCAAGGGGTGTTAAAGCTTGGAGATGATGGAGAGCATCAAGGCATCAAGATTGAAGACTTAGAATCTAAGGAAAGCAATGTAATCCATGTAATATTTTCTTTATTGCTTTCTCTCTCATTTGAGTCTAGGTTAATGTAATGCCTTGTTAGATGGTCTACTCATTCATGCATATGCATTTAACCATCTTAGTGAGTCTTAGGATTATCATAGAATCCAACCCAATAGGCTCATCATGACCAAAGACTCATTTGGATTCTCTGGTTCTCCAACAGTCGCCTGCTGAAGGATTCACAGTCGACTGGGTGATTCCAGTCTCCTGTCGAGCCTTCTACAGTCGAATGTGATGCACTGCTGAAGTCAATATTTCAATTGACTCTACTTGAGCTTGTCGCATCAGTCGAATGATGATCAGTTTACAGTCGCCTGTATATTTACAGTCGCATGTGGAATGGTCAACAATCGTCTGAAAGGCGTAAGTGCAGATACTGCCTCTTTCTGTTTTTCTCCATCTCCTGCAGCAGTCGACTGATGAAGGATTTACAGTTGCCTATCTATTTTACAATCGACTGTATTCTTATCATCAGTCACATGTATGCTTATTGGGAGAAAGAGTGCAACTCTCTGTTTTATTCCATCCCCTGCAGCAGCCGCCTGCTGAAGGTTTTACAGGCACCTGTCCTGTTTACAGTCGACTGTATTAACTTCATCAGTCGACTGTCAAGTCTCAGATTATAGCCGTTGGATATTTTCTAGCCGTTGGACAGTCGACTATCATTTGTTCATCAGTCGACTGTCAGTGACGTTTCTGCCCAGAAACTAGCCGTTGCAGCTTTTTGTTTTTAGCTGTTTCCTTGGGTTTTGAGGGTTGATATAAGGTTCCTATATATATGAGAGGGCTGAGTTCATAGGAACTTCTTGATGTGATTGAAAATCTTTTGAGATAAAACAAGCCACTCTCAAACTCTCTCATTTCCCTCTTTGAGCTCTCATTCCTCTTCATGCATTGAAGTCAAGCTCAAGGGAAATCATCCAAGTGCTTTCAAGCTAATCTCAACACTTGGAGATCCTCTGTCATGCCTTGCAGTCATCTATGAGTAAGCATCTCAAGGCATAGGTAAGAGTATTTATTTTACTTGGTGTTTTCTTGTAACACTAATTCTCTTTGTGGGAATTAGTCTCTCTCTTTGTGGGAGAATTTCTCTTAGTGGGAATAGGATAATCTCTTAATGGGAATAACTCTCTTTGTGGGAGTAACTCTCTTTGTGGGAGTTTGGTGTCCTAGTGTAGGGCTAACCCTAATTCTCTGAGTGGAGTTAGTAATTCTCTAGGTGGGAGTTTGACCCCTGTGTAGGGTTGGTTGGGTCCTTGTGAATGGCAAAATACTCTTGGTGAGGTATCTATTTGTGGGATTTTTATTCACTTCACTTTGTGGGAATCATTGTGAATATTGGTGTGGCTGGACGTACCCAAGTTTGGGGAACCATGGTATATTCTTGTGTTTGCATTTAGATTGATTGTGTCGATTATTTCCTCTTGCATTTATTATTCCGCATTTGGAAGTTTAATTTTAATTGGTCAATTTATTGCCATTACATTATTCACCCCCCTCTAGTGTGTTGTTGTTAGTATTGCAAGGGTAAGGTGATCTTTACAGTACTCAATGTGTAGAAACGAAAATATTGCTAATACCAAGTTCTGATTGTATATATTTGCATGAATTAGAAGAGATGTAGCTTGTATATGTTTACAAACTGGACTCTGGCTTGATATGCTTTCTGTGTTACTAAATTAAATAGAGGAAGAATAATAAAGAGCAAAAACATCTCAAGTATATGACATGACATACACAAATAGTGACAACAACAAATTGTATAGCATGCCATTTACACACACAAACACCTGATTCTGTGTATATGACATGAATTTTTGAACTATTTGTGTGTTATAGTCTCAAGTTTTTTTGGGGACCAAGAGAGTGGATCAAGTTTATTATAAGGCAGAGTGCGTAAATAGTTCAAAAAATTTATTTAAAACTTGATCCCCTAAAAAACTATGTGAAAAATTCTTTTAAAACCTACCATATACAATGCCAACACCAAAATAACTTAACCCACTCTATTGGAATAGAATAAACAGAGGAAGTATGAATCAAACCAAACACTAGTAATTAACACCAACATATATGAGAAAGAGAAAACAACTAAAATTAATAATAACACCAAAATCAAGAATAACACCAACATTTACACCAAAATCAAAAAATTACGCCAACACCAACATAATCAGTCAATATCCAATAACTGTATCACCCAATATGTAAGGTCTTTCTTTCTTCATGATTAGAATATAGGTTCATATGGTCCACTTTGCTAAATTTGTGCAGTCCCCATGAAAGTTAACTAATGAAAGTTACTATCCAAAATTTCTAATGAATTACAATTATGTAGTCCTTCATCAAAGTGTAGCATGGATCAACTATAACCACCAACAGCCATTTTGGTGATTCTACACATAAACCACAAAGAGAAAATTATACCAAGTTCTCAATGTGTAGAAACCAAAAAATTGCTAATACCAACAACAGGCAGATTGTATATATTTGCATGAATTAGAAGAGATGTAGCATGTATATGTTTACAAACTGGAATCAAGATTCCTATGCTTTCCGATGAATTAAACAGAGGAAGAATAATAAAGAGAAAAAACATCTTTGAGGCAAAGAACATACTAACCGTAGCTTCAAAGGTTATCATAGGAGAGTGGTTTATGGAGTCCTTTCTGCGAGCTTCTAAAATATGAGTTAAAGGAATTTATACCATTAACAAAATTTTCAAAATAACAGAATTTTAAAATTAACAGAATGCAACAAGAATGAAGTTAACACCAAAATAATCAAAGTAACCAAATTAACAGAATAAATCATCAAATTAACACACAAATAATCAAATTAACAGAATAAAATTAACAAAATAAAGATTTTTCAATTCGGTTGGGGGAGAGAGGGGGGAGAGAGATCGACAGGATCATGCCATATATAACACTAAAACCAAAAAAATAGGTGAAAAAAATCCTATGAACTTGAACCCCTAAAAACTTGATCCTTAAAAAAACTATACAAAATTATTTTTAAAATCGAAAGATTTTAATTTGATTTTGTTTCAGGGTGTTTTCTCACCACAGTTCGGTAGCCAGGAAGGTTGGAGGTCGGCGTGGTCACGCAAAACACGTGGGGCCTCTGAGATCGGGTAACGACGCATTCACTTGGTCCGGAATGCGCGGACCCTTGCGTCGGACGCCCGAAGAGTAGATACGGGGGGAAGATGGCCACTCTGAGTGCATAGGCAAATGAGCTCGGGATCGAGACCGTTTGGTTCCAGTGGATGAAGCACCGAAGGGTAGCTTTGGCGGGGTGAAGTCTTCTTGACCTGCACGGACGAGAAACCT
Source organism: Scilla litardierei (assembly GCA_030789695.1). Taxonomy (NCBI): domain Eukaryota; kingdom Viridiplantae; phylum Streptophyta; class Magnoliopsida; order Asparagales; family Asparagaceae; genus Scilla; species Scilla litardierei. The sequence continues at coordinate 386,609,336 of CM061142.1, forward strand.
CGTTAGAGGGGTCGGACCTTGGTTCCGACCAAGTCCCCTCCGATGACTAAGTCAGGTATGATTTAAAGGATGCCCAGTGGGATCGAGTACGGTTCACGGAGAGACCGATCCACGAATCGTCAGACCGGGCAGTGGAGGAGAATTGTGATGGGCTCATATTTTACACTTTATTGTTGCATATTTGCATGCCATTTCGATTGCTCATATCACAATTTTCACGATTATTTGACGATGTTTCGATACTTTTCAGTATTTCTGGTTTTCATCTGATTTCAAGAGATATGGAGCAATCGGGATCAGTTCGGAGCCTAGAGGACTTGCAACGTGCCAGGGCGTCGCCAATGATCATATCGGAGAGTTAACGGTGCTGGAGGAAGAGTGGAAGAAGAAGGGCGTCGAAGGAATCGACGAGGAAGTGAGGAGGAGAAGAAAGGAGTTCTGAAACAGGCCACTCGGACGAGTGAGGCCGCTCACTCGCCCGAGTGAAGTAGCTTACTCGGCTGAGCAAAGCTGACACGACGACATCTGCCAGCCTGAGTGCCACAATGTACTCGGCCGAGTGGTGACTTCCACTTGGCCGAGTAAGAACTCCACTTGCCCGAGTGGAGGCCAAGATTTTAAAGAAATCAAAGTCGACTTCTCTATTTTTTGGGATGATCTGTAGACTGTCATACTCGGCAGAGTAGAATTCTCACTCGACCAAGTAAGATTCCCACTCGGCTGAGTAGCGCAGACGTCCAATCGGGAAAACTAGGGTTTCTGGCGGCCCAGGGGCAGTTTGGTCTGTATTTTTGGGTTCTTTTGGGCATGTACTTAAGCCCAGTTTTGTCTCCAGCCCCGAGGAAGACCAGATAGATTTCTTAGAATAATTTTTCTTAAGTTTTTAGTTCTAATTAAGCTTTTGTATTAGCGAGTGATCGAAGATTGGATCTTAATTTTCTATTTTGAAGCTTCGTGGTGACATTGGTTTGTCTTGATCTCTTGCAAGTTTTGATTTTTATGCTTCATCTCTTGTTGAATCTTGATTGCATGATGAATTCCATTGTTGATCTTGCTTTCATATTGATTTCTAACATGAATTGCGAGTAGTTCCTTTGCTCTAGGGCAAAGGGATGAACCCTATAGATCTAATGTTTGATTTGTGAGATCTATTGAATTGCTATGATATTAGGCTTGTTAGAAAGGTTAGATCTGGATCGATTTACGAGGGTAGATATGGATTTCTCTTGGATCTCGTGAGCTCGACAGAGGATCTTGATCCAAGGAAAGCCCTAGATATTCGATTTAGGATTACAATCGAGATTTCCAAGATTTGGTGCACGACATCGACCAAAGCTAGCATTTTTATTGTTCTCCTATACTCATATTCGTTGCACAAAAGTGAACGAATACAAATTATCACGATCTAGATCCGAACTTAAGTTGCACGACAGCGAGCTTAAGTTGGGATTGGAAACTTTTGCCGATATTAATACTAGTGGTCTAGACTAGGCTTACATGACAGCGAGGCTCTAGTTTAGATTGATATAGACCTGCGTTGCGCGACAGTGTTCACCAGTTCTCCAATTAGTTGCGGCAAGTTCACATTGAACCAAGTTTGATTGCATGGTTGTTCATAACTCACGTTGATGACTTGAAAATCCATAATGGGGATTCCCTAGCCCTAGACATCTTTATTATATTGAATTTGCATTGATACTCGGACAATTGTTACACCATCCATTCTCAAATGATTTTCCACCAAGTAGCTTAGTAATTAAAATAGAGTACCGTCATTAGTCTTCCCTGTGATTCGATACCCGCTTTCCACTTAACTGTGCACTTGCGGTAAAGCTATATTGTTTTTCGGGTGTATATCCCGGAGCGATCAAGTTTTTGGTGCGCCGTTGCCGGGTAAGCGACGGTATTTTATTTTCTTTACTTAGCTATTTTTATTTCTTTATTTTATTTTTATTTTCTTTTATTCCTCTATTGCGCTTCTCTTTTTCTGTGCATGAACACGAGGTCGAAGGCACCCAAAGAAGACATACTATTTGAACCTGAGATCGAGAGAATATCAAGTAAACTGAGAGAAGAAAAGAGCTCAATTCTAGAGGAGAAACAAATGGCGGATGAAACTAGAGATGAGCGATTACGGCGGATCGCTAGGCTTGTCTCCATCTGGGATAAGCTTACACCGAACAATTCGGCTACTACATCTTCCATACTCATGTCGGAGTTGGTGGCTGACAAGAACTTTGAACTGAAGATGGGACTTATTGTGTTGATGCAACAAGACCCCTTCAAATGTTCTTGGTAAAGTGCTCCACTTTTCAGATGCCGAATGTGCAGGAGGATGCTATCCGGTTGCATCTCTTCCCTTTCACTCTTTGTGACAAAGCTTTATGTTGGCTAAGGACGCAAGCTCATGGCACGTTCACTACTTGGGACGAGCTAGTAAGTGCGTTCGTCAACAAATTTTACCCGCCATCCAAGACCGTGAAGATAAGAAACTCTTTGATGTCTTTCAAGCAAGGGTCCCAAAAGTCTCTCTATAAAGCATAGGAGCGGTTTAAAGATCTCCAACACAATTGCCCCCACCATAGCATCAACGATTGGGAGCTTGTGCATAGTTTCTACAATGGATTGCGGCCGGACACAAAGATGATAATTGACACCATGGCCAACGGAGCTATTCTATCAAAGACACCGAAGGATGCCACGGTGTTGCTAAAGGAGATTGCCTCCAACAATCAGCAATGGGGTGATAAGAGGGGCCAATCATCATCATCTTCGAAGCTGGAAAGTATCTATGAAGCAAAGGCAGTGGCAGAGTTGACCACAAAGTTTGTCTCTCTCTCCAAGGTTGTGGAGAGAATTGAAAAGAGGATGTGCGAGTCATATGGAGTGCCCAACACATCGACATCTGGAGGAAGCATGAGTGATTGGCTAGACCAAGGCCAAGTCATGTTTGTTGGAATCAAGCAAAATGAAGGAGCCATGTAGCAAGTGTAATACGTCACCGGTGGGGGTAACAACGGTTATTGGGTGAACCTGGCTACCAAGGGGCACCCCAGATTTTCCTATGCCAACAATGAGGGAGCCTTGACTCCCCATCATCAACAACCACCACCTCAACAACAACAATCCCGGCCCCTCAACAACAACAACCGTATCAACAAAGGCCTCCCCAACAACAACAATATCAACCAAGGCAACAAGCGGGGCCTTTTAGACCCCCGGATATAATAAGGATGGAGGCCACAAAACCCTCCACCAGCACCACCAAGATCCGAGCATGAAGCTAGAGTTGAGAAGTTCATGGCCGAGCAGAAGAAGATCAATGTGAAATTGACGGCGGGCCAAGATTCTCTCAATATTATTGTGGCACAATTGGCAGAGCAAATCACTTTGCTCAATAAGGCTCAACAACAATTGTTGGCTCAACCGGAGCAAAACCCAAGGAGCAACACCGGCCACATCAATGCAGTAGTAACGGTGACTACGAGAGGCGGGAAGGATACCACTCCCGCTATGGTTCAAGCTAAAATCCCAAGAGAGTAAATTCCGGTTGAAAAGGAGCACATTAATGAAGAAGAGACCCCCAGACGACAAACAACGAAGAAAAATCTGAAGCGGATGAACCTCAAAAGGAGAGAACCTATATGCCGCTGATCGCTTCACAATGTAACCCAAAAAGAGCGACCGTGTAGTTTTACCGCAAGCGCACGGTGTAACGGCGAGCGGGTTATCGAACACAGGGAGGACGAATGACGGTGTCTTCTCCGAACAACCTGGCTATAGGAACAGAAAAGATGGAATTTGCCTTTCGGTGATTCTGTCACAATCGTCAGACAAAGTATAGAGATATAGAATCAATTAAAGACGTCTAGGGAATGGGGAATCCCCGCTACTCACCGTACTTCGTCAATGTGATTCATTGGTATCACAATTGCTAGGGTAGAATTTCAGATGAACTAGTTGCAACTGAATGTAAAACCTAGCTCACGCTCTCGCGCAGTTGCCGGTCTATACCTAACCTAGATTTGGGTCCAATCTCTTGCAAACCCTAGCCTAGGAAAGCTAGCATTAGGATCAACATCATCGTTCAATCACGTCCCGAGCCCACTCTCGTGCAAACTCGGGCCGCGACCTAGGTTGGGATAGTTCCTGCCCGTCCAATCTCTTGCAAACGGGTATCGGCATGGAATTGCAACCGAGAACCCTAGTATCGGTCCAATCTCTTGCAAGCCGATACTACAGAAACTCAATTTCAACCCAATTCGGATTTCTAGGGTTTCCTATCGAATTGGGATCCAATCTCTTGCAAATCCCAATTGATATGAACACCTAGCTGTCCGTAATAAATCGATCCCAAACTAACCCTAATAGCAATTCTAGCAATATTTCTACCAAATCATCACAAATCGGAAATTGGGCTCATAGGGTTCATCCCCACGCCCCAAGACGTGTGGACTACTCACAATTCATATCACAAATGCAAAAATAATCAATGGAAATAACAATAGGATTCATCACACTATTCAAATAAGCAATAAAATGAGATTTTTAATGGAGAGGGAGACAAACCAATAGAGTTCTCCAAGAATCCAACAAAAATAAACTTTTCTCTCCTCTCCAATCACAATAATCAAAAGCTAAAAAGTTTAATCTAAAAAGCTGCAAAAAGTAAAGGAAAAGCTCTCTAACCTAGGTCAAAAACTGGGGTTAAATACCCCCCAAAATCGTCCAAAAAACTGTGACCAAAATGCCCCTGCGCAGCCTGAAAATCGCAATTTACGCTACAGGCAGCGCGGCTCACTCGGCCGAGTGACAAAAGTCGCTCGGCCGAGTAAGAAACCCTGAGAATTTCCAGTAAGTCTGGGTCTTCGGGGGTCTTCACTTCGGGGGTCGCTCGGCCGAGTGAGTTGTCGTCACTCGGCCGATGGCTTCTATATACTCGGGCGGTCGGCATTTTCCACTCGGCCGAGTGGGTCTTCTGAAGCTCAGGCAGACGAAAAACAGTAAGTTGGCTCTTTTTGATGGGCGTCGTCTGAGTGCCACTCGGGCGGACGGGGTCTAGTCACTCGGCCGATGTGGCTTCCGATGCTCGGCCGAGTGCACACATGAAGTGTGTCTGATCTGGTCGGCCGAGCGGTGTCTCGCTGGTCGGCCGAGTGACTCCTTCACTCGGCCGAGTGGGACACCAAAAATGCCCATTCAGCTTGTTTTTGCCTCCTCGTCGCTCCTGTGACGTTCTTTCTTCCTCCGCTCCTCTCCAATGGCAAAATACCCCTCGGGGAGGTAGTCGGTGACACTCTGGAGTAGGCGTATCTCGGGATCACTCCAAATCGCTCCAAATCACCTGAAATACGACAAAAACAACAAATCATGAAAAGTATCGCAGTATCGTCGATATATCGTGAAAAACATGATTTGAGCGATCTAAATGGCATGCAAACATGCAGAAAAAAGGTGTAAAATATGGAGTGATCAAAATCCCCCAAGCTTACCTCTTACTCGTCCTCGAGGAAGATAAGTAAAAGGCGAACCCGGTGGATTTCGAAAACGAAAACGACGGAAAAAATGAAATACGAAAAACGAAGAAGAAAGAAGAAAGCGAAGAGGGAAGCTGCTAGATCATTTTCTCAGGACGTGGGTTTTGCTTAATCATATAGCATGCATCGAATGTAAAACATATGTCAAAGAATTTTATCTCGATATCATAGTATAATGGTGCAAATAGAAATAGAAAACCCAAGAATATTGTTATAGCATGAAAAACGGAATGATTTTAGAATTAACATCGTCTGAATCATTTAAAGTGGTATACAATACCGCCGATCACACACTTTTCAATTGGATGCTTTCTATGTGGAGTATAAGAATATCACACAATAGAACAGAAAGAATAGAAAAGCATGGATTTCATGAAATGAGTGCTAGGCATAGATTTCTGGACTTCGTAAAGCTAAAAAAATAATCTCACCGAGTATAGAATATTACTTAGCTTAGGTTGTCGTGCAACGTCAAGTAGTCACTCTCTCACACATCATTGGATTCTCTCCCCCAAGCTTATCTATAAGCGTGGTGGCACAAAAACAATATTTACATCCCCATTTTTATGAAGCTCCAAAAGTAATAAAAATAAAAACAAAAAGAGGGAAAGAAATAGAGAACATGAGATGGGATCTTTTATTGAGGTTCTTTTCTCTTTTCTTTTCTTTTTCTTTTCTCTCTTTTTTATAGCATATATACACAATGATCCCAAATCAAAGAGAAGTAAGGATATACAAGAATTTTTCTTTTTCTTTCTTTGGTTTTGGGAAATTTGGAGCTATGATTTAATAGCGGGGGAAATGCCATATATTAGAATCGCTAAGGGGAGATTCACCAATGATTTTAAAATATAGAATTGATGTTCAAGATATGTGGAGAAAGAAATAAATATGTCTCTCAGTTCACTCTATAAGACGTGCACGACAACTTCAGCAGGGTAATCTAATCTACTCAGTTTCGATCACAAAAAAGCAAAACTAACCAGATTTATCATAGCTAACCTCATTCAATCATCCTGAAGTGAAGTGTACAAATCATGCATATAGAAGTGATATAGGAAAAGAAAACGGTACTCCCGATATAAGCATTCAATGCGTGAATCTTGGTGTGTTTTCTGCGATAGCATACATATGAATATTCAGACTCAGCTAATAATAAAATTTCATCCATTTTCATGCAGAAAAAGTGTGGGCTACTATCTATAAATGCAAGGCAAATCACAACATATGATATCAGAAATAAAATCTAAGACATGACAAATATAGCATGCATATATAGAGAAAGATAACGCCACGTAATCATCATCACAGAAAAGTCATCTCTAGCATGAGATGAAAAAGAAATAAAGATAAAGGAAAAATGAAACTAATTACAATGCAGCACACAAAGAAAATGAGAAAAAACGTGATGCATGGTAAAAAAAAGGAAAAAGTGGTGGAAATGAGTGCAAAAGTGGAGAGTGGCGTGAAAAAACTAAAAATAAAGGTGGTAAATCGAAAAGAACGTGAGAACTCACTCCCCTAAGCTAAAGTGCACAGTGTCCTCAATATGCGAAGTGTGGCACACCGAGAGACGTGTAAAGTGAGGGGTAGGTGAGGATGCATGCATGAGGAAACAGAAAATAAAAATAAAGAAATGAAAAATATGATGCGGACATGATGTATGCAGATAGAGGAGTGAAATATATATATAAGTGTGACACCAAAAACTCTCCCTCTCTCCCAAAAATGATATAGAAATATATGAACCAAATGTGTATCCAAAACAGTGAGGGGAGGTGGGGTGGGCAAAAATCATCAGGACCCAGCAGAGACGGGCAGCACGACGGCAAAAAAGATCAATGGCATCAAGGGTGCCTAAGCGGGTGGGGCTGCGCCGTCTCCGTCCTAAGGCGGAGGAGGTGGTGGTGGTGGTGGAGGCTGGGGAACAGACTGCTGAGTGGGTGTGGGTGTGGGTACGGAAGCAGGCTGGGTGTGGGTAGGGGTGGGGGTGGATACCTACTGGGTGGGTGTGGGTGTGGGTACGCGAGGGAGCCGGTCGAGAATCTGTGTGAGGCAATAGTGAATGCCTGGGATAAGGTCGAAACGGCTGGCCATGGTGGTGACGGTGGCAGACATGGTCCTAAGGTCGCCTCTGAGGGCACTCACCGCCCCCTCGAGAGCACGAATGCTCAGAAGTACAGTGTCGGGGGGAGGTGGTGCAGAGGGACGCAACTGTCGGTGCTGTGCAGGACGAGGTTGGCGGGCTCGGGTGGCGTAGGTGATGGGCTCAGCAGGCATGTGGAGGTAGGGGGCTGTGCTCACCAGTGTGGACCTAGTCTTAGGGCGAGGCTGGGGCGCAGGCAGGCGTGAGGTGGAAGCAACAGCAGCGGAAGTGGAGTATAGAAGTGGCGACGAGGCGGCCAGAGAGGTCGGTGACACAGAAGTGAAGACAGACGTCACCACACTCTCAGAAAGTACGGCTGCGGTGGGGACAGAAGTGACTACCGCTGGGGAGGGAGTGTGTGGTCCGAAAGGCGAAATCCCGGCGGAGATCATGCTAGCCATGGTCTCCACGACCGCAGCAAAAGAGGGCTCTCCACTCTCAACGAAGGTCGGTGGGCGCTCGGGAAGTGCAGAACAAAGGGGCTCAACGGACAGAGGGCCAGCAGGGGTGGAAGTGGTGGTAGTGGCAGGGGTTGTGGTGTCGGTGGGCGTGGTGGTAGTGGGCTCAGCAAGTGTGCTCCCGACACTGGTAGAAGTGGGGACAGAAGTGTCAGGAGCAACAGAAAGTGCAGGGACAGGCTGAGGGGCCACGGGGTCAGCAGGTGGAGCGGGGTCAGTGTGTGTAGCGTGTGCAGCGTGGGCCTGCTCGGCCTCCTCGGCCTCGAGCATGTAGGCGGCGGGGATCAGGAGATCCATCGCCGGGAGCCAGTCCACATGTGCTGGTGCAATCTGTGTCCGAGCTGGGCTCGGAAGAATCATATAATCGGCACCGTAGGGACCATGCAACCAGACCCAGTGTCGCTCACCGTGCGGACGAAGCATCTTCATCCGGGCCATGACGTCTATGGACAGTGAAGTGGGGCCCGGAGAACGACGCAAATCGGTCGGTAGGTCCTCGCCGGTCATCAGGGTGAGCAGTGTGATCAGACCGCCGCAGCATATCGGTGAGCGAGCGCCCACCGATACAATGATGCGGTCTAAAAACCAGCTCGCGATATCAATCACGACGGCGGGGACCAACTCGTCGATGTCCCTAGCTAGAACTCTGGGACACGTCATCGCATAGAGCATATAAAGCTCTGGCGTGGACATCGTCCCTGGCTCATACCTCCCCAAAAAGATAGTCGCCATAAGGCGCTGAGCTATGCGGAGGCAAGGATGGACGATGGCCGAGGCCTTGGCCCTACTAGGGTCAAAGGCGGCAGGTAGACCTGTGATCCGGGCCCAGAAGGTGCCGGAATCGAACGAAGGTGGGGGAATGTGAGTGGGGGCGTAACCACGGTCGGCCCCAGGGACATCGGGCCACGAAAAGAATGCTCTCATCATACCGAGAGTGACCTGGCACTCCCGGTCCAAGAACCTAAACGAGCATCCCTCGTCGGTCCGGGCGATAGAACTAAGGACCTCAAGTGTCGGACGGAGAAACGTGTCCGTCGACACCTGGAAGAAATCTCGCCAGCCCACGTTGTCATACAACGTGAGCATCCCCTCAAGTACCCCCAGGTGTCCTAGGTCTGCAAGGTGTGCGAACTTGGAGGGTACGATCGAGCGCTGGGAAATGCGCTCGAAAACGACGCGGTGTGCGTCGTCCCGGAACGTAATTCCCAGCGGCCCGATAAGTGGTGCCGGTGGTGGTGGCTGTGGGACGGCAGGGAGTGGCTGTGCGGGGGTGAATGGGCTGTACGGGCTCTGCAGGCTGTGCGGGGTGTGCGGGGCCTGCAGGCTGTGCTGGGTGAACGGGGTGTGGTGGAGTAGGCGGAGGAGAGTCCTCCACCTCGTGGGAGGGGCCGACATCATCCGACCGCTTCCGCTTGGCGGAAGCTCTCCTCGACCTCGGCCGTGTCCGGGGCGGCATATGGCCCCCGGGTGCTCACCAAAGACGTGAAAATGCGGCGTGCGTAAAATAAAGGAAAGAGTATACCGCGACACGCCGTGAGAGCAAAGCTATGGAAGCGTGCGAAGACGACGCCTCCACGTAGCCCGAAACGATCCCCGGAAGCTCCCCTGGGCTCCCCTAAGCTCCCCAAATTTACCTGCGCATAAAACAAAGAGATTAGCGTGTAATATTCAAAACGTAAGGGGGGTTAGGGGTAGAATAGATAGAAATTGAATTTAATTTGGGTTTGGGGCTCGCTAGACACATGGATCATCGAAAAATACGCAAAAGAGGAGAAATAGGCGAAAAATCGGGTTACCGGAGCTCGGCCGGCGAGGTGACCGCCGGCGGCGACTCGGGCGAGGGGCGGCGGCGTTCGGCCGGCGGTGGGTGGCCGAGCGCCGACGCGTGGTCGGAGATCGGGCGAGCGAGGGGGGGTGGGGAATCGGGCACTGGGGGAGTCGAAGGGTCGGGCGCTGTGTGTTTTAATTCGTTTCGAAAAACGTGCCCCCACGCCCCCTTTTATAGAAAAAGTTTCGACTCGGCCGAGTGACTAAGTCGCTCGGCTGAGTGAACTCAACAGAATTACTTTGAAAAATTCCTCCCCGCTTACGACTCGGCCGAGTGTCCTTGCCATCCTCGGCCGAGTGGAGTAAGTCCATTCTGCCGAGTGGCACAAGCTACTCGGCAAGACTCGCCCTAGGAGCGTATCAGTTTTACTCGGCCGAGTGAATATATACACTCGGCCGAGTAGCAATTATACTGAAATCAAGAAAAGAAACAGAGAGTTGGGTACAGCAGACTTCCCTCGTTCGAGAGCCGCTCGGGCGGATGAACTTATGTACTCGGCCGAGTGACTAGTATACTCGACCGAGTGAACCTTGTTTTCTGCTGTTTGGCTTCGTTTGGGCTCTAAACTCTGTTTTTCTTCCTCCAGTCGATTTCATCTTCCTCCTAAGCATCGAGCGCCTTCTTGGAGCGCTCCTCATCGCCTTGTTCATCCTCCTCATGATGGATTTCCCTATCTCCTCTCCTGTCAAGAAAAATAGGACCCGTTATCACGAAATTTTTGGGCGAACGACTCAAAACACTAATAATTTCTAAAACAAAAGAAAAGAGAAGTAAAAAATAAAGCGATAACTGTCGGGTTGCCTCCCGACAAGCGCTCGTTTAAGGTCGTGATCTCGACCCCCTTTGATTTTCAATTAATGCGGGATATTGGGTGCATATGAGATGCACCCGTCAAATTTTCCGGGGAGAACGCTTGGATTCGGAAGTTGCGGCGGCGTGTTCTCCCTCGGTGATCTCTCGTCTCGAGTAGTGTTGGGGGGTGGCTCCCCCAAGCTAGCGCTTGCTCCGATCCTCGGCTTCACCGGTGACACCGGTTTTCGTATCGGCGGAGCTTTCTTCGGAGACTTCAGTTTTGAGAGCTTGCAGAGCTCTCGAATCCTTACGACATCAGCGTTGCCTTCATCAATTTCCATGGAGAAGTCGGGGGAATGCTCCATCTTTTCATCTTGGCTTATGTCCGGCCCTTCCTCAAAATCTTCTTTGAATAGAGCGCCGATCGAATGGGGGATCGCCTCCTCAATAACCTCGTCAAGGAGGTCCATATAGTCCAGCTCCTTATGATAAGGCATGTGTTTCATTGCCTTGGGAATATGAAGCTCCACCTCGATGTTGCCGACATTCAATGTTAGAGTTCCTTCATGTACGTCGACAATGACACCGGCGGTGGCGAGGAACGGGCGTCCAAGTATTAGCGACGTGTCTCCCTCCTCCTTAACATCCATGATCACGAAGTCACATGGCAAACATATGCCCCCCGGGACTTGTAGCGGGATGTCCTCTGCAATCCCTACCGGCCTTGTGATCCGACCATCGGCAAGTTGTATCCGCATGTCGGTAGGCTTCAATTTTGTGCCGGTATTTAGCCTTAGGAACATAGAGAGAGGCATGAGGCTAACACTAGCCCCTAAGTCCACCAACGCCTTTTGTAGAGGAACGCCGCCTAAGGTGCAAGGAATTCGAAAATTCCCCGGGTCTTTGAATTTAGCCGGCTCCTTCTCTCTCTTGGTGAACCAAGTCCCATCCTCAGCTAACTTTATTTTCTCCTTCCTCTTTCTCCCCGAAATCAAATCCTTTAAAAAATTTGTGTATGTCGGGATCTCAACGATAGCATCAAGAAAGGGAATATTGAGGCTTACCCCTCTCAAATATTCGAGAAACTTCGCTAGTCGCTTCTCCATCTTTGCTCTAGAAAGCCTCTGAGGGAATGGGACCGGTTGCATAAAACGCCTCTCTTCAAGCAATTGCTCTGCTCTAGACTTTTCTTTTTCTTGCGGCTCTTTCTCCGGCTCAACTTCAATGATAGGTTCACTTGGCTCTATCCTCTCCACCACGGGCTCCTCGGTTGGAATCATGACGGGAGTGGTATCCTTGCCGCCTCTAGTTGTAACCGCAACCACGGCATTGATATGGCCGGTGGCGCCCCATGGGTTTTGCTCAGGTTGAGCCGGCAATTGTTGAGTATTTCGATTGAGCAACGCCAATTGCTCTGAGATTTGGGCCACAACGGTTGTAAGAGAGTCTTGGCCCGCCTTCAAGGAAGCATTGATTTTCTTTTGCTCGACCATAAACTCCTCCACCTTAGCTTCAAATTCGGATCGTTGATGAGCTTGTGGGGGGTTTGGATTTCTCCACCCTTGATTGTATCCGGGCGGCCTATAGGGTCCAACTTGTTGCTTTGGTGGGAAATTATGTTGCGGAGGCCCCCTCGGTGGATAGTGTTGTTGTTGTGGTGGTGGTCGAGCTTGTTGAGGTTGTTGTTGTGGCGGGTTCAACGCTCCATCATTGTTTGCATAGGAGAAATCGGGATGGTTTCTAGTGGCCGGATTGGCCCAATATCCTTGGTTCCCCGCGACGTATTGAACTTGCTCCAAAGATCCCTCTCCTTGTTCTCCTCCCAAATACATAGCTTGAGATTGGTCTTGCCAATCACACATTTGATTTGTCGGTGCGGATGTGGAAGGGGTTCCTTGGGGCTCCGTGATATACTTCTCCAGTCTCTCCACTACCTTGTGGAGAGAATCAAACTTGTTTGTCAGCTCCGCTACGGCCTTTGCCTCATAGATGCTAGATGGCTTCAAGTAGGACGAAGAGTGTCCTCGCTCGTCGCCCCATTGTTGATTGTATGAGGCCATCTCCTCAATTAGGGCCGTAGCTTCATCGGGAGTCTTCGATAGGATCGCCCCATTTACCGCGGCATCAATAATCTGCTTGGTCCCCGGTTGGAGACCATTGTAGAAGCTATAGACTAGCTCCCAATCTTCGATGCTATGGTGGGTGCATTGATGCTACAGATCTTTGAAGCGCTCCCAAGCTTCGTAAAGTGTCTCTTGGGGTCCTTGCTTGAAGGACATAAGAGTACTCCTAATCTTTACCGTCTTGGAGGGCGGATAGAACTTGTCAATGAACGCACTCGCCAACTCGTCCCATGAGGTAAAGACTCCGTCAGCTTGCGTCCTCAACCAATAAAGAGCTTTGTCCTTTAATGTGAAGGGGAAGAGGCGCAGTCTGATGGCATCTAGGGTGACGCCCGGCATCTGAAATGTGGCGCACTTCGACAAAAATAGCTGGATGTGGTAGTGAGGATTTTCATGGGCGTTCCCATGGAATGGATCCTGCTGCATCAGAACCACTAGTCCGGTCTTCAGCTCAAAATTCTTGTCGGCCGCCAACTCCGGCACGGCAATGGACGAGGTCGTAGAAGAGGTCTTAGGTCGAAGCCTATCGCGAATGGAAATGAACCTCGCCATCCTTGCCGCCAATTGTTCCGCAGTTTCCGGGTTGGTCATAAACCTCCCTTCCAGATTTTGTCTCCTCTCCGCTCTAATTCTCCGCACAGTACGTTCAATCTCGGGATAAAATAATATAGCTTCAGGGTCCGCCGTTGATCTCGTGTACATGCAATGAGAAAATAGAATTTCAAAGAAATGATTAGCAGAGTGGAAGGGTTAGATAAAAAATAAAGAGGTAAAACAAAAAGAAGAAATAGCTAGGGTGATAAGATCAAACACTATCGCCTCCCCGGCAACGGCGCCAAAAACTTGATCGCTTCACAATGTAACCCAAAAAGAGCGACCGTGTAGTTTTACCGCAAGCGCACGGTGTAGCGGTGATCGCTCCGGGACGTAACCCAAAAGAACGGTTGTAGTTTTACCGCAAGTGCACGGTGTAGCAGCGAGCGGGTTATCGAACACAGGGAGGACGAATGACCGTGCTTGCTCCGATCAACCTGGCTATTTAAGAAGAGAGAAATTTGCCTTTGGCGATCCTGTCACAATCGTCAGACAAAGTGCGAAAATATCAAATCAAATAAAGAACGTCTAGGGAATGGGGAATTCCCGCTACTCACCGTATTTCATGAATGTGGTTCATCGGTATCAAAATCGCTAGAATAAGATTTTGGATGAACTAGTTGCAACTGAATGTAGAACCAAGCTCACGCTCTCGCGCTGTTGCTGGTCTATAGCTATCCTAGGCTCGGGTCCAATCTCTTGCAGACCCTAGCCTAGGGAAGCTAGCATTAGGATCAACATCATCGTCCAATCACGCACCGAGTCCAATCTCTTGCAAACTCGGCTCACGACCTAGATTGGGATAGTTCCTACCCGTCCAATCTCTTGCAAACGGGTATTGGCGCGGAATTGAAATCGGAAACCCTAATATCGGTCCAATCTCTTGCAAACCGATACTACGGAAATTCGATTCCAACCCAATTCGGATTTCTAGGGTTTCCTATCGAATTGGGATCCAATCTCTTGCAAATCCCAATCGATGTGAATTCCTAGCCATCCGTAGTAAATCAATCACAATCTAATCCCTAGTAACAATTCTAGCAAAATTTCTACTAATTCATCACAAATATGAAATTGGGCTCGTAGGGTTCATCCCCACGCCCCAAGACGTGGCGACTACTCGCAATTCATAGCAAGATCACAAAAATAATCAATGAAATAAGCAATAGAATTCATCACAATATTGAGATATGCAATAAAAATAGAATTTTTAGGGAAAAGAGATGCAAACCAATGGACTTCTTCAATTAATCCAACAAAAATCAAACTTTGTCTCTTCTCCAATCTCCAAAATAAAGCTAAAAAAGTTAATCTAAAAAGCTGCAAAAAATCTAAGAAGAAGATCTCAAAACTAGGGTAAAAACAGGGGTTAAATAGCCCCCAAAATCGTCCAAAAACTGTGACCAAAATACCCCTGCGCAGCCTGTTTTCCACAATTTTCGCTACAGGCAGCGCGTCGCACTCGGCCGAGTGACAAAAGTCGCTCGGCCGAGTGAAAACCCTGTAATTTTCCAGTAAGTATCGGTCTTCAGGGGTCTTCATTTCGGGGCGGCTCGGCCGAGTGAGTTGTCGTCACTTGGCCGACGGCTTCATGGTACTCGGGCGGACGGGATAAGCCACTCGGCCGAGTGGGTCTTCTGAAGCTCAGGCAGCCGAAAAACAGTAACTTGGGGATTATTGAAGGGCTTCGTCTGGGCGCCACTTGGGCGGACGGGGTCTCGTCACTCGGCCGATGTGGTCTCCGTCGCTCGGCCGAGTGCACATAGAAATCGTGTCTGAACTGGTCGGCCGAGCGGTGTCTCGCTGGTCGGCCGAGTGGCTCCTCCACTCGGCCGAGTGGGACACAAAACATGCCCAATCTGCTTATTTTGGCCTCCTCGTCGCTCCTGCGACGTCCGTTCTTCTTCCGCTCCTCTCCAACAGCAAAATACCCCTCGGGGAGGTCGTCGGTGACCGTCTGGAGTAGGCGTATCTCGAGATCACTCCAAATTACGCCAAATCACCTGAAATGCGACAAAAACAACAAATCGTGAAAAGCATCGCAATATCGTCGATATATCGTGAAAAACATGATTTGGGCGATCTAAATGGCATGCAAACATGCGGGAAAAAAGTGTAAAATAAGGAGTGATCAAAATCCCCCAAGCTTGCCTCTTACTCGTCCTCGAGGAAGGTAAGCAAAAGGCGAACCCGGTGGATTCGGAAAACGAAAACGGCGAAAAAAATGAAAAATGAAAAACGGAGAAGAAAGAAATGAAAATAAAGAAGAAAGAAAGAAGCGAAGAGGTAAGCTGCTAGATCATTTCCTCAGGACGTGGGTTCCGCTTACTCATATAGCATGCACTGAATGAAAAACACATGTCAAAGAATTTTATTTTGATATCATAGTATAATAGTGCAAATAGAAATAGAAGACCCACGAACAACAATATAATCATGAAAAACGGAATAATTTTATAATTAACGTCGTCTGAATCATTTAAAGCGGTATACAAATCACAGATCACACACTTTTCAATTGAACGCTTTCTACCAGGAGTATAAGAGTATCACACTATAGAATAGAGAGAATAGAAAAGTATGGATTTCATGAAATGAATGCTAGGCTTAGATTTCTGGATTTTGTAAAGCTAAAAATAATCTCACCGAGTATAGAATATTACTTAGCCTAGGTTGTCGTGCAACGTCAAGTAGTCACTCTCTCACAGATCAATGGATCCCCTCCCCCAAGCTTATCCATAAGCGTGATGGCATAAAAAAAATATTTACATCCACATTCCTATAAAGCTCCAAAAGCAATGATAGAAAGAAAGAAAGTGAGATGGGATCTTTTATTGAGGATTTTTCCTCTTTTCTTTTTTTTTCTTTTTTTTGTTTTGCAAAAGCATATATACACAACGATCCCAACTCAAAGAGAGATAATGATATACAAGAATATTATCTCTTTTTTTTTCTTTTTTTTCGAATAAGAAATTTGAAGCTAGGAATTAATAGCGGGGGAAATGCCATATAATAGAATCGCTAAGGGGAGATTCACCAATGATTTTAAAAGTAGAGAAATGATGTTCAAGATTTGTGGAGAAAGAAATAAATATATTACTCGGTTCACTCTATAAGACATGCACGACAACTTCAGCAGGGTAATCTAATTTACTCAGTTTCGATCACAAAAAAGCTAACTAATCCAAATTTATCATAGCTAACATCATTCAATCATCCTGAAGTGAAGTGTACAGTTCATGCATATAGAAGTGATATAGCAAAAGAAATCAGTACTCCAGACATAGGCATTCAATGCGTGAATCTTGGTGTGTTTTCTGTGATAGCATACATATGAATATTCAGACTCAGCTAATAGTAAAATTTCATCCATTTTCATGTGGAAAAAGTGTGGGTTACTATCTCTAGATGCAAGGCAAGTCATAGCATATGATATCAGAAATAAAATCTAAGACATGACAAATATAGCATGCATATAGAATAAGCTAACTCCACGTCATCATCATCACAGAAAAGTCATCTCTAGCATGAGATGAAAAAGAAGGAAATAAGGATAAAGGGAAAATAGAACTATTTACAATGCGGCACACATAAAAATAAGAAAAACGTGATGCATGGCAAAATAAAAGGAAAAAATGATGAAAAATAAGTGCAAAAGCGAAAAATGGTGTGAAAAACTAAAAATAAAGGTGGCAAATCGAAAAAGAACGTGAGAACTCACTCCCCCAAGCTAAATGGCACAGTGTCCTCAATGTGCAAAGTGGGGCACACCGGGAGACAAGTAATGTGAGGGGAAGGTGAGGATGCATGCATGATGAAAAGAAAAATGAAAATAAAAAGTAAGATAAAGAAATGAAAATATGATGCGGACATGATGCATGCACAGATAGGAGTGATACAGATATATAAGAGTGTCACCAAAAACTCTCCCTCTCTCCCAGAAAAGATATATAAATATATGGTCGACATGAGAATCCCAAAATAAGTGAAGGGAGGGGGGTGGTCAAAAGTGCAACAGAACCCAGCAGAAACGGGCAGCACAACGGCAAAAGGAATCGATGGCATCAAGGGTGCCTAGGAAGGTGGTGCTGCACCGTCTCCGTCCTGAGGCGGAAGTGGTGGTGGTGGCTGGACAGGCCGCTGAGCGGGTGTGGGTGTGGAAGTGGTAGCCGGTCGAGTGTGTGTGGAAGTGTGGGCGGGAACCTGCTGGGTGGGTGGGGGTACGCGCGGGAGACGCTCCAGGACCTGAGTAAGACAGTAGTGAATCTGGGGGATCAGGTCAAAGCGGTCAGCCATCGCAGAGACGGTGGAGGACAGGGTCCTAAGGTCGCCTCTGAGGCCACTCACCGCCCCCTCCAGAGCACGAATGCTCTGAAGTACAGTGTCGGGGGGAGGTGGTGCAGAGGGACGCACCGGTCGGGGCTGTGCAGGGCGTGGCTGGCGTACTCGAGTCGCGTATGTGACGGGCTCAGCGGGGAAGGGTACAAAAGGTGATGCGCTCGCAAATGTGGGCCTGGCCTCGGTGTGAGGCCGGGGCACCGGCTGGTGAGAAGTAGAGGCAGCTACAGCGAAAGAAGAATGCAAAAGTGGTAGCGAGGCGGCCAGAGAGGTCAGTGGCACAGAAGTGTGGACAGACGCCACGACACTCTCGGAAAATACAGCAGGGGTGGAGACAGAGGTGACTACCGCTGGGGTGGAAGTGTGTGGACCAAAAGGCGCAACCCCAGCGGAGATCATGCTAGCCATGGTCTCCACGACCGCGGAAAACGAGGGCTCTCCACTCTCAACAAAGGTCGGTGGGCGCTCGGGGAGTGCGGAGCAAAGAGGCTCGACGGACAGAGGGCCAGTGATGGTGGTGGGAGTGGTGGTGACAGCCTCGGAAGTGGTGGAGGTGGTGGAAGTGGGGTCAGCTGGGGTACTCCCGACACCGACAGAGGTGTCAGGAGCGGCGAAAACATCAGGGATAGGCTGAGGGGCCACAGGGTCAACCGGGGCGGCAGGCTCGGCAGGTGCGACAGGGTCTGCGGGGGCAGCGTGGGCAGCGTGGGCCTGCTCGGCCTCCTTGGCCTCGAGCACCTAAGCAGCTGGGATGAGGATATCCATCGCAGGGAGCCAGTCGACATGGGCTGGTGCAATCTGAGTCCGAGCTGGGCTCGGAAGAATCATGTAATCGGCCCCGTAGGGGCCGTGCAACCAGACCCAGTGACGCTCACCGTGCGGACGAAGCATCTTCATCCGGGCCATAACATCTATCGACAAAGAAGTGGGGCCCGGTACTCGTCGCAAGTCGTCAGGGAAGTCCTCGCCGGTCATAAGTGCAAGCAAGGTGATCAGGCCGCCGCAGCTTATCGGTGAGCGAGCGCCCACCGATACAATGATGCGGTCCAAAAACCAAGCCGCGACATCAATCACGACGGCGGGGACCAGCTCATCGCCATCCCTAGATAGAGCTCTGGGACATGTCATCACGTAGAGCATGTAGAGCTCCGGCGTAGACATCGTGCCTGGCTCATATCTGGCCAAAAATGTCGTCGCCATAAGGCGCTGAGCAATGCGGAGGCAGGGATGGACAATGGCCAAGGCCTTGGCCCTACTAGGGTCAAAGGCAGCGTGAAGACCCGTAATCCGGGCCCAGAAGGCACCGGCGTCGAAGGAAGGTGGGGGGATATGGGTGGGGCCGTAACCGCGATCGGCACCGGGGACAGCGGGCCACGAGAAAAACGCTCTCATCATATCGAGAGTGACCTGGCACTCCCGATCCATGAACCGGAACGAGCATCCTTCGTCGGTCCGGGCGATCGAACTAAGAATCTCAAGTGTCGGGCGGGTGAACGTGTCCGCCGACACCTGGAAGAAATCTCGCCAGCCCACGTTGTCGTACAACGTGAGCATCCCCTCTAGTACCCCCAGGCGTCCTAGGTCAGCGAGGTGTGCAAACCTGGAGGGTACGATCGAGCACTGGGAGATACGCTCGAAGACGGCGTGGTGTGCGTCGTCTCGGAACGTAATCCCGAGCGGCCCGACCAGTGGAGCCGGAGGTGGTGGCTGTGTGGCGGGGAGTGGCTGTGCGGGCTGTGTGGGCGCCGCAGGCTGTGCGGGGTGTGCGGGGCCTGCAGGCTGTGCTGGGTGGATGGGGTGTGTGGGAGACGGTGGAGGAGAGTCCTCCAACTCGTGGGAGGGGCCGGCATCATCCGACCGCTTCCGCTTGGCGGAAGCTCTCTTCGACCGTGGTCGTGTCCGGGGCGGCATATCGGCCCCGAGCGTGCTCCGAAAAGTGTAAAAAGTGCGGTGTGTGTAAAAGAGTGGAAGGAGTATACCCAGACACGCCGCGAGTGCTCAGCAATGGAAGCGTGCGAAGTCAGCGCCTCCGCGAAGCCCAAATCAGTCCGTAGAAGCTCCCCTGAGCTCCCCTAAGCTCCCAAAATCAACCTGCGCATGAAACGGAGATATCAGCGGGTAATATTCAAAATGTATGGAGCATTAGGGGTATAATAAATAGATATAGAAGTTGATTAGGGTTTGGGGTTCGTTTAATATATGGATCCTCGAAAAACACACAAAAAGAGGAAAAAATAGGCGGAAAAGGCGATACCGGAGGTGGCCGGAGACACGGCCGCCGGCGGCGACTCGGGCGAGGTGCGGCGAGTGGTCGGCCGGCGGTGGCTGGCCGAGCGGCGGCGTGGCAACGGCGGTCGGGCGAGTAGGGGGTGCGAGCGGGCGAGGGAAGCTGAAAGGTCGGGGGTGCGAGCGGGCGATTGGATTTTAGCGTTTCGAAAAACGTGCCCCCTCGACCTCTTATATAGCAAAAGTTACGACTCGACCGAGTGACTTGGCCACTCGGCCGAGTACGGTCAATAGAAAATTCCTCCCGCTTACGCATCGGCCGAGTTGCCTTGCCAGCCTCGGCCGAGTGGAGTAAGTCCATTCGGCCGAGTGGCTCAAGCTACTCGGCAAGACTCGTCCTAGGAGTGTATCCATTTTACTCGGTCGAGTGAAAATATATACTCGGCCGAGTAGCAGTTATACTGAAATCAAGAAAATAAACA
Organism: Scilla litardierei; assembly: GCA_030789695.1. Taxonomy (NCBI): domain Eukaryota; kingdom Viridiplantae; phylum Streptophyta; class Magnoliopsida; order Asparagales; family Asparagaceae; genus Scilla; species Scilla litardierei. The sequence goes on from CM061142.1 coordinate 386,629,860, forward strand.
GAGAGTTGGGTACAACAGACTTCCCTCGTTCGTGAGCAGCTCGGCCGGACGAACTTGTGTACTCGGCCGAGTGACTAGTATACTCGGCCGAGTGAGCCTTGTTTTCTGCTGTTTGTCTTCGTTTGGGCTCTAAACTCCGTCTTTCTTTCTCCAGTCGATTTCATCTTACTCCTAAGCATCGAGCGTCTTCCTGGGGCGCTCCTCGTCATCTCGCTCATCCTCCTCATGATGGATTTACCTATCTCCTCTCCTGTTGTAACGGCCTGTTTTCGGACCAATTTGAATTTTGTGTGTGCACAACAATTAGGTCTGTGCGTAAGGTGATTTGGTCTGTGTGCACAGCAGATGTCGTCTGTGCACGCAGTAGGACCCGAGAACCTTGCTTGAACATATAGATAGCCTCCGTGACTCGTGCCCGACTAGGGAACACGTGTCAACCCAAGCCAACCCCAACGTGCGCCCAACTTAGAATTACCGTCGCCTTTGGACCCCATACCCTTTATACGCTTTACGTGCACATATTCTTGTTCGTGCACGTATTTATTTTAGACCTTGTCTGTATCCAGACACTATGGTGTGATATGCCGTTGAGACCCTCTCGGAGAGTATTAAATTGTGGTGTTAGTTCGGAACGTCGTTTCACGGGTCGTTCTCCCCACGATTCGACTTTATTTGAAGAGACGTCACGATTTCCACGTTTGTCGCGGGGCCTTTCTATTTTTAGTTTCGTTTCTCGTTGTCGAAAATTGTGATCCGTCTCCTCCGTCTTCTTTCTCTCGTCGTCCCGGTCACCCCAGTATTTATTTCACAATTTTTGGACTTCGTTTGACCCACTTTCACTTTTTGGCCCAACCTATTGTATTTTAACCCTAAGTTTCAGTTGGCATCTTCCCCCTGATTAATTTATTATCCATCCTATTTTTCAGTTGACCCAGCCCACATTCTTCAATGGCCGCACCCAACCCATACACATGTAGGGGGGAGAGAGAGGGGGCTTATGATATTCTTTTATAATAACTCTATAACCAATTCTTTCTAACCTAAACCTAACTTTATAAATCCTATACACTCACAGCCTGGCCCTAGTCACGTGTATAGTGACCCAGGTGCTCTTTCAGCATCACGTGATCATGTGGCCTATAGTCTTATTTAAATCTTAGTTGTTATTTTCAACCCTAGGATGCTCATTTCCCAGAAAACATAAGAATAGCGCCGCCGCCCCCATCTCTTTCGCACGCAACGGCAACCTCGCTTCCCCTCCGCGTTCTCTCAGCCGTTCTCGCCGCCGCGCAACGCCGCCCCACACTGTGCAGACCGCCATCTCCTCCCTCTTGACCCACGCACGCGAACGGCAAGGCCGATCATCCCTTGGCCGCCGGCGACCCAGCGGCGCTCTCCACGGCGTCTCCTCCTTTCCTCTTCACCCCACACACCGCCGTCGGTCCCTTCAGGCCGTGCACCGCCGGAGAAACGCCCCAAGCGCCGCATGCCGCCATCGCAAGCTGTCCCAGGCCCTTGTGAGATCTCCTCCGACTGTCCTCGCTGGTGAGTGCCGCCGGGAGAGACATCTACGCCTCCCCGAGCACTGTCTTGCAGCAGCAGCTGCTGCTCCTCGCTGCAGCAGCGACATCCACGCGCGGCCGTTGTTGCAAGATTCTCGCGTGCTTCACCTCAGACCCGATCCCCCATCTGCAAGCAAACAATAATGGGTAAGTCTATTTGTTAGTGTTGTTATAACTTAATGCTGTATAAGTACATGAACCTAGGTATAAGGTCTTGTGCACTGTGTATTTTATAAACTCTTGTGGTGAGTAAACAGTAGGTTAGGTAGTTTGGTTTATATATTGTTATATCTCATTAAATATGTGATCTTTAATAAAGATGATTAGCTTAGGAGTATAACAGTATTCTATTTTTAGTTATCTTCATATTCAATAAGATTTTATAGGGTTACTGTATATACTATTAACCAAATGTTTATAACATTAACATTGGATATATCTAATGTTAATAGTGGGCTGGAGACTTTTAACTTGCATTATAACCTTATGTCGCGGGTAGGGTAATGTTGTTTCATGATAGTATCGTTATTGTTGTTGTTAAGTCGATAATTTGTAGGCTTTATTAAATTGAGTCACTAGACGTTTTAGGGCGTGTCTAATTATTCTAGCCGTCGTCACAAACTCATTCGTGCACGTGATTTATCACAGAGTACCCGTCGTTCCGTACCGTTCATGAAACCGGATTCCAACCCCTGGCGTCGCTACCCGACGCCAGTGTAGCTTTCTCTTCGTGTTGAGGTTCCGTAGATCCGTTGGTTGACCCAGACCTTGCTGGACTACATCCTTGTCGGAATCTTTCAGGCAAGGAATGAGACTTTAGTTACTGCATTTATACTTTTCTAGAATTGATGTTAGAACTGCTAGATTTATTTCTGCAAAGTACTTGAAAATGATCGCATGTTACTTTCTGCTCGAACCCACTTTTAAGATGCAACTTGAACCTCACATGCTAATTAATAAGCCAGACATTTTAATTGAGTGGATCTTTGTAGAAGATCACAGGCGTGGGTCTCTCCTATACGGAGGTTGGCACTACTCTTGTGGAGCGTCTGCTGGCTAGCCCAGAGACGGCTCGCTTACGGATAGTTAATCGATGACAGGGGTGACCATTGAGAAGTGGTGCTCCCCAGCTTTGGCTCACCCGTGACTGGTGCACTCCGGTATGATACGTAGTATCATTCATGATTAATGATTTGTTTCGGATCGACGACGGGGGTGACCATTGAGAACTGGTGCTCCCCAGCTTTGGCTCACCCGTGACTGGTGCGCTCCAGTATGATACGCCGTATCATTCGTGATCCTTGTCTTGTCTCGTGTCTAGATGGAGCGTTTGTTGGCTCGTGTCCATAACACAAACGACTCGCGGGTGGGGTAGGACAAAAGAGTCTAGCTGGGCCTGGGGGGTAGCTCCCCTCCGCCTACGCATCTTGAGTCCTTAGGCTTTTTCTTTGTATCACAGTTGGTGCACTCCTGGCTGCTTCGCAGGGAATGCACTCCGGTCGTTTGACCTTTTCTAGACTTGGACAATCTGACCAGATGGACACCCCTGGCAGATTGATAGAACTACATGAACAACCCTTAGACGATCTGACTAGATGGACACCCCTAGCAGATCGATTAGAATAACCATTACTTGTTTCCTGCTTTCTAGAACTGCCTGTGTAGTTGTCTTTTAAATTCCATTTAGAACTGCTAGAATTGTATAACTGCATTAACTTATGGTCTCATTAGTTCGTTGCTGACATGTGTTTTGCACATGTCTCAGACTTGACCGAGCTGCCACAACCTGTGGACCCCAGCAGACTTTTCTTCTTTAGTTGCCTCCGGTACGTACAGTTTTAGCTTTTATGTTAAACTCTTTGTTGGTTACCTTCTGCGTTTGAATAGTATCTTTTGCTGCTATATCTGTTGTTTCATGCTAAATTGTTCGATCGGACCTTCACCTCCGCATCATAACTTGCCTAGACGCTTATTGGACCCCGAGCCTCAACGGCTCGAGTCCATGCGGGCTGGCCATGTCTCGCTTCCCAAATCTTTTGGGAAGCGGGGCGTGACAGTTTTTGTGGTGGCCCATGCAGGTCAGGATCGAATGATTTATCGAAACAATAGTGTTGCAGTAACTATTCAAACAACCAACAATATTCGAGTCTGACATAAGCTAGTTAGGTTTAGACTAGTTCCTTGGCCCCTCTAGTTTGGATTTGAGTGAGAATATAGGAATAAGATGAAGTTTAAAGTGATGTATTTCTAACACATTGGATAGTTATAAGGTGGGAATTCTCGACTTGACAAGGAACCATGGAAGTGGGAACTTTGAATCGAGGGAATGAGATCAACTTTTAGTATGCTGCTCGTGATAGAAGTATGGTGATTAGAAGTCTTGTCTTAACAACTAAAAACGTAGACCTACATCGATCAGGTGAAATGTTATGCCACGGATATTATGAACATGTTGATATATAAGCCGAGTAGCAACAGTATAACCTGAGTTTTGAAGTAAATAATATGATCATTAGAGATGAACAGAAGAGATTCAGAGTGATAATGTGATGACGAAGTTGATCTTATGATGGGTTGTAAAAGATCGACAATATGATCTGTTTTGGACACAATGATTTAAAGGAATTAAGGATCTTGGGAATGTCATGGGAGTTTCCAAGTCGACCGTTCAAAATCACATCGGGTGCGTACTGATCACTGGATTCCAGTTGCAGTTTACGAAATGGTGAAAGGCGATGACTTCTCCAGATCATGTGGATGGATTATAGTCATCAGTGAATAGCAGTTTAAGTGTCAATGAAAATTCTAGATCAAGTCAAGTGAGCATGGTTGGTTTTACGGGCGCTTAATGATCAGGAAATAGGGGAAGAGAGTTAGTAGATTGCCTTGGTTGTTTGGATTGAAAAGGAAATCGTAAGTGAGTTTGACGCCCGAAAATCTAGAATTGGTTGGTAGTTTCACTTAAGGGATTCCTAGAGGCAGCTAAGCCTAGAACCAATTGAAGCGGAGAACAACAGGATCATTATAACAGGTTCTCATGAACGGGCTTTTGAGTTAGAAATTTTATTGGTGTTTAAAATGATTGGGACCAGCCAATTAGGGCTGGTTAGTTGGAGATTGTTTAACCACCCTAGATGTCAATATTGGAAGTGTTTGCACATTAGAGCCTTGTGTTGTTCTGCTTTCCCCATGAGGAAGATTACCCGGCTCGGGTGAATATATATCATTATCGGGCATGCTTAGTATTGTTACGTAGGTATATGTGAACTTATGAATGAATAATGGAATGTGTGTACTGGGATGAATGTAATGATTATGTGTATATAGTACATGAATAAGTATAGATACTTATGTAAGATACTAGGTGTGAATATATAATGCCTGTGAATACATATAAGTCTTAGTGTTCCCTCGAGTACGAGTGGACATGCTTATAAATACTAGGATAATAATGTGTTGCGTGATCGTATATACATATATATGGGATATGTATGGATTACATGTGTGTGAATGATTGTATAGTGATGTCTAACTATTTACTAAGGCTACATATGATGAGTCGGGTCATATAGACATATAGGAGTGTATGTGTAAGTACATAGATTGTACATTGTTTGGTATGTATCTTGGAGTCTTACTCGTGAGCGAGTGAGTATGCTCAGTAAGCATTTTATAATGTGGTTGTGGTTTGCGGATGTGAGTATAGTGTTATATATATCCGTGCATGATAGGATATGGTGAATGTAGTTATATAGGTATTTCTGCTGGGTTACGCTACGCACCTGGATGTGCGTAGCTACACCATATATAGATACAGGTTTATTCTATGGTCATGAATGATGGGTTTACATGTTTGAATGAGTATGTGTTAGTTAAACTAGGAGTGAAATGTGCTATACGCATAGTTATTAGGCTGGATGCGTTGTGTTGGTAGGAATAGATTAACATGATGGTGTGATTATGTATTGCTTGTATTTTCGGTTTTAAATTCGTGATGAATTTAAATACCCTGGTTAGTATATGTGTACTATATGAATAATACAATGGTTGTTTATGATGGCGTGATTTTTGAATGTTGGAATATGATTGTGCGTAGGCAAGGAAGTGCGGAGGCACTTCCATGAGTTAGAAATGTATGCGTGAATAACATTAACCTAGCTATAAGTACAAGATATCATGGTTGGGAAATAATTGATGTATATTATTACTGAGCATGTATATAGATAGATGTATTAGGTTATATGTTGGTTGAAGTACTGTGCTAGGAATGATCGTGGTAGTTACTATAGTTAACTAGAGGAGTCTAAACATGCCTGAAATTAAGAAAGTCCGAGGACGGACTTTATTCTAAGGTGGGTAGGATGTAACGGCCTGTTTTCGGACCAATTTGAATTTTGTGTGTGCACAACAATTAGGTCTGTGCGTAAGGTGATTTGGTCTGTGTGCACAGCAGATGTCGTCTGTGCACGCAGTAGGACCCGAGAACCTTGCTTGAACATATAGATAGCCTCCGTGACTCGTGCCCGACTAGGGAACACGTGTCAACCCAAGCCAACCCCAACGTGCGCCCAACTTAGAATTACCGTCGCCTTTGGACCCCATACCCTTTATACGCTTTACGTGCACATATTCTTGTTCGTGCACGTATTTATTTTAGACCTTGTCTGTATCCAGACACTATGGTGTGATATGCCGTTGAGACCCTCTCGGAGAGTATTAAATTGTGGTGTTAGTTCGGAACGTCGTTTCACGGGTCGTTCTCCCACGATTCGACTTTATTTGAAGAGACGTCACGATTTCCACGTTTGTCGCGGGGCCTTTCTATTTTCAGTTTGTTTCTCGTTGTCGAAAATTGTGATCCGTCTCCTCTGTCTTCTTTCTCTCGTCGTCCCGGTCACCCCAGTATTTATTTCACAATTTTTGGACTTCGTTTGACCCACTTTCACTTTTTGGCCCAACCTATTGTATTTTAACCCTAAGTTTCAGTTGGCATCTTCCCCCTGATTAATTTATTATCCATCCTATTTTTCAGTTGACCCAGCCCACATTCTTCAATGGCCGCACCCAACCCATACACATGTAGGGGGGAGAGAGAGGGGGCTTATGATATTCTTTTATAATAACTCTATAACCAATTCTTTCTAACCTAAACCTAACTTTATAAATCCTATACACTCACAGCCTGGCCCTAGTCACGTGTATAGTGACCCAGGTGCTCTTTCAGCATCACGTGATCATGTGGCCTATAGTCTTATTTAAATCTTAGTTGTTATTTTCAACCCTAGGATGCTCATTTCCCAGAAAACATAAGAATAGCGCTGCCACCCCCATCTCTTTCGCACGCAACGGCAACCTCGCTTCCCCTCCGCGTTCTCTCAGCCGTTCTCGCCGCCGCGCAACGCTGCCCCGCGCTGTGCAGACCGCCATCTCCTCCCTCTTGACCCACGCACGCGAACGGCAAGGCCGATCATCCCTTGGCCGCCGGCGACCCAGCGGCGCTCTCCACGGCGTCTCCTCCTTTCCTCTTCACCCCACACACCGCCGTCAGTCCCTTCAGGCCGTGCACCGCCGGAGAAACGCCCCAAGCGCCGCATGCCGCCATCGCAAGCTGTCCCAGACCCTTGTGAGATCTCCTCCGACTGTCCTCGCTGGTGAGTGCCGTCGGGAGAGACATCTACGCCTCCCCGAGCACTGTCTTGCAGCAGCAGCTGCTGCTCCTCGCTGCAGCAGCGACATCCACGCGCGGCCGTTGTTGCAAGATTCTCGTGTGCTTCACCTCAGACCCGATCCCCCATCTGCAAGCAAACAATAATGGGTAAGTCTATTTGTTAGTGTTGTTATAACTTAATGCTGTATAAGTACATGAACCTAGGTATAAGGTCTTGTGCACTGTGTATTTTATAAACTCTTGTGGTGAGTAAACAGTAGGTTAGGTAGTTTGGTTTATATATTGTTATATCTCATTAAATATGTGATCTTTAATAAAGATGATTAGCTTAGGAGTATAACAGTATTCTATTTTTAGTTATCTTCATATTCAATAAGATTTTATAGGGTTACTGTATATACTATTAACCAAATGTTTATAACATTAACATTGGATATATCTAATGTTAATAGTGGGCTGGAGACTTTTAACTTGCATTATAACCTTATGTCGCGGGTAGGGTAATGTTGTTTCATGATAGTATCGTTATTGTTGTTGTTAAGTCGATAATTTGTAGGCTTTATTAAATTGAGTCACTAGACGTTTTAGGGCTTGTCTAATTATTCTAGCCGTCGTCACAAACTCATTCGTGCACGTGATTTATCACAGAGTACCCGTCGTTCCGTACCGTTCATGAAACCGGATTCCAACCCCTGGCGTCGCTACCCGACGCCAGTGTAGCTTTCTCTTCGTGTTGAGGTTCCGTAGATCCGTTGGTTGACCCAGACCCTGCTGGACTACATCCTTGTCGGAATCTTTCAGGCAAGGAATGAGACTTTAGTTACTGCTTTTATACTTTTCTAGAATTGATGTTAGAACTGCTAGATTTATTTCTGCAAAGTACTTGAAAATGATCGCATGTTACTTTCTGCTCGAACCCACTTTTAAGATGCAACTTGAACCTCACATGCTAATTAATAAGCCAGACATTTTAATTGAGTGGATCTTTGTAGAAGATCACAGGCGTGGGTCTCTCCTATACGGAGGTTGGCACTACTCTTGTGGAGCGTCTGCTGGCTAGCCCAGTGACGGCTCGCTTACGGATAGTTAATCGATGACGGGGGTGACCATTGAGAACTGGTGCTCCCCAGCTTTGGCTCACCCGTGACTGGTGCACTCCGGTATGATACGTAGTATCATTCATGATTAATGATTTGTTTCGGATCGACGACGGGGGTGACCATTGAGAACTGGTGCTCCCCAGCTTTGGCTCACCCGTGACTGGTGCGCTCCGGTATGATACGCCGTATCATTCGTGATCCTTGTCTTGTCTCGTGTCTAGATGGAGCGTTTGTTGGCTCGTGTCCATAACACAAACGACTCGCGGGTGGGGTAGGACAAAAGAGTCTAGCTGGGCCTGGGGGGTAGCTCCCCTCCGCCTACGCAGCTTGAGTCCTTAGGCTTTTTCTTTGTATCACAGTTGGTGCACTCCTGGCTGCTTCGCAGGGAATGCACTCCGGTCGTTTGACCTTTTCTAGACTTGGACAATCTGACCAGATGGACACCCCTGGCAGATTGATAGAACTACATGAACAACCCTTAGACGATCTGACTAGATGGACACCCCTAGCAGATCGATTAGAATAACCATTACTTGTTTCCTGCTTTCTAGAACTGCCTGTGTAGTTGTCTTTTAAATTCCATTTAGAACTGCTAGAATTGTATAACTGCATTAACTTATGGTCTCATTAGTTCGTTGCTGACATGTGTTTTGCACATGTCTCAGACTTGACCGAGCTGCCACAACCTGTGGACCCCAGCAGACTTTTCTTCTTTAGTTGCCTCCGGTACGTACAGTTTTAACTTTTATGTTAAACTCTTTGTTGGTTACCTTCTGCGTTTGAATAGTATCTTTTGCTGCTATATCTGTTGTTTCATGCTAAATTGTTCGATCGGACCTTCACCTCCGCATCATAACTTGCCTAGACGCTTATTGGACCCCGAGCCTCAACGGCTCGAGTCCATGCGGGCTGGCCATGTCTCGCTTCCCCAATCTTTTGGGAAGCGGGGCGTGACACCTGTCAAGAAAAATAGGACCCGTTATCACAAAGTTTTTGGGCGAACGACTCAAAACACTAAAAATTTCTAAAAAAAATAAAGAAAAGTAAAAATAAAGCAATAACCGTCGGGTTGCCTCCCGACAAGCGCTCGTTTAAGGTCGTAAGCTCGACCCCCTATGATTTTCAATTAATGCGGGATGTTTGGCGCATATGAGATGCACCCATCAAACTTTCCGGGGAGAACGCTTGGATTCGGAAGTTGCGGTGGCGTGTTCTCCCGCGGTGGTCTCTGGTCTCGAATAGTGTTGGGGGGAGGCTCCCCCAAGCTAGCGTTTGCTCCGGTCAACGGCTTCACCGGTGACGCCGATTTCCGTATCGGCGGAGCTTTCTTTGGAGACTTTGATTTCGAGAGCTTGCAGAGCTCTCGAATCCTTGCGACATCAGCGTCGCCTTCGTCATTTTCAGCGGAGAGGTCGGGGGAATCGTCTATCTTCTCTTGTTGGCCTAAATCCGGGCCTTCCTCAAAATCCTCATCGAAAAGAGCGCCAATCGAGTGGGGGATCGCCTCTTCAATTACCTCATCAAGGAGGTCCATGTAGTCAAGTTCCTCGTGGTAAGGCATGTGTTTCATAGCCTTAGGAATGTGAAGCTCCACCTCGATGTTGCCGACATTCAAAGTTAGGGTACCTTCTCGCACGTCGACAATCACTCCGGCGGTGGCGAGGAACGGGCGTCCAAGTATCAATGAAGTATCTCCCTCCTCCTTAACGTCCATGATAACGAAGTCACATGGCAAGCATATTCCTCCCGGGACTTGTAGCGGGATGTCTTCGGCGATCCCTACCGGCCTTGTTATTCGCCCATCGGCCAATTGTATCCGCATGTCAGTAGGTTTCAACTTCGTCCCGGTGTTTAGCCTTAAGAACATGGAGAGAGGCATGAGGCTCACACTAGCCCCAAGATCTACCAACGCCTTTTGAAGAGGGACGCCGCCCAAGGTGCAAGGAATCCGAAAACTCCCCGGGTCTTTAAATTTGGCCGGCTCCTTCTCCCTCTTGGTGAACCAAGAGCCCTCTTCGGCTAGCATGATCTTTTCCTTCCTCTTTCTCCCCGAAATCAAGTCCTTTAAGAATTTAGCAAATGTGGGGATCTCCACGATGGCGTCGAGGAAGGGAATGTTGAGGCTAACTCCTCTAAGATACTCGAGAAACTTTGCTAGCCTTTTCTCCATTTTCGCTCTAGCAAGCCTTTGGGGAAATGGGACCGGTGGCATGAAGCGCCTTTCCTCAATCAATTGTTCCGCTCTAGATTTCTCCTTTTCTTGTGGCTCTTTCTCCTTATCATCTTCAACTACCGGCTCAATTGGATCCAAGCTTTCCTCCACGGGCTCCTCGGTAGGAATCATAGCGGGGGAGGTATCTTTCCCGCCTCTAGTAGTAACGGCAACTACGGCATTGATGTGGCCGGTGTTGCTCCGTGGGTTTTGCTCGGGTTGCACCGGCAATCGTTGAGTGTTCCGATTGAGCAACGCCAATTGCTCCGATATTTGAGCCACAACGGTATTAAGGGAGTCTTGCCCCGCCTTCAAGGTAGCATTGACCTTATTTTGCTCGACCATAAATGCCTCCACTCTAGCTTCGAAGTCGGATCGTTGTTGAGCTTGTGGAGGGTTTTGATTTTGATTCCTCCACCCTTGGTTGTATCCGGGCGGCCTATATGGTGGAACTTGTTGCTTCGGTTGGAAATTTTGTTGTGGAGGCCCCCTCGGCGGATAGTTTTATTGTTGGGGTGGTGGTGGTCGGGCTTGTTGAGGTGGTGCTTGGGGCGGGTTCAAAGCTCCTTCATTGTTAGCGTAGGAGAATCCGGGATGATTTCTTGCGGCCGGATTGGCCCAATATCCTTGGTTCCCCGCGACATATTGTACTTGCTCCAAGGATCCTTCTCCTTGCTCTCCTCCCGAGTACATGGCTTGAGATTGGTCTTGCCAATCACACATTTGGTTCGTTGGAGCGGAGGTAGAAGGGGCTCCTTGGGGCTCCGTGATAAACTTCTCCAATCTCTCCACTACCTTGTGGAGAGAATCAAACTTGCTTGTAAGCTCCGCTACGGCCTTCGCCTCATAGATACTAGTCGGCTTCAAGGAGGACGTGGAGTGTCCTCGCTCATCGCCCCATTGTTGGTTGTTTGAGGCCATCTCCTCAATTAGGGCCGTAGCTTCCTCGGGAGTCTTTGACAAGATAGCACCATTCACCGCGGCATCAATAATTTGTTTGGTCCCCGGTTGGAGACCGTTGTAGAATCTATGAACTAGCTCCCAATCTTCTATGCTGTGGTGCGGGCATTGATGCTGCAAATCCTTAAAACGCTCCCAAGCCTCATAGAGCGTCTCCTGTGGTCCTTGCTTGAAGGACATGAGAGCGCTCCGGATCTTCACCGTCTTGGATGGCGGATAGAACTTGTCAATAAATGCACTCGCCAACTCATCCCAAGAGGTGAAAAATCCGTCAGCCTGCGTCCTCAACCAATAGAGTGCCTTGTCCTTTAGCGTGAAGGGGAAGAGACGCAGTCTGATGGCATCGATGGAGACCCCCGGCATCTGAAATGTGGCGCACTTCGACAAGAATAATTGGATGTGGTAGTGAGGGTTTTCATGGGCATTCCCATGAAATGGATCCTGCTGCATCAGAACCACTAGTCCAGTCTTTAGCTCGAAGTTCTTGTCAGCCGCCAACTCCGGCACGACAATGGATGAGGTCGTAGAAGAGGTCTTAGGCCGAAGCCTATCTCGAATAGAAATTATCCTTGCCATCCTTGCCGCTAATTGGTCCGCAGTTTCCGGGTTGGTCAAAAACCGCCCTTCCGGATTTTGTCTCCTTTCCGCTCTAAGTCTCCGCGCGGTACGTTAGATCTCGGGATCAAATAATATAGCTTCAGGGTCCGCCGTAGATCTCGTGTACATGCACAGGGAAAACAGAGTTTCAAAGAAATGATTAGTACCATGGAAGGGTTAGGTAAAGATAAAGAAATGGAAATAATAATAAAATAAAAAAAGAATAGCTAGGGTGGTAAGATCAAACGCAATCGCCTCCCCGGCAACGGCGCCAAAAACTTGATCGCTCCGGGACGTAACCCAAAAGAACGGTTGTAGTTTTACCGCAAGTGCACGGTGTAGCAGCGAGCGGGTTATCGAACACAGGGAGGACGAATGACCATGCTTGCTCCGATCAACCTGGCTATTTAAGAAGAGAGAAATTTGCCTTTGGCGATCCTGTCACAATCGTCAGACAAAGTGCGAAAATATCAAATCAAATAAAGAACGTCTAGGGAATGGGGAATTCCCGCTACTCACCGTATTTCATGAATGTGGTTCATCGGTATCAAAATCGCTAGAATAAGATTTTGGATGAACTAGTTGCAACTGAATATAGAACCAAGCTCACGCTCTCGCGCTGTTGCCGGTCTATAGCTATCCTAGGCTCGGGTCCAATCTCTTGCAGACCCTAGCCTAGGGAAGCTAGCATTAGGATCAACATCATCGTCCAATCGCGCACCGAGTCCAATCTCTTGCAAACTCGGCTCACGACCTAGATTGGGATAGTTCCTACCCGTCCAATCTCTTGCAAACGGGTATTGGCGCGGAATTGAAATCGGAAACCCTAGTATCGGTCCAATCTCTTGCAAACCGATACTACGGAAATTCGATTCCAACCCAATTCGGATTTCTAGGGTTTCCTATCGAATTGGGATCCAATCTCTTGCAAATCCCAATCGATGTGAATTCCTAGCCATCCATAGTAAATCAATCACAATCTAATCCCTAGTAACAATTCTAGCAAAATTTCTACTAATTCATCACAAATATGAAATTGGGCTCGTAGGGTTCATCCCCACGCCCCAAGACGTGGCGACTACTCGCAATTCATAGCAAGATCACAAAAATAATCAATGAAATAAGCAATAGAATTCATCAATATATTGAGATATGCAATAAAAATAGAATTTTTAGGGAAAAGAGATGCAAACCAATGGAGTTCTTCAATTAATCCAACAAAAATCAAACTTTGTCTCTTCTCCAATCTCCAAAATAAAGCTAAAAAAGTTAATCTAAAAAGCTGCAAAAAATCTAAGAAGAAGCTCTCAAAACTAGGGTAAAAACATGGGTTAAATAGCCCCCAAAATCGTCCAAAAACTGTGACCAAAATACCCCTGTGCAGCCTGTTTTCCGCAATTTTCGCTACAGGCAGCACGTCGCACTCGGCCGAGTGACAAAAGTCGCTCGGCCGAGTGAAAACCCTGTAATTTTCCAGTAAGTATCGGTCTTCAGGGGTCTTCATTTCGGGGGCGGCTCGACCGAGTGAGTTGTCGTCACTCGGCCGACGGCTTCATGGTACTCGGGCGGACGGGATAAGCCACTCGGCCGAGTGGGTCTTCTGAAGCTCAGGCAGCCGAAAAACAGTAACTTGGGGATTATTGAAGGGCTTCGTCTGGGCACCACTCGGGCGGACGGGGTCTCGTCACTCGGCCGATGTGGTCTCCGTCGCTCGGCCGAGTGCACATAGAAATCGTGTCTGAACTGGTCGGCCGAGCGGTGTCTCGCTGGTCGGCCGAGTGGCTCCTCCACTCGGCCGAGTGGGACACAAAACATGCCCAATCTGCTTATTTTGGCCTCCTCGTCGCTCCTGCGACGTCCGTTCTTCTTCCGCTCCTCTCCAACAGCAAAATACCCCTCGGGGAGGTCGTTGGTGACCGTCTGGAGTAGGCGTATCTCGAGATCACTCCAAATCGCGCCAAATCACCTGAAATGCGACAAAAACAACAAATCGTGAAAAGCATCGCAATATCGTCGATATATCGTGAAAAACATGATTTGGGCAATCTAAATGGCATGCAAACATGCGGGAAAAAAGTGTAAAATAAGGAGTGATCAAGCGGCGAACGGGTTATCGAACACAGGGAGGACGAATGACGGTGTCTTCTCCGAACAACCTGGCTATAGAAACAGAAAAGATGGAATTTGCCTTTCGGTGATTCTGTCACAATCGTCAGACAAAGTATAGAGATATAGAATCAATTAAAGACGTCTAGGGAATGGGGAATCCCCGCTACTCACCGTACTTCGTCAATGTGATTCATTGGTATCACAATTGCTAGGGTAGAATTTCGGATGAACTAGTTGCAACTGAATGTAAAACCTAGCTCACGCTCTCGCGCTGTTGTCGGTCTATAGCTAACCCAGATTTGGGTCCAATCTCTTGCAAACCCTAGCCTAGGCAAGCTAGCATTAGGATTAACATCATCGTTCAATCGCGTCCCGAGCCCACTCTCGTGCAAACTCGGGCCGTGACCTAGGTTGGGATAGTTCCTGCCCGTCCAATCTCTTGCAAACGGGTATCGGCATGGAATTGCAACCGAGAACCCTAGTATCGGTCCAATCTCTTGCAAGCCGATACTACGGAAACTCAATTTCAACCCAATTCGGATTTCTAGGGTTTCCTATCGAATTGGGATCCAATCTCTTGCAAATCCCAATCGATATGAACACTTAGCTGTCCGTAATAAATCGATCCCAAACTAACCCTAATAGCAATTCTAGCAATATTTCTACCAAATCATCACAAATCGGAAATTGGGCTCGTAGGGTTCATCCCCACGCCCCAAGACGTGTGGACTACTCACAATTCATATCACAAATGCAAAAATAATCAATGGAAATAACAATAGGATTCATCACACTATTCAAATAAGCAATAAAAATGAGATTTTAAATGGAGAGGGAGACAAACCAATAGAGTTCTCCAAGAATCCAACAAAAATAAACTTTTCTCTCCTCTCCAAACACAATAATCAAAAGCTAAAAAGTTTAATCTAAAAAGCTGCAAAAAGTAAATGAAAAGCTCTCTAACCTAGGTCAAAAATTGGGGTTAAATACCCCCCAAAATCGTCCAAAAAACTGTGACCAAAATGCCCCTGCGCAGCCTGAAAATCGCAATTTACGCTACAGGCAGCGCGGCTCACTCGGCCGAGTGACAAAAGTCGCTCGGCCGAGTAAGAAACCCTGAGAATTTCCAGTAAGTCTGGGTCTTCGGGGGTCTTCACTTCGGGGGTCGCTCGGCCGAGTGAGTTGTCGTCACTCGGCCGATGGCTTCTATATACTCGGGCGGTCGGCATTTTCCACTCGGCCGAGTGGGTCTTCTGAAGCTCAGGCAGACGAAAAACAGTAAGTTGGCTCTTTTTGATGGGCGTCGTCTGAGTGCCACTCGGGCGGACGGGGTCTAGTCACTCGGCCGATGTGGCTTCCGATGCTCGGCCGAGTGCACACATGAAGTGTGTCCGATCGGGTCGGCCGAGCGGTGTCTCGCTGGTCGGCCGAGTGACTCCTTCACTCGGCCGAGTGGGACACCAAAAATGCCCATTCAGCTTGTTTTTGCCTCCTCGTCGCTCCTGCGACGTTCTTTCTTCCTCCGCTCCTCTCCAATGGCAAAATACCCCTCGGGGAGATAGTCGGTGACACTCTGGAGTAGGCGTATCTCGGGATCACTCCAAATCGCTCCAAATCACCTGAAATACGACAAAAACAACAAATCGTGAAAAGTATCGCAGTATCGTCGATATATCGTGAAAAACATGATTTGAGCGATCTAAATGGCATGCAAACATGCGGAAAAAAGGTGTAAAATATGGAGTGATCAGCCGCCCATACCGTTTCTGCAACGGTTGGCGAAGGCTAAGATGGAAAAGTAGTTCCCCAAATTTTTGGAGTACTTGCGAGGGATTAGCCTAAACATCCCGTTCTTGGAAGTGATAATTGAAATCCCGACGTATGACAAGTTCCTCAAGGACTTAATCACGGGGAAGAAACGAACGGAGAAGATCATGCTAGTCAAGTAAGGTACTTGGTTCCTCAATAAGGAGAAGATGCCAAAGAAAATGAAAGACCCCGGAAGCTTTTGGATTCCATGCACCCTTGGCGGAGCCCCCCTCTAAAAAGATTTGGTAGACTTAGGAGCCAGCGTAAGCCTCATACCGCTCACTATGTTCAAGAAGCTCAACACGGGGACCGACCTCAAAGCCACCAATATGAAGATCCAACACGTCAATGGACGAATTACTAGGTCGGTGGGGATTACCGAGAACGTGCAACTTCAAGTACCAGGAGGTCTTTATGTACAATGCAGCTTCATCGTCATGGACATAAAAGAGGATGGTGATACATCGCTTATACTTGGATGCTCCTTCTTAGCCACCGCCGGAGTCATAGTAGATGTGAGAGAAGGAACGTTGCCTCTCAACGTTGGCAACATAGCGGTTGAATTCCATCTTCCCAAGACAATAAAGCAAAGACCTTGGCTGAAAGAAGCGGACTATGTGGACCTCCTCGATGAGGTAATAGATGAATACATGCCTTATTCCGTTGGAGCCTTGCACACAGAGAGCCTTGACAGAATCCCAAATACCGAGTACGGTGCTACAATTGAAGACCCACCGGATCCTTTCATCGAGGAAGTGACCAAGATCACCGATGAAGAAAAGAACGACGCTGATGTCGTGAGAATTAGAGAGCTCTGCAAGCTCTCTACGGTGAAGCAAAGGGAGAAAGCGTCACCGGCAAACACATCTCAATTGCCGGGAAATAAGAAAGATACGAAGAACGCAAGCTTAAGGGAGACATCCCTAGCTACCATTGAGAGGAGACACACATTATGGAGGCCAAAGAAGAGCTATCGCTACATCTGAACCCTCAAGGCCTTCCCAAAAAGTTCAACATGCGCATCTCCTATGCATCGAACATCATGCGCTAAATGCCAAACCTTAAGGGGTCGAGCTCAAGACCTTAAAAGAGCACTTGTCGGGAGGCAACCCAACGGTTCTATCTTAGTTTTTAGTTGAATTTTACCTTTATTTTATTAGTTTATAGGGTCAAGAGTCTAGGAAGAATCTGACGACGGGCTATGATTTTCATTGCAGGAAGAAGATAAGAGGAGTCCAGAAGAATGGAGGATAGCTATGGCGATGGAGAGCACTCCAGTGATGCGCTTAACTGCCAAAGGAAGGAAGGAACTGACGGGAGAGAAAGAAACAGAAAGCATCGCAAATTAGAGAGTCTGGAGCTGAAAAGAGTAGCCCACTCGGTCGAGTGCTTTGTTCACTCGGCCTCGGCCGAGTAGGGTAGTGTACATGGAAGTCTCGAAAAACCCCTCTCTGGAAATTATATGCCACTCGACCAAGTGAATTTGATACCATAAGCTCTTAAATTGCTCTATGAGTCCTGTTTACTCGACCGAGCAGCTTAGCTCACTCGACCGAGTGACTATTCCTACTCGGCCGAGTAGGAGCATGTAACAGATTATTTGAAAACCCATAATCTGTTTTTAATTGCCACTCGGTCGAATGGAACTTGTCACTTGCCCGAGTGACTCAAACCACTCGACCGAGTAATCCAACCTAACCGATGCAACAAAATCCAATTTTTCTTGGGGGCGACTCGGCCAAGTGATGATCGTCACTCAGAAGAGTGACTTAAAGCGAGATGACCCGATAAGTCTCGAAATCGATGCTCGGGATTTTAAAATCCCCAATTCTCAGCAACCCCCCCCTCTTACCTCCGACTCGCTCGATCGACCTTCCCACTCACCCGAGCGACACGACCACCCCCGTCGCCGGAGCACCCTCCGCTGCCGCCCTCTCGCCGCCCACCGGCGATCGTCGGTCCTCCAAGCTGAAATTTGCCCTTTTTATCCTTCTTCCCATTTCCTAAGCCCAATTCAACCCTAATTCCAAATTGAACCCTATTTATGTCTTTTTCTGTTGATCAACCCCTTGATTTTACAATTCTCATTTCTAATCTATTGTTTTTGTGCTTCAGGATAGCTTATGGGAGATCCTGTGCTGATTTGGAGCTCTAGGGGAGGCGTCTCTCGTTCAGGTTGCTTACGAGGACTCGCATCGTGCTTGGTACACTCGTTCTTTATTTTATTTTGAGCACATTGTGATTATCTGTGCGTCTCACGGCACCACGATGCCCCCACGCACTAGGTCTGCTGCGCGGTAGCCTGCTTTTAAGCAAAAGAGGTCTGGCGATCCCCGTCCCTCTTCCCCTAGAGCAGACTCCTTGCCTCCTAGCGATCCACCTCCCACACTCCCTGCACCCACTTCCCCAATTCCACCTCCACCAGCACAGCCCGCCATGGTGATCGACACATTTGGGATTACCTTCAGAGATGATGCACACCGCGTCAAATTTGATAGGCTCTCCCAACATTCGATCGTCCCCTCTAGGTTTGCACACATTGATGACCTTGAGCGCCTAGGGGTACTTAAGGGGCTACCACAGTTGTATGACAATGTGGGGTGGCATGATTTTCTGTCGGTGTCGGCGGACACCTATGTCCGACCGACCCTCGAGGTCCTGAGTTCTATCCGCAGGACTCCCAGGGGTGCACCATTCACTTAATGGCTCGGGAGTGCGAGATCACTCTCGATATACTCTGTGCTTACTTCCATTGGCCCCCTGTCCCCGACCCCGACCGAGCTTATGGTCCCACGCACCATACACCTTCCTCCTTTGATACCCACACATTCTGGACCTTGATCACAGGATCCCCACTTCCCTTTGACCCTAGCTAGGCCAAGGCATCCTCTATCGTCCACCCTTGCCTACGGATTGCTCAGCACCTTTTGGCGACCACCATTCTTACGAGGTATGAGCCTCGGACGATGTCTATGCCTGAGCTCTACATGCTCTATGCGATGACGAGAGAGAGAGCCCACGAGGGCGATATGGACGTCTTAGTCCATGCCATTCAGATTGATATAGCTAGCTGGTACCTTGACCACATAGTTTCCTCAGTCATCTCCAGGAAGGTGATTTGTTGTGGCGGTTTGATCACCTTGCTTGCTCCCATGTATGAGATTGAATCTCCTACTGGCTTTCTTCGACCTACGGGCCCCACTGCATTATCTCTTGATGTTATGGCCCGTATGAGGATGATGCATCCTCACGATCAGCACCACTGGGTTTGGCTACATGGTCCATATTCAGCAGATTAAATGGTGCTTCCGAGCCCTGCTTGAACCAAATTAGACCCGCAGGTGGGGTGTGGAGACCAGAGATGGACCTCTTCATCCCAGCTGCCTAAGTACTCGAGCCCAAGGACACCCAGCAGGAGCCCCTTCTCAGCCCTCTTGCCCCTGAGATCCACATAGCTTCGCCAGCCCCTGATCTGATCCATGAGCCCGACACATATGTCCCCACATCTACCAGTGCCGAGAGCTCTGCTGCTGTGCATGTGCCCACCACCACCACCTCTGTGTCATTGAGTGTTGATTACATCAGCCTTGAGTGTGCCGACCCCATAGCCTTTGAGAGAGGCGAGCCTTCCTCCTCTGTGACCGCCGAGACCCTATCCTTAACCGATTTTTGACCCCTGGGGAGTCATTCTCTGCTGCTTTCATGACCTCCCCAGTCGTCGACCCTTCTGTCTCCACTGTCGCCATTTTCATCGAGTGTGTCATGACATCTGTCACCACATCTGTGTCTACGACCTCTCTTCATGTCTCGTCCTCCATCGTCGCCTCATCCTCCTCTGTCGCTGCTCACACTTTTGGGAGAATACCTGCGTCTCATCATCCCACAGAGGCTGAGCATCTTTTAGTGAGCACCACCCCTCACCCTCACCCCTAGTGGCCCCACTTGTTTACGGTGGCCATGTACGACAGCCCCGACCTCCTCCTGTGCGACCCTCTGCTCCCGCTCCTGATGCCCTTATCCAGCATCTTTGTGCTGTCGAGGGGCAATGAGTGGGCTCAGAGTGGATTTTAGGGCTCTTGTTTTCACCGTTAGTTCCGTACAGGCACGCATCGCCTTTCTCCCTGGTATTCAGCATACGCTGAACCAGATCCTAGAGCGCATGCCGTAGCTTTGCCCACCACCACCCCGGCCCACCCCTAAGGAGCCTGTACCTCCACCACTCCCACCATAGGGAGGTGATGGCACTCCACCACCAGTCTAGGCACATACACTTGATGCATGTCATATTTCTGCTCAACCTCTCGCCTCATCATTTTGCCATCATTTTGCTTACCAACATGTTTTGATCACTTTTTGCTTGGCAATATTATATATATCAGTCTAGGCGAGAGTAGGCACTTCTGGCCCACATTTTTGTATCCATTTTGCATTTTCCATCCATCTTTTGCATGCATGTTGCATTCATCATCTGCATATATCATGTCATATTTTACTTTCTTTATTTTCCCATTTTATTTTGCATCATCCATACATCCTCACCCGCCCTCCCCTATCTTATGCGCCCTATTGCCACACTTAGCACATAGAGGACAATGTGATGTTTAGCTTGGGGGAGTGAGTGACACACACACTTTTTATTTTCTTCATTTTTACTTTTATTTTTAACCTTTCTTTATTTTTCACTTATTTTCATGCACTTTTTCATTTTCTTACCATTCATCTCATTTTCTTACTTTTGGAGTGACATGCATATGTATAGTTAGTATTTTATTTTCTTCCTTATTTCTTTTACTTTCTTTGCTAGAGATGAATTCCCTATGATGACTATACCTTAGAGTTTGCTTTACTCATATGCACGTACTCTCTTACCATGATATCGTTTTCATTTCTGGTATCATACGCGATACATTGCTATGCATTTGAGAAAATGAACTTCCATCGCTCATTAAGTGAATTTGAATGAAATTTTAGCGTTAACTGAGTCTGGGAACTATTATTGTATACTATTCATAGAAGACACACCAAGCTTCACGCATTGATTGCTGTAACGGCCGCTTTCCGATCGTACTTTGTTCGTGCACGTGCTTTTGACCATGCACGTATTTATTTTAGACTTTGTTTGTTTGTGAACACTTTGGTGTGATATGTCGTTGTGAACGTCTCTGAGAGTATTGAATTTGTAGGATCCTGACAAAACAAGGACGTTAGGATCGAATAATAAAGTCGAGACTTACGCTTGCGTACGCGGCACCGTAATCTCGGAACTTCGCCCTCGGATTCGCCACAACGGTCGATACCTCGTCACGGAGGATCGAAGCAGAGTTTCACCACCTAAATCTCTAACTAGAAGAGGATTTTAATGGAAGGGAGAAGAAGAACATAAGATGCCTTATGCAAACTTATGGCATGGAAAGTGTCGAATGAATGCCTTACCCTTGGGTCCTATTTATAGGCTTTAGGGGTGGTTATTGTAGGAAATAACCAATTATAAGCTTATTAGCCTATATTAGCACATTCATTTATCCTCTTCTTCATTCACTTATAAAGTGCCTTTATGCACTTATAAAGTGACTTTTTCCACTTATCGAGTGGTCCTTTTCACATGAGAAAAGGTTCCTTTCGTGCACGCTTTCGTGCACGCGACATCTGAGGTCCGTATACCCTCATACATCCCCTCATGGGTGTATTTATGTCGTCCATATCCAACATCTCCCACTCACACTTGAGGGGATTGTAAGGAAACATCTTTTCCTTTAACTCTTCTGTTTGTCATACCGAGAAATAGGCCGTGTGACCGTCATGCGCATAGAGTCCGCTGTTGTGCACTTGTTAGAGATACACAACACCCCTCGAGGTGCAAAGTTGAGTAGATCAACGCATGCTTTACCCTAGATTATTTCTTCACATTTCTTATACTTCATATTCAACAATTGAATCCCATCTGGATTACAATTGGCTGGCCAGCTTTGAATCTCTAAAGTCCAAATGTGAATATGAAATTAATCTTCCTCTTCTTGCGATCCTTTTGATCTTGACTTGACTCGCTTTTCTAACATGCCCCGCCGGACCGAATTAACCATAGTCCATAAGCAACATGCTAAGATAGCAATCACCCAGTCAAATCTTAAGGAACCAATTAGAGTTCATAAGGGTAATGAGTTAAGACCCATGTGGTCTTTGGGTCTCATATAATAGTGAACACAATTACTATTCTAACCCAATGGTCAAAATGCATACGTAGTATGAATACGCATTACAACATCACTCCTTTCCCAGGGAGCGTATGTCTTTAATGATGTTGTAAGGATGATAACCAGACACCACAATGTCTGACTTTGAGTCCCTTTTACTACTCAAATGATCTTCTGGACTCACATCCCGCATAAGACAGATAGGATTTCAAAAAATCCTCTTAGATCTTTTGAAAGCATCCATATGATGCAGATCTTTCATACGACCATTTTGTTTAAGTCATGACTCTAAATCATCCGTCTGACGATTTTGACTTTAAACAGGTCTCATCTTTATTTTATCCGTCTGATATAATAAAGGCGGTTGCTCGTGTGTGAGAGCCAACCTCAATCTGTCCGACATACTAAAAAGTATAGCTGAGATTTCAAAATGTACACAAACATTTCTTAAGAAATTCATATGCAATGTTAAAAAAAACTTATTCTTTTATTAAATTTGATCATTTACAGACATGGGAATTTACATTGGTACAACTCAGCTCTTACACAATCCTTGAGATGATAAGTGTTTGTAAAACACATCTCTGGGGATCGCCTTCGTAAGCGGATCCGCTATCATCTCATGCGTAGATATGTACCTTATGTCTACCTTCTTGGTCTTGTCATAGTCTTTTGCAAATTTGTAGCGGATATCTATGTGTTTGGTCTTACAATGGAATTTTGGATCTTTGACATATGCTATAGATGCTTGACTGTCGCTGTGTATTGGTACAGCACCTGAGTCATTTGCATCAATAAGCCTGTCTAAGAACTTCCTAAGCCAAACAGCCTCTTAGACTGCCATGCTAAATGCTACAAACTCGGCTTCCATAGTTGAAAGTGCGATGCAGGATTGTTTCTTGCTACTCCAGGATATTGCACCGGATCCGAGTAGAAAAACATATCCTGAGGTCGATCGTCGATCGTCGCTCATCGAGATCACCCGCCCAATCAGCATCAGTGTAGCCTTCGAGCCTCAAGGCATCTCCTTGATAGCATAAAGCATAGTCTGCAGTTCCTTTGAAATACCGCATTATCCTCTTAACCGCTTTCCAGTGTACTTGCCCTGGGTTGGTTTGGTAACGACTTACCATTCCAACGGCAAAACAGATGTCCGGTCTTGTACACATCATAGCGTACATAAGACTACCAACTGCACTGGAATATGGAACTTTTTCCATAATTTCCTTTTCCTTTTGGTTCTTCGGACATGATTTCAGACATAAATTGTCGCACTTGCTTATAGGAGTATCAATGGACTTGCAGTCCTGCATATTAAAACGTTCTAAAACCTTCTTTATATAAGTCTCCTGTGAAAGAGAAAGAAGTTTCTTCGAACGATTCCTTGTAATCTTAACTCGAAGGATATATGCGGCTTCTCCCATGTCTTTCATCTCAAAAACTGATGAAAGCCAAGCCTTGATATCCATCACAAAGCCCTTGTCATTTCCGGCTATTAAAATTTCATCTACATATAGAGACATAATAACGTACTTGCTATTAATCCTCTTGATATATACGCAGTTATCTTCATCAAGCATGGAAAAACCATTTGATAAGACAACTTCTTGAAATCGTATATACCATTGCCTCCAGGATTGTTTAAGACCATATATGGATTTACGAAGTTTACAAACCTTATGTTCGTTTCCTTCTTTTACAAACCCTGTTGGTTGTTCCATATAGATCTCCTCGTCCAATTCTCCATTGAGAAAGGCAGTCTTTACATCCATCTGATGTAATTCGAGGTCTAAGCAAGCTACCATTGCCAGAATCAGGCGAATCGAGGTAAAACGGACAATAGGTGAGAAGGTCTCTTCGTAGTCTATCCCTTCCTGTTGCGTAAAACCTTTCACGACAAAGCGAGCTTTATATCTGTCAATAGAGCCATCAGCCTTATGCTTGATCTTGAGAACCCATTTGTTCCCAATAGCTCTACGTCCTCTGGGTAAGTCAACTAAGTCCCAGACTTGGTTAACTTTCATGGATTCCAACTCTTCCTTCATCGCTTCCATCCATTTGTCTTTCGCAGGGCATGATACGGCCTGTTTGAAAGTGGCAGGTTCGTCATCATCTTGTAGTAAAGTCATAAATGTTTGCGGAAATTCATCCTCAAATCTTAGAGGAGCCAACCTTGTACGACTACTACGTCATATTTGAGATTCTTCAAGTCCTTGTTGACTCGAATTTAGATCAATTCTAATATCACTCCCACTTGGAATGTCGTTAGAAATGCTCCCACTTGGATCATTATTCCCGTATGGAATAGGATTAGTGTCATTCGTATCATCCATTGGTGAAGTTTGAAACGTATTTTCTTCTTCACCAAGAATTCTCCCACTCGAATGAGGTAATCCTTCTTGATCATTAATCTCAAATAGAGATAAGTCCTGACTTATCCGCCCTGTCTTGGAAACTCGTTTTCCAAGAAAGTGACATCCCTCGACTCAAACTCAATTAGACCTCCATTGTCTTCCTGACTAATGAAAACATAACCTTTGGAGTTTTCTGCGTATCGTATAAAGATACATTTCCTTCCCCTTGGCCCAAGTTTGCCATACTTATGGGAGGAAATATGTGCGTAGGATGCACATCCCCAAGGTTTTAAAATGTTTAAGTCAGTAGACTTTTGGTTCCACAACTCATAAGGAGTGGAGCTAACTGATTTCAAGGGTACGCGGTTCAAAATGAAAGTGGCCGTCAATAATGCATCACCCCAAAAGGTGATTGGCAAGTTAGCTTGCGCCATCATTGAACGGACCATTTTCATTAAAGTCCTATTTCTCCTTTCAGCAACACCATTTTGTTGAGGAGTATATGGCATAGTTACCTGATGTACTATGCCCTTTTCATCACAAAGCACCTTAAAACTTGTTGATTGATATTCACCACCCCTATCGGTTCGCAAGACCTTAATCTTGTGATCTAATTGATTCTCCACTAAACTCATATAGTTTTTAAAGCATGTCAATGCTTCAATTTTGTGGGATATCAAATAGATATGTCCGAATCGGGTGAAATCATCAATAAAAGTGATGAAATAGGACTTTTCGCGTCTTGTCTTGACATTCATCGGACCACATATGTCCGAATGGATGAGCTGTAATGGAACCTCGGCCCTTGTGCCGGTTCCAAACGGCTTGCGACAAGATTTCCCCACAAGGCAATGTTCGCAGGTCGACATTTCAACCTTTGAAACATTGGATAGAAGGCCACGTTTGGCAAGTCTATCCATTCGTTTTGGTCCAATATGACCAAGCCTTGCGTGCCAACAAATTATATTAGACTCATAAGTCGAAGAATTTGTAACAAGGAAATTTTCATTACATAATGAAGAGTCATACATTGTATTTAATACAATAAATCCTTTAAATACATACCCAGTACCAATTAAGGAATTATTACAACACAAGTCCACTTTACAATAATGAAAAAACCAGCTATAACCAAGACCCATTAACACGACCACAGATATTATATTCCTTCGAATATCTGGAGCGAAGAGAACATCATGAAGTAGGAGAGTGCGGCCGTTGTCCAAGACTAGCTTGCAAGTCCCAACGTCTTTCACTTCACACGTGTGTTGTTTCCTACATAGATCCACTTCGTTCCTTGGGGTATCCGGTGATACTCCACGAAGGACCGTCTGTCCCTTGCTATGTGGTCGGTCGCACCTGAATCAATTATCCAAAATGGATTATATTTCACAAGAAATATTGAACTAGAAACACATATGTAACTAGTATAATTACAAGTTACCTCGTCGCCTCCACTCGTACACGAACGAGCATAGTGACCGAGCTTGTTGCACTTGAAGCACTTGATCCTCTTCAAGTCTTTCTTCTTGTGCCATTTCTTGTGTCCACCCTTATGTTTGGGTTTCTTGGTAGACTCAGGTTGCTTATTACGTTCATTGGTAGACTTCGAACGATCTTTCCTTTTCTTTCCCCCGTGTGAGGAACTAGCAACCATGTGCACTTCTGCACTTGGCTTGGCAGCCGCAAGCCGCTCTTCCTCTAATTCGAGGTGCTTGGAAACATCGCTGAAGGTCTTGATGCTCTCATTGTGAGTGAGATGCATCTTCATTTGGTCCCACCCATTTGGTAAAAAACGTATGTCTGCTTGGATTTGTTGCTCATCTGTGAGCACATGACCCGCATCCTTTAACTCTGAGATTTGATTTGCCATATGTTGCAGATTTTTCCCCATGGAATGATCTGGACGTTTCTTGTATGAATCAAATCTTATATTAAGGCGCCAAGTTTGGACACCGATGTGCCACCAAACTTCTCCTCTAACTTGGACCATATGTCCATGGCTAGGTCATGCTCTCGGAAGATGCGCATTATGTCATCGGCCATACTGCTCAATAACGTAATGCCAGCTATCTTATTCTTCTGAGACCAAGCATCAAAAGCTTCCTTGTCTCGCCTGTATTGGGCCGTAGTGCCCAACTCGGGTTCAATCATTACGTTCTTTAGAGTTTCGAGCACTTCTTGCTCCTCCAGAATGTATTGTATCTTGATGGACCATAGTTTGTAATTATCGCCGTTGAGTTTTTCACCTCTGTTTAACTCAGCGATGATATTCTTTGAAGCGGAAGACATTTTACTTTTAAAATGCTGCAAAAAGACACAAAACCGAAGGTTTGATCAAAAACATTGCATTGAAAATTCTTAAAATATAATTCCCATTTGAAATGATAATAGAATATCCATTTGGATAGTTCTAATTTCAACTCCCACTTGGAATGATATTTATAATTTGATAAGTTACTTTCGAAAAATATTGAAGATGTTACTCTAGAATCGGAAAGGTCACTATGTTTCCAATCACCATCTAGAGTAACATTCAATATTTCCCCATCACTTTATCAAATAAAAGTACTCTTATAGTACTTCGCAACGGAAAAGCGTTTTTGAAAACGTATTTTTCAAAACGTATGAAAACGTATTTTTCAAAAAATGTATATTTCAACTTAGTACCCTTATGATACTAGTGAAATATTCGGCACTTCCTGGCCATTTGTCGGGATGAGTCGTAGCCGTGCTAAGGTCGGATCCCCCCTTTGGGGTTTTTTCTGCAAACTATCGTCGCCGGCTCCCGTATGGATCCAGGCGCTTCCCCCTTATTGGAGAATTTTGCCGCAGACGACTGCCGTCGGCCCCGTATGGGCTAGCCTTGCAGGTTGCCGGGGCCGAAACCACTGGCAAGGCTTCTGGCTGAATTGGTCGACCAAAAATCCCAGATTGGTCGACCAATACCGACCAATGAACTGGCACCCCCTTGGCCAGGGCCTCTGCCCAGGCCGGGGCTGGCCAAGGGCCGGCCAAGGGCCTCTGCCCTGGCCGGCCAGGACCGGCCAGGGCGCCGGCCCTGGCCTCTGCCCTGGCCGGCCAGGACCGGCCAGGGCGCCGGCCCTGGCCTCTGCCAGGGCCGGCAGGGCCCTGGCCCCTGGCCAGGGCCGGCCAGGCCCTGGCCTGAGGCCAAGGCACCGGCCCTGGCCTCTGCCAGGGCCGGCAGGGCCCTGGCTTCCAGCCAGGGTCGGCCAGGCTCTGGCCTGGCCGCGGCCAGGGCGCTCTGGCCCTGGCCGCGGCCGGCCATGGCCGGCCATGGCCCATATGGGCATGGCCGGCCACCCCCTCGTATGGGGTTGCCGTACACACTTCCCCCCCCGGCAGGGTGGTTTTCGTTGTCATTTGGCCGTAGCCAACCTCCTCCGCATGGGGAGGGGGGATGCATTGCCTCCATAGCCCATTTGGCCATGGTGATCATGCACCAAAGTTCATCTTCTCCGATGGGAATAACTACCATCATCTTCCTCGATGAAGCACCTGTTCGTCGATGAAGCACCCGTTTGTCGAGAAAGTAGTTATTCTCTAATGGCCGTGTGACAAAATGGAAAAATAACATACTTTAAAGTTCGCAAACTACACGCTCCACATGAAGAGAGTTCACATTCCCTATGAATGGAGACTCAGCATCCATGAAGAGTGCGAGCTTGACTATATGAACGGTCGGTTCTTCCCGTCACGGAGAGTTCCTGCCATATCCGTAATGGTAGGAGACCCTAACGTGAAAAGAACAACCGCTGCGTTCTCTCCGTCACGAAGCGTTCCTACCATATCCATAATGGTAGGATACCCATTCGTGAAAAAGACAACACCTCGTTCATCGTTTCGACGGGGCGGCGGTTTGACCGGGGCGAACCCGTATGGCTCCGATACCAATGTAGGATCCTGACAAAACAAGGATGTTAGGATCGAATAATAAAGTCGAGACTTACGCTTGCGTACGCGGCACCGTAATCTCGGAACTTCGCCCTCGGATTCGCCACAACGGTCGATACTTCGTCACAGAGGATCGAAGCAGAGTTTCACCGCCTAAATCTCTAAGTAGAAGAGGATTTTAATGGAAGGGAGAAGAAGAACATAAGATGCCTTATGCAAACTTATGGCATGGAAAGTGTCGAATGAATGCCTTACCCTTGGGTCCTATTTATAGGCTTTAGGGGTGGTTATTGTAGGAAATAACCAATTATAAGCTTATTAGCCTATATTAGCACATTCAATTATCCTCTTCTTCATTCACTTATCAAGTGCCTTTATGCACTTATAAAGTGACTTTTTCCACTTATCGAGTGGTCCTTTTCACACGAGAAAAGGTTCCCTTCGTGCACGCTTTCGTGCACGCGACATCTGAGGTCCGTATACCCTCATACATCCCCTCATGGGTGTATTTATGTCGTCCATATCCAACAGAATTGTGGCACTAATTTGGAACGACATTTCTCGAGTCGTTTTCCCACGATTTGATCTTATTCGAAGAGACGTTGTGACTTTCACTTTTGACGTGAGACGTTTCTATTTTTAGTTTCGTCGCTCGACGTCGAAATTGAGATCCGTCTTCTTAGTTACCTTTCTCTCGTCATCCCGATCACCTACTATTTATTTCACAATTTTTGGAGTTCATTTGACCTATTTATTATTTTTAACAAAGCTTTAAATATTTTTAAATACCAAGTTTTAAATTATTTTCGACCCAATAAAAATTTCTATTAAATTATAACTCTTCAAAGTATTTTTGAGCCAAATCCCAGCCACTATCTTGGTCACACCCAATCCATGCGTGAGTAGGAGTGCTTGGGTTTGGGTTTTAATTATTTTTAAATCCTAGACCCATTAGAATTAGCCATAGACCAAGTCAACCCCTCTACACTATATAAACAACCCCTAGGAAGACCTATTTTCGCAAGAGATTAACCCTAGCGATCACAAAAACCCCCCGTTCTCTCTTGTGACGTTCGTCGCAACTCCGTTCAGCCGCCGCCAGTGTCTGACCGAGGAAACCCCTTGGTTTTCCCCGCATCGACCGAGGCCAACCCCCGCTCACCGCTCCGCTCCGCATCTCACAGCCGCCCGCCCGCTCCCCGTGTACGACCGAGAACATCTCTCGGTCTGACCGAGAGATTTCCCGCCTTCCGCCCGCTCCGCACGCTACCCCGCATCCGCTGCAACCCAAGCGCTACAACCGAGAGCCCCGCCCGCACCGACCGAGAGATCCCCGCTTCGCCCGCACCGTTGCAGCATTGCAACGTTGCAACGCTTGCCCAAGCGCCCGACCGACCCGCCCCAAGTGTCCGACCGAAGGGTTTCTCCGCAGCGAGCGCTGTGACTGACCCTGCTGCGCTGCACAGCACCGTCCCCGTGTCTGACCGAGAGCTTCCCTCGGTCAGGCCCGTGTCTGACCGAGAGACATTCGTCGTAACCCCGCATCCGTCGCACCGCTTGTCACCGTGGGCCTCCCAAGTTTTCCAGAGGTATTGTGGGTCCCCCATTGGTCCCTAGAACTACGGTGGGCCCCACCTAGGTGTCTCTCCTTCGAGGATTTACCGTTTACGACGTTACGATACGTCGTAGGCTGTCGGCACACGTTCTAGCTTTGGAATCTTGGTCCGTTGATCTAGTTGCTGTCCAGAACTTGGCGAGCGAGGAATCTATTCTGGAATCTGGACTAGGAGCGCGTTCTTTTATTCCAACCCCTGGCGTCGCTACCCGACGCCAGTGTAGTTTTCGCGTCGTGTTGAGGTAACGCTTTGCACCCCTAGGACCCCCCAACCACAGCCTGTTAATCAAGATTAAAATTGATTTTTTTAAATGTTTTAGAATCACTATTTAAGATAATTTAAAATGGGAATGTAGGCCGGTAGACTTGTGCACGTAGGTAGATTGGACTCTTGGACGGTATTTTCAGACGTCGGTTTGCAGGCAAGTGTGACTTGCCCGTTGCTTGTTTAGGCCATGTTTTAGGCCACTTTTTGTACCGTAGCGTAAAAGAGACTAGGCAGTGAAATGATAGCTGCCTAGACGCCTATTTGATCTAGTTAGACAACGAAACTAGTTCCGTCACCTCATTCGATCTAGCTTGACAACGAAGCTAGATCCACCCCCGTTTAACTTGTTGTTCATGCATTTGTAAACTACCATGTTTAAATTCCTTACATGTACGCCTTGCTACTTGCCATGCCATGTCATCCATGCATTGAATGTTGCATTCATAGCACACGCTACATACTTGTACTTGCTTGTCCCGGCTAGGTGCACCCATATGCCATCATGAAAAACACTTCCTGGCTCATGATCCAGAAGCAAGCATTCACGTTCGGGGGTAATGCCCTGGCTCGATACACGTGGAGAGGTAGGGTTGAGCGACCACTCAGCGTAGAAGTGTGCCCGTACAGCCTCTTCAGCTGTAAGGAGTGAACTCTGTGCATGACATGAAAACGTGACTTGTGAATGTTAGTAGGTTGCTACTCTTGAAATGCCATGCTAGTTGTCCTCTTGTACTTGTTGTTGTACTTTACTTTACCTGTTGCACACATACTTTAACTGTCATGTCATTGCATCATGCTAGAACTGCTAGGTTGTCTTGCTTTACTTCCAGTTTCCTTGCACAAGTCTTTTTAGACTTGCTGACATGTGCCCCTTGCTCTTTTGGGTGTCACATGTTAGACCCTGAGCCAGCGACCGTAGCTGAGGACGAGGTGTTTACTGACGCTAGGCCGGAGCCCACGTTTGACGAGGAGTTTGTGGACACCGGTAACCAGTCTTAGAGGATGTTCTGAGTTACTTCTTTTTAGGTTGCTGTTAGTTGTCGGTGCGTAGCACCTTTACTTTCCGTACGTTGTACTTTTGTTGGCCATGCTTGCGCCTTAGACTCTTTTCTTTTAGCCTGGTGGCTTTTTCTCCGATGTTGGACTTATTTTATGTGTAACGGCCGCTTTCCGACCGTTCGTGTTTCCTGCGTGCACGTGCTTTGTCATGCACGTATTTTTATTTGGCTATTTCCAAGCTCCAGCATATACGATGCGATATGCCGATGCGATCGTTTTGGGGTGTTGAATTTTATAGTAATTTATGGGAACGTCTTTCATGGCTCGTTTTCGCGTGAAACGACTTTGAATGATAGGGGCGTTTTAGTCATCTGACTCGAAGCGCCGTTTCCAATCTTACGTAAATTTTTGGTAGGTGTTACGCACGATCAGGATCCGTAGATCTGAGCGTCTCGTCTCCACGATCGCCCCGGTATTTTCGGATTGTTTTTCTGACGCACGGATTGAAAGATATCGCTCGGAGAAATCTGGACCGTTGATTTGCCCTGATCAGATTCAAAATTCAATTTGTTAGCCAAATCTGGCTAAATCCTTCATTTTAATCGTTTTAAGATCTTCCCTAATCTGTTTCGCTAATCTCCCCTAGACTTACTCCTACTAGTACACCCTCACCCCTTTGACAATCCCCTTCTAGCCATGAATCTCTTAAGTTTATATCAATTATTAAATTATAACTTAATCCTAGTTCCCATTCACGTGAGACCTAGGCTGCTCCTATCAGCCGCCGCTAAGACACAAGTGACCCCGTGATACCCCATACCTCTCTCTTCCTATTATATATAACCTAATTGAAACCTAGGGCTACCATATCTCCTCAGCCGCACAAAATGTTATAACCATAATATTTTCTTCCTCTAACCTATATTATAAGCACCCTAGCATCTCTCGCCCTCACCATCACTCCGAGCAACTCCAGTGCCCGTTTCCGCCGGCGACTGCCTGAGACTGCCGCCGAACCCCGCCCTGACCGCCGGGAAGCCTCGCGCGATGCTGCCCCGCTCGCCTGCATTTTCCCTGAACGCTGGAGCCTCGCTGTTGCCACCGGTGCCCCCCGATCACCCGCAGCCCGCACGACGCCGAGTTCACCGGAGACGCCGCCACCCATCTCCTCCGTCGTCGTACCCTGCTGGTCACCGCCCGACGTCAGCAAAATGCCGCAGCCGCCCTGTTTTCCCTGCAGCTGCGAACAGCAGCAGCAAAATGCCGCAGCCGCCTTCCCCCTCAATATTTTCCGACGTCTTTCAGCCTCTCCAACCTTCCTCCGCCTCCAGCTCCGCCGTGGGCCCCCGCTGATGGCCGTAGCATCGCCGGATCCCTCCCCGTCAGCCCTCCGTCGGTCTACACACCGACCAAACCCGCCGTCATCCGCCCCAGCGACGCAGAGGCCTTCTCCACACGCAGCACCTCCTCTCGCTGCCGTGGTTGCCGACTGAGGCACTGACACCACCGCCGCATCTTTTGCTAACTCACAGAAGAGAGGATGCGAGGAAGACCCAGCGAACTCTTGTTAACAGCTTGCTTGCAAGGTATTTTTGTTATATATGTTAGTTGAATACTTGTACGGGATTAGTAATGTTTCATATTCATTAGGTTAGTGTTATTGACACTTTTCTATTAGTTAAGCATGCCATATGGCAATTTGAGTGCAAGTCAAGAATTGTGGATGTGATCTGTAGCCTAAAAAGATTATTTATATATAGGTCTTTGAGAATAATTGAATAGGGAGTACTACATCAATATTATACTTCTTATATATAAATATATATTATGATATATACCCAAACAGTGTAAAGTTAGTAATGTTTCATATAGTGATTTTATAACCAGTAAGATTATATATATGTATAAATGTTATAAGTGTTATGTTGGTGTTTAACTATTGGGTAAATGATTAACCTGATTGTTTTAGCACTTTTAACTTAATATCGCACCTCCGTTGTCGCAGATATTATACGTTTGTCTACGCGATCCATAACCGTTCAGACCCGACACCAGATCCCCGCTCAGTGGACGTTTCAGGTTGGTCCCCCAACTCGTAGCACAACCCACACCATAGCAGAACTGAAAACCTAACTAAAATCGGCAACTAAACTCACTAAATTTATTTTCTGCTCCTTTAAAATGTTATGAACAATAGAATCGACGATCGGACTTTTTGGACTGTGCACATAGGATAGAATCGTCGGATAGGCTGAACGGTCACTGTTGACTTGTGACAGTTAGGGTAGCCACGCCTAACTTAGAAATGAACCTAAATAGGATTTGACGAAAATCGCGATTTGACACCGTCACCGTGATCCCTTTTCAGACGGACTACCGCGGAAGCGACGACTGGACGAGACGCCCCGGACAGACGACGCACTCGCCATTCCAGGCAAGTGTACCCACTTGCGTTTTTGACCGTGCTTTGGTCTTAGATTGCTAGAACTATTAGACTGTGAGTGTTTAGATTCCGGACATGAAATGATAGCGTCTGGGTCATCCTGATGACTTAGACTTGACGACGAAGTCTAAGTCCGACAAACAACAACTTGTGACACTTTAGGAATATCTTGTGTGTGTGTGCGTGTGGACACCCTAGAATAACTCTCCCGTACACTGGTCGTGTCTTGTCACTGTTATACACACTGGTCGTGTCTTGTCACTGTGTTACAAAAAGCCTTCGAGCGTTTCAGATGCTCTCCTTGCGGGAGTGATCTCCGTGTTACAAAAAGCCTTCGGGCGTTTCAGATGCTCTCCTTGCGGGAGTGATCTCCGTGTTACAAAAAGCCTTCGGGCGTTTCAGATGCTCTCCTTGCGGGAGTGATCTCCGTGTTACAAAAAGCCTTCGGGCGTTTCAGATGCTCTCCTTGCGGGAGTGATCTCCGTGTTACAAAAAGCCTTCGGGCGTTTTAGATGCTCTCCTTGCGGGAGTGATCTCCGTGTTACAAAAGCCTGCGGGCGTTTCAGGTGCTTCCCTAGCGGAAGTGATCTCTGTACTTCTTGTCCTGAGTTCTGGGGTTTGGGGTAGGGTTGAGCGTGCGCACGGGGAGAGGGTCTGATCCCCCTCAACCCGTAAGGCGTGAACCCTTCGTGTCGTGTCGTGTCGAGTCGTGCCGTGTCGTGTCGTGTCCTACCTGTCTCGTCTGTCTTCGTCTTGTCCTGACACCTTTAGGTTAGTCCCGTAGTCGGTAGCACACGCTACGGCTACTGCCTGCTACGCTTTACTTTCCTGCTACGTACTTCTTTTGCTACCTTGTTGTAACCTCAGCATGCTAATCAACTAGTAAAATGTTGTTTAATAGTTCAGTACACTTGCAGTTTGGTCTAACCCTTTTTTGTAGACCTTACCTGACATACAGTTCCTTCTTTTGGTGCTGTACGTCAGGAGTTCCGCCAGAGTTCGTGGACGAGGCAGACTTACTGGAGTACGTTGAGCCGAGGACGTCGTCACCAGAGTACATACCTGACAAGGACCAGACCTTGAGGTCTTTTAGTCGCCACTTTCAGAGGTTACTACTCTCAGTTTTCTTTTAGATAGTTTGTTGCCACGCTTAGGCTTCTTTTTAGACTTTGTACTTGTTGGATATCATATCTCTAATTTAATGAATGCAACTTCCTTTCCGTACCTTCTGTTGTTTCGAACTATAATAATGCAAGAACCTGAAAATCGTTTAAAATGGTACCTCTACAGACGCTTATTGGGTCCAAGCTTCTCAGCTCTGGCCTAAGCGGGCCTTGTCACGCTTCGCCTCCGTCCATTTTGGGAAGCGGAGCGTGACAGGTTTTAGTGGTGGCCCATGCAGGTCTCGAACCTGCGAAAGTTCGGAACAATAAAAGTACCGCATTCATTTAATATCCACGTACAGGTCTGAATTAGTTTCCCAGTCTCAGATAGTAGGAAGACTTAGGTAGACGTCCCAATTTGATAGTCTGACGCCTTGGTTAGGAATTAGTCGTCCTCATCATAGAATACCTTAGTAGCCCACTTGACTCTGATCGTGTTAAATTTCCTAGAGCCCTTCTTTTAGTTTAGTCGCTCGCCCAGCTCCATTGACTTCGGGCCCAGCAAAACGTACCTTTGACTGTCTTAGGAATTTTCCCCCTGACTTCTAGCGCCCCTCTAATCATTACCCTTTCGTGTGATCGACCGAAGAACCCCATCGTAGCTTCGTAAATCAAATCCTAAGTGTATCCATCAAGCGATCATTTTTCCTGTCTCCCGATTCACGTGATTGTTTCCTGACGATTATCGTTGATCCTTCAAGTCTCTTCCCTTGCCAAGTCTGCTACCTCTAAAAGTATTTTTGTAATTCCTATTAAGTTTTTCGCTCTAGCTTGACTTCTTTGAAAACCCCTATATTATACATTTCAAAATTCTTGTTTTTCTCTTGAGTTAAATTCTTTCACTGATCTTGAAACATCCCTGGTCGTAAAAATATTTTACTATCTTGTACATATTTTCAAATCGGCATCTTTCGTGTTTCAGTTTTAAACCTTGTTATCAATTCTATAATCCAATATATATATATATATTACTTTTCTAAACTACAAAAATTATTTCTAATCACTTACCGTACATACTTTTTAAAATATTATTTAAACTAGAGGGTACCCCAATTATTTTATTATTGTTATTATATCAGTTCTATGTTCTTCGTGACCACATTTCAAAATCTTGGTGTAAACTTATTTTCATTTGCAAAACAATCGTTTCTCACCCTTATTTTCAGTTCTATGCAGGCTACAATCGTTTCATCTATCTAATTATTTTTAATAATAATAATAATAATTTTTGTTCCATCCAACCAACCATCTTCTTACCCCGCCTTATTTGAACTCGTTCCTTCCGATCTCATTTCATTTCTCTTTTGGTTTAGTTTTCTTTTCCTCTATTATTTAGACATTGGTCCTCGTAGTTGTCTATAGGAGTAGTCCCTTGGTAGGCGATGTTGTCGTGATGCATGAGTATAGGTAAGAGTGTGTAGATCTGTATGAGTGTGTCATCTTTAGGATCCTGATAATTGCCTTTATGTGTCTTGAATGTGTACTCAGTGTTAACCAAGATATGATTGAAGTTGTCTGAATGACGGTATTCATACATATATGAATAGGGTCATAGCAAGCAATTTCCTTAGACGTAGTTTTTCACGACGATGGAATAACTTATCCTTGACTGCGTGTGATCGTATTAAAACTTTGTTTTCTTTTAAACCAAATCTTTAAATTTTTTGGAACTAGCTCACAAGATCACAGATCAATTATCTTTCCTCATCCATTACCACGAATCCACACGTTTTTCCAAATGTTTTAAAAATGTGTCACTGGTTTTAAGTTTTCCTTTCTCTTCTCTCTCTCTCTCTCTCCATTTAGAAATGTTATGTTTTGGTTGTTATAGTTTTGGGACTAGCCATTATTGTTGTAGGATTTGTTCGCGGGTAGGATCAGGGAGAGATGAGATTTGTTATAGCAATGATTAACCGATTTTGGAACAATAGGGTATTGGAATAGATTTCTTTCGGATGGAAAAAAAAAGAATGGGCTGTCCAAGACTTATTTATAAAACCGAAGTGTGGCGGACTCAATGGGAAATTCTGGTCGGATGAAATTATATGTGCGAGGAGATGATAACTTTTCAGATTTGAGGCTTAGACAAATGGTAGATAGGGATGGCTACAGAGTATGGTAGGAGTTAGAGTGATCATAAGATTGAGTAGAGTTTTTATTAGCATCGAGACTTGATTGTTGAGTTGACGTGAGAAGACATTGGGAGTAACACAACGCGTTGAGATAAATGGATGTTTAGGTAGTCAGACTTAATATTGGTTGGGATTAGTTATAGTGGGTAGAATGAGATGTGATTCTGATAGTTAAATTACTTGGCTGATAAATTTATGGGAAGATACGATGAGGAATGCATTAAGGACACGACGATTGTTGATTTGTGAAGATATTATAAGATAGACAAAGTTATTGTCTTCGATTGGTGATTGACTAGAACATTATTTTTGGCGATTGATTAATATTGGGAAGAGATTGAGAAAATTTAAAGAGATTATGGAGCGATGATGTTTAGTAGAGTGGTAGGGTAAGAGAAGGTGATTGTTATTCTCTTACAAGGACTTGGAGTTGGAAATTTAGCAGCAGTAATGGGCCTATGGTTGAGTGTTAGGATGTGAAAATAGCCGTGGCTTTATCCAGTAAAAAGATGGATTATAATGGATTATTTGAGGAACGAAGCTGAAATTTTAGGGCTAGAGACCTTTGTGTGGAGGATGGAAGTTATAGGCTTAAGTATTTATGGAATTTATGATTAGTCTTAGTGTGAGTGATTCCGAGGGCGGAATCATTTCTAAGGTGGGTAGAATGTAACGGCCGCTTTCCGAACGTTCGTGTTTCCTGCGTGCACGTGCTTTGTCATGCACGTATTTTTATTTGGCTATTTCCGAGCTCCGGCATATGCGATGCGATATGCCGATGCGATCGTTTTGGGGTGTTGAATTTTATAGTAATTTCTGGGAACGTCTTTCATGGCTCGTTTTCGCGCGAAACGACTTTGAATGATAGGGGTGTTTTAGTCATCTGACTCGAAGCACCGTTTCCAATCTTACGTAAATTTTTGGTAGGTGTTACGCACGATCAGGATCCGTATATCTGAGCGTCTCGTCTCCACGATCGCCCCGGTATTTTCGGATTGTTTTTCTGACGCACGGATTGAAAGATATCGTTCGGAGAAATCTGGACCGTTGATTTGCCCTGATCAGATTCAAAATTCAATTTGTTAGCCAAATCTGGCTAAATCCTTCATTTTAATCGTTTTAAGATCTTCCCTAATCTGTTTCGCTAATCTCCCCTAGACTTACTCCTACTAGTACACCCTCACCCCTTTGACAATCCCCTTCTAGCCATGAATCTCTTAAGTTTATATCAATTATTAAATTATAACTTAATCCTAGTTCCCATTCACGTGAGCCCTAGGCTACTCCTATCAGCCGCCGCCAAGACACAAGTGACCCCGTGATACCCCATACCTCTCTCTTCCTATTATATATAACCTAATTGAAACCTAGGGCTACCCTATCTCCTCAGCCGCACAAAATGTTATAACCATAATATTTTCTTCCTCTAACCTATATTATAAGCACCCTAGCATCTCTCGCCCTCACTATCACTCCGATCAACCCCAGTGCCCGTTTCCGTCGGTGACAGCCTGAGACTGCCGCCGAACCCCGCCCTGACCGCC
The DNA here is from genome assembly GCA_030789695.1 of Scilla litardierei. Taxonomy (NCBI): domain Eukaryota; kingdom Viridiplantae; phylum Streptophyta; class Magnoliopsida; order Asparagales; family Asparagaceae; genus Scilla; species Scilla litardierei. The sequence goes on from CM061142.1 coordinate 386,668,501, forward strand.
GGGAAGCCTCGTGCGATGCCGCCCCGCTCGCCTGCGTTTTCCCTGAACACCGGAGCCTCGCTGTTTCCGCCGATGCCCCCTGATCACCCGCAGCCCACACAACGCCGAGTTCACCGGAGACGCCGCCACCCATCTCCTCTGTCGTCGTACCCTGCTGGTCACCGCCCGACGTCAGCAAAATGCCGCAGCCGCCCTGTTTTCCCTGCAGCTGTGAACAGCAGCAGCAAAATGCCGCAGCCGCCTTCCCCCTCAATATTTTCCGACGTCTTTCAGCCTCTCCGACCTTCCTCCGCCTCCAGCTCCGCCGTGGGCCCCTGCTGATGGCCGTATCATCGCCGGATCCCTCCCCGTCAGCCCTCCATCGGTCTACACACCGACCAAACCCGCCGTCATCCGCCCCAGCGTACGCAGAGGCCTTCTCCACGTGCAGCACCTCCTCTCGCTGCCGTGGTCGCCGACTGAGGCACTGACACCACCGCCGCATCTTTTGCTAACTCACAGAAGGGAGGATGCGAGGAAGACCCAGCGAACTCTTGTTAACAGCTTGCTTGCAAGGTATTTTTGTTATATATGTTAGTTGAATACTTGTACGGGATTAGTAATGTTTCATATTCATTAGGTTAGTGTTATTGACACTTTTCTATTAGTTAAGCATGCCACATGGCAATTTGAGTGCAAGTCAAGATTTGTGGATGTGACCTGTAGCCTAAAAAGATTATTTATAAATAGGTCTTTGAGAATAATTGAATAGGGAGTACTACATCAATATTATACTTCTTATATATAAATATATATTATGATATATACCCAAACAGTGTAAAGTTAGTAATGTTTCATATAGTGATTTTATAACCAGTAAGATTATATATATGTATAAATGTTATAAGTGTTATGTTGGTGTTTAACTATTGGGTAAATGATTAACCTGATTGTTTTAGCACTTTTAACTTAATATCGCACCTCCGTTGTCGCAGATATTATACGTTTGTCTACGCGATCCATAACCGTTCAGACCCGACACCAGATCCCCGCTCAATGGACGTTTCAGGTTGGTCCCCCAACTCGTAGCACAACCCACACCATAGCAGAACTGAAAACCTAACTAAAATCGACAACTAAACTCACTAAATTTATTTTCTGCTCCTTTAAAATGTTGTGAACAATAGAATCGACGATCGGACTTTTTGGACTGTGCACATAGGATAGAATCGTCGGATAGGCTGAACGGTCACTGTTGACTTGTGACAGTTAGGGTAGCCACGCCTAACTTAGAAATGAACCTAAATAGGATTTGACGAAAATCGCGATTTGACACCGTCACCGTGATCCCTTTTCAGACGGACTACCGCGGAAGCGACGACTGGACGAGACGCCCCGGACAGACGACGCACTCGCCATTCCAGGCAAGTGTACCCACTTGCGTTTTTGACCGTGCTTTGGTCTTAGATTGCTAGAACTATTAGACTGTGAGTGTTTAGATTCCGGACGTGAAATGATAGCGGCTGGGTCATCCTGACGACTTAGACTTGACGACGAAGTCTAAGTCCGACAAACAACAACTTGTGACACTTTAGGAATATCTTGTGTGTGTGCGTGTGGACACCCTAGAATAACTCTCCCGTACACTGGTCGTGTCTTGTCACTGTTATACACACTGGTCGTGTCTTGTCACTGTGTTACAAAAAGCCTTCGGGCGTTTCAGATGCTCTCCTTGCGGGAGTGATCTCCGTGTTACAAAAAGCCTTCGGGCGTTTCAGATGCTCTCCTTACGGGAGTGATCTCCGTGTTACAAAAAGCCTTCGGGTGTTTCAGATGCTCTCCTTGCGGGAGTGATCTCCGTGTTACAAAAAGCCTTCGGGCGTTTCAGATGCTCTCCTTGCGGGAGTGATCTCCGTGTTACAAAAAGCCTTCGGGCATTTCAGATGCTCTCCTTGCGGGAGTGATCTCCGTGTTACAAAAGCCTGCGGGCGTTTCAGGTGCTTCCCTAGCGGAAGTGATCTCTGTACTTCTTGTCCTGAGTTCTGGGGTTTGGGGTAGGGTTGAGCGTGCGCACGGGGAGAGGGTCTGATCCCCCTCAACCCGTAAGGCGTGAACCCTTCGTGTCGTGTCGTGTCGTGTCGTGTCGTGTCGTGTCGTGTCCTACCTGTCTCGTCTGTCTTTGTCTTGTCCTGACACCTTTAGGTTAGTCCTGTAGTCGGTAGCACACGCTATGGCTACTGCCTGCTACGCTTTACTTTCCTGCTACGTACTTCTTTTGCTACCTTGTTGTTACCTCAGCATGCTAATCAACCAGTAAAACGTTGTTTAATAGTTCAGTACACTTGCAGTTTGGTCTAACCCTTTTTTGTAGACCTTACCTGACGTACAGTTCCTTCTTTTGGTGATGTACGTCAGGTGTTCCGCCAGAGTTCGTGGACGAGGCAGACTTGCTGGAGTACGTTGAGCTGAGGACGTCGTCACCAGAGTACATACCTGACAAGGACCAGACCTTGAGGTCTTTTAGTCGCCACTTTCAGAGGTTACTACTCTCAGTTTTATTTTAGATAGTTTGTTGCCACGCTTAGGCTTCTTTTTAGACTTTGTACTTGTTGGATATCATATCTCTAATTTAATGAATGCAACTTCCTTTCCGTACCTTCTGTTGTTTCGAACTATAATAATGCAAGAACCTGAAAATCGTTTAACATGGTACCTCTACAGACGCTTATTGGGTCCGAGCTTCTCAGCTCTGGCCTAAGCGGGCCTTGTCACGCTTCGCCTCCGTCCATTTTGGGAAGCGGGGCGTGACATTATGGATATTCTGAGATTGGCTATTTTATGTCTCTTTCCTTATTAATATCTTTGTTTCACATCGCAATTGCAAGGACCTACCATTTAATGTTTATTGACACTTATCGGACTTGTAGCTTTGTAACTTCAAGTCTGAGCGGACCTTCTCACGTCTCGCCTCCATATTTTTGGGAAGCGGGGCGTGACAGGTTTTGTTGGTGGCCCATGCAGGTCAGTCTTGCAATTGCGAATTATCGGAACAACGATAATAACGGAATGTCCATTAAATAAATTACAACATCCAATTCATTAAGCTTTGAGTCTAATTTTGTTCATTTTCTATGTCATTAGATGGTTGGAAGACGACAGACCCGAGCTGGTGGTGGGGCCCATCGTGTTGAGGTACCGGATAGAGCGCCCACCAATGCTTAGATCATGAGGATGATGCATCAGAGGATGCAGGTGCAGCAAGGGATGCTTCAGAATACCCAGAGTGCCCCTCGCTTTGAGCCGGGAGCGAAGCAGTTTCGGGAGCTAGGCCCGACTTACTTTGATGGATCTGAAGGACCGTTGGCTGCTGAGGAGTGGATCAGAAATACTGAGGATAATCTGAAGATGTCGAAGAACAACCCAGCTGGATGGGTTGAGTTGGTGAAGAAGCAGCTCAGGGATAATGCCCGTAACTGGTGGGATGCAGAGGAGGAGCTGTTGACGAAGCCGATACCTTGGGCTACTTTCAAGTCCAGGTTTGATGAGGAGTAATTTTCGAAGGCTTCCAGGAGGGAGATGTTGCAGCGATTCATTGATCTGAAGCAGGGAAATCTGACGGTGGACCAGTACCACCAGGAGTTCACTAGGCTGAGTCGCTTCGCACCGAAGATGGTGGAGGATGCTGAGGAGAAGGCTCAGAGGTTTCTGCAGGGTCTTTCCCTAGACTTGCAAATCCTGATGTCTTCGTCAGATCTGGAGTCATATCAGAAGTTGTTGGTAGCTGCTAGGAGGCAGGAGTTGATTGCGAGACAGAAGAGGGGACATGCACCGGGAGCTGGGAAGAGGCCTTTGGAGCAGGCCAGAGGAGTGGTTAGGCCTGGGTTCAAGCCTACCCAGACAGTGCAGTTCAAGAGGCCAGGTGGGTCTACTGTGAAGACTTGCCATTTCTGCAGCAAGACTGGCCACATCAAGGAGCAGTGCAGGAGATTTCTGGGGCAGTGCCTGATTCGTGGAGACGCTACTCATGTAGCAAATGATTGTCATCATGCGAACCAGCTGAGGAGAGCGCCGGATGGAGCACAGCTACAGAGGGGACAGTTGCAGCCCAGCCGTTACAGCACAGAGCACCTGTACCTGCTGGACATGGAGCGCATCTCATTCCACAGAAGCAGGCATTTCAGCAGGCTATTCAGCCGAGGAGGCAGGCTTTTCTGATGACTGCAGTGGAGAGCGAGGCTGTGGATGAGGTTATCGCAGGCAACCCTCTGTCTAGTTGTTTCCTTTCTTAGTTAATTTTGGTTGTTAGCTTATGATTGGTTGCTTGCATATGATTGTTTGTTAGAATAGGATTTGATTGTTAGATTGTCTGTTAGGTGTGATTTTGATTTGCACATTTCCTGCACGAGTCCTCTTTGACTCTGGTGCATCGATGTGCATTATATCCCGGAGCTTCGTGGAGAAGCATTCCTTGACGACATCCCCTCTTCCCAAGAGTTGGAACATCGTTACAGAAAATGGCGTGATCTCGGTGCATCTTGGGTGCAATTCTTGCCCTTTGGTGGTCTGTGGACATGAGCTTTACGCTGATTTTATTGTCCACGACATCATAAACTATGATGCAGTTCTTGGGATGGATTGGCTAGCGAGTTTCTATGCTACGATCGATTGTCGGAGGAAGAAGGTGGTGTTCGAGATCCCTGGACATCCAGTGTTTGAGTTCAGTCGAGGCAGCAGTTCGCTTGGCCCCGTCAGATTTCGGGCCAGACTGGTGGAGATCATTGCTATGCAGATGGAGCAGAGTAGGCCAGCTGTGGTGCATGAATTCGACGACGTATTTCCTGAGGAGATGTCTGGACTGCCATCCGATCGAGCTCTCGAGTTTTTGATCGATCATATTCCGGGAGCGCAGCCAATTTCGAAGGCGCTGTATCGTATAGGCGCCATATCGTATGGCACCAGTAGAGTTGGAGGAGTTGCGTAGACAACTGGATGAGCTTTTACAGAAGGTTTACATCAATCCTAGTGTGTCTCTGTGGGGAGCACAGGTGTTGCTGGTGAAAAAGAAGGATGGTTCGCGTCGCATGTGCGTGGACTACAGGGAGCTGAATGCTGTGACCATCAAGAATAAATATCCATTGCCTCGTATAGATGACATTTTTGATCAGCTTGGAGGATCGAGGGTGTTCTCTAAGTTGGATCTGAGGAGTGGTTACCATCAACTTAAGGTGAAGAAGGAGGACATCCCGAAGACAGCGTTCAGGACGAAGTACGGTCACTACGACTTCGCGGTTATGCCATTCGGTGTGACCAATGCACCCGCAGTTTTTATGAACCTGATGAATTTGATCTTCTACGACTTTCTAGACAAGTTTGTCGTTATCTTTATTGACGACATCCTGATCTATTCAAAGTTGGAGGAAGAGCATGCATCGCACTTGAGGACAGTGTTGGAGATTTTGAGGAAGCATCATTTGTATGCTAAGTATTCCAAGTGCGAGTTTTGGCTGGATAGAGTTGCTTTTCTCGGGCATGTGGTGTCTGACGATGGTATTTTGGTGGATCCCGAGAAGATTAAGGCTATCAGGGAGTGGCCTGTTCCGCAGTCAGCGTCTGAGATCCGGAGTTTCCTTGGGCTTGCAAGTTATTATCGACGTTTCATTAAGGACTTCTCCCGGATTGCAGAGCCGATGACCAGACTTACGCGGAATGATGTACTTTTTGTTTGGTCTGATGATTGTGAGAAGGCTTTTGGTGTTCTGAAGGAGAGATTGACGACTGCCCCTGTTCTTGCTGTGCCTGATCGGAGTGGAGGATTCGAGATCTTTTGCGATGCTTCCAGCAAGGGTCTCGGTTGTGTGTTGCACCAGCATGGGCACGTGGTTGCGTATGCTTCTCGTCAGCTTAAGGTTCATGAGAAGAATTACCCGACACACGATTTGGAGTTGGCTGCTGTCGTGTTTGCGCTGAAGATTTAGAGGCAATTCCTGCTGAGTGAGAAGGTGAAGATCTTCACCAATCACAAAAGCTTGAAGTATATTTTTACTCAGAAGGAGCTCAACATGCGACAGCGACGATGGTTGGAGCTCATGGCGGACTATGAGATTGATTTGCAGTATCACCCTGGCAAGGTGAATGTGGTTCTGGATGCGCTGAGGAGACTTCCAGCGGTGATGATGTTGACTTCGCAGTGGAGATTACAGCAGGATTTTTGTGAGTCTGGTATTGAGATTATTCTTCCTGGAGAGACCTCTTCGTTGATGAGTATGCAGATACAGTCGACGATCGTGGATAGGATCAAGGCTGGACATGCTGGAGATGCTAAGCTGGTGAAGATTCGGGAGCAGGTGGAAGCCGGTCTGCGGACTGACTTCTTGATTCATGAGGATGGTTCGTTGAGATTTGGAGCCAGGTTGTGTGTGCCAGCTGGAGATATCAGAGAGGAATTATTGGTTGAGGCACACAGTTTGCCGTATTCTGTACATCCTGGTGGTACCAAGATGTACAAGGATCTTCGCCTGAACTATTGGTGGCATGGTATGAAGAGGAGTGTGGCTCGGAGCGTAGCCTAGTGTTTGGTTTACCAGCAGGTAAAGACAGAGCATCAGCGTACGGCAGGGTTGCTACAACCGCTTTTGATTCCGGAGTGGAAGTGGTAACACATCACTATGGATTTCGTGACTGGACTACCTCGGAGTCCGAAGCAAAATGACGCGATTTGGGAGATCGTAGACCGATTGACCAAATCCGTGCACTTTATTCCCTTCCGAGTAGGACAGTCTACTGAGACGCTAGCGAGGAGATATATGGAGGTAAATTCTTTTTACACTCCGTTTCTATTTCCTTCTCTAGTTTAGATAGTGATGTAACGTCAATCGTGCAGGAGATCATACGACTTCACAGAGTCCCAGTGAGTATCATGTCGGACAGAGACACGAGATTCACGTCTCAGTTTTGGCAGAGTCTGCAGAAGAGTCTGGGTACGAGTCTGAGTTTCAGCACGTCGTACCACCCGCAGACGGATGGCTAGTCCGAGAGGACGATTCAGATTTTGGAGGACATGCTGAGAGCGTGCATGTTGGACTTCAAGGGATCTTGGGAGGATCATCTCCATCACGTTGAGTTTGCCTACAATAACAGCTACCAGGCGAGTATTGGAATGGCGCCTTTCGTCGTGCTGTATGGAAAGAAATGTCGATCGCCACTGAGCTGGGATGACATTGGAGATCGGGAGCTGTTAGGACCGGAGATGATCGTGGAGGCCGTGGATGTTGTGAGAAACATTCGGGAGAAGCTGAGGATTGCGCAGGACCGTTTCAAGCATTGGGCTGATGCTAAACGGAGACCTTTGGAGTTTCAGCCTGGAGATCATGTCTTTCTGAAGATTTCTCCGAACCGCGGAGTTATCCAATTTGGGAAGAGAGGCAAGCTGAGTCCGAGGTACATTGGGCCGTTTGATGTCCTGGAGAGAGTTGGAGCTGTGGCTTATCGCTTGGCGTTGCCGCCGTCGCTGGAGGGAGTTCACGACGTATTTCACGTATCTCAGTTACGTCGATACGTTAGTGATCCATCCCATGCTGTGGATTTCTCAAAGATCACGGTTCGTCCGGATCTGTCTTATGATCAGCAGCCAGTTGAGATTCTAGATCGTCTACAGAAGCAGCTGAGAAATAAGACCGTCGACTTGGTTCGAGTGCAGTGGCGTCACGGTTCCCCTGGTGAGTCCACCTGGGAGCGTGAGGATGAGATGAGAGAGCGCTTCCCGCACCTCTTTTCGAGCAGTGCTTGATGTTGATTCTGAGGACGGAATCATTTCTAAGGTGGGGAGGATGTAACGGCCGCTTTCCGATCGTACTTTGTTCGTGCACGTGCTTTTGACCGTGCACGTATTTATTTTAGACCTTGTTTGTTTGTGAACACTTTGGTGTGATATGTCGTTGTGAACATCTCTGAGAGTATTGAATTGTGGCACTAATTTGGAACGATATTTCTCGGGTCGTTTTCCCACGATTTGATCTTATTCGAAGAGACGTTGTGACTTTCACTTTTGACGTGAGACGTTTCTATTTTTAGTTTCGTCGCTCGACGTCGAAATTGAGATCCGTCTTCTTAGTTACGTTTCCCTCGTCGTCCCGATCACCTACTATTTATTTCACAATTTTTGGAGTTCATTTGACCTATTTATTATTTTTAACAAAGCTTTAAATATTTTTAAATACCAAGTTTTAAATTATTTTTGACCCAATAAAAATTTCTATTAAATTATAACTCTTCAAAGTATTTTTGAGCCAAATCCCAGCCACTATCTTGGTCGCACCTAATCCATGTGTGAGTAGGAGTGCTTGGGTTTGGGTTTTAATTATTTTTAAATCCTAGACCCATTAGAATTAGCCCTAGACCAAGTCAACCCCTCTACACTATATAAACAACCCCTAGGAAGACCTATTTTCGCAAGAGATTAACCCTAGCCGTCACAAAAACCCCCCGTTCTCGCTTGCGACGTTCGTCGCAACTCCGTTCAGCCGCTGCCAGTGTCTGACCGAGGAAACCCCTTGGTTTTCCCCGAACCGACCGAGGCCAACCCCCGCTCACCGCTTCGCTCTGCATCGCACAGCCGCCCGCCCGCTCCTCATGTACGACCGAGAACATCTCTCGGTCTGACCGAGAGATTTCCCGCCTTCCGCCCGCTCCGCACGCTGCCCCGCATCTGCTGCAGCCCAAGCGCTACGACTGAGAGCCCCGCCCGCACCGACCGAGAGATCCCCGCTTCGCCCGCACCGTTGCAGCGTTGCAACGTTGCAACGCTCGCCCAAGCGCCCGACCGACCCGCCCCAAGTGTCCGACCGAAGGGTTTCTCCACAGCGGGCACTGTGACCGACCCCACTACGCTGCACAGCGCCGTCCCCGTGTCTGACCGAGAGCTTCCCTCGGTCAGGCCCGTGTCCGACCAAGAGACATTCGTCGCAACCCCGCATCCGTCGCACCGCTTGCCACCGTGGGCCCCCCAAGTTCTCCAGAGGTATTGTGGGTCCCCCATTGGTCCCTAGAACTACTGTGGGCCCCACCTAGGTGTCTCTCCTTTGAGGATTTTCCGTTTACGACGTTACGATACGTCGTAGGCCGTCGTCACACGTTCTAGCTTTGGAATCTTGGTCCGTTGATCTAGTTGCTGTCCAGAACTTGGTGAGTGAGGAATCTATTATGGAATCTGGACTAGGAGCGCGTTCTTTTATTCCAACCCCTGGCGTCGCTACCCGACGCCAGTGTAGCTTTCGCGTCGTGTTGAGGTAACGCTTTACACCCCTAGGACCCCCCAACCACAGCCTGTTAATCAAGATTAAAATTGATGTTTTTAAATGTTTTAGAATCACTATTTAAGATAATTTAAAATGGGAATGTAGGCCGGTGGACTTGTGCACGTAGGTAGATTGGACTCTTGGACGGTATTTTCAGACGTCGGTTTGCAGGCAAGTGAAACTTGCCCGTTGCTTGTTTAGGCCATGTTTTGGGCCACTTTTTGTACCGTAGTGTAAAAGAGACTAGGCAGTGAAACGATAGCTGCCTAGACGCCTATTTGATCTAGTTTGACAACGAAACTAGATCCGTCACCTCATTCGATCTAGCTTGACAACGAAGCTAGATCCACCGCCCTTTAACTTGTTGTTCATGCATTTGTAAACTACCATGTTTAAATTCCTTACCTGTACGCCTTGCTGTTGGATATGGACGACATAAATACACCCATGAGGGGATGTATGAGGGTATACGGACCTCAGATGTCGCGTGCACGAAGGCGTACGCGAAGGGAACCTTTTCTCGTGTGAAAAGGACCACTCGATAAGTGGAAAAAGCCACTCGATAAGTGGAAAAAGCCACTTTATAAGTGCAAAATGGCACTTGATAAGTGGATAAAGAAGAAGATAAATGAATGTGCTAATATAGGCTAATAAGCTTATATTTAGTTATTTCCTACAATAACTACCCCTAAAGCCTATAAATAGGACCCAAGGGTAAGGCATTCATTCACACTTTCCATGCCATAAGTTTGCATAAGGCATCCTTATGTTCTTCTTCTCCCTTCCATTAAAATCCTCTTCTAGTTAGAGATTTAGGCGGTGAAACTCTGCTTCGATCCTCCGTGACGAAGTATCGACCGTTGTGGCGAATCCGAGGGCGAAGTTCCGAGATTACGGTGCCGCGTACGCAAGCGTAAGTCTCAACTTCATTTATCGATCCTAATGTTGTTTTGACAGGATCCAACATTGGTATCGGAGCCATACGGGTTCGCCCCGGTCAAACCGTCACCCCGTCGAACCGATGAACGAGGCGTTGTCTTTTTCACGAATGGGTATCCTACCATTACGGATATGGTAGGAACGTTTCGTGACGGAGAGAACGCAGCGGTTGTTCTTTTCACGTTAGGGTCTCCTACTATTACGGATTTGGTAGGAACTCTCTGTGACGGGAAGAACCGACCGTTCATATCGTCAAGCTCGCTCTCTTCATGGATGTTGAGTCTCCATTCATAGGGAATGTGAACTCTCTTCATGTGGAGCGCGTAGTTTACGAATTTTAAAGTATGTTAATTTTTTCATTTTGGCACACGACCATTAGAGAATAACTACTTTCTCGACGAACGGGTGCTTCATCGACGAACGGGTGCTTCATCGAGGAAGAAGATGGTAGTTATTCCCATCGGGGAAGATAACTTTTGGTGCATAATCACCATGGCCAAATGGGCTATGGAGGCAACGCATCCCCCCTCCTCATGCGGAGGGGGTTGGCTACGGCCAATAACCACCACGGCCACCCCTCCGGCGGGGGTGTGCGACCAACCCCATGCAAGGGGGTGGCCGGCCATGGCCATATGGGCCATGGCCGGCCAAGGCAATAAGACCATGGCCACGGCCATGGCCGGCCATGGCCATGGCCGGACCTGGCCGGCCACGGCCATGGCCAGGGGGCCCTGGACGTGGCCAAGGCTAGGCCTGACCGAGACTAGGCCAGGGCCAGGGGGCCCTGGCCGGCCTGGTAGTGGCCCGGGATGGCGCCCTAGCATCAGGCCAGGGCCAGGGCCGGCCCTGGCAGAGGCCAGGGCCAGGCCCTGGCCGAGGGGCCAGGGCAGAGGCCCTGGCCGAGGGGCCAGGGCCCCTGGCCGGCCAGGGCAGAGGCCCTTGGCCGGCCCTTGGCCAGCCCCGGCCAGGGCAGAGGCCCTGGCCAAGGGGGTGCCAAATAACTGATTGGTCGGTATTGGTCGACCAATTCGGGATTATTGGTCGACCAATTTAGCCAGAGGCCTTGACAATGGTTTCGGCCACGGCAACCTACAAGCCTAGCCCATACGGGGCCGACGGCAGTCGTCTGCGGTAAAATTCTCCAATAAGGGGGAAACGCCTGGATCCATACGGGAGCCGGCGATGATAGTTTGCAGAAAAATCCCCAAAAGGGGGATCTGACCTTGGCACGGCTACGACTCATCCCAGCAAGAAGTGCCGAATATTTCACTAGTATCATAAGGGTACTAAGTTGAAATATACATTTTTTTTTTGAAAAAATACGTTTTCTAACGTTTTGAAAAATACGTTTTCAAAAACGCTTTTCCGCTGCAAAGTACTATAAGAGTATTTTTATTTGATAAAGTGATGGGGAAATACTGAAAGTTACTCTAGATGGTGATTGGAAACGTAGTGACCTTTCCGATTCTAGGGTAACATCTTCAGTATTTTTCGAAAGTAACTTATCAAATTATAAATGTCGTTCCAAGTGGGAGTTGAAATTAGAACTATCCAAATGGGATATTCTATTATCACTTCAAATGTGAATTATATTTTAAGAATTTTTCAATGCAATGTTTTTGATCAAACCTTCGGTTTTTGTGTCTTTTGCAGCATTTTAAAAGTAAAATGTCTTCCGCTTCAAAGAATATCGTCGCTGAGTTAAACAGAGGTGAAAAACTCAACGGTGATAATTACAAACTTTGGTCCATCAAGATACAATACGTTCTAGAGGAGCAAGAAGTGCTCGAAACTCTAAAGAACGTTATGATTGAACCCGAGTTGGGCACTACGGCCCAACACAGACGAGACAAGGAAGCTTTTGATGCTTGGTCTCGGAAGAATAAGATAGCACGCATTACGTTATTGAGCAGTATGGCTGATGACATAATGTGCATCTTCCGAGAACATGACCTAGCCATGGACATATGGTCCAAGCTAGAGGAGAAGTTCGGTGGCACATCGGTGTCCAAACTTCGCGCCTTAACTATAAGGTTCGATTCATATAAGAAACGTCCAGATCATTCCATGGGGAAACATCTGCGACATATGGCAAATCAAATCTCAGAGTTAAAGGATGCAGGTCATGTGCTCACTGATGAGCAACAAATCCAAGCAGTCATATGTTCCCTACCAAATGGGTGGGACCAAATGAAGATGCATCTCACTCACAATGAGAGCATCAAGACCTTCAGCGATGTTTCCAAACACCTCGAATTAGAGGAAGATCGGCTTGCGGCTGCCAAGCCAAGTGCAGAAGTGCACATGGTTGCTAGTTCTTCACACGGGGAAAGAAAAGGAAAGATCGTTCGAAGTCTACCTATGAACGTAATAAGCAACCTGAGTCTACTAAGAAACCCAAACACAAGGGTGGGCACAAGAAATGGCACAAGAAGAAAGACTTGAAGAGGATCAAGTGCTTCAAGTGCAACAAGCTCGGTCACTATGCTCGTTCGTGTACGAGTGGAGGCGACGAGGTAACTTGTAAATATACTAGTTACATATGTGTTTCTAGTTCAATATTTCTTGTGGAATCTAATCCATTTTGGATAATTGATTCAGGTGCCACCGACCACATAGCAAGGGACAGACAGTCCTTCGTGGAGTATCACCGGATTCCCCAAGGAACGAAGTGGATCTATGTAGGAAACAACACACGTGTTGAAGTGAAAGGCGTTGGGACTTGCAAGCTAGTCTTGGACAACGGCCGCACTCTCCTACTTCATGATGTCCTCTTCGCTCCAGATATTCGAAGGAATATAATTTCTATGGTTGCGTTAATGGGTCTTGGCTATAACTGGTTTTTTCATGATTGTAATGTGGACTTAAGTTGTAATAATACATAATACTCTTATTGGTACTGGGTTTGTTTTTAAAGGATTTATTGTAATGAGTACAATGTATGATTCCTCATGTAATGAAAATTTCCTTATTGCAAATTCTAAGACTTATGAGTCTGATGTGATTTGTTGGCACGCAAGGCTTGGTCATATTGGACCAACGCGTATGGATAGACTTGCCAAATGTGGCCTTCTATCCAATGTTTCAAAGGTTGAAATGTCGACCTGCGAACATTGCCTAGTGGGGAAATCTTGTCGCAAGCCGTTTGGAACCGGCACAAGGGCCGAGGTTCCATTACAGCTTATCCATTCGGACATATGTGGTCCGATGAATGTCAAGACAAGACGCGGGAAGTCCTATTTCATCACTTTTATTGATGATTTCACCCGATTCGGACATATCTATTTGATATCCCACAAAAGTGAAGCATTGGCTTGCTTTAAAAACTATATGAGTTTAGTCGAGAATCAATTAGATCGCAAGATTAAGGTCTTGCGAACCGATAGGGGCGGTGAATATCAATCAACAAGTTTTAAGGAACTTTGTGATGAAAAAGGCATAGTACATCAGGTAACTATGCCTTATACTCCTCAACAAAACGGTGTTGCAGAAAGGAGAAATAGGACTTTAATGGAAATGGTCCGTTCAATGATGGCGTAAGCTAACTTGCCAATCACCTTTTGGGGTGATGCATTATTGACAGCCACTTTCATTTTAAACCGCGTACCCTCGAAATCAGTTAGCTCCACTCCTTATGAGTTGTGGAACCAAAGGTCTCCTGACTTAAACATTTTGAAACCTTGGGGTTGTGCATCCTACGCACATATTTCCTCCCATAAATATGGCAAACTTGGGCCAAGGGGAAGGAAATGTATCTTTATACGATACGCAGAAAACTCCAAAGGTTATGTTTTTGTTAGTCAGGAAGACAATGGTGGGCTAATCGAGTTTGAGTCGAGGGATGTCACTTTCTTGGAAAACGAGTTTCCAAGACAGGGCGAGATAAGTCAGGACTTATCTCTATTTGAGATTTATGATCAAGAAGGATTACCTCATTCAAGTGGGAGAATTCTTGGTGAAAACGAAAATACGTTTCAACCTTCACCAATGGATTATACGAATGACGATTATCCTATTCCATACGGGAATAATGATCCAAGTGGGAGCAATTCTAACGACATTCCAAGTGGGAGTGATATTAGAATTGATCTAAATTCGAGTCAACAGGGACTTGAAGAATCTCAAATACGACGTAGTAGTCGTGCAAGGTTGGCTCCTCTAAGATTTGAGGATGAATTCCCGCAAACCTTTATGACTTTACTACAAGAAGATGACGAGCCTGCTACTTTCAAACAGGCCGTATCTTGCCCTGCTAAAGACAAATGGATGGAAGCGATGCAAGAGGAGTTAGAATCCATGAAAGTTAACCAAGTCTGGGACTTAGTTGACTTACCTAGAGGACGTAGAGCTATTGGGAACAAATGGGTTCTCAAGATCAAGCATAAGGCTGATGGCTCTATTGACAGATATAAAGCTCGCCTTGTCGCGAAAGGTTTTACGCAACAGGAAGGGATAGACTACGAAGAGACCTTCTCACCTGTTGTTCGTTTTACCTTGATTTGCCTGATTCTGGCAATGGTAGCTTGCTTAGACCTCGAATTACATAAAATGGATGTAAAGACTTCCTTTCTCAATGGAGAATTGGACGAGGAGATCTATATGGAACAACCAACAGGGTTTGTAAAAGAAGGAAACGAACATAAGGTTTGTAAACTTATTAAATCCATATATGGTCTTAAACAATCCTCGAGGCAATGGTATATACGATTTCAAGAAGTTGTCTTATCAAATGGTTTTACCATGCTTGATGAAGATAACTGCGTATATATCAAGAGGATTAAAAGCAAGTATGTTATCATGTCTCTATATGTAGATGACATTTTAATAGCCGGAAATGACAAGGGCTTTGTGATGGATATCAAGGCTTGGCTTTCATCAGTTTTTGAGATGAAAGACATGGGAGAAGCCGCATATATCCTTGGAGCTAAGATTTCAAGGAATCGTTCGAAGAAACTTCTTTCTCTTTCACATGAGACTTATATAAAGAAGATTCTAGAACGATTTAATATGCAGGACTGCAAGTCCATTGATACTCCTATAAGCAAAAGCGATAATTTATGTCTGAAATCATGTCCTAAGAACCAAAAGGAGAAAGAGATTATGGAAAAAGTTCCATATTCCAGTGCAGTTGGTAGTCTTATGTACGCTATGATGTGTACAAGACCAGACATCTATTTTGCCGTTGGAATGGTAAGTCGTTACCAATCCAACCCAGGGCAAGTACACTGGAAAGCGGTTAAGAGGATAATGCGGTATCTCAAAGGAACTGCAGACTTTGCTTTATGCTATCAAGGAGATGCCTTGAGGCTCGAAGGCTACACTGATGCTGATTGGGCGGGTGATCTCGATGAGCGACGATCGACCTCAGGATATGTTTTTCTACTCGGATTTGGTGCGATATCCTGGAGTAGCAAGAAACAATCCTGCATCGCACTTTCAACTATGGAAGCCGAGTTTGTAGCATTTAGCATGGCAGTCCAAGAGGCTGTTTGGCTTAGGCAGTTCTTAGACAGGCTAATTAATGCAAGTGACTCAAGTGCTATACCTATACACAGCGACAGTCAAGCATCTATAGCCTATGTCAAAGATCCTAAATTTCATTGTAAGACCAAACACATTGATATCCGCTACAAATTTGCAAAAGACTATGATAAGACCAAGAAGGTGGACATAATGTACATATCTACGCATGAGATGATAGCGGATCCGCTCACAAAGGCGATCCCCAGAGATGTGTTTTACGAACACTTATCATCCCAAGGATTGCGTAAGAGCTGAGTTGTACCAATGTAAATTCCCATGTCTGTAAATGATCAAATTTAATAAAAGAATATGTTCTTTTTCAAACATTGCATATGAATTTCTTGAGAAATGTTTGTGTACATTTTTGAAATCTCAGCTATACTTTCTAGTATGTCAGACAGATTAAGGTTGGCTCTCTCACATGAGCAACCGCCTTATTCTATCAGACGGATAGAATAGAGATGAGACCTGTTTAAAGTCAAAATCATCAGACGGATGATTTAGAGTCATGACTTAAACAAAATGGTCGCATGAAAGATCTGCATCGTATGGATGCTTACAGAAGATCTAAGAGGATTTTGAAATCCTATCTGTCTAAATGCGGGATGTGAGTCCAAAGGATTATTTGAGTAGAAAAAAGGGACTCAAAGTCAGACATTGTGGTGTCTGATCATCATCCTTACAACATCATTGAGACATACACTCCCTGGGAAAGGAGCGATGTTGTAATACGTATTCATACTACGTATGCATTTTTTGACCAATGGGTTAGAATAGTAAATAAGTTTACTATTATGTGAGACCCAAAGACCACATGGGTCTTAATTCATTACCCTTATGGACTCTAATTGGTTCCTTTAGATTTGACCGGGTGATTGCTATCTTAGCATGTTACTTATGGACTATGGTTAATTCGGTCCGGCGGGGCATGTTAGAAAAGCAAGTCAAGTCAAGATCGAAAGGATCGCAAGAAGAGGAAGATTAATTTCGCATTCACATTTGGACTTTAAAGATTCAAAGCTGGCCAGCCAATTGTAATCCAGATAGGATTCAATTGTTGAATATAAAGTATAAGAAATGTGAAGAAATAATCTAGGGTAAAGCATGTGTTGATCTACTCAACTTTGCACCTCGAGGGGTGTTGTGTATCTCTAACAAGTGCACAACAGCGGACTCTATGCGCATGACGGTCACACGGCCTATTTCTCGGTATGATAAACAGAAGAGTTAAAGGAAAGATGTTTTCTTACAATCCCCTCAAGTGTGAGTGGGAGATGTTGGATATGGACGACATAAATACACCCATGAGGGGATGTATGAGGGTATACGGACCTCAGATGTCGCGTGCACGAAGGCGTGCACGAAGGGAACCTTTTCTCGTGTGAAAAGGACCACTCGATAAGTGGAAAAATCCACTCGATAAGTGGAAAAAGCCACTTTATAAGTGCAAAATGGCACTTGATAAGTGGATAAAGAAGAAGATAAATGAATGTGCTAATATAGGCTAATAAGCTTATATTTAGTTATTTCCTACAATAACTACCCCTAAAGCCTATAAATAGGACCCAAGGGTAAGGCATTCATTCACACTTTCCATGCCATAAGTTTGCATAAGGCATCCTTATGTTCTTCTCCCTTCCATTAAAATCCTCTTCTAGTTAGAGATTTAGGCGGTGAAACTCTGCTTCGATCCTCCGTGACAAAGTATCGACCGTTGTGGCGAATCCGAGGGCGAAGTTCCGAGATTACGGTGCCGCATACGCAAGCGTAAGTCTCAACTTCATTTATCGATCCTAACGTTATTTTGACAGGATCCAACACTTGCTACTTTCCATGCCATGTCATCCATGCATCGAATGTTGCATTCGTAGCACACGCTACATACTTGTACTTGCTTGTCCCGGCTAGGTGCACCCCTATGCCATCATGAAAAACACTTCCTGGCTCGTGATCCAGAAGCGAGCATTCATGTTCGGGGGTAATGCCCTGGCTCGATACACGTGGAGGGGTAGGGTTGAGCGACCACTCAGCGTAGAAGTGTGCACGTACAGCCTCTTCAGCTGTAAGGCGTGAACTCTGTGCATGACATGAAAACGTGACTTGTGAATGTTAGTAGGTTGCTACTCTTGCCATGACATGCCAGTTATCCTCTTGTACTTGTTGTTGTACTTTACTTTACCTGTTGCACACATACTTTAACTGTCATGTCATTGCATCATGCTAGAACTGCTAGGTTGTCTTGCTTTACTTCCAGTTTCCTTGAACAAGTCTTTTTAGACTTGCTGACATGTGCCCCTTGCTCTTTTGGGTGTCACATGTTAGACCCTGAGCCAGAGACCGTAGCTGAGGACGAGGTGTTTGCTGACGCTGAGCCGGAGCTCACGTTTGACGAGGAGTTTGTGGACACCGGTGACCAGTCTTAGAGGCTGTTCTAAGTTACTTCTTTTTAGGTTGCTGTTAGTTGTCGGTGCGTAGCACCTTTACTTTCCGTACGTTGTACTTTTGTTGGCCATGCTTGGGCCTTAGACTCTTTTCTTTTAGCCTGGTGGCTTTTTCTGCGATGTTGGACTTATTTTATGGATATTCTGAGATTGGCTATTTTATGTCTCTTTTCTTATTATTATCTTTGTTTCGCATCGCAATTGCAAGGACCTGCCATTTAATGTTTATTGACGCTTATCGGACTTGCAGCTTTGTAGCTTCAAGTCTGAGCGGACCTTCTCACGTCTCGCCTCCATATTTTTGGGAAGCGGGACGTGACAATTGCCTATACTTGGAGTACTGCTTTGCCTATCTATTATCACTTCTTTTTGCATGAAATGTGCTTTGAACTTCCAGGTTGAATGAATGATTGTCATTTGATATGGTTGGATTAGTTTACTTTTTGTTATCAAACTGAGTAAGATTACATTACCCTGCTGAAGTTGTTGTGCACATACAAAGAGTGAACCGAGCGTTATGTATATTTCTTTCTCCATATATCTTGAACATCATTTCTATACTTATAGTCATTGGTGAATCTCCCCTAGGTGAATCCTATATTTGCATCTTTTCCATGCTAAAAAGAATAAGCTCCATGAATCCCAAAATCTCAAAAGATATATATATATATATATATATATATATATATATATATATATATATATATATATATATATATATATATATATATATATATATATATATATATATATATATATATCTATCTATCTATCTATCTATCTATCTATATTATAAAACAGGGATGTTATCAAGAGAAATTGGATAAGAGTTTTTGGATAAGAGATTTTGGTTATGTGTATTGTTGTATGTGGATATGTGTATTGTTGTATAAGAGATTTTGGATAAGAGATAATGGATAAGAGAATTTGGATAAGAGAATTTGGTTTTGTTTATGTGTAATTGGGTGTGATGTATATAGGGTATGAGAAATTGAGTATGAGATATTGAGTATGATGTATATAGGGTATGGGTTTTGATCACATCACAGTACTCACATCAACCTAACATAATTTTTTTAAAAAAATTTGAATTCAGCAATTCGTTTTCATCATAGGACAAGTTTGGGGGGAAACCAAATTATTAAACCGATCAAAAATTTGAACACCCAACGCAGCCTGCTGCTTAAAAACGAATCCGCTCCCAACTTCTCGATGGCCTCCTTCTCCTTGCTGTGTGAGGTGATGATCACATGTGTGAGGAATAAGAAGCAAACCCTAGCCGCTCTCCTGCGCCTGATCCCTGCTGAATCTATCTCTTCCTCCTGCACCGGCAAAGAAGTCGCCTCGCACCGGCAAGAGGGGATTCCATTTCGCTACGTTGAGCTTGGAGATTTGCCTCCAGCAAGGCAGGGTGGCCACATTGCCGATGGCTCCCAGAATTCTCCATTACCAAAGGCCTAGATCTCCTGAGATGCTCCTTTGCAATTGGACATGAGGTTCCCGTCTCATCTTCCAGGTTGGATTTGGGTTTTGTGATTATAAATTTGTAGCAAGCAGATTCAATGAGCTTTCAATTTTATAACTTTTGTGATTATAAATTTTATAACGTTTGGATTATGCACACCAAATGTTTGTACAAATGCTCAAAAGAACAATCATTTGGTTTTCCCACAATTTGGTCAACTTACAGCAAGTGTATGCTTCAATATTGTTATTGCAAGTTTATTAGGTACTGCAAGTATACAATTTTTTATGGTGGTATGGTGTTACTGAAAACAAAAATTTTCATTAATTGCACCTGGTAATTTATTATCCATGTTTACATTGTAGTGACAAAATTTTCATGTCCCATATTTTCCAGCGATGACTGGAAGCAAGCATTTGTCTATGAAGCAAAATCTCGCGTTTGATTAAGTAAGCATTTGTCTAGAATGCTAGCTTTTGCATAGGGCAATAATGGGCTTCTCTGGAGCTGGGGTTGGGCTTCTCAAGGTTTGATCATGTTCTATTCTTTTTGTTTTCAGTATCTTTATTGTTATCAGAGTTGATTCATTGGTGTGAACTAATGCAAACTAGATTGGTGAATTGTGAATTGTTATGAGTATAAACTCAGTCGCTGAATGGATCTCAGCCATAAGTGGTAATGATTTACTTGACAGGATTGTGAAGTGCTAACTCACATATGCACGTGAATTAGGAGTTATTATTAGTAGTTATGAGGGTTTTGATATTTTTTCTGCTTTTATTTCTGCAGTTAATATGCACGTGCTAACTGCTTTTATTAGTAGTTATGAGGGTAATAATTAGGAGTTATTATTAGTAGTTATGAGGGTCTAAATTTCAGCCTCCATAGGACTTGAATGTGGGCAAAACATTTATAATTCATTATACTTATGGATGCAACTACTCAATGTAGGTAACCTACATCCATTAACTCTTGGTATTCTTTTGTTTGTTTTTTTTGGGAGTTTCATGTCTACTCATATCAGATCATTGAGTTTAGACATGTTTTTCATCTTATACCAACGCATATGCAATGCTCTCTCTCCCTTGCACTCCCTCCCTCCCTCTCTCAGGTTAAGCGTGTGTACATTGTACACTTCATTTATGTAACTATATATGTAGGTATCCTTTTTCACATCATATGAAAAGTTTATGTTATAGGTAGTTTCTCCGATATTTTGGTTATGAACATCAAATTGTTCTTATCATCCTCACAAACAAATGAGATATCACATTGCCTTTTACATTTTATTCTGCATTACTCCCATACTAAAACTTAATTTTAACTTAGGGCAAACTAACTTATGGAAAAATTGGTGAGTGGCGCTTTGACAAAAGATCGTACCTCCGAGGCCCGCCTCCAAGAAATCTTTCCCTACCTCCACCAGGAGTTCCTGAAAGTGTGGTATGTCATTTATTTTTCTGAATACTTGAAAAATCACAAATCCTTGCCTCAATGAGGAGCACCCCAGGAGCCATACACACTTTGCACAATTTTGACATGTTAACATCTTTGGCCATTACACAATTTTGACAGGTTGCGGTGTATATGCATTTTGTTGTTTGGATTACAATGGTGTCAGGTATGTGCATTTTTTTCTTTTAACGCTGAAATAATCTTCCCATGTATTTGTTTGCACATGTCATAGAAATTTTAGAAATTGAGTCTTGAATTAGAAATTGAGTCACTTGGCCACACACACTCAATTCCTGAATTAGAAATTTTAGCAATTTGATTTCAGGAATTGAGTCCATTTCTAATTGGACTGTGCCAAGTGACTCAATTGGACTGAATTGACTGTGCCAAGTGACTCAATTTCCAATTCCAAAATATGCATATGGCAGGCTGCGTTGATATAATTAGCATATTCATATTTTGATACACTTTCTAACCAAATTCTAATGTGTGTGTAGATGAGTTTAGTTAGAATTAGATCAGGATCCTGTGAAAAATTCTAATGTAACTAAATTCTAATGTATAAATGAGAAAATGCAATATGATATTAGAAAATGCCATTTTAACTCAATATGAACTCAATTTAACAGAAATTGACTGAAATTTAAATTGAGTCCAATTTGATATTAGAAAATGCAATATGATATTAGAGTCTAATATTCTGAATTGAGAAAATGCAATATCCTCTCAATATGGACTCAATTCATGATATTAGAAAATGCAATTTGTCAAATATGAGAATTTTCTGAATTCAGTACTCAATTCAGAAATGCATTTTGTCAACTCCCATTCTGATATTGCATTTTCTAAATTTTTCTAATATAAGAATATTGCTGAAATTTAAATTGAGTCCAATTTAATATTAGAAATTTTAGCAATATTCTTATATTAGAAATTGAGTCCTGAATTCAGCAAGAATTTTAGCAATCTTATATCAAATGGCCATTTTAGCAATATTCTTATATTAGAAATTTTACCAATATGTCAGCAAGAATGTGTCAAATCCCATTTTGATATTGCATTTTCTGAATTTTCTAATATAAGAATATTGCTGAAATTTAAATTGAGTCCAATTTGATATTAGAAAATGCAAAATGATATCCAGAATATCCTGTCAAATGAGAGTTCAGGAAATATCCAGAGTGTTGTTCAAAATTCTGAACTCTAACATTTTAACAGGATATTGTATATGAAATTAGAGTCCACTTCCAAACATTTCAAATATCCTGTCAAAAACTGAACTCTAATTTGACAGAATTCTGAACTCTAATTTTTTTGTGAACTGGATATTTCATATTCTGAACTGTTGTTCTGGGTGAGAGCAAATTGTTGTTCTGGTTATTTCATATTCTTTTGAAACAGGTAAGAACAAAAATTAGAGTCATAACTAATTCCAGCTTATAAATTATTTTGCTAGGTGAGAACAAAAAATTAGAGAATGCAATATCCTCTTAATATATGTTTCATATCTGCTAGGGTTTCTTTGTTTAGATCTGGTTGCAATTTCTTTTGTAATTGAGCTTTGATTGCACTTGCATAAAAAATAAATGCACTATCAATAAGTTCATCATGTTCACATATCTGCCAGATAAATTGTTTTGCTTTTTTGATTCCTTTAATGTTTAGATGCTTATAGCTCAATCTGTCAGCTAACATTCATGCACTGTTAATAAGTTCATCCTGTTCACCTATCTAATTCTTTTGGATCACATTCTTGATCATTGAAGAATGACATGACGAATAAACAATGTGTACAACTTAGGATAGTTTTCAGCTTCAAGTAATTGCATGGCTATTGCGCTATTGTTCTTTATATCTTCATCTGTATATGATATTGGTGTCCACAACAGAAAAGGAAACAAAGGACTACTGAAGAATCAACTCCAGCTGACACTCCTCTTGAACCAACTCGCCAAATGTTAAACAAAATGGTATTGAACTGAGCAGTCATGTAGGACAGATAAATTTTGATCTCAAAAGTTCTAATATGCTCACCCATAAAGATGATGTGGATAGTATTTACTGTTAAGTTTGCTGTGTTCACCTAATTTATAAATACTTATTTATTTTTTGCAATCTTTTTCGTATATTCCTAACCATTGCAGACCTTCAGTTCAAGGGTCAACTATGAAGCATTAGAGGGCGTATACACTGTATGTTTTCTTTGTCGCATCATGCATTTATTAATAGTTTGTACTTGCATTATAAAACTAAACATGCATAAAAAATAGTTTGCGTTTTGCTCACTAGATATGAAATTCCAATTTTTTGCTCAAAATATGAAATTGGAATTATTTGGTTACTAAAAAAACTGAACTCTCATTTCATATTTCTTGGAGAATGGGAGTTCTTGGAGAATAACAAAACTGAACTCTCATTTCATATTTTGAGCAACATTCAAAAAATTTGTTGTTGAAACCTAATAATTCCAGTTTTGCTCAAAATATGCAGGATATGCTCAAGTTTTGCTCAAACCAACTCAATCTTTGCTCAAAATATGCATATCATGTCCATCTAATTTTGTTGTTCAAAAACTCAAGCTCAAAATTTTTTCAGCAACCAAATATTTTTTTGTTGTTTTGCTCTCACCGTTGGAGGGAAGCTCATTCATGTTGTTGTTCTGGGTGTTGTATCAAGGTTTTGTACCAAGATGGATATCCAAAAATTAGTTCTCTGATATGCATATCCTGTCAATTGAGAAATTTTGTATCAAGCCGAGTATAATATTTTCCATGAATTGAGAAATCAGTTTGTGTTTTCCTGGCTGAGTAACCAAACTTTTTTCCATGAATATTAAGCTGAGTATCAGTTTTTTCTTTATCAAGCCGAGTGTCAATTTTTTGCTCTCATTTCAATTCTTTGCTCAATTGGAATTGGAATTATTTTTCTCACTAGATATGAAATTCCAAATTTTTGCTCAAAATATGAAATTGGAATTATTTGGTTACCAAAAAATCTGAACTCTCATTTCGTATTTCTTGGAGAATGGGAGTTCTTGGAGAATAACAAAACTGAATTCTCATTTCATATTTTGAGCAACATTCAAAAATTTTGTTGTTGAAAGCAAATAATTCCAGTTTTGCTCAAAATATGCACGATATGCTCAAGTTTTACTCAAACCAACTCAATCTTTGCTCAAAATATGCATATCATGTCCATCTAATTTTGTTGTTCAAAAACTCAAGCTCAAATTTTTCATGCATGTGGATAGGGTTGAAGTATCGGTGGGATACATGAATGTGGATCAACTGATTTCTCAACGAGTAACCTCACAGATTGTCAATCCCTTCATGACAGCAATATCGTTGGGAACAAATGGGGAGACTCTCCCAAATCCATGCTTCCTATCTAAAAAGGGCTTATCACAGGTGGCGCAAGGATATGGGTCTTCAGGTGATGTGTAGTTTGCCTGGTATTTGCCTATCATTATGCCAACATGTTGATAAGCTAAAATATAAACTCTCTCTCTTATGGTAGTGAAGACGTCGATGCTATGGTGCATGTAATTGGAACAAGATATTCCAATCGAAGCGCTGAACCTCACAACCGTCGCCAATTGGTATCCATGGTATGATCACTGCCAGGTAACGACGAATTCCCCAACGGTCATGTATCGTAGAATGGATATGTTATGAGTTATGCATTTCCTAGCTTATGGGACTCTATGAAACATGTTGCAGGTTGGAGAATGAAGCCAGGTTTACAAGGGCCTGATGTTTGTAATGGTCAGAGGGGCGGGACATGAGGTTACCTTACATCGCCCTCAGCAAGATCTGATTGCAAATTCCAATATATGCATTTAAGAAGTTCAAATGTCCTTTTAGAACTTTAGTTTATTTTTGCTTTGCTTTTAGAAATTTCCAATAATCAACTTGACAAAAATTGGAGAAAGCAAGGAATTGATGATGATACGTATATCATGTTTCTTCTGATTTGTGGAGTTAAATTTAATTAGCATGTGCTTATGTTTCTTCTTTTAAGATTACTTCTTATGATTAATTAAGGATGCTCATTTATTTCTTAGAATCAATGGGGCCCTAAAATGAATAGTAACTTCAAATTTATATGTAAAATGAGTAATTACATAATAAACTTCAAAATATTATGTAAAATGCTGCCAGTCCTTGCCTTCAGAGAGCAATTAATACAGCTCTTCTGAAATGGAGAAGGATTTCTAATTTCTTTGTTGTTATTGAAACATAAAGATACAACATTATGAATATTTTCTTCAGAAATATCAATAAAATAGCATTGGATTCCATCCTAATGAATTTTGGGTTCTTATCATCAAAATAATAACATTAGGTTCTTATTTGGGTTTAACTCATTCATATTTAAATTTTGCAACAGAAAGCTATGATCATAATTTTTGTATTCGGCATGCATAATTTTTGTATTCCTACGGAACCTTCCAATTTTCCTGCGACATGTTGCAAACTATATTCCTGAGGCACCTTGCCAACTAATGCACCTTCCAGCATCTTTCAGTTCATCTTTTTTGGATGATCATAATTTTTTTATTTGGCTGTCATAATTTCTAAATAGCTAAACATGTTTTAAACTGCATCAAAATTCTCATGATGCACATTTTGATTTATTGGCTTTGTTCCCACAACACGGTTTGATATATAAATATTAATTATGTAGAGTTTGTTGTGTGTGTAAATCAAAATTCACATGCTGCTACAAATTCCCATGTTGCTAGGCTAAAGTTAGGCTAAAGTGGTTTTCGATGTGTTAGGCTAAAGTTTCACTTTTTGTTCTTCAGTTATGTTTTTTTGGATATGTTACACAAAAGATTGATTGCATGCAATACAAATTTGACAGAAGGGCCCTACTGTTTATCTCAAAACATCACATATGTGCAAATGACCAATTGTTCTTTGGTAGTGTACAGATTGTAAGCAAGAGGGATTACATGGAAGAATATTGAAAGTTGATTATAGTTTCAAAATTAACTATATACATGAATATATGGATATATTAATCATCACTAGAGGTGATGATGGTGTACTAAGTAGGCAGTAAATATTATTGCATTTACAATCAGACCATTATAACGGATCTTCATCGAAATGTTTACAGTGATTGGATGTTATGAAGGAATTAAGAATATGTTCTTGCTTGGTCATCTGATTTCTTGGAGATGCTGGTTAAAAGATATTTGTTTAATTATAACTGGCGATATATTCTTATGGATAATGTTTCCTCTGCTTTCTTTGTTCATGAAATTGTGATATTGAAATATCTACTTTGTGCAAATCTGCACTTCATTGCTGCATAGTTTTGTGCAAATCTGAGATTTCATTTCAAAGCTCTTCACTTGATTGATGGTCATGTTTGTCCTGCCATTTATTAACTACATATGTAACTTGGTTTCTATATAAATAATGATCACTTAAACCTCTTGGTAGTGTGCACACTAACCCAACTTGGACCTCTCAAAAGATTACAAAGACCATGGAGGTATATTTTGCTTTAAACTTACAAGTTAGATAAATATGTTGGTGAAGTTTTAGTTTTCTCATATTTGTCAAGTAAGTGGCTTTTGGAAATAACAAGAAATTCGGAAGTGAAACATAATATTAAGATTAATATTGATTTTATAATTATGTAACCAGTCACAAAGTAGTAATTATGTGAACATAAAATATATAATGCACAAGATTGTGATATAAAAATATCCACTTTATGCAAATCTGCACTTGATTGATACATAGTTTTGTGCAAATTTGATATTTCATTTCAAAGCTTTGCACTTGATTGATGGTCATGTTTGTCCTGCCATCAAATACAGCTTGATAGTTATAATTAGTAAATGCTTATGTAACTTTGTTTCTCTATATATAATGATCACAGGAACCACTTGGTGGTGTGCACATTGACCCAACTTAACCCTCTCAACAGATAAAGCCTGGGATTGTTGATGCG
Source organism: Scilla litardierei (assembly GCA_030789695.1). Lineage (NCBI taxonomy): Eukaryota > Viridiplantae > Streptophyta > Magnoliopsida > Asparagales > Asparagaceae > Scilla > Scilla litardierei. The sequence goes on from CM061142.1 coordinate 386,695,566, forward strand.
GAGAGTTCTAAATGTTGGAGTTTTGCTTGCTAAAAACTGCTGTATAAGAGTAGGCGGAGGGGATTTCTTGAATTGGATGTGTATACGAGTAGGCAGAGAGGATTTCTTGAATTGGATGTGGTTTTAGGTAAATTGGTGGATGAGAACATCAAAATTTTTCTTTTCTTTTTCTTTTTTCAAACTCTATTTCTTGAATCTGCAGGTGATGCCTAAAACAAAAGGCAGGCATGTAGCACATGTAGGAACCATCAGGAAGAAGAAGAAAAGTAGGCAGCAACTCCCTTGCTTCTTCAAACGAACAAAAATGGCGGCATCAAATATGTGTCTAACAAGTTTGCTTTTTAGACACGTTTTGTGATTTCAGGTGTAATGGTTGGAATGGTTTTAACTGGACTTAAAAATTCATATTATATGACATATGCTTATGTGTAATTTTTGTTGTGTCACTGTATGCATGCCTGCTTTAGGGAGATACAGACCATGCTTTTGATATAAATTCCTTGCAATATACTTGGGATAGTTTGCTTTTTTAGAGAGATACAAAGATCATGCCAACCATCAAATTTGTCTAACGAGTCTGGACATAAGAATTTATATGATATGCCATATGCTTTTGTGTAATTTAGGTAGTGTCTCTGTAAGCATGCATGTTATAGGGAGATATAATGATCATGGCATGTTTTTGATATAAATGTCCTTGTAATATACTTGGAATGGTTTGCTTTTTTGGGGAGATACAAAGACTGCAATCTGTACTTAAGTATTCATATGATGTGACATATGCTTATGTGTAATTTAGGTAGTGTCTCTGTAAGCAGGCATGTTTTAGGGAGTTATAAAGATCGGTCCATACTCTTGATATAAATGTCCTTGACAGAATACTGAAGGCTGAACTTAGGCATGGCTTAAGAGCTTACAAAGAATATTGAGGCCACTATATATGCACATTGTTGTCTCAATATCTGAAATATAAGCACATCTAAAATATCTAAGTGAGTGTTGGCTTTTTATTTGGAATATTCCATATTTTTCTTTTATTTTTTGTGTAACGGTAAAGTTGCGAATGATTCTTCTTTGCAAAACTGTTAACAAGCTATGTAGCAATGTGAATATTCAAATGTGAATATTCAATCGCCTTTGTTTCTTATTCTATTTTAGATTTTGCAGGAGATGAAATACAAAACTCATAACAATATCGTATGTGTTATTGTAAAAATTATTAGTTGAGTATCACAAAGAATTCAAAAAGGAAAAAGCTCGCTTGCTGTTTTACAATTTCACTACTCTTGACAGTTTGCTAATAGTAAACCTACATTTTTAGAGGGTAGTAAGGACATAGGAAAATCAAGTACACACAAGACAAGTTGAAAGATTTATGCCGAGAACATCAAGTTCAAAGACTCAAAATATTTCATAATACAAATAAAAGTTAAGTTCGATAAAATGTGTGACGAAGTCTGAAATGAAACCACTTCTATTTTTTGGTCAGTGCAGTTTAAGTGTGACGAGAGGCCTACACATTCAGGCCAAATGTCATGGTTAAATTAAGCTACAAACTAGATAGTGTAAAAACCGTGTTCTTGAAGTCCATATGTAGAGTTATGTGACAATTAATTATTGTTTTCATCATAGAAAATTTGTCTAAACAATGGGGAAAGATGAACTATGTTTAAAACTTTTGGGAGGAACCAAATATTTGGGGGGGGGCAAAAATTTTTGTGTGGATCTAAATAACTAATAGTGGGAACTAAATTTTGAGAGAAACTAAAAATTTTAAAATTTTTAGTTGAACTAAATTTTGGGGGAACTAATACCCAATAATTATTGCGCTTTAATTATTGTTGTTTGTTTAAAATTAAAGTGTCAAAGATTTTGAGGGAGGAATATCTTAAATGAACCGTTGGACATGTTTATAACCCAATTTAGATATGTGTATAACATTTTGGTTATAACCAAAAACATGTCCCAATTTGAAAATGTTATCCAAATTGACTGTGTACTTTTGTATTGGACATGTTTTTGGTTATACCCAACTTTTGTATTGGACAGGTCACATACAAATCTATTGATGAGGGTTGAAGAAACATACGTTGAGCAAATGTAGATATCTGTTGATGAGTGATATCTGTGATAGTTTTTTGCAAATGTGAGCTGCTTGATACTGTCCATTTAAAATGTGAGCTGTCAATTTGCAATGTGAGCTGTCAATTTGCAAATGTGAGCAGCTCACATTGACAGTATCAAGCAGCTCACATTTTTTGTCAATTTAAAATTTGCAAATGTGAGCAGCTCAATCTATTGTCAATTTTTGAACTATCACATATGGAATTTTTTTCATATGCAATTCTTTTGCAATCTATTCAAATGGATATCCTGTCAATTGTTTTTGATATTCTGTCAATTATTTAACTTGATGTGGTATACAATTAGACAACTACCCTTTACTTCTCAGAATTCTGATTTATTTTTATATCATCTCTTAGCCCGTTGAAGAAGCAATCAATACTCCATGTTTCTTTTTCAGAGCATGAAGTTGAATGGAAGGTGGAATTTCTTAAAATTAATTTAAAATTCTGGGGGAAACTAAATCTGGATGGAACTAAAATTTTAAATTTTGGGAGAAATTAAATCTAAAGAGAGCTAAATTCTTTGGGAAACTAAATTTTAGTTTGAATGTGCTTAAAAAAATTTGTTAGGGTGAATATTTTGAAATCCACGGTAATGTTTTGGGGTTAATTTGAAAATGCTGCAAATATCTATTTGGGTTGAGATTGTAAATGAGTTCAAATTTTTCGGAGGAATATTTTGAATGCTGCGTTGGATTGCTCTTTGTGGAATAGAGTTTGTGAAAATTTTGAGAGAAATACTTAACATTTTGGTAGGAACTAAATCTGTAGGGAACTAAATTTTGGGCGAAGTAAAATTTTTTGAGGGAATCAAACTCTCAAAGGGAAGTAAATTTTGGGGTCTAAATTCTCTATGTGGAAGTAATGGGCGAACTAAAATTAGGGGGGACTAAATAAAAAATGTAGGAAACTAAATTCTCTGGGAAGAACTAAATTTTGGGGGAAACTAAAATTTTTATGTGAAACTAAATAACGATTATTGTGCTTTAATCATTGTTGTTTGTTAAAAATTATGGGATCCAAGATTTTGAGAGGGAATATTTTAAATGAACCGTGCCCTAAATATTTCTATGCTAATTTGTTGTTCTTTTAAATTTTGGCTGCGGAAATAATTTTTTGGGATCAAAAATTTCACCGGAGAAAATCTTAACTGAACCGTGCCCGCGGGCACAGGGTATGACTAGTATATATATATATATATATATATCATTCTATCTTATTTGGGATTGTTCTTGTGTATATAAGAAAAAAAGAAAAAAATCAAAAGGAAAAAAGAGAAAAGAGAAACAAAAAAAACGAAGTTCCATTGTATATACACAATCCCTTCTTTTCTTCCTTCTTTCTTTCTTATTTTACTTTGCAGCAATGAAAATTTGGGGAAATGACGTATTTATATATTTGATGCCACCACGCTTATAGATAAGCTTGGGGGAGGGGATCCAACGACGTGTGAGAGAGTGACTACCTATATGTGAATGACAACCTAAGCTAGGTAATTTTTGATACTTAGGGAGATTACTTAGAGTATAACGACGTCTATGAATTGAATATTGGCATGAAATTCGTGAAAACCATCTTTTTCTATTCTTATCGATTTGTAGATATCACTTAAACTCCAAGTAGAAAGCGGTCAATTGAAAAGTGTGTGATCTAGGATTATGTATATCGGTTTACATGCCCTTGACGATGTTGATTCTAAAATGATTTCATATTTCATATGATTTTCGATGTTCTTAGTTTTTCTATCAAAAGCACCTATATGAAATGGTATCGAAGTGAAAAGCTTTAGCATGTTTATAGTCATTGGTCGTGCTATTTAAGTATGCAACTCCAAGTTCTGAGAGAATGATCTAACATCTTCACCTCTTCATCTTATTTTTCGTTCATTCCTTTGTCTTTATTTTTATTCGCCGAGTTCGCCTTTCTACTCATCTTCCTCGAGGACGAGTAAGAGGTAAGCTTGGGGGATTTTGATATGCTCATATTTTACACTTTATTTCTGCATATTTACATGCCATTTCGATTGCACATATCGCAATTTTCACGATTATTTGACGATGTTTCGATACTTTTCACTATTTCTTGTTTTCGTCTGATTTCAGGAGATATGGAGCAATCAGGAGCAGTTCGAAGCCTAGAGGACTTGCACACGTACCGAAGCATCGCCCATGATCATATCAGAGAGTTAACGGTGTGAGTGGAAGAAGAAGGGCATCGAAGGAATCGACGAGGAAGCGACGAGGAGAAGAAAGGAGTTCTGAAACAGGCCACTTGGACGAGTGAGGTAGCTCGAGTGAAGCAGCTTACTCGGTTGAGCAAAGCTGGCACGACGACATCTGCCAGCCTAAGTGCCACAATGTACTCGGTCGAGTGGTGACTTCCACTTGGCCGAGTAAGAACTCCACTCGCCCAAGTGGAGGCCAAGATTTTGAAGAAATCCAAGCCGACTTCTCTGTTTTTTTGGGATGATCTGTAGACTGTCAACATGGCCGAGTAGAATTCTCACTCGACCGATAAGATTCTCACTCGACCGAGTAAGATTCCCACTCGGCCGAGTAACGCAGACGTCCAGTTGGGAAAACTAGGGTTTCTGACGGCGCAGGGGCAGTTTGGTCTGTATTTTTTGGTTCTTTTGGGCATGCACTTAAGCCCAGTTTTTCTTCAGCCCTGGGGAAGACCAGATAAACTTCTTAGAATAATTTTTCGTGCGTTTTAGTTCTAGTTAAGGCTTTGTATTGGCGAGAGGTCGAAGATTGGATCTTAATTTTCTATTTTGAAGCTTCGTGGCGATATTGGTTTGTCTTGATCTCTTGCAAATTTTGATTTTTATGCTACATCTCTTGTTGAATCTTGATTTCATGATGAATTCTATTGTTGATCTTGCATTCCTATCGATTTTTAACATGAATTACAAGTAGCTCCTTTGTTCTAGGGCAAAGGGATGAACCCTATGGATCTAATGTTTGATTTGTGAGATCTATTGAATTGCTATGATATTAGGCTTGTTAGATAGGTTAGATCTTGATTGATTTACTATAGATAGATATGGATTTCTCTTGGATCTCTTGAGCTCGACAGAGGATCTTGATCCAAGGAAAGCCCTAGATATTCGATTTAGGATTTCAATCTAGATTGACAGCGACCAAAGCTAGCATTTTTATTTTTCTCATATACTTATATTCGTTACAGGACAGTGAACGAATACGAATTATCACGATCTAGATCCGAACTCAAGTTGCACGACAGCGAGCTTGAGTTGGGATTGGACATTTTTGCCGATCTTAATGCTAGTGGTCTAGACTAGGCTTGCGCGACAGCAAGGCTCTAGTTTAGATTGCTATAGACTAGTGTAGCATGACAGCGTGTGCCAGTTCTCTAATTAGTTGCGGCAAGTTCACCTTGAACCAAGTTTGATTGCATGGTTGTTCATAACTCACGTTGATGACTTGAAAATCCATAGTGGAGATTCCCTAGCCCTAGACATCTTTATTATATTGAATTTACATCGATACTCGAACGATTATTACACCATCCATTCTCAAATGATTTTCCATCAAGTATCTTAGTAACTAAAATAGAGAACCCTCATTAGTCCTCCCTGTGATTCGATACCCGCTTGCCACTTAACCATGCACTTGCAATAAATCTACATTGTTTTTCTAGTGTATATCCGGGAGCGATCAAATTGTGAGGTGGAAAACAAGGTCGTAGGAGGAAGAATATCTGAGTGTACAGTATTTAGAATTCGGGCCCTTCGTCTTTTGATCTCCGGGTCTTTTATAGGAGTCTTTCTGGCCACGTCCTCATGACGTCCCTCCATCTCGCCCCAAGTACACGCCGCTTCGATCGTCCCTTGATGGGTCGTGAAGGTGAGCGTAATGGGGCTCTTGAATGGTAATGAAGGTGGGTGTAATTCAGGGGAGCAGTTACCTCAACCTACAAGGATCAGCGGTTCCCTCCACGACAGTCTGGGGCCGGCATGACTCGAGGCGTTTGCGGGGCTTTTAGGCAGGGGCCTAATCCCATCCTGGCCCATGGGCTTGGATCATGGGCGTCTTAGCCTATTTTGGGAGTGTCGTATCAATTACTCCATCGCTCGGGCCGTTTGAATTTTGATGGTTCGGTTCGAGAGATGTGATTCGTGTGGGTCTGATGGGTGCGTCAGTCAATGCAACGCATTAAATGAAGGCCATCATGGTGATGCCAGGTTGGAATTCTCCTACGCTTATGGAGCGGGATTCGAAGTGCTGCCTTTTACGAGATGTCGCCACACGCCCCCTTTGAACGGCATGGATTCGAAATTGCCTTTCGTATAAAACCATTGGGTTTCGGATTTCTTTTTGTGCTTCCTGTTGTGTCTATAATTTCCATGTTTTTACCATGCATTTCCATATCGTTTCGATCGTCGAATCCATATTTTCATATTATATCGTGTTTTCTCGATATTCTCGATCCTTTCAATGTTTTATGTGTTTTCAGGGAATTCGGCACGATTTGGAGTGATATAGGGGTCTGGACACAACATCGATGCCAAAGCTCGCTTCACCTTGCCACGGCGACCCAAGGAGGCCAAAGAAGCGAGGGAGATGAATAGAAGAAGAGAGAAATAGAAGACGAGGAGAATGAAGAGAAGAAGAGAAGGAGATTGGGAGAATTTTCTAGAAGGAGAGAAATAGAAGGATGAGGCCGAGCTGTGATACGCCAAGAAGCAATGAAATTCTTCTTTGGGGCGCTCGGTCGAGCGACAAGCTCGCTCGGCCGAGCGACCAGCCCGCTCGCCCGAGCTAGCCGTCAGAGGAGGCCATTAAAGAAGGACTTGTGCTTTGTAAATTTTGAAGCTTAATTCACGACCGAGCGACTCAACTCGCTCGACCAAGTGGCCCCTTCTTGAGCACCAAGCGGAGCGCTTCACAAGGCACCGCTTGGCCAAGCGAGCACTACGCTCGGCAGAATCCTATTTTGACTTAAGTTAATGGGTTTTGGGTTGGTTTTCTTGTAAAACCTGAACCCAAACTGATTTGTATAAATAGTGAATGTTTTTAAGAGTAGGTTAAGCTGTTTTTTCTGTGGCAAAACCCCTTAGAGCTATTTTGGGAGCTCTCATTTGGTAAACTCTTTTGCACTCTAAATATTTGTTTGTGGTTGGATTTTCTTGATTTCTTTATCATTGCTCTCATTTATCTTGCTCTCTCTATTGAAATCAATTTCATGCAATTTGACCGGTTGGATATGTCTAACTCTATTGCTATTGTATTTAGATCTTTTGTTATGCTAGAGTAGTGTATTTCTAGGGCTTAGGGATGATCTCTAGGATCCTAGGGATTGGATGTTAGGTAAGACCCCAGTTGGATCAATCTAGGGTTGCCATATAGTGGTTTGAACAAGGGTTTGGGGGAATTGTCCTTAGGATCGGAGTATCGCGAAGGCATCTCCGTATCCTAGGGAGAATCCCCACGAATCTAATTTGGGTTCAATGTCTGTTTCTAGGGTTCGTGATCACGAGAGTGACTCGAGAGCTAGGGCGACCGCTAATCCCCAATCTACTAGTCGGTGACTACGAGAGCACACCGATTGCTAGAACCAACCGTATGATAGCGTCGCAACCTGTAGATCACGGGAGTGGATATGGAGTTGCGAGGTGGGACCAAGTGTCAAGCTTAATGCATGCATCCCCATGTGAAGCCAACTACGAGAGCACGGTTTTGCATAGGGATGTGTTAGACGAGTAGGAACAAAGAAAGTAAAGTACTCGTTCTCATCTACGGATTTGACACTCCAACCCTAAACCATCATCCGACGTAGGGATATTTGACCAAGCATCCATTACCAAAGGGCCTAGCGGGGAATCTCGAAGGCCTTAGACGTTCAATTTTTAGTTAACACTCGATTTCCATAATCAACCAATCAATCACTCGTGACAACCCCCGACCACATACTCTCCTCCTTCTATATAAAGCTAAGGGTTAAACGATCGCCTCCCTGAGTTCGACAATCTTTGTATACTATAGTGCATCATGCACTTGTGGTGATTCGCACCCCCATGCTGTAAACCTGGGGACCGAACAAGTTTTTGGCGTCGTTGCCGGGGAGGCAACGGTTTTCTTTAGCTTTTGGTTGGAGAGTATTGGTTTCATCCACACTTTACACTCCACCACTTCTTTTTATTTTTTCTTTTTTTATAATTTTTTATTTTATTTCTCTTATTACACTCTTTTCTCGTTTTGCTAATGGGTTCCACGATTTTCTTTAGTGCCTCTATTTTACAAGCAAACACGTTCTCAAGGAGGAGAAAATCTTATACCCTTGGATCCTGATATAGAGGCCACCGCAAGGAGACTCGCAGTAGATAGAAGGAGAAGAGTAGCGATGGCCGAGACTGCCATAGGACCGCATCCTCTCGTTCTACCAGAATTGGTCCCGGATTTCATGAGGCCCGGCACCACCTTTGTAAGCTCCCTGGCTATGAGGAAAACATTAGAAGGGGTTGAATAGTGTTTATGCACTTTAAAATGATAATTACACCAAATTAAATTCCTAACCAACAATTAATGCGGAATGAAAATAAACCCTAAAATGAAACAATGCGAACGCAAGTATGTTTCAAGGGTTCGGATTACCCAAGTCACTTCCCGAGTTGTTTCCGGTAATCCTATGTCCCTTCCACCTGGATACAATCGGATACTCAAGTTAGAACCCTAACTTGAGGTTTCCTTTAAACCCACTTGTAGCAACCCTACAAGTGAAATCGAAGTACACTCGATGTCCCTGACTCCCACAACTTGGAAGCAAGAAAATCACCCTCACAAACCGAGAGTTAATCTAATAATGAAAGTTATGAAATGTTGAAATGACAACACTTATAATCACCTATGCCTTGAAGTAAAACTCGAAGGAGCAAAGTGTGTTGATGTGTTGATGTCTCTCTTGGAAGAGAGGAAAGTCCTTTTTCTTGACAGCACCAAATGCTAAGATTTCACTTGGTTCTAGGTTGGAGAGCAAGAGAATGAAAGATGGGAATTCTAGGGCTTTAAGAATTTAAGAGCTTTGATCAAGGAAGTTGAAAGCTTAAATGGTTGAGTAAGTAACCTCTCAATGGAACAGTAGAGGCTGCCTTTATAGGTTCCCCAAAACCCTCAAACTAAATCCCCAAAAACCCCTTTGAAATCCGTGGGGAAAAAGCCAACGGATAGATTTTATGTTGGACGCAATGATCTACGATCTCTAGTTTGATGATGACAAACGTGTTGTTATATTTAACGTGTGTGCTAAGTGTGTTTCAGGAATGGCGAGAACGTAATTCTTGAGAACGTTGACTAAGTCAAGAGATGGAGTCTTTGTTAATCATATAGCAATTTGAGAAGAGAAGAATGGTTATGCACAAAGCTCAATTGGACTTGGACCTAGTCTCATTGTCCAAAGAGATTGGATTGATTCAAATCAATTTGATATCTAATCAAATCAATTATGGAGATTTGTTCAAACCCAATTCCTATCCAAACTCCTAATCAAATCCTATATTGATTGGGTCAAATCTCTAAGCGGTTAGCAAAACCCTATCCCTTTCAAAAACACTAACTATCCTTTATAAAAACCAACATTAAACCCAAAGAGAACCCCCGGCCATATTGAAATCAAAAACGGGTGTGCGGCCAAGCAAAACACAAAAAGAAAGGGGCAGCTCATATCCAAAAGAAAACGAACCCACAGCAACAAAAATAAAAACATCATGTGGGTTCATGCAAAAAGCACGGCATCCCCATCTCCCAAGCTTCTCCTTCAAGTATCATCTTGCCGCAACAAACATCTCGAAACATCAACCCCTTGCCAAAGCTTCGTCGACTTCCTCCCAAGACCTAGAAGTCATCCTCATCAAGGAGAAGGAACTCACGCAAGGGGCCTCGCACCAGAGAAGTCGTCTTCGCTGTCGGAGCCCACCGTGGACGAAAGTTACCGCCGTGGACTCGTGTGCAAGAGTATTTGTCGACTGCCGATGTGATCTAGTTACCGTCGAAGCCGTAGTTGCTGCTACCGAAGACCTCCGCCACCGTGAAGAAGAAGCAGACGTCGGAGCCATCGTTGCTGAGAAGGTACCGTCGAAGTTGCCTCGCCATCGGAGTTAAGCGTACACAGACATCGAAGAAGAAGTCGTCGTCTTGAACTTCTACCGCTGCACTCGAGTTCGTGTTCCTATCGTCGTGAAGTCAGAGAAGTCAAAGCGAAGCGTCGCTTGGAGTTCATCACCATCGAGCTCTCGCCGTCGAAGAGGAGACTCTGAAGCCCTATTGCCGCAAAGAGAGAGGAGATCATCTTCTTGCCTCCGACACCGTGGAGAAGATCCTGCTGCACGAATGCCCTCCGCCGTCAAAGATCAATGTTGCACGAACGCCCGCCTCCGTCGAAGTGTCGATGTCGAGTATTCTGTCGCCGTGAAGATTGCTGCCGTCCGACGCGCCATCGCCAAAGCTGCAGCTGCCATTCTTCGTTGGAGAAGTCGGAGTTGCCTTCTTTGTCGACACACGAAGCCGTCGCTGCCGTGAGGGTGAAGCACCATCGTAGAAGCAGGACGTCGCCGTATTTTTGCCCTGCATGCCCTATATCGAAACAACATGCGAAAGAAAGGAGCGGGGAACATCATGCTGACGTAAAGCAATTGCGTGAAAGCGAAAAGAAACGAAGCAGCTGACGTGGATTGATTTTTAGGTGAATTACTGTGCGTACAGACCGAGCTGAATATTGATTTGAACTGGATTGCTATACGCACAGACCAGAGTGCTATTTGAGACAAATTGAGATCTAGGAGTCGGATCGAGACACCGTTTGTGTCAGATTGGAGCTGACAACGTGCTGATTGACTAAGACGACTACACAGACACGAACTGAGCATTTCTAAACACTTTAATCTTTATAATCATGTCTTAGTGTAACGCTCTCTGTAGGGGAAACTTTACCGATATTTGTGTATTTTGGACTTGTCTAATTGAGGCTAAACAAGAGGGTCTTGACGTGTTGGTGCAGTCAAGATACACGTTTACTAGGTTGATAGAGTTCTGCACTTTGGTGAGTGTGGTACAGTCTAGGTGAGGAGTTTGTGCTAGGACCCTATTGTAGGTGTATGGAAGGAACTTATTAATGCTAGTATTTGCTTGGGGTTGGACGTAGGTCGTTGGTGCGACCGAACCAGTGTAAATCTGTGCATACTCTGTGATTGTCTCTTATTTACTCTACTTGTGCTTTTAACTGCGTGTGATTTCTCGTGGGTTGCACGAGAATTTTTTATAAGCCTATTCACCCCCCATCTAGGCTAGGATCCAGATCCAATATTTTACACACGTGACAGTCGACTGTTGAACAAAACACAGTCAATTGCTACACTGTGTCAGAGGGTAGGTGAGAATTCAAATGGTAACTTACCATGTGGACAGTCGACTGATAAAGAGAAGACAGTCGAATGTATATCCAACAGGCGACTGTAAATCCTTCTATATGTGACTGATCGCAATAGGGGTAAGCTGAGAAAATCTTAGAAAATACTGGGAAGACATGAGATGCGACTGATGTGGAATACACAGGTGCATGTGCCATGGGCAGGTGATGTGTCCATATTTTCTATCATTTTCATATCATTATCTCATCGCATTGCATATCATTTTAGCGTCCAAATCCCACTTTTTACTACGATTCTGCATTTTTGATGATATTTTCTAGTTTCGTAGTGTTTCGTCAATTTTCAGGGATTTTGGAGCGATTTGGACTCCCATCCTGGTATGGACACATCCGACATGCCCGTGAGCCCGTTGGCGGGGCTCTGGAGGAGTTCGCCGCGTTCCCGGAGCCATTGGAGGAGAGAAAAGAGAGAGGGGGGGAGAGAGAGAGAGAGAGCAGAGAGAGAAGCCCCAGGATCCCTGCTGCAGCATTTCCTAGAAAAAATGCTCGGACCGAGCCATGTCAATTACAGCAGCGATGGATACTGGCAGACTCGGACCGAGCAGCTCATCTGCTCGGTCGAGCCACCTCAGATTTCACAGCCCTAGCAGTGCCCTAGCAGCGCCCGAGTATCAGACCGAGCCGAGCTTACTCGGACCGAGCAGAGTCCTACTCGATCCGGGTAAGACGATTTCAAATTCTCCAAGCAGCCGAGCAGCTCACTTACACGGGCCAAGCCGCTGACTGAGCAGAAGCTGCTCGGATCGAGTCACCTACTCGGTCGGCTATCATAGGGGCATTTCTGGAAAGATTTGAGCGAGCGCGATGCGCACGATTTTGGCAGCACTGATAGCTCGCGATTAGGGAACGACACTGGAGACTTCAGTTAGGCTTTCGGAGAGGAATTTTGAGAGGGCTGAGAGCGATTTTTGTAGGGAATCTTGGAGACTTATTTTTGTAGTGATTTTTGGATCAAATACTGAAGATTATTGCGTTTGCTTTTGTCTGGATCTATTATTCATCTATTCTCACTGTAAGTTTATTTTAGCCCTAATCTCTCAATTGCTAAGATGTTTTCTTCTGTGAAATTGGTGCTTTTGTGCGTTTCTATTGCGATGTCTGAGTAGATTCATTCTAGGGTTGATGGGTTAGCCCTAGAATTCTAGGGGGAAATGTAGATCTGGATCCCTACGTTGAATTGGGGATTTAGGGTTGTATTTTGGTAGATCATACGGAATCCGTAGATAACCCGTACTGAGATCATGCCCACGGTCTGTGGAATTGATGTGCTTAAGGGGTATCTAGGGATTCGAATAGGGAAATCAATGGATCCAACCAAGGCACGTGACCATGCCCGGCTCGCACCTTGAGGGGATCCATCGATGAACTATACCGCTACGTTGACGGCTACCGCCATTGCGTCAACGAGAGCCACCGAAATACCCCGCAATTCTAACCCACGAGAGTGGTACGAATTGGGGGATTAATTCCCTAGCCCTAATGCAATGTAAGGATCCTATCTATCATCAACCCTCAATGACCCTAGCGACGATCCCTAAAGCCTTAGTTCTTTTTATTGATATTACAACAAACGACCACCAACCCAAATCCTGTTCCCCCGACAGCTATCTTACTTCCACGTTTAGAAATAAACTGAGAATCTACTTACACTATCATCGTCCCTGTGGGATTCGATAATATTTTATACTATAACTCGACACCATCCGCTTGCGGATTGAGCCCGAAATCGTAGCCTAAGGGCCATATCACGCCTGGCGATTGTGACACCGCCAGGTGGAACCTAGGTGTAGGTTACGGGTGCGTCAGCAGGTGACTGTGAAACTAACATAAGTCGACTGTCACAAACCCTAACATTTTCCAGAGAGTTGAGTCTTCAGAGAGGTTTAAGGACAGACGATTATTGAAGCATTGACAGTCGACTATTCCATGCACAGTCGACCGTAAATACAACATCAGTCGACTGACACTAAAACATGAAACATTCCAGAGAGCAAGTTCTGCAGAGTAATCATGGACATGCGACTATTGACGCATTTACAGTTCACTGTGCCTTAGACAGGCGATTGTAAATGCAGCATTAGTCGACTGGCCAGTTGAAATGGAATGATCTTTGGGCTAAAGATAGACAGGCGACTGATTAACGAATCACAGTCGACTGTCTCTTGGACAGGCACCTGTAAAATGTACAACAGTCGCCTGAAGGATGTAAAGTTTAGAAAGCCTAAAAATCAACTAATTAAGTATGTGCATAACAGGCGACTGTAGAACAAATCACAGTCGACTGTTTTTAGACAGGCGACTGGAAATCGTTCAGCAGTCGACTATTGAAATCACAACATGCACATTCTTGAGAATTATGAAATGGATTCTAAGGAAAAGCGATCTAATGATTTCTTAGGTCTGAAAAGAAGATGTGTGTGTGTGCTCCAACATAGTTCTACTTCTAAGCTACATACTAGAAGAGAAAAAAAGATTACATTATGTTGAACTCTCTCTTCTATCCAAAGTATGAGCTTGAAGTCTTCTAGGAGCTTCAATCACCATCTTTGATCAACCAATCCACTTTTCTTTCTTTCATTGATATTTGAGTGACGTCCATTGCTAATTGATCTTCATGATATGCTTAGGCAATGGATTAACTGCAAATAAGGGATTATTCACAAGTATTTATGTTTGCTCATCATTAACACCAAGTAGGGAGAAGTCTAATACTCAACATTCTCCCCCTTTTTGATGATAACAATGAAACATAAACAAAAAGATAAATAATTGTGCTTACAGAAAACTTACTCCCCATACATAGATGCCAATCAAGTTAGTCAATGAATATAATGGCATCTATTGATCAAAAGAAACAAGTATGTAAGATATAAATGAATGAAATGATTTTCATGAAATCTTGACATCTAGGATTTTATAATCTCAATTCAATATATCTTACTCCCCCTGAATCTAAGGCAAATTCAATCTTAGATTCAAGTTTAGAATTAGAATTTACTTAGCACATATATTATGATATGTTTATTTCTATCCCCCCTATGGCATTATCAAGAAAGGTGGGAGTAGAATAACAACAACAATCATGATAAATAAGTACTAAAACTATAATGAGAATCTAAAGATAGGATGTATATCGAATGTAATGCCAACATATAATCGGAGAAAAACTAATCAAGAAAGGGGCATCTCATTGACATACATACCAAAAAACTCATAAAACACAAGAAAACTTAGTTGACTAAGGAACGAGAATCCAATATCAACATTTCAATCCAAATGAGAAAAACGTCTCAGAACACATCATGTATATGATATAGCATACACAGAGACAATTTCACAATATTCACACATGATATTAACATAAACAATGAGACAATGTGTGAAGCAACATATGAAGTACAAAACATTTTCATATATATATCATCCAAAATGACAAGGAGTACAAAAGGTAACCACAACTCCAAGTAAATCAAAAGTATATGATCAACATACAAACATCATCCATACATCAGTACACAAATCAAAAAGATATAGACAGACACTGAAAAACTCTCAACCCTAACAAAAAAATCTAAGTCTAAGGGTGAGTGCTCTCAGCCGGGTGTCAATCCATATCAGCAGCTGAGGAGAAAGCCAAACCAATCTCGAACTCATGTGCCTCTAAATCAATAGAAGAATCCTCGAGAGGAGGAGGAGCAGCAGCAGCAGATGAGACATCCTGAGGAGCAGTAACACCAGGACGCTCCAAAATCTCAGTGACTGCAGGTGGAGGATGCTGAGGAGGAACAAATGATCTGAGTTGATCAGGGAAAGGAATTTCCTGATGCTGGAACATCAAATAGAATAACTCATATAAACCAGAAACCTTCTCGTCCAAAAGGTCACGATAGGGTGCAACTGAGGAAGATGGCTGATCAGCTGGAGGAATGGTGGATGACGAAGGAGCAGAAGTAGATTGCCTCTTCTTGGATGCTGACTGCAGAGCCAAAGTGTACTTCGACTTTGCAGAAGCATCGAGAAGAGGGCCAAGGGGCATAGGCTCGTATGGAGTCAAATCAATCCCAAAGGGACAGAAGACAAGAGGAAGGAGACCACCATACGGAATGTGGGAAGAGGCAGTAGTAAACTCGACCTTGTCCATCTGATCAAGGAGGATGTCGACCCAGTTTACTGACATACCAGAAAAGATAGCATACATGCACCGAAGGATCTCCTGAGAGGGCTGATCAGAAGAGCCATATTTCGACAGGATGTTGGACTTCACCACAAGGTGAACAGCCCAACCCTTAGCCATGAACATAGAGGCCCCGACTCCAGACGAAAGGATGGAAGAAATTATAGTGAACATGTCCTGAAGGACATTCTTATCAAGATCTCCAATGTCAGAGATGGAGATGTCAACAGGAAGGGAGCTAGAGGAGGGGATCCTAAGAATGGTCCCTAAGAGAGTAGGGTCAAGCCGGATACGGGTCCCCTGAACCACAGTGTCTATCTCCTCTGTGTCAACATACTCACTACGAATGCGGTTGGCATAAAATAATTTGACCAGGAAGGGATAAGCACGTAGGGAGTCGATATGAGAGTATCGAAAGAGATTACCCAAGTGGGTCGATGAGAGAATCTCTGAGAGTCTCTCAGCAGTGAAAGCCTGATATACAATAAAATGCTCTGGAAGGAGTTTGATCCCTAGCATGCATGGAACTTTGCCAGACAAGCATCATCTCGGCAAATGGGTACTAGAGGATCAGCAGGAGGAGTCATGGGAGGATTTTAGGCCTGGGTAGAAGCTGGAATGGACTCGGGTTTGTTGACTGTGGCCACCCGAGTGGGTTCAGTCTCAGGGATAGGCTCATTGATACTATTACCAATGGGCTTCCGCGGATGCTTCACGAGAAGCTTAGTATAGGCTTCTTCTTTGGATGAGGAAGAAGGGGAATATGAACCCAAAGTGTCGGAGGGAGGATCAGCGTTCTTGGTGCGGGGTTTGTGGGGTCTCTTGGTTTTGACAATAGTCGGCTTAGGGTTCTTAAGGCATCTAGGAGCAACAGCCTTCCCTTTGGTCTTGGAAGCCATTGTACGAATCGAAAGATACGAAAAAATGCACGAATCGAATCGACGAAATAAAACGATACCTAATTTGAGCAGAACGACGGAGAAGGAGACAGTCGACCTAGCAATCGAATGATCGGAAAGAGTGATCGGAGAGTGGAGCTTCGAATCGGAGAGAAATCGACTATTACAGTGGAATTTGAAAAGAGGAAGCCGAAGGAAGAGGCGTCGGATGAGAGAGAAAATAACTGAACTAATCAATGTCTCTCGAGGTTATAAGGAGGGGTCCAAAGAATCTGGATCATTGGATCGAAACATCGACGGCTCAGATCAAGTTAGCGAACCACCACAACAGTTGATAGTTGACTGATGAACAATCTTCAGTCGACTAGAAAAAAGATAAAAATAATCTTGGGTTGACCGACAGTCGACTGGTGCGTAATTCACAGTCGCCTGTCAGAGAGACAGTCGACTATAACTAACTCATTAGTCGACTGACAGAGAATCAAAAATATGATGATAAAAATAGTTTCCTCTGAAGATTTGGACAGGCGCCTAATGACCAAATTGTAGTCGCCTGTCACAGGGATAGTCGACTGTAAAATATTCATCAGTTGCCTGTGCAAAAATACATTCTACTGTTTGATAAAATCGAGATGGGCAGTCGACTGTTGAAGGAATGACAGTCGTCTATCCTAGTCCAGAAATGCACAGTGAGGTTAAAATCCAGAGGATGGAGACAACTCACCCTAGGACCTATACTCTAACACAAATTTAATCAAGAAATCAATATCAAAATATTATAGATTCATGTACAAATCTCGTAAATCAATCCAAACAATCGAAATCATCAACAATCTCAAATACATCTCTTAAAACAAATATATGTGAAACATATAATTTATCAAAAGAAGAGAAGTAAAATGATGATATGAGTTCAAGTATGATATACATGAAATTATGAACTCCCACAATTCAGATTCACCCATAATCCCTAATTCTCCACGCAGCCTCACAAATGAATCTTCTTTAAGAGGTTTAGTGAAGATCTCAGCGATTTGTTTTTGGGTTTCAATGTACTGTAAGATGATGTCCTTTTTAGCTACATGATCATTAATAAAATGGTGTCTCACATCTATGTGTTTGGTACGGAAGTGATGTACCGGATTCTTGGAAAGACAAATAGCACTTTGGTAATCAACCATGATAGGGCAAGTATCACAATTGACAGCATAGTCCTTGAGAGTCTGTCTCATCCAAAGAACTTGTGCACATGCAAGACCCACGGTGATATATTCCGCTTCAGTCGTGGACAAGGATACCGAGTTCTATTTCTTGGAAAACCAAGAAACTAGGGAATTTCCTAGAAAATGGCAAGTGCCACTAGTACTCTTCCTATAGGATTTGCATCCGGCAAAGTCGGCATCACTATATGAGATTAACTCATATGTGCTAGACTTAGGGTAAAGTAACCCATAATCTAGTGAATGATTGCGGTAAAGAAAAATTCGTTTAACCGCAATCAAGTGTGACTCTTTACTCTTTAGGTCTAGCTTGATATCTAGCACAAAGGCATACAGAAAACATGATATTGGGCCTACTAGCAGTTAAGTAAAGTAAGCTACCGATCATACCTCGATATAAACGAATGTCTACATCTTTTCTGTTCTCATCCTTGTGTAGATGGGTTGTTGAACTCATGGGGGTCCTTTTGCTTGAAGACGATTCCATCCCGAATCTCTTGATAAGCTCCCCGGTGTACTTGGTTTGATGAATAAAAGTCTCATCCTTCATTTGCCGAATTTGTAGTCCAAGGAAGTAGTTGAGCTCACCCATATGGCTCATTTCGAATTCATCCTTCATAGACTTAGAAAATTCTTGGCAAAGATTAAAGTTAGTAGAACCAAATATAATATCGTCTACCTAAACTTGAATTAATAGGATGTCACTTTCATAATCTTTAATGAAAAGAGTTGAATCAACTTCACCCATTTTAAAACCTAAATCCAAAATAAAGGTTTTGAGTTGATCATACCAAGCTCTAAGAGCTTGTCTCAACCCATATAACGCTTTCTTAAGTTTGAAAACATGGTTTGGAAATTTTTCATTAACAATACCATTTAAAATGCACTTTTAACATCCATTTGAAATAATTTAAAATTCTTATGAGATGCAAAAGATAAAAGCAATCTAATAGATTTTAATCTAGCTACGGGGGCAAAAGATTCTTCGAAATCAATACCTTCTTCTTGCCGATAGCCTTGAACTACTAACCTTGCTTTATTCCTTATGATGACCTCATTCTCATCGGTCTTGTTCTTGAAGATCCACTTGGTCCCAATCACTTGGTGACCACTTCGAATAGAAACGAGCTCCCAAACTTCGTTTCTCTCAAATTGCATGAGTTCTTCTTCCATTGTAACTATCCAAGAGCTATCTTCACAAGCTTCTTGGACATTCTTTGGCTCAATAATGAGACAAATGCGCAGTTAGAGAATTCATCAATTCTTGACCTCGTTCGAACACCCACACCAATATCTCCAATAATTTGGTCATGAAGGTGATTACGAACGGTTGAGTAAGCTTTGGGAATCCCTGCATCACTTGGAACATCTTCAACAATCTCATTAGTATTGTTCGTCACAATAGTAGAATCATTAATCTTGACATTACTAAGAGAATCACATAAAACATCTACAATATCATCAACCACATGAGGAAAATCAAAATCTTCATAAAATGATACGTGTAGTGATTCCTCGATCATTGAAGAGGTTTTGTTGTATATCCGGTAGGCTTTGCTACGTGTGGAATATCCAACAAAAATTCCTTCATCGGATCTTGGCTCAAATTTATCTATGTTACCAAAGGTGTTCTTGATACAACATTTTGAACCAAAAACACATATTTAACTTGTGGCTTTTTGTCATAAAACAACTCAAAACAAGTTTTGTTCGTTCGGGGTCTCACTAGGATCCTATTCAGCACATAACATGCCGTGTGCACCGCCTCTACCCAAAATTATAGTCCAAGATGACTATCATGGAGCATGGTACGGGCACACTCAATTAGGGTCTTATTCTTTCTCTCTACACCACCATTTTGTGGTGGTGCGTGATGAAAAGAAAAGTTGTGAGTTATCACGGTGTCATCACAAAACTTTGTAAAAGAATCATTCTCAAATTCTCTTGCATGATCACTATGAATAGTGATAATGGTGGATCCTAAGAAATTTTGAATCTTCTTTGCAAATGTGGTAAACTCTTCAGAGGCTTCATTTTTATTGGTTAGAAATGAAACCCAAGTAAATCTAG
The DNA here is from genome assembly GCA_030789695.1 of Scilla litardierei. Lineage (NCBI taxonomy): Eukaryota > Viridiplantae > Streptophyta > Magnoliopsida > Asparagales > Asparagaceae > Scilla > Scilla litardierei. Next base: position 386,715,499 of record CM061142.1, read on the forward strand.
ATAAGTCGTCAACGACAACTAATCCATTGTGAGCATTACCTAAAGAGGCGGTTCTAGTTGGCCCAAACAAATCTAGATGAAGTAATTCTAGGGCCTCTTAGAAGTTATGCCTTCTTTAAGTTTGAAAGATGATTTACTAAGTTTACCTTTTTGACATGAGTCACAAAATTTTTTCTTACTAAAAGCAATTTTTGGAAAACCTTTGACAAGATCATGCTTAGCTAACTATATAAGTGATTAAAATGAACATGACCAAAACAACGATGCCATAATAGTTGTTCATTTGTATTAGCAACGAAGCAATGTTCTACGGTTTTAGGCAAGCTCAAATAATAAATATTTTTACGCCTAATACCGGTAAATAAAACATGTGAATCAAAATCAACAATTTTACACATAACTTCTCCAAAGTTAACCTTGTAACATTTGTCACAAAGTTGATTAATGGAAATAAGGTTATGATATAAACCACTAACTAAATAAACATTTGTAATAAGTGGTTTGGAAGGATTACCGACTATACCTTCTCCAATGATGGTTCCCTTTTGATACCTCCAAAAGTGACTGTTGCACCATCATTGATGCTAATCACTTCGGGGAGCAATGAGGGATCTCCCGTCATGTGTTTGGAGCAACCACTGTCGAGTATCCATCCTTTCCTTTTAGAGCCAATATGACCTTTATTGCTCTCTTTCTTTTTCTTGGGTACCTAAATAAAATACCATAAGCTCGTGGTACCCAATTTTTGTTAGTTCCAATGGGATTAGCCCTTTGGAAGCCAAGTCAAAGTGGACTTTCGCTTCCCAACATAGTTACCACTATTTATTACATCAATAAAATTTGAATCTATATAAGCATTCCTATCATTTAAGCTAGTGTTCTTAGGACCCCAAATAGTGTGTGTTTTGGGAGTCCTTTTCCTAGTTGCATGCACAATTGATTGATTTCTATGTGGTGCATGCTTCTTAGGAACATGAGTTCTAGCATATGAAGGTGGAGGTGGATATGCATTCAACATATATAGGTTATGTGCAATCCTAGGAACATGCATGTTATATGAAACATATGGAGCATGCATAACATGAGGTGGATGTGCATACATAGAAGAATGATGCGTATGAGCATATGATCGTGTAGGTGCACGTGCTGAGTATTTCTCATGTGTGGGATTGCACGTGTCCATGGGTGTGGAACATAAAAAGTGTCATGAGTGTCCACTTGTGAAGTAGGAGATTTCCTACGTGGATGAAGGTTTGCGTAAATATAAGCATGGCCTCTCTTTTGGTTTCCACCCTTAGCGGGTTTCTTACCAAAAGGAAGCAATTGTGAAATGGTGGCTTTATTGGTAGGTTTGCTACCGATAGTGTTTTTGACACCACTTGTGGATGCACCGGAGGATGGCCTCGCAAAATCTATAGTAACACCACTATAGGAGGTGTGAGCATTGGATGCATTCGCTTCCACATAACCAAGTCCAACACGATGTGTGGCCGGAAATTGGTTTGCGAACAAATCATCCAATTGTCCTTTTCCTTTGTTAAATCTCATAACTCGGGAGGACATGGGCTCATATTTCTCCTTAAGAGAAGAAATATTGGTATCTAAGGTGGACACATGTGCTTTGAGCTCGTGCACTTGGGTTTTAAGAGAATCATTCTCTATACCCAATTGTGTGCTTTGTGAAGCTACATCACTATTATCCTTAGGATACGTTTGATATAGTTGAGATTTGAGGGAATTCACCTCATTTCTCAATATGTCATTTTGAGAAACCAAATTTGCTTTCTCAAGTGTTAGTGTATCAACAATGGTGTCATTGTTGATAATGCATGGTATGAATGGTTTGCTAACATTTAATTTCTTTAAACTAGTATATCTAAGCATGAGAGATTGATACTTAGAAAAAATTTCTTCGTTAGCTATACGTAGTTCATCCATTGTTACCTCGGGTTCATCCATGTCACTATCACTCTCATCGAAAAGTGGGTCTTCTCTGGCCATGAAACACATATGGGCGATTTTACCCTTCTCATCCTCGGATTCGCTCGAGGAATATCCGCTTGAATCATCAAACGTACCGACAAGTCCTTTCTTCTTGTCCTTCTTGTATTTGTCGGACTTGTGGTACTTTGGAGCCGTCCACTTCTCTTTGTTTCAGAGCATTGGGCAATCCTTATTGATGTGCCATGGCTTGTTACACTTAAAACAAAGAGATGAAGAGTTATTAGTGGAATCAAATTTATTCTTGGAGGGAAATTTATCTTTGCGAAAGAAGCGTTGGAACGTCTTCGCCATTTGAGCCATTTCCTCCAAGTCCATCTCTTTCTCTGATTCTTAATTGTCGGAGCCCACGAGCTTCGAGCTCATTGGTGATGTCGGTGAACCGTCCGTACATTGTTGCTATGTTCTCATTTTCCTGCATATAAAACATATCGAAATTTTGTACAGCAACATATAGTTTAGACAGTTTTACCTTATTCGTTCCCTCGTGAATAACGACTAGATGGTTCCAAATCTGATATGCACTCTTACATATGCATATCTTGTTGAACTCATCCAGATCCAACGCACAATGAAGAGCATTCATTACCTTGGCGTTGTTGACTTCGGCAGACTTCTCGGAGGGCGAACATTTGTCGAAATCCACTTTGGAGGGCTCGACGTATTCCTTATGGAGGGTTCTCCAAAGAGAGGCACTCCTTAAGAACGTCTCCATCCAGCATTTCTAATAACCGAAATTTGTGCCATTGAAACGCGGAGGACGAACCGTTGATTGTCCTTCGAATACGATGGAAGCACCATCACGGTCGTGATTGTTGTATGAAGTCGGAGGATGAACATTGTTGTTGTTGGATGACATAGCTTTAAACCAGTGCTCTGATACCAATTGTAAGGTCCCTTGCTATGAGGAAAACTCTAGAATGGGGTTGAATAGTGCTTATGCACTTTAAAATGATAATTACACCAAATTAAATTCCTAACCAACAATTAATGCGGAATGAAAATAAACCCTAAAATGAAACAATGCAAACACACGGATGTTTCAAGGGTTCGAATTACCCAAGTCACTTCCCGACTTGTCCCCGATAATCATACGTCCCTTCCACCCGGATACAACTGGATACTCTAATTAGAAACCTAATTTGAGGTTTCCTTTAAACCCACTTGTAGCAATCCTATAAGTAAAATCGAAGTACACTCGATGTCCTTGACTCCCACAACTTGGGAGCAGGCAAATCACTCTCACAAACCGAGCGTTAATCTAATAACGAAAGTTATGAAATATTGAAATGACAACACGAACAATCACATATGTCTTGAAGTAAAACTTGAAGGAGCAAAGTGTGTTGATGTGTTGATGTCTCTCTTGGAAGAGACGAAAGCCATTTCTCTTGACAACACCAAATACCTAGAAGATTTCTCTTTGGTTATAGGTTGGAGAGCAAGAGAATGAAAGATAGGAATTCTAGGGCTTTATGAATTTGAGAGATTTGATCAAGGAAGTTGAAAGGTTGAATGGTTGAGTAAGTAACCTCTCAATGGAACAGTAGAGGCTGCCTCTATAGGTTTCCCAAAACCCTCAAACTAAATCCCCAAAAATTCCTTTGAAATCCGTGAAGAAAAAGCCAACGGATAGATTTTACACACGCGACAGTCGACTGTTGAACAAAACACAATCGACTGATGCATAGTGTCAAAGGGTAGGTGAAAATTCAAATGGTAAATTACCACGTGGACAGTCGACTGATGAAGAGAAGACAGTCGACTATAAATCCAATAGGCGACTGTAAATCCTTCTACTGGCGATTGACCGCAATAGTGGTAAGCTGAGAAAATCTTAGAAAATACTAGGAAGACAGGACAGGCGACTGATGTGGAATACACAGGCACCTGTTCCATGGGCAGGCGCATGTGCCATGGGCAGGCGCCTATGAAACCGACATCAGTTGACTGTCACAAACCCTGACATTGTCCAGAGAGTTGAGTCTGTAGAGAGGTTTAAGGACAGACGATTGTTGAAGTATTGACAGTCGACTGTGCAATGGACAGTCGACTGTAAATACAACATCAGTCGACTGACACTAAAACATGAAATATTCCAGAGAGCAAGTTCTGCAGAGTAATCATGGACAGGCGACTGTTGACGCATTTACAGTCGATTGTGCCTTGGACAGGTGACTATAAATGCAACATCAGTCAACTGGCCAGTTGAAATGGAATGATCTTTGGGCTGAAGATAGACAGGCGACTGATTAACAAATCACAGTCGATTGTCTCTTAGACAGGCACCTGTAAAATGTACAGCAGTCTCCTGAATGAGTTAAAGTTTAGAAAGCCCAAAATCAACTGATTAAGTATGTGCATAATAGGCGACTGTAGAAAAAATCACAGCCGGATTTTTTTAGACAGGTGACTGTAAATCGTTTAGCAGTCGACTGTTGAAATCACAACATGCACATTCTTGAGAATTATGAATTGGAGTCTAAGGAAAAGCGATCTAATTATTTCTTAGGACAGAAAAGAAGATGTGTGTGTGCTCCAACATAGTTCTACTTCTAAGCTACATACTATAAGAGAAAAAGAAGATTACATTAAGTTCAACTCTCTCTTCTATCCAAAGTATGAGCTTGAAGTCTTCTAGGAGCTTCAATCACCATCTTTGATCAACCAATCCACTTTTTTCTTTCTTTCATTGATCTTTGAGTGACATCTATTGCTAATTGATCTTCATGGTATGCTTAGGCAATAGATTAACTACAAATAGGGGATTAGTCACAAGTATTTATGTTTGCTCATCATTAACACCACGTAGGGAGAAGTCCAATACTCAACAACCTTCGCTTCCTCCGTGACACTACCGCCGATTCGAGAGGGGAACTTCGAGCTAAAGATAAGGCTCATCATGTTGGTGCAACAAGACTGCTTCCACGGGCTCTCACATGAGAACCCCACTGACCACGTGGAGGCGTTCTTAGCCAAGTGCTCCACATTCCAAATGCAAGGGGTAAGCAATGATGCGATCAGGTTGCGGCTCTTTCCCTTCACCTTGAAGGATAAGGCCCATTAATGGCTGACATCCCAAGCGCCTGGCACCTTCACGAGATGGGAGCAACTGGTGGAGGCCTTCATCACCAAATACTTCCCCCCTTCGAAGATGATGCATCTTCGAAACCAAATCACAAATTTCAAGCAAGGGGGCCAGGAGTCTTTGTATGAGGCCTGGGAATGATACAAGGATCTCCAGCATCAGTGTCCGAACCATCGCATCACCACGTGGGACCTGGTCCTATCTTTCTACAATGGAATGCATTCAGACACATAGATGATAGTTGATACTACGGCGAATGGGGCCATAATGGGGAAAGAGCTAGCTGAAGCCATGAGAATCCTTGAGGCCATGGTAGCCAACAAGCAACATTGGGGGGATGACAGGTCTACCCCGACTATTGCCAATGCCTTAGGAGGAGGCCATTACGAAGCCAGAGAGGCGACTATTTTTTATGGCCGTATCGAATCCCTTACATAGCAGATGACCAGATATGAGCATCGACTCGACGCTAGACCCAGCTCACCCCCCACCAACACATATGCCGCCTACGAGAGGTGCATAGATCAGGGACCCAATGGTGAGACCTACTCCTACCAGGTGCCTCCTGCAACAACAGAGGAGGCCAACTACACCTTCGATGACAGAGGAGGAAACAGGGGAGCCTATGGGAACCCGTCCAAGAGAAACCACCATCGTTTCCAGTACGGGAATAGTAGCGGAGCATAGTAGCAACCTCATCAGTAGTAGTAGTAGCCACAACAGTATCTGCAGCAGCATCAGCATCAGCCACAGCAGTACCAGCAGCAGCAGTATCAGCCACAGCAGTAGCAATCTGAGCAGAGACCATATGGCCCTATAGACCGCCAGGGTACTAGCAGCAGTGTCAATAGCAGCTAGCTTTGCTCCCTTCTCCTCCAGCTCAACAGAAATCCTCCTTGGAGGCCACCTTGGAGAGATTCATCAAGGAGCAGGCAAAGCTCAATCTAGACCATGCGGCCTGCAGCAAGGAACTTTCCACCATGATCAGATGGCACGCTCCCAAGGCAAGCTCCCCGCTCAGTCAGAGAAGAACTTTAGGGAGAGTGCTTATGCCATCACCACCCGTAGCGGCCTATCGACTATAGATCCGGAGTCGTCGGTGATGATTCCTATAGCTTCATCACCCAAGGAGGTGGTAGATGAGCTCCCACCGGCTATAGATGGTGGAGGTATTGAGGCCGAGGAGCAGCCCACCACCATTAAGAGCGATAGCCCTCCCGTAGTGGGGGGAAGTGATCAAGGAAAGGACAAGCCCCATGGAGAAGCCCAAGTATCGCCCCGTTCCAGTTCCATTCCCGAGTAGATTAGCTAAGGCCAAAATGGAGGAGAAGTATGCCAAGTTCACAAAACTTATGAAGGGAGTGGAGCTGAATATTCCATTCATGGACGCCCTCACAGAGATACCCTCGTATGCAAAGTTCCTTACGGAACTAATCTCGGGGAAGATGAAGACGGAGAAGGTTTTATTGGCAGAGAAACCGTCCTCATTTCTCAGAAGTAACAAGTTGCTAAAGAAGCTCCCAGATCCGGGGAGCTTCACCGTCCCTTGCACCATATGTGGCGTCCCCATCAGGAGGGCCTTGATAGATTTGGCGGTAATCATCAGCCTGATGCCCTTGTCCATCCTCCTCCACCTCAACACTGGGACGGAGTAAGAGCCCACGGCCATGACCATCCAGCTAGCAGATAATTCGATGACGCACCCGGTCGGAGTGGCTAGGGACGTCGTCTTACAGATTTCCGGCGGGGTGAGCGTGTTGGTGGATTTTGTTATTATGGACATGGCAGAAGATGGAGGATCGCAGCTGATTTTGGGTCTCCCGTTTATGGCGATAGCTAGAGTGCTGATAGACATGCGAGAAAGCACGCTCTCCCTCAATTTGAGGCCGAATTTCGGCTACCTAAGTCGATGAGGGAGAGGGAGCTCGTTGCGGACGTCTGGTATCTTGATTTGGTGGAGGATGAGCTCGTGGAAGAGTCCATAGCTTAAGAAGTACTAGTGGACCCCCTACTGTGGAGCGAGGACCATGGCTTGATCCTTAGCACGACAAGGCCGTTGCAGCATATTTGTAGGTCCTGGACGAGGACATCAACGATAGATCAATGACACACGAGCATGCCATGGTCGCCTTAGAGGATCACGACACAGATGTCGTGAAGATCAAAAACTTGGTGGCTGTAGCGTCCATGGGGCACTCGAAAAAGAGACAGGCACCGACGAGGAAAGAGAACGGACGGACCGATAAGGGTCCGAGGAGGCATTCGACCAACCGGCCCCTCAAGGGTTGGTCGGGAAGAACGATGGGTGCATCTCGCATGTGCCCATCATATCTCCTCACTGAGTCGCAGGGATCAAGCTAATGACCTTAAACAAGCACTTGGCTGGAGGTAACCTGGCCTATTTGCTTGCATTTCGGTTTTAATGAGATTTTTTGAGTTTTTTGAGTTTAAAATTTTGAAAATCCATAAATAACTAAGGCTTATTTATTTTGGTAGGGATTTGGCGGTCATGCCGACGAACGAAAGAGCAAAACATGAGCGTGGAGTTGAAATTCAAATAGTCGAGAAATACGAGATGGGCTAGAGGCTGAGAGTGCTGAAATTTCAGATTGCTCGGCTGAACGCACAAGGCGCTCGACTGAGCGACCAACCCAATGAAGAGGAAATGGTTCGCCCGAGCGCTCGCCCGAGCGCTCGCCCGAGCGCTCGCCCGCTCGGGAAAACCCTTTTAAATAATTTGGGTCACTCGCTCAAAATTTCGAGTGATCAACCCAGTATTTTCCCTGAGCTCTAGTCCTCCCCATCTCTCCTCTCTTCTCCAGCGATTACCCTCCCCCAAGCGCCACCCCCTCCCCTCTCGACCCTGAGCACCGACCACCCCCCCCCCCCCCCCCCCCCCCCCCGAGCATCTCTCTACCTCTCCTTCCCCCTTCCAATCACCTTCCCCTCCGATCTCCTCCATCACACCTCCCCACTCCTCTTCACCCCCAAACCCCAAACCCCTCTCGACCCCGAGTGCCACCACCCCCTCCCCTCTCGACCCCGAGCACTGCCATCCCCTCCCCTCTCTCGACCCGAGCACCCACCCCCCCTCCCCACCCCGAACGCAACCCCCATCCCCAATCCCCCCCAACCCCCACATTGCCAAAATTCAATTTCAGGTTGGCGGGACGTTTGGCAGGACTGCAGCGCCACCTAGGGACATGTCGCCCGAGGAGATTGCTTTCGTCGCTCTCGCACCGCTAAGGGTCCACTCTTCCCTCTCATTATTATTATTATATATATTATATCACCCGTAACACGAGCACATAATGCCTTGCATGGCCATCATCTGCTTATCATCATCCTCACCATCTCTGCCACGTTCCACGGCACCTCCACACACATCCACTACCCCACCCATACGCATTCAGCCTCCACACACTCCCACGGCACCCCCACGCACTTCCACCACCACCACTTCCACGGCAACTCAACACACTTCAACTACACCTTCACCACGTATTACAAGCACATCCACCGTCGCCACCCCATCCCCTACACGTCCTCCACCCACATACACATCCACCATCATTTCCCGACCATCCACATCTCCATCATGGCCACAATGTATACGCCAAAAATTGTTGGCCCACAAGCTGTCCTCCTCTAGGCATCGCACCACCACCACCACATCCACCTCCACTCCTACAACACCACCACGTAAATCCAGCACCACCACATACATCCAGCACCCCCACACACTTCCACCACACCCACCACTACCACCCCACCATCCCAACCCCCACCCCTCCACCTCAACATCCAAAGAAGAGGAAGTCCTTACAGAGGGCCCCTCATGCTAGGCCACGCACCGCCATTCGCATTCCCACCCCATCCCCACCATCATCTCCTTCACTCCCACACGCCAGAAAGAAACGCCAGGCTGCTGGCTCCTCAGCGGGTATACGAGCCCCCCTGAGTCAGCCCATACCCACAGCACCACCCATACCACCCACATAGCCCGAGACGATGCCCCTAGAGACCTACGGCATAACATTCATAGACGATGCTCATCGTCGCGCTTTTGCCAACCTCTATAGGCGCCCGGTCGTCTCGACCAAATTCGCAGATCTAGGAGCCTTGGAGCAGCTAGGCATTTTACCCGGGGTTAGGCAGTTGTACACGAACCTGGGCTGGGAGCATTTTCTAGGGCTTCAGGTGAAGACTTACATTTGCTTGACCCTAGAGGCCCTCAGCTCACTTCGCCATACTGAGACGGGGATTGCATTCTCCATACTGGACGTGGAGATGGAGTTCACTTACGAGGGAATCCAGACCCTATTCCAGTGGCCTACATTCACCGCCGTCGAGACCACCTACACCCCTAGCTCGGATACTCTCCCTGCTATTTAGAATACACGCTTTTGGGAGAGGATTTTCGATTTGCCTTCCTTCAGCACTAGCCGCTCGAAGGCCTCCTCGATCATCCATCCCTGCCTTAGGCTAGCCAGCGGCACCTTGCCACCACCATGCAATGCATGAACGAGCCAAGGACTATGTCCTCTGTTTTTCTCGTCCTTTTGTGGGGCATGACCCTCCCTCGCGGGGCACTACCAGATGGCACCTCTCGCCCTTCCTATCCCATTGATCACGCACAGATCTTCTATGATCGTTTATGTTGGGCTGCTACATTGTAGAGGGGTCCCATCTGGCGGATTTTTCACCATCGTCGCCCTTAGGGCAAATCTATTCCTCCCCCAATCTTCTAGAGGCAACAGGCCCTACCACACTATCATTGCATGTGCTTATGCACATGCAAATTATTAGAGTCCATGGTGACCGACATTGGGTTTATCTTCACAGGCATTATAACGCCGATTATATGGTGCTCCCTAGCCCAGAGCTGACCGACATGGCCCCTCAACAGATTGAGTGGATCCTCCCTATGCAGGAGTGCATCCCTCCCACTTACGAGCTAGAGCCTGATGATGAGCAGGTTGCCCAGCAGCAACTTGCGCAGCAGCCAGGCACCGCTCCCGAACACCCTGAGGAGCCACCCCATACCCAGCCCCAGTCTGAGCCTGCAGCGGCCCCTTCTGTCTCCACATCTGTTGAGGGCCCTGCCACATCTGTTGCACCACATGTCTCTAATTCTGCCGCCGAGCCATCTATCCCCACCTTTTTCGAGGACTCAGCCCTATCAGCTGAGGCCCTCATTTTTGATTTGCTAGTTGATCCTCCTGTCCTCACCTCCTCACCGCGATATGAGACCGCACTGGTGCATGTATCCTTGACCGTACCCATTTCCAGCACTGTCTTAATGATCCTTATAGAGTGTGTGGTGGTTTCTGTCTCCACAGCTGCTACCACCACCTCTGCCGTGTCTGCCTCTGCTCCTATCTCCTCTGTTGTTGTCACCACTGCGGCACTGTTTGCATAGCCTACACTCTCGGTGCACCCCTTTTTCACCACATGTAGCACACCTTCTAGGAGAGCGTCTTCTAGCTCCCCCCCGATATTGCAGCTCGATTATATGGGGTGGAGCAGGAGGTAGCTCAGCTTCGTAGAGCCGTGAGGACACTCACCGATATTGGACAACGGAACAGCGAGAAGCTAGACTGTATACTTCACCTCCTTCAGCCACCACCCCCACCGAGTGGTGGTGCTGCCTAAATTATTAGCTTCTCGCTTTCACAGTGTCTCCTCCTCCTATCATTGTGCCCATCTGTCTTTTCAGGGCCCAGCTTAGTCCAGCTTGGAGGAGTCACATTCTGGCATCGATTTTTTGTTGTCCATAGTGTCCATATTGTACATATTATGTATCATCATCACCTGCGTCATCTTCATCTCCATTTTTGTATATACAAATATACTGTACATACGCATATGAATCTTTTATACCTTCTTTTATCTTTCTTTCCACCCACCCCACCCGTAGCATCATTTCTCGTCTCTACTCCTGTGTTCTCAGCAGTGAGGACACTGTTGCGTTTAGCTTGGAGGATGAGCGCTATCACTTTTTACTTATTCTTTTTCCTTATTCCCATTTTTAGTTCCACTACCGTCCCATTTTCCCCATTTTTATCATCATTTTTATTTTTTCTTTTCTTGTTTGTTCGCTTGCATGTTTTTCATTTCTTTCTCTGTTTCTTTTATTTATACTAAAGATGATTCTCCTATGCTTGCACTGTAAGCTGCACTCACTCAACTTATCTGCTTTACACACTCACGTAGGATTCGTTATTGTCTATTGCGGGTCACCGCATATTTATATAGAATGGTTATGATATTGAACTATATGCTTCCACGTGTTAGAGATGTTTCTTGATTAGGATGCTTTTTAATATGCTTTTCCATGCTTTGAATTCATATTCTCCCCCAACGAGTATTCTCGAAACAGTTAAGCTTGAAAATGCATGATTGATTGAAAATTGAGTGAAAATTGCATAATTGTGTGAAAACGTCTATTTTCATAATGGATGGTAGTTCAATTGGGTTTGGATAACCCATAACACTTAAGTAGCGTCTATTGGATATTCTGACACCGAGCCATGTCCCAATTCTATGCTTTTTATTTTTTTGTATATAGCCAATTGCGATCCTTGATCGTGCTTTGCATTCCATAGCGTTTACACGAGTTTGCAAAAATCCCAAAAAAATATCAAAAACCAAAAAACATTACATACGAATAATAGGCCCGAGGGGTTCTTTGTAACCTGATGCCCTAAGACCGTCTGGTCTGGAATGCATAGGCCGCCTCTTGTATATATTGAGTTATCTCGTGCATATAAGAAAATAAAAGTATGTATATATATAGAAAATTGGTATAGCCAAAAACAATTGTAAAAAGAAAAATCCCACATCTCTACCTCACTTTCTATATAGAATATGGAATGATTACTATGGATTGTGAAAGAGTTTCGTGCGGTGATTTCTAGATTTAATTGAACTTAACATCCTTATTTATGAAAATAATTAAAATCATCTTACATGCTTGAATGAATTGATCATGATAATATTCGCTGCTTAAAGAATGAGTTGTGGAGATGTTGAGTCGAACCATTGATTTTGTATATTGATTGCATGCTATAATAGGAATTTCCCTCTATTTCATATCATATATTCGATTTCACACTATTCAATGAAAAATCCATTCTATATATAATCCGTGCTAGACTTGATGAATCCTCATAAGTAGTGCATTTTCAAATTATAAAGTTGAAGTGTTGTAGCATGCTATGAGATGAGGAGATGATTTAGTCGCCTTTCCTATCTTTTAGTTTCCTTTGCACTTCTTTGTTTTTACCCTCTGACGAACTTCTTATTCGTCTTCCTCGAGGACGAGTAAGAGGTAAGCGTGGGGAATTTTGTTGTGTCTATATTTTCCATGTTTTTACCACGTATTTCCATGTCGGTTAGGTTGCCCGAATCCATATTTTCATATTATATCGCGCTTTTCTCGATAACCTTGATCCTTTCAATGTTTTATGTGTTTTCAAGGAATTCGGTGCGATTCATAGGGATATGGGGTTCTGGACACAACACCGACGCCAAAACTCACTTCACCTTGCCACAGCGACCCTAGGAGGCCAAAGAAGTGAGGGAGAGGAGTAAAAGAAGAGAGAAATAGAAGAAGAGGAGAATGAGGAGAAGAAGATAAGGAGATTGGGAGAAGTTGTCAGATCACTCGGCCGAGCGCATGATGCGCTCGGTCGAGTTATGATACACCAAGGAGCAATGAAATTCTTCTTCGGGGCGCTCGACCGAGCGACCAGCATGCTCGCCCGAGCTAGCCGTCAGAGGAGCCCATCAAACGAAGGACTTGGGCTCTGGAAATTTTGAAGCTTAATTCGCTCGAGCGAGCGACATGACGCTCGGTCGAGCGACTCAAGTCACTCGACTGAGCGGCCCCTTCTCAAGCACCAAGCGGAGTGCTTCACAAGGCACCACTCGACCGAGCGAGCACTGCGCTCGGTCGAGCGGTAGATCGGCAGACTCCTGTTTTGACTTAAGTTGATGGGTTTTGGGTTGGCTTTCTTGTAAAACCCGAATCCAAACTATTTTGTATAAATAGTGAACGTTTTTTAGAGTAGGTTAAGCTGTTTTTTCTGTAGCAAAAGCCCTTAGAGCTATTTTGGGAGCTCTCATTTGGTAAACTATTATGCAATCTAAATCTTTGTTTGTGGTTGGATTTTCTTCATTTGGTAAATCTTTTTTTAGAGTAGGTTAAGCCGCTCAGCAGGCCGACGCATGTTGGCCCATAACGGGCGTCTGGCCCGCTCAGCAGGCCGGCGCCCGCTGGCCGAGCGGGCACGCCAGCCCACCAAGCGGGCTAGCCCCACTGGCCGCAGCAGGGGCACCCGCTTTTGAAGCTTGCGACCTGCCCGCCTTAGCGGGTGGGCCCTGCTTCGGAAGCAGGTGCGCCCGTACCCTCTTTGCGGGTTTGGCCTCCGCAAAGTGGGTCTAACCCACTTTGGCACTTATATGTTGTTTTCATGTTTCTGGGCTCGTTTGAGCTCCGATTCCAACGCAATTTCATCCTGTGGATTCCTTAGGAAGTCCTCTTCAATCCCAAATGCTAAACTCTTTGGCTTTGCGCTTATAAACCGTTTGTGGGCTTAATTATTCCATTGCATTGAGTACATTCCTCTTCTCGTTATTCCTATTACTAAGACGCAAATGCTACTTGGTGTGAGACCCTACAACTTGGCCCTACTACAGGTTGGGACTCAAAGTCCCTAGACAACAGTAACCACGAGCAGCAGGTGTCATCCCTTTTCAGAATGATACTTACGTGATTGACCCATTGACTAAGGTGTCGTCGGGATCACTCTGACTGTGTCAGCGATGAATACCGCAGTTTTAGTCTCTTCGTCATGACTGCGTTGCTGCACGGCCTCGGGTATGGTTAACCGTCAACCCCACTAGCCATTATTAGTCAGTATATAACGGTCTTTGTCATATACACGTTGTACTTCCTACATTGCACCTCCGTCGAGGATTAGCACAAAGACCGTACTGAGCCTGTGACACTAACTTCCCTTTAACGGAAGAGATGAATCCCATCCTAGTCATCTACTTACCTCGTATGCTTCAGGTGTCACCCAACCTAAGACCTTTTAGTAGGCCTAGCCTCGAAGCTAGGTCATATGTCTAAGTGACACCATTCACGAACAAGTTTGTACAAATGACTTCAGGTCTTAAGGACCAACTTGCCTATCATCACTCTAGAGTTATTAATGACGGTTCAGTTAAAGATTAACCATTCAATAACTCTAAGTTGGTCGTTCAGTGAACTCATTCTCCAATGAGCACATGTGTCTTGTCTCTGACTTTGCCAGGCTGAATGACTATGAGATCATCATTACCCTTAAGGTAAGACAAAGATACAGTAGTCTATCCGATATGCCGATATCCTATTCTCGACACATCTATGACCACGAACCGTTTAAGACTCAAGTTCTTATTGGTCAATTACTTCCCACAATCTAGAACTTCATCTAGATACGTAACGAACTCACTATAAGTCTAAGAAATTATCTAAGTACTAGTCATAACCCGTGCCCGCGGGCACGGTTCATTTAAGATTTTCCTGCAAAATCTTTGTTCTCCCCAAAAATTATTTCTCCCTCCCAAATTCAAACGAACAAAAATGTAGCTTCGGCACGGGCGCCCTCGGGCGCGATTCATTTAAGATATCCCATCAAAATCTTTGTTATCCCCAAGAATTATTCCCCCTGTCAAAATTTAAACGAACAAAAATTTAGCGGGCGCCTTCGGCGCGGGCGCCTTCGGCCGCTAGTCATCGCACACATTTTAATAACCAAAGTGCATTAGCGTTGATCAAAAAATTCGGTGCCTTTTGCGCGGAACAACAAATTCAGTGCAGGCCCCTTCGTCACGGAATTCGGCGCGGAACAACAAATTAGCGTAGAACAACAAATTCGGCTCGAAACAACAAATCAGCGTAAGAAAATTTAGCGGACGCCTCATCTTGAAACATGTTCACTGGCTGCTTTCAAAGGTGGACCAAATTTCAAAGCTGGACCAAGTTTCAAAGCTCACATTCATGATTTCAAAGCTCTCATCATTTCAAAGTTGGTCCAAATTTCAAAGTTGGACCAAATTTCAAGGCTGGACCAAATTTCAAGGGTCTCATTCATGGTTTCAAAGCTTCATCTCAACCTTCCATTTCATAAGATCAAATCCCAGCCACTCTTTATCTTGTCCTAGTCAGCCCTAGAATTCAAAAAACGTTGTCAAATGTATAATAGATATATAATTTATAATTATTATACTAGGACAATTTGCACCGTATAATTATTAGAACAAGATGTTTATCTTAGGATAAATGCCTCAAGGGCATACATCTACCAACATCTCCCACTTGCACTTAGGCTATTTATCCTGGTATCTCATACCGCTTACAATATATCATTCATACTAGACATCATATGTCAAACCTAAAAGTGGATCTGCTAACGCGTATCTATTTTGCATTTTAATGGAGTCTTATTAATACATCATTTGATCATTCCAGGTTGATCCTCCGAAATTGCTTTGGATCTCATCCAACAATTTTCCCTTCTTGTATGGCTAACGATTAGCTCATACAATTTGATGTAATGCTTATCATTTCTATAAGTCAGTCGTGGCATCTTTCAGTTATTTTTGTGTCAATTATGTCAAGTACATAAATGACACCCAAAGTTCTATATCTTTGGCATAATCACAAAAAAACTTTTGATGAGATGTCACATATAGAGTTTAATAACTGGGACTACTTACTTAGTCTGAAAACCCCGAAGCTAAGTTTATATGTCAGCTTCCACTGACTTTAAGAACCTTCTGTTTAATTACTTTGACTTAAAAGTCTAAATCTCATTTAGAAAATATTAAGTCTAACCAGTTTATAAGTGCTTAATAGGAATGCACCGTGTCAGGTTGGTTTGACGAATGAGTCATACCAAGATCCGTTTATAGGAATCTTGATGCTAACTAACTCAATCAAAATTCCTACACTGTTCTTTCCCTTAACTGCATTAATCTTCTAACTTGAAGTATTAATTGCAGTCCAATAAGAACTATTCTTATTGACCGTATAAGTTAGATCACATCTATTATACGCTACTGGAACCTATATCTTACTAAGATTAGCAATATATCTATATATGTGTGTGTACTGACAACTTCCAAATAATCACATTAACATAGATGTTTTCATGACAGCTCAAGAAATTTTCCACACCAACATTAACAGCCATATCTACAACAATCAGCCATTCTCATCAAATCACATTTGAAGACGGAGCATATATATCAAGGATAACAACCAACAACCAATTCATTCTTATGAATTCATTTGTTCATCATCAAATAAATATTGGGCGACAATCGCTCAATCATTGTTTTTAAACAAAATTAATCGACACATTTATTCAAATAATGAAAGAGTGTCGACTTCTTCTTCTCCTTGTTGTTATCTCTTGAAGTTCATATACGGCCCCAGCAGCAACGATTACTTCGATGCCGACTGTGAAATGAACTTCTTCCATCCCTTGCTTCACCTTAAGTACATGTAGACATTATACAGATGTCTTAGTAAATATACTGGTATCTCATACCATATATTAAAGCTTTAATGGAAATTATATGCTCTTAAGTAAAATTTGTACCAGAGGTAGAGGCATCAGTAAGCCCCTTCTTTTCTGCAAGGTAAACCTAGCAGTTTCTCTTCCAATGGCCTGGCTTATGGTAGTGGAAGCACTCGGATTTCGACGGAGTCCCTTGCTTCTTTTTC
Source organism: Scilla litardierei (assembly GCA_030789695.1). Classification (NCBI taxonomy): domain Eukaryota; kingdom Viridiplantae; phylum Streptophyta; class Magnoliopsida; order Asparagales; family Asparagaceae; genus Scilla; species Scilla litardierei. The sequence goes on from CM061142.1 coordinate 386,732,370, forward strand.
TTCCCCTTCTTCACCTTGGCTGGTTGTGGGACCTGCCTCTTCTTGCCCTTGCCTTTCGGTTGGTCAGAAGAAGCAAAGCCAACAACCAACACAGTCGACTTCTTCTCAATCTCCTCGAACTACCTAAGCATGTTTAGGAGACCATGAAGATCCGTTTCAGTACTGTTCATGATGAAACCAGTAATGAATTGTTTGAAGTTAGGGGTTACAGACTTCATGATAATGACCACTCTCATTTTGTTTTCGAGGACAAAACCTAACTGGGCAACATCTTCTATGTACCCGATCATTTTAATGACATGATCTTGCACAGGGCACGTCCCCATCTTAGTTCACCAAAGGTTGCAGGTGGCTTCAAACCTGACAGATTTAGACCGCTTGCCATATAACTCCTCTGCATTCAGAAGCATACTTTGAACATCCATATGTTCATGCTTCCTTTACAGCTCATTTTCCATAGAAGCCAGAGTAAGGCACATGTCCTTCTCTACATCCCTCTGGTGCTGCCTATAAGCCTCCTTCTCCTCGTTGGTGGCATCCGCGTCAAGCTTCTTCGGAGCGTCCTTGGTAGTATGTAGCTAATCCTGATCAGCGAGAGGACCAACTTAATGTTCCTAAGACAATCCTTATAGTTAGTTCCATCTAGCACATTTCTCTCAATAATGAACTTCATTCCCGACTCCATACTGCATTTTAAAATAGATCGAATTAGTATATGTTCTCTGTATAGTTTTAAGGTATTTTTATTAAAACTATATTCTCCCACTAATTTTATGAATTAAAGCCACTATAATAAACAATTTATTATAAAAAAATATTTGTGGGAGAGGGATCGACTACCCTGAGTCTAACAACCTTGAGTGTAGCTCAACAAGTTGTTAGACTCTGTGGTCTGCTCATGAACTCTTCATGAATCATATCAAATATGACTCCCTATCTATTTTACCCCTAGCCATTTATGATCATGTGTGTAGCTCATCCAAATCATAATGTCTAGCCTAGTCGGACCCATGTTTTCGCGTCTAGATCAACTTACGTCGACGTTTGGTGTATTCATGACACGACGGTTTAGGTCAAGACTAGACTACATCATTAGATTAACTTACACCGGTGCTCGGTGTATTCACGACACGACGGTTTGGGTCAATCAAGATTACATCATATGTATTTAAGAAGTTGGTTTCTACAAGGTTGCCATGTCACAGCTTAAGTGTAGCTCAATAACTGGAATACTGGTCCTATAGTTGCCAACCCCTAAAACAAGGAGGGCTACGATTTATCTTGAACAAGATTATTATTGTATTAGACTTAGGTATAGTTCAGGGTGTCATATAATCATGATTTATGTCATTGCGGTCCAACAAACACGGCCAGGGAATTGACTAAACCAGGATCACTTAACCCCAGTCTAGCTAGGGTGACCTAACAAACTTAGCCAAGCACATTGACCGGTATCATGATCCATTGAATGACACTTATCAGTTATATATGTGTGTCGTAAACTAAAAGCCTTTATTAACATTAATTAATCCTATCAACTAGTGTAATCCTTAAATTCAGAATTTTTAGGATTCGTTAACAACTTCTATTAATTCCTTATCAACTATATGGTTCTCGTTGTTCAATGTGCTACCCTAATCAACATTAGGATTTTACTAAATCAATTACAACATTTTTAAAATGTAGTCATTTAATGAGAATTATTATTGAAACGATTAAAATAATAATCATCTTTAAAGAGGACAACCCGAATCAGGAATTAGCTTTAAATGTTGTGAATGTTCAATAAAACATAGCATGTCACAATTTTAAAAATTCATCTTATAAATTTTTAATGAATTAATGGCTAACCTAAAAGGGTTCGTGAATAATCAAATTATACATCATGTCCATTACTATCAACCAACACTAATTTTATCGCATAAAACAAGGGTTCAACTATTTAACATTTAAATAGCATAACATGTTTAAACATTTATCAAAATAAATAAGTAACATGCTTCTTTAAAATTTAACATTTAAATTAAAAATACATGATTTTAAAATTAAAACGTTTTATCTAATAAAATGAAGGTTTCATAAAAATAACAAATATTTATTTTTTACAAACCATTTTATTTTAAAATCATTTAAACACATTAGAAAGCATCACAGAAGATTTTATCGCATAAAATAATCTTTAAAAACATCTAATCATAAGAAACCTAATTTTAACATCATCACATGAAACTAAAATCTTTCTTTCAAATTTCCATGCCTTTTAAAACAATTTTAAAAAACATTTTACATTGAAGCGGTTCATTCTAACTATATCGCATAAAGACAGAAACTTTTGTACAATCATTTAGTAAGCAATCAATAATTTTAAAACGTCGCAGTCCAAGATCAACTTGCAAACATAGTGCTCTGATACCACTGTAGGGTTTTGGCAGACCCTTAGGGCTCAGATCTGTGCCCGTCGGATGGACAACAGAGGGATAAAAAATCACAGCGGAAAAACATATAGCTAAACATTTTAGCTAAGGCCCTAAGGAAACCCAGAACCTAGCCAGGATCTATGCCGACTTGGGGTGGATCTGACTGCCCCAAGAGGGATCTATACTACTGCGATATTATTAAAATTACACTAGAAAGCTACTAAATGACATACCCAGAATGTTGGCCTTGGGGCAGGCAAGATGTACCGCACCACCTTCTGTCGCACCTCGAAGCTAAGCCGCCTTGCGCCTTTGATCCGATCTACCCGAAGCGAGCCAATCACTTGCCGAAGAAAGTTTCACTTGAGAAGATCCACGTTAGAGACTTCTTGATTCGATCCAACCCTCCTTGTCGTCTTGTTAGGACTTGGTTGGATGATAGGAAGAAAGAGGAGGAATAATTAAGTCGTCGATCGAGCGTGCTCAAAAATCAGGAGCTTCTCGAATCGGAGACTTGGTACAAAATTTTCAAGGGGTGTGCACCCCTTTTTATATAGGGAGCTAGACCCCATGCTCGTCACACGAGCAATGTGGGACTAAATTAGTGAAGAGGGATTTAATTTAAGGTAAGCCTTTCCCAAAGGCCTAACTTTAACCAATTAAATCTCACTCACCATTAAACTTTAGAGACGATACAAGCTATCATTTCGAAGAGCTTCAAATGGTGAACGCGTAGGAACAAACGGCGACGAATTCCTAATTCGTTTGACCCCTCAAACAATTGCCCAAAGTTGGGCAAAAGTCGTAGTTCGTAGGTGTCACAAAGGGGTTTCAAAAACCCCTAAAATCAGTAGTTAAGTCGCGGGAGCGCCCGCTAAGCCATGCGAGCACGCCCGCACTCTTTGCGGGCGGGCGCCCACAATGGGGCACAGCGGGCGTGCCTGCCCACTGTGCCCACGGTGGTCGCCTGGCCCACTCAGCGGGCAGGTGCCTGCTGGCCAAGCGGGCACGCCAGCTCGCCAAGCGAGCTGGCCCCGCTGGTCCATAGCGGGCGCCTGGCCTGCTCAGTGGGCATGCGCCTGCTGGTCGGGCGGGCACGCCAGCCCGCCAAGCGGGCTGGCCACCCTGGTCGCAGTGGGTGCGCCTGCTTTTGAAGCGGGCAGGCCCTGCTCAGAAGCGGGCAGGCCCTGCTCAGAAGCGGGTGCACCCGCCCCCTCTTTGTGGGGTTGGCCTCCCCAAAGTGGGTCTGACCCACTTTGACACTTATGTGCTGTTTTTGTGTTTCTGGGCTCGTTTGAGCTTCGATTCCAACGATGTTTCTTCTTGTGGATTCCTTAGGAAGTCTCTTCAATCCCAAATGCTAAAATCTTTGGCTTTACGCTCACAAACCATTTGTGGGCTTAATTATTCCATTGCATCGAATGCATTCCTCTTCTCGTTCTTCCTATTACTAAGACGTGAATGCTACTCGGTGTGAGACCCTATAGCCTGACCCTACTACATGTTGGGACTCTAAGTCCCTAGACGACAGAAACCATGAGCAGCAGGTGTCGTCCCTGTTTCAGAATCATACTTACGTGATTGACCCATTGACTAAGGTGTCTCGGGATCACTCTGACTGTGTCAGCGATGAATACCGCAGTTTTAGTCCCTTCGTCATAACTGTGTCGTTGCACGGCCTAGGGTATGGTTAACCTTCAACTCCACTAGCCAGCATCAGTCAGTATACATCGGTATTTGTCATATACACGTTGTACTTCCTACAACGCACCTCGGTCGAGGATTATCACAAAGACTGTACTGAGCCTATGACACTAACTTCCCTTTAACAAAAGAGACGAATCTCATCCTAGTCATCTACTTACCTCGTATGTTTCAGGTGTCACCCAACTTAAGAACTTTCAGTGGGCTTAGCCTCGAAGCTAGGTCTTAGGTCTAAGTGACACTATTCACAAATAGGTTTGTACAAATGACTTCAGGTCTTAAGGCCCGGCTTGCCTATCATCACTCTAGAATTATTATTGACAGTTAAGTTAAAGATTAAACATTCAATAACTCTAAGTTGGTCGTTCAGTGAACGCATTCTCTAATGAGCACATGTGCCTTGTCTCCGACTTCGACAGGCCGAATGACTATGAGATCATCATTACCCTTAAGGGAAGACAAAGACACAATGGTTTATTCGATGTGTCGATATCCTATTCTCGACACATCTATGACCATGAATCATTTAAGACTCAAGTTCTTATCGGTTAATTACTTCCCACAATTTAGAACTTCATCTAGATACGTAACGACCTCACTCTAAGTCTAAGGAAATTATCTAAGTATATATAATTTATAATTATTATACTAGGACAATTTGCACCGTATAATTATTAGAACAAGATGTTTATCTTAGGATAAATGCCTCAAGGGCGTACATCTACCTACACATTTGGCCTAGCATCCGTGACTAAAGGGCCTAGCTGGGAATCCCGAAGGCCTTAGCCGTTTAATTTTTAGTTAACTCTCGATTTCCACAATCAACCAATCAATCACTCATGACAACCCCCGACCATATACTCTCCTCCTTCTATATAAAGCATAGCGTTAAACGATCGCCTCCCTTAGTTCGATAATCTTTCTATACTATAGCGCATCATACACTTACGGTGATTCGTGCCCCCGTGGTGTAAACCCGGGGACCGAACACTTCCTGATTCGGTTTCTGCTCTCTCCCTCTTTGTTGGCGAGTTCCTCTTCATTCCCTTCTTCAATGTTCTCTTCCCAAAACTGCACAATGTAATCCCCTTCTCTGGCTTCTGCTTTTGGTGTGTTTGATTGGTGATGGCGTTGAGGATAGGAACTCCGCTATCTGAGTCTGACGGCTCCTCTGAGCCCAGGTTTCTCCCTGATAAGGGCAAGGGTCTGTTATTTGCGGATTTGGCCCAACGAGGGGATCCTTTCAGAACGGGAGAGTCCGATGTCCATTCAGCGATGCTTGAGTCGACTTCCACCGTCCTCTATTCCACCGTCGAGAGAATTAAGGCGAAATACCTCACTCACCCATATGGTGTTCAGGTTCCTTTTACTGATTAGAGGATCTATTTTCCCAGGAATCGTAAGGTCGGGATGTATGTTGAGATGTTCCAGACGGGGCTTCGCTTTCCCCTCCACCCCTTCATCATTCAGGTCCTGAAATTTTTGGTGGTGGCTTTATGCCAACTGACTCCATACTCGGTCCCAGCTCTGGTCGGCTTCATCATGATCTGCCACATGCATGGGTTGGAGCTGACCTTGCTGCTCTTCTTCTACCATTTCAGAGTCCGGGTTGTTGCTCGGGGGACGTAGCTTCATATCTGCCCCCAGGCAGGCAGAGAATGTCTACTGGGTTTGCCCCGCTGGGTCAGTGATTGGAAGAATGACTATGTCTTCGTCACTTCCACAAAGGATGCTGCAATCTTGACCGGTTGGGGGAGCTTGGGGGCCTACGAGCTGACGCTATCCCTTTCTGAGTGCGATCAAGCCGCAGTCTGGCTTTTGGTAGGATTGTCTAGAGGAGAGAGATCGGTCTAGCCTCTGTTGGACAATCTCCTCCTCAAGAGCGTCTTTGTGGTCTCCTGGTAAAGGCATCTTTTAGATCTTGTTTTCCTCCCTTGCTTACACTGATTTTCCTCTCTTTTGCAGAGATGGTGGGTCTGGAGTTCGGCCGTAACGTGCACCAACTCATATGTCGAGGGGCTCCAAGCGCTCGGGGGAGTTCCTCTGGCCATGCACCGTGTCACACTGTTGAGGAGGAGAACCGTGTGGTCGACCCACCGATTGGGACACTGAGGTCGGCAGGTATTCCCCCTCCCCTGTTGCTGGTTTCGGCCGGACCTACTCCAGTGGTGGCAAATCCACTTGATGCTCTCGTCGACCTCGTCCCCGGAGAGAGGGTCGCAACGGCCGCCGAGCAGGGTCCCTGTGCGTTGACCAGGAATCAGGGAGAGAGGAAGAGACACTCTCACTCGGGCTTTGAAGGGCCCGAGGGGAAGAAGCAGAAGGGGGAGAGGGTCCCCTCGCGGTGCACGATTTACCGGTTGTCTCTGGGGCGAGCCCCCAGGCCTTGGCAAAGGTCCCTCATGCCCATCAAGTGGAGCTTACCCCGGTTGAGGCAGGATGGGCCTTGTCTCTGTTCGGGATCGGCCTAGAGGTCCCATCCATGGGGTCGGTCTTCTTGGACTGCGACATGGCCTTCTGGCTGGCACAGGATTCTGCCCTTCTGGGGGACCGCTCCCTCCCCGAGAGGGTTTGCTCCACAACCCTCACAGACTACATGGTATGCCTGATCCAGTAGGCGTGTTTTCTTCTTCCCTCATTACTGTTTTTTTTTTGAATGATCTTCATTCTCTTCATCTTACAGGAGTCTTCACTAGCTATAGAGGCGCGACGACACTAGGAGTGGGTCGATGGGCTCGAGGTAGCTCTTTTGCAGGAGCGCCTGAGGGTTGAGGCAGCCAAGCAAGCAGCCAAGGAGGCTCGTAGGGAGGCCCATCAATCCCAATACAGGGTCACAAAGCTCACCTAGGAGGTGGAAATCCTGAAGGAGGCTTGGGCGTTCGCTGCGTCTTCCCGAGTGGTCGTCGAGAGATTGGCCAAGGAAGCTGAGGGGGCATTATCCCTCATCTAGGAGGTGCACAGGAAGGAGAAAGCTGAGATTTGGTCCGAGCTTGGTGTCCTACAGCAAGTGGACCCCGCTCGGCCTGTCGATGAGGACTAGAGGGGTTACGAGGATATCCTGGCTTCGAGGATCACGGAGTCCCTCCGGGAGGGATTCCAGGCATACGAGGGCATTTTAGCTCCGAAGATTGCGAGGTCCTTCCAGAAAGGGTTCCTACCATTCGAGGTGTGGGTCTGAAGAATGCTTCCTCGTCCTCTGGTTGTCCCTCGATATCCCACTGGTTCGGAAGAAGACGAAGCGCCTGGGGACGCCTCTTCCTAAGCTTATACGTCATAGGCAGAGCGACCCCTCTTTTATTTCCTCCCCTTTTTTATCAAACTGTAAGAAGAAAGATTTTTGTTGAAATGGATTTTTCTCCTTTTCTGTGTTATCGACGTGCTTGCACTTTCTGGGTTGTCTTTGATCGGGTTTGGTTATGCCCCCCTCTCGCTGCTTAAGTTGGGGTCGTTTCGCTGACTTGACTTGCGGGAGGTACTCATTGAGGGGATTGTTCCCAGTCCTTATGTTGCAGTATATGGTTGCTCTAATGGAGAAGTTTCCCCCAGCCTTGGTTTGGGACCGACTTGCTGGGGGGTTTACCCCCGGCCTTATGGTCGTATCAGGTCCAACTTGTTGGGGGAGTTGCCCCTAGCCTTATGGTCGGTTTATGACTGACTTGTTGGGAGAGTTGCCTCCAGCCTTATGGTCGGTTTAGAACCGACTTGCGGGGGGAGTTGCCCCAGCCTTATAGTCGGTTTATGACCGACCAGCTGGAGGAGTTGCCACAGCCTTATGGTCGGTTTAAGACTGACTTGCTGGGGGAGTTATCCCCAGCCTTATGGTCGATTTATGACCGACCTACTGGGAGAGTTGCCCCAGCCATATAGTTGGTTTAGGACCGACCTACTGGGGGAGTTTCCCCCACCCTTATGGTTGATGCGATGTCGATCTGCTGGGGGAGTTGCCCCAGCCTGACGGTCGACGGGTCGGTCGGCTTGCTGGGGGAGCTACCACTGACTCACGACTGACCAAATGATCGGCCTATTGGGGGAGTTGCCCCAGCCTTATGGTCGATGTGAGGTCGATCTGCTGGGGGAGTTTCCCCCAGCCAGACGGTCGACGGGTTGGTCGGCTTGCTGGGGGAGCTACCCCCAGACTCACGACCGACCGAATGATCGGCTTGCTGGGGGGAATTGCCACTAGCCTTATGGTCGATGTGACGTCGATCTGCTGGGGGAGTTGCCCTCAGCCTGACAGTCGACAGATCAGTCGGCTTGCTGGGTGAGCTACCCTCAAACTCACGGCCGACCGAATGTTTGGCCTGCTGGGGGAGTTAGCCCCAGCCTTATGGTCGATCGAATGATCGGCTTACTGAGGGAGTTTCCCCCAGCCTCACGGTCGATCGAGTGATCGACCTGCTAGGGGAGTTGCCCACAGCCTTACGGTCAATCGAGTGATCGGCCTGCTGGGGGAGTTGCCCCCAGCCTTACGGCCGATTTGAGTGATTACCCTGCTGAGGGATTTGCCCTAGACTTATGGTCGATCGAATGACCGGCCTGCTGGGGGAGTTTCCCCTAGCCTTATGGCCGATTTGAGTGATCGTCCTGCTGGGGGAGTTACCCCCAGCCTTATGATCGATTTGAATGATCGACTTGCTCGGGGAGTTGCCTCCAGTCTTACGGCCGCTTCAGGAGGTTCTACATGGCAGGGGTGTTGAGTCAGATCTCGAGAGAGATATAGTTGCTGGTGTGAACTCGCACTTCATTCTTGAAACTAAAAACTAGGGATACATTCGGAAAGAAATACAGAAAAGCAGGGAAGATAACGATTGGCCCGCCTCCTCACTCGATTACGCACAGAGGGGTATAGACGACGTTCACCTTCATCCCCTTGTCCATTTGCCTTGATGTGCCCTCCCCGGGGGTCACCTTTGAGGCATCAACAAAATTCTTTAGGTGTCCTCGGCTGATCAGTTGGTCGATGTCCTTCATTAGGTGCCAGCCGTCGTTGGTGTTGTGGCCGTTGTCCTTGTGGTACCTGTAGTATTTTTCATCATCCCTTCGACCGCCCTTCATCTTTGGGGGTGGCTAGGTTATGTAGCCCTCCTTCTGAGCCTGTGTTAGGATGGCATCATATGCTTTTTGATGAATTAAATAGAGGAAGAATATTATAGAGAAAAAATCATCTTTGAGGCAAAGAACATACTAACCGTAGCTTCAAAGGTTATCATAGGAGAGTGGTTTATGGAGTCCTTTCTGCGAGCTTCTAAAACATAAGTAAAAGGAATTTATAAAAGTAACAAAATTTTCAAAATAACCAAATTTTAAAGTTAACAGAATACAACAAGAATAAAGTTAACAACAAAATAATCAAAGTAACCAAATTAACAAAATAAATCATCAAATTAACACACAAATAATCAAATTAACAGAATAAAATTAACAAAATAAATATTTTTCAATTCGGTTTGGGGGGAGGGAGAGGGGGAGGGAGAGGGGGGGAGAGAGAGAGAGATCGACAGGATCATGACATATATAACACCAAAACCAAAAAAATCTATGAAAAAAATCTATGAACTTGAACCCTTAAAAACTTGATCCTTTAAAAAAACTATACAAAAATATTTTTAAGATCGAAAGATTTTAATTTGATTTTATTTCAGGGTGTTTTCTCACCACGGTTCAGTAGTCAGGAGGGTCGGTGGTCGGCGTGGTCACGCGAGACACGTGCGGCCTCCGAGATCAGGTAGTGGCGCGTTCACTCGGTCTGGAATGTGTGGACCCATGCTTCAGATGCCCGAAGAGTAGCTCTGGGGGAACGACTGCCTCCTCAAGTGGAAAGGCAAACGAGCTCGGGATCGAGACCGTTCGGTTCTGGTGGATGAAGCACTGAAGGGTAGCTTCGACGGGGTGAAGTCCCCTTGACCGGCACAGATGAGAAAGCCCGTCAGGGGGTCAGATCTTGGTTCCGAACAAGTTCCCTCCGATGCCTATGTCAGGTATGATCTGAAGGATGCCCGGTGGTATCAAGTATGGTTCACGAAGAGACCGATACACAAATCCTCAGGCCGAGCTGTGGAGGAGAATTGTGAGGTGGAAGACAAGGTCGTAGGAGGAAGAATACCCGAGTGTAGAGTATTCAGAATTCGGTCCCTTTGTCTTTCGATCTCCGTGTCTTTTATAGGAGTATTTTTGGCCACGTCCCCTTGACATCCATCCATCTCACCCCAAGTACACGTCGCTTCGATCGTCCCTTGATGGGTCATGAAGGTGGGCGTAATGGGGCTATTGAATGGTAATGAAAGTGGACGCAATTCGAGGGAGCGTTTACCTCAACCTACAAGGGTCAGCGTTTCCCTCCATGTCGATCTAGGGCCAGCATTACTTGATGCGTTTGCGGGGCTTTTAGGCCGGGGCCTAATCCCATCCTGGACCATGGGCTCGGATTATGGGCTTAGCCCATTCCGTCTTAGCCCGTTTTTGGAGGGTCGTATCAGATTTCATGCTAATTCCGTTGACCGTATTTGTCCAAGTTTTGAACCATGTTGTTTGCAAATCAATCTTCCAAGTTCTGTATTTGTAATTTGACTTCCAAGTTTGCTTTCATGCTAATTTGACTTCCCAGTTTGATTTCCTGCTAATTCCTCTATTTGCATGTATGTAGATTGTGAAAGAGACTCTAAGGATGGCAACAATACTGTAGCACTCAAGGATTGCCTGAACTTTATATTAATAGTGTAGAACCCAACAATAGTGTGCAACAACATGAACTTGAAACCTAACTTTATATCAACAAAAAAACTTTAGATCAACATGAACTTGAATATCAACACCAAAGGTATCAACAGAAAAACCAAATATTATATCAATGGACAGACTTTATATCAACAGAAAAAACAAACTTTATACCTAGATTAGAACTTAAGGACTGCCAGATTGAAGGCAACATCAAAACTTGACGTTATAATTAAAACTTTATATCAGGACATCCATATACGGTTATAATTGTAAGATCGGTACCTAGGATTCAATCAAATAAATCATGAAAGCATATGTGGATAACACAAGAACACACAAAAACTTGGTAACGCAGTTCAGTATGCACACCGACATCTGCGGGGCCATGCCGAGAAAATCAAATTACTCCACTATAACAAATAATGATTACAATCACTAATATTGCAATTTCATTAGAAGGAACACACTCCTCCTTAATACAAACTGGAATGGGTGATCCCATTCAACCCCATGGAGTAATCACTACAAGATCCCCTTGTATAAACCGATGAGATCGAACTCCCTTCAATCCCTACGTGCGTAGCCATCGGCATCCGTCCCCGGATGTAGAAATCGCAAGATCCCCTTGCATAAACCGACTAGATCAAACTCCCTTCTATCCCTACCTGTGTAGTCGTCGACCTCCGTCCCCGGATATTGATAACCAATCTTCACGAAAGAGATAACCCTAGTAAAATCCGCATGAGCACCTTATAAACCGGCCTCCATCAATTTAAGAAATGTTTTGGGAAAAAAGTTCTATATAAAATCTCATGCAGATTTTCCACCTTATCTACGAACCACTTAAGGCAAGTAGTTCCATAAATAAAGGAACCAATTAATCGATTTAGGATAATTAGATCAATAAAATCTTATGCAGCTATTTTTCTCATAAATTAAGGAACTATTTCAGGTAAATAGTCCTATAGAATCTCAGTAAATATTTCCTCCCATCAATTAAAGAACTAACAAGATTCCCCCATTAACAAGATTCCCCCATTAAATCAGTTATTTCTGCCATCATTCAAGAATCTATTTCGGGTAACAAAGAACAGAAAAATCTAAAGCAGATATTCCATCAATCAATTTAAGAACTCCCGAGATTCTAGGCTACAAATCAGATCTGAAATCAGCAAAACAGATCTGCAAACCGAAACAGAATTCTTGCATTCGATCCAGCCGCATGTCATGACTGATGTCGCAACATGACTCATAACATGATCTCTTAACCCGTTCAAAAACGGTTCTGATTCCACAACCTGAACACCTCAGATTTAATGCCATTAATGCCAACATATAATAACAGAAAATCATCCCAACAATTTCCCCCTTGGCATTATATGGCACAACCCAAGCACGGGCAAGTGCACCAACAACTACAAAAACATTCTCCCCCTTTGAGCCATAATAAGCCAAAGGATACCTCAAGCAGCTGAGCAAGGATCATCCCCCTTACTAGTAATATCGATCACCTTAGAAGAGACATCCACTTCCTTCGGTTTCTGAGACAATAGCTGCTGAGAGATAAGACATGGATGATGAGGATTGGAATGCCTACCTGGATTGCGAGTCTCCAATGGATCTGGATAAGTTGCAATAAAATTCCTTCACAAGCAAAAACAAATGACGTGTCCTGTGTCGAAACATATAACAAGAGCAGTAGGAGAATCAGCTGAACCGTCATGAGGTGTCGGATCCAATGTTATAACATCATCTGTCTGAATAAGTAGCCCAATGATTCTGGTAAGCCTGGTCAAAGAACATCTTGTTCAAAGCATCAGAAGCAGTAAATAGAGTCAGGGAAGGATCTGATGCTTCTAGAACGACTATGGCTTTCTTAGGAGCCGGCATTGAAGTAGAAAGAGTTGGAGAGCTAGACGGAGCACCATGTCTCTTGGCACAACATGCGGCTTTTTCTTTGACACATTGCCTTTTCACTCTCCTGCCGAGAGAGCTTACAATTCTTCCCTCCATGAAATGACGCATACGACTAAAGCAGTTCTTCTTAGAATGACCAACAATTCTGCAATATCCACACACTGGACTTTCACCTTTGACAGTTTTTGTTAACTTCTTCTTACCATCATAGCCCTTGTGCTGGTCAATTTTCTCAAGTTCCTTCTTGACTTGTATCCTTTTTGCAGTAGAAATATTTTAATTAAATCCTCTATTATAGCTCACTCTAGTACGATCTCCTGAAATCTTACCCAAGTTCAAGATATCATGCAACTTTACTTTTCCAGATTTCCACTTATTCAATGTGCACTCAGCTTTCTCTACCCTGAGAAAAACATTTCTGAAGTTGCTTTCCAGGTCTCTAAAGTTTTTCTCAACTTTCAGACATTTGATTTTGACTTCCTCCTTCTCTTTCTTCAGTCTTTCATTCTCCTCTTGCAGCATTTTGTTAATATTGCAGATTTGCATCCACTTACCATACATCATCTAGTATGCTGTTCGGATATCATCGTCACTAATTTCCTCATCACTGTCAACTTCAGAATCTGATTTGGTTGTAGATGTCATGGATGATATCGCAACACTGGACCTGACATTGTCTGATTTGTTGGCTGATGTTATGGCTGATGTTGCAACATCATATCTAACATGGCAGCTAGTGTTGCAATCAGGTCGCTTCTTCTGAGAGGCCGCGAAGGCACTATATTTACTAGTGATTTCCTCATCTTCAGCACTCCCCTCAGAGTCATCTTCACTCCATGTACTCATCAAGGACTTTTCTTTCTGCTTCTTCGGAGTGTTTGCACATTCAGCCTAAATATGTCTATATCCCTCACACTCTCTACATTGAATTCCTTTTCCTTTCTTCTTCTAAGCATACCTTTGATTTCGGTTGAAGGATTTTCCAGCAAATAGATCACTCGATCGAGGCACATTTTTTCCAATTCTAAAATTCTGTCCTTTACTACTAATCTTCTTAAGTATCCTATTTAAATTCTTTATCAACAGAACCCGATTCATTATCTTCTTTAGAGAAATCCCCTAAATCTACCTTAAAGGCCACCCATTTATCTCTTTTATTTTGTTTCTGATTCATCCCATATGTCTGTAGGGATCCCATTAGGTCATCAAGTCTCATGGTTGTGATATCTTTAGCTTCCTCAGTAGCTGCTACCTTAGCAGAGAACCATTCAGGGAGATATCTTAGAGCTTTACGAACCAACTACACCTCTGATTATATTTTGACAAGACTGATTAGATATATCTCTTAATTTCCCATTAATTTCAGCAATGGTCTCATCATCACCCCTTCTCAGTTCTTCAAATTGTGAAGCAAGCATTTGAAGTTTAGAAACTCTTACCGAATTGGTTCCTCCATGAACAGTTTGAAGAATGTCACATGCTTCTTTAGCCGATTCACACGTAGAGATAATCTTGAATTGTTCTTCATCAACAACCATAAAGAGAGCATTAACAGCTTTAGAGTTTCCAAGAGCTGCACGTTCTTCAATCTGACTCCAGTCCTTTACCGCCTTGAGGAATTAATTGTCGTCGTTGTCAACTTCAACATGAGGAGATCATCATTCAACAATGGCTATCCAAGATTTTTCATCAAGGGATTTGATAAAAGCATGCATCCTTCATTTCCAATATGTGTGGTTGATCGCTTCCGGATATACACCCGAAAAACAATGTAGTTTTACCGCAAGCGCACGGTCTAGTGGCAAGCAAGTATCGTATCCTCATGGAGGTGGTGTTGGCTCCAATCTAACTTAGGTTGGTTCGACTACGAATGTTTATTGGTGGAGATGGTTATGGTATGATGTAATGGAAATGGTGATGGATGTCGGTGTCGATGATAAATATTTCGGTTGTAAATTCAATCAATAAAAATGTCTAGGGCTAGGGAATCCTCACTATGGATTTTCAAGTCATCAACGTGAGTTATGAACAACCATCCAATCAAACTTGGTTCGAGGTGAACTTGCTGCAACTCTATGGAGAACCGACTCACGCTGTCGCGCTTTTATAGGTCTATAGCAATCTAAATTAGAGCCTTGCTGTCATGCAAGCCTAACTCAAACCACTAGCATTAAGATCGACAATTATGTCCAATCCCGACTCAAGCTCACTGTCATGCAACTTGAGTTTGATCTAGATCATGATAGTTCGTACTCGTTCACTGTCGTGCAACGAAAATGAGTATAGGAGAACAATAAAAATGCTAGCTTTGGTCGCTATCGCTCACCAAATCTAGGGAATTTCGATTGTAAACCCAAATCGAATATCTTAGGCTTTCCTTGGATCAAGATCCTCTATCGAGCTCAGGAGATACAAGAGAAATCCCTATCTACCTGTAGTAAATCAATCAAGATCTAACCTTTCAATCAAGCCTAATAGCTTAGCAATTAAATAGATCTCACAATTCAAACATTAGATTCATAAGGTTCATCCCTTTTCTCTAGAACAAAGATCAACCAAGCATAGCAATAATGATATAGAAATCAATAAAAGACATTGCTTGCAAGTAAAAATATATCAAATCAAAGATTCAAATAATAATAACAAAGATAATTAGCTTTCATGAAGAATTCCAATCCAAATACAAGCTTTAGATCCAAGAGGGGGCCTAGGGCATGGCCTAACCTCTAAAAAAGTCTCCAAGAAAATAATAGGAACTCCCCTCTAATGACGGATACAATCCCTATATATATTCCCCTCAAAACCCTTGCAAATAACCCTAGAAACCCTCTAAATCATGCCCAAAGTCAGCTCTGGCCGCAACTTAAGTTCTGGCCCGCACCGACTCGGCCGAGTGAGATTCTCACTCTGGCCGAGTAGCGATTCCAGTACTACAGCGTCAACTTGCAGAAATTCCCTAGATTTCATCCGACCTCCGATTGGTGCATTCTTGGCGGCGTTGGAACCGTCATGAAGTCTACTATCCATAAGAAATATGAGAAAAATAATTTTCCTGCTAGAATGATCGCAGATCTCAAAATAGTGAGAGGCTGTCTGAAAATCTGGGTGCTCAAGCCCCTCGGCCGAGTAGGATTTCTCACTCGGGCGAGTGGGCTTCCTACTCAGCCGAGTAGGATCCACTGCATAGATTCAAAAATTCAGAGAGTTGGCTTCGATTTTCTTCAGAATTTCTGACTCCACTCGGACGAGTGGAGTTCTTACGCAGTCGAGTGGAAATTTCCATTCGGCCGAGTACATTTTGGCACTCAGGCTTGGCAGATGTCGGCGTATCAGTATTACTCGACCGAGTACGCTTCTTCACTCGGACGAGAGGGTTGCGTTACTCGGTCGAGTTGCCTGTTTCTGAACTCTGATCTTCTCCTCCTCGCCTCCTCGTCGATCCTTCCGATCTCCGTCTTCTTCAACTCATCCTCCAGCGCCGTTAGCTCCCTGATATGGTCATGGGCAATGCTCCAGCATGCGTGCAAGTCCTTTAGTTTCATTTTTGCTCCCGATTGCTCTATATTTCCTGAAATCAGACGAAAACAAGAAATAAGGAAACGTAACGAAATATCGTCGAATAATCATGAAAAGCGTGATACGAGCAATCGAAATGGCATGCAAATATGCAGAAAAAAGGTGTAAAATATGAGCCGATCAAAATCCTCCAAGCTTAGCTCTTACTCGTCCTCGAGGAAGACGAATACGAATCTCACCAGGAGGTAAAAATAAGAAAAATGAAAAAGAATACGAAGTGAAAGGGGTCGCTAGATTATTCTCTTAGATCTCAAGTCATAATCTACACATCACGATAACTCGGAAAATACGAATCACATGATATAAAGATTTCATTTCTTACTTAAACATAGTACTTGCAAGCTTTTAAGAACAACAAAATAGACTCTCTAAATTCATACAATCAATGCATATCCACATCACGCATTTCATAGAATTTGATATACAAATCATTGGTGACGCACTTTTCAATCAAGAGTTATAACAGAAGCATATCAGAATCACACCAAGCATGCAACGGAGAATGGAATAAATCATGGTATTCATATATTTATATCGAATCATAAGAATTCTCCATAACTAAAGTATTTTGCTAAGTTTCAGCATTATCAAACTTTCCCATTCGTGCACATATCTACTCTATTGTCGCACTCACTCATATGGTCAAGTGAATTCACCCCCCCCCCCCCCCCCCCCCAGCTTAGCTTGAGGCAGCGCATCTAAAGAAATATGATAGTGGAAAATAGGATGTTTGCCTTTGTTTTCCCAAGTAGTTTGCGGCTCCAATAATGAGATAGAGAAATATTCTTCTTTTTCTTTCTGAACTTTTTGTTTCTCATTTTTCTTTTTGGATTTTTGTAGGCGCTACATGATTTGTTTTTTGGTTTTTGGCTCCTTTTGGCTTTTTGTACTTTTTGGAGCTAACTTTTTCTTTTGTAGGGATTTTTGGGAAATAGATGCGATATAAGTAGCTTTAGGAGGTGAACTCAAGTGCATGTAGAGAATAAGAAGATATATGTGGAGAAGGAAATGGTGTAACACTCGGTTCACTCTAAGATGTGCACAAATGGTTCAATAAGATAATACATCAACTAAACTTATATGTAAGCATGGATATTCTCAATCATTTCAATAAATAGTGAAGTCAAGCAGTAAAGAATACAATCATATCAAGCATGCAACAGAAGGTGAATAAGACAATAAGGCAGATGCTTCCGTTATACAATTGAGCGTGAATCTTGGTGCACTTCCAACAAAAGCATACTAAACACTAATCCATTCATTCAGCTTCAATTATTATCATGCATCATATAGAGGAATCATCAAAAGAATATATAAGCAAGCACATGGATAGCAGGATACTGAAATACTCCAAATAGCATGACAAGAGTAGTAAGCATTGTGATGGTTACTAAAGCAATAGGAGATATCATCATAAGGAACATATCTAGCAAAAGGAGGAAAAGAAAATAAAGAAATAAAACTAAAAGAGAGGAAAGAAAAGAAAAACAAGCACACAATATGATACATGAACACACATAAAAGGAAAATAAGATGGAAAAATCAAAAAGATGATGCAAAAATTTTGAAAAATTCTAAAAACCCTAAAAATAGAGTAAATGTGTAACTAAATGGCATGGAAATGCACTCCCCCAAGCTTAAACTTCACATTGTCCTCAATGTGATCATAATGGAAGAGTATGAGGAACAACGATAAATATGGGGGGGAATGAAAAATGATGAAATGAATGACATGAAATCCTAATGCAACTATATGCACATACAATGATGCACGAGAGCGCCTTCCCCTAAGCTTATACTAAACAATCCTATTCATATGACTCGACCAAAATGTCACGGCTTTGCTAAGCGAGATCGAGTCAAACGAATAAGAATGTGAGTATTCACTTGAAAGAGATGCTCGATGGGTGGTGAGCAAAAAGGATGTGACACATCAAAATGAGAAGAGGGAAATTAATATAAAATATAAAGGGTAGGGTGTAAATGATTATTGTTGTCGTTATATGAGGTAATATTTATTTTGAACAAACTAATCAAGCAAATCTATACGGTCCTCTCGCTGTCGAGAGGATTCGTGTTAATTGAAAGCATGAAATACTACACTATTGGATTGATGTCATTTATAGCAAAAGGCGGATCCAGTATCTTTGCCGGTGTAAGCAACTGCTCTAACTGCTCCTTTCGTGGCTCTGCCAGGCGCGTGCATCCACGAACACCAACGAACACCATCAATGCATCCTCCAGCATTCTCACAAGAACTTCACATGTACCCTGCGGTGAATAGGCTGCATCAGTTTGCTGCAAAAATTTCACCCTCATAACAAAAGTATTCCAAAGAGGATCGTCTATAGAAATTTATGAAATAAATAGTGGTGGACGATACTTCCCTAGAAATAATTCAATATCCTCTTGTGCTGTGACATCTATATCCATAGTGCCCTCTCTCAACTGCTCAGGTAACTTCGGATCATACGTGTGGACCTCCTCGATAGGTTTGTCAAGCTGTGACACGTCCAAGCATACCTTCGGTCCATAATCGTATGTGTGCTGCAAAAGGTATGACGTTTCAAAAATATCTGAATCAAAATAAATATCAAATGGAATACATGATTCAGAAATAGAATGGGTAAAAATATCTCCCTAAGTGGGAGCAGTAAGCTCTGATGAGTGTTCCTCGGGTGGATGCTCAGCCTCAGTGGAAGGTAGAGCTGGCTGCAGAAGCTCAATTGCAGGTGGGCAAGACTCTGGATCTATCTGAATGAAGATATCCTCGTCCCAAAAGTGTTGTCTCCTCAATGGTATGCTCTGGCTCCACATGTGAGGCCTCCTCATCAATATCCTTTGGCTCGACAGGGTGCTCTTTTGCCTTCTTATCAACTATCAGTGTAGGCTCTCTGTGGAATGGTGATGCTGGTTGCTCATGTGTGTCAACTCGTGGGGATGTATCATATGGAGGAGAAGGCTCACAAGCAATCCAAAAATATAGTATATCCCCCTCAAGGCTGACATGGATGTCTTCCTTAATTGTTCCTGCAGCCGAAACATGGTTCATAAAAAAATCTGTAAATCGTAGCTCAAATGCATCACCTGATGTAATGCTCTCTGAATCGGTGAACCTCACTGACTCCAAGATGCACTCCAATAAGTTCTAAAATGTGTCCTCCTCTGGCAATGCATCTGACTCACTTTCTGCTTCCTCCACTGCCTCTTCGTGTGCAAAGCTGTATCGTAGGATGGGGGATCGACGACGGCACATTCTGGCTCTGGTAATATGACTAGCGAGGTTTCTTGCCCATAAGATGAAGAATCCGAACTGATATCTTTGGAAATTCCGGCAACCTTAAGCATGAACACACTGATTTCAAGGTCCCTTTTCACCCATTCCAATTGAAGGTTGCTCTTTTCAATCCTGGCTTGCATTTCAACCTGGTGTGTAAGAATCCCATCAAGAAAGTATTCTCCCGTCTGAGCACTCTGATCAAAATCTGTGGTCTACATAATATCACCCATAACACTTGATCAACAAAGATAAATACCTGAAGAAAAATATCAGTGGCACAAAAGAATATAGAAATGATAATAATGGTGGCGGGGATGAAAATTTCTTTTTGATGATTTTTTTTATTGTTCAAATGTTTTTTCGTAGTCTAATCAACCAAAATGTGATAAATTGGCACCCAACGGAAAACACCTCCCCGGCAACGGTACCAAAAAACTTGATCGCTTCCGGATATACACCCGAAAAACAATGTAGTTTTACCGCAAGCGCAAGGTCTAGTGGCAAGTGGGTATCGTATCCATAGGGAGGTGGTGTTGACTCCAATATATCTTAGGTTAGTTTGACTACGAATGTTTATTGGTGGAGATGGTTATGGTATGATGTAATGGCAATGGTGATGGCTGTCGGTGTCGATGACAAATATTTCGGTTGTAAATTCAATCAATAAAATTGTATAAGGCTAGGGAATCCCCACCATGGATTTTCAAGTCATCAACGTGAGTTATGAACAACCATGCAATCAAACTTAGTTCAAGGTAAACTTGCCGCAACTCTATGGAGAACCGACTCATGTTGTCGCGCTTTTGTAGGTCTATAGCAATCTAAATTAGAGCCTCGCTGTCGCGCAAGTCTAACTTAAACCATTAGTATTAAGATCGACAATTATGTCCAATCCCAACTCAATCTTGCTGTCGCACAACTTGAGTTTAGATCTAGATCATAATAGTTCATACTCGTTCACCATTGTGCAACGAATATGAGTATAGGAGAACAATAAAACTACTAGCTTTGGTCGTTGTAGCGCACCAAATCTAGGGAATTTCGATTGTAAACCCAAATCGAATATCTAGGGCTTTCCTTGGATCAAGATCCTATGTCGAGCTTACGAGATCCAAGAGAAATACCTATCTACCTGTAGTAAATCAATCAAGATCTAACCTTTCAATCAAGCCTAATAGCATAGCAATTCAATAGATCTCACAATTTAAACATTAGATCCATATGGTTGTCCCTTTCCCTAGAACAAAGATCAACCAAGTATAGCAATAATGATATAGAAATCAATAAATGACTTTGATTGCATGTAAAAAATATATCAAATCAAAGAATCAAATAATAATAACAAAGATACTTAGCTTTCACGAAGGATTCCAATCCAAATACAAGCTTTTAGATCCAAGAGGGGGCTTAGGGCATGGCCTAACCTCTAAAAAACTCTCCAAGAAAATAATGGGAACCCCCTCTAATGACGGCTACAATCCCTATATATATTCCCCTCAAAACCCTTGCAAATAACCCTATAAATCCTCTGAAATTTGTGCTCAAAATCAGCTCTGGCCGCAACTTAAGTTCTGGGCCTGCACCGACTCGGTCGATTGAGATTCTCACTCTGGCCGAGTAGCGATTCCAGCACTGCAGCATCAACTTGCATAAATTTCTCAGATTTCATCTGATCTCCGATTTGCGTGTTCTTGGGGGCGTTGGAACCGTTATGAAGTCTACTATCCATAAGATTTATGAGAAAAATAATTTTCCTACTGGAATGATGGAAGATCTCAAAATAGTAAGAGGCTGTCTGAAAATTTGGGCGCTCAAGCCACTCGGTCGAGTAGGATTTCTCACTCGGGCGAGTGGGCTTCCTACTCGGCCAAGTAGGATCTACTGTAGAGGTTCAAAAAGTCAGATAGTTGGCTTCGGTTTTCTTTAGAATTTCTGACTCCACTCAAGCGAGTGGAGCTTTTACTCTGCCGAGTGGAAATTTCCATTCGGCCGAGTACATTTTGGCACTTAGGCTTAGCAGATGTCGGCGTATCAGTATTACTCAGCCGAGTACGCTTCTTCACTCGGGCGGGTGGGTTGCGTTACTCAGTCGAGTTGCATGTTTCTGAACTCTAATCTTCTCGTCCTTGCCTCCTCGTCGATCCTTCCGATCTTCTTCTTCTTACACTCATCCTCCAGTGCCGTTAGCTCCCTGATATGTCATGTGCAATGGTCCAGCACGCGTGCAAGTCCTTTAGGCTCATTTTTTCTCCCGATTGCTCCGTATTTCCTGAAATCAGACGAAAACAAGAAATAGTGAAAAGTAACGGAATATCATCGAATAATCATGAAAAGCGCGATATGAGCAATCAAAATGGCATGCAAATATACAGAAAAAAGGAGTAAAATATGAGCTGATCAGTAGTTTGTACCCACAAGCATAGGAGGGCAAATAACGAAAGCACATTCTCGAGTATTCATGATTGACGTACTGATAATCCAAGATCACACCCTCTTTGAAAATAAAGTAACACGGGTAACCTGCTCTGATACCAATTGTAAGATCAATACCTAGGATTCAATCAAATAAACCAGGAAAGCATATGTGGATAACAGAAGAACACACAAAAACTTGGTAACATAGTTTGGTGCACACACCTACGTCTGCGGGGCGACACCCAGGAAATTAGATTACTCCACTATATCAAATAACGATTACAATCACTAATATTACAATTTCATTAAAAGAAACACACTTCCCCTTAATACAAACCGCAATGGGTGATCCCAATCAACCCCATGGAGTAATCACCGCAAGATCCCCTTGCATCAAGATCGAACTCCCTTCAAACCCTACCTGTGTAGCCATCGGCCTATTTCCCTAGATGTAGAAACCGTAAGATCCACTTGCATAAACCGACTAGATCAAACTCCCTTCAATCCCTACATGTGTAGCTGTCGGCCTCCGTCCCCGGATATTGAACACCAATCTTCACGAAAGAGATAACCCTAGTAGAATCCGAATGATCACCTTATAAACCGGCCTTCATCAATTTAGGAACTGTTTTAGGAAAACATTTCTATATAAAATCTGATGCAGATTTTCTGATATATCTAGGAACCACTTCGGGCAAGTAGTCCCATAAATCAAGGAACTAATTAACCAATTTCGAATAATTAGTTCAATCAAATCCAGATATTTTTTTGCCCATAAATTAAGGAACTATTTCAGGTAAATGGTCCTATAGAATCTCAGTAAATATTTCCTCCCATCAATTAAGGAACGAACGAGATTCCCCCATTAAATCAGTTATTTTTGCCATCATTCAAGAATCTATTTCGGGTAACAAGGAACAGAAAAATCTCAAGCAGATATTCCATCAATCAATTTAAGAACCCCCTAGAATCTAGACTACAAATCAGATCTGAAATAAGCTTAACAGATATGCAAACCGAAACAGAATTCTTGCATTTGGTCCAGCCGCATGTCATGACTGATGCCACAACATGCTCACAACATGATCTCTTAACCTATTCAAAAACAGTTCTGATTCTACAACATGAACACCCCAAATCTAGTGCCACTAATGCCAACATATAAAAACAGAAAATCAACCCAACAATAATTAATGTCTTTACATGAGACTGTCATATATAATTTTATTCAATCCTTAAATATATATGTAAAGACTATCATATTTAAGGAATGCCAAATATAGTTATCTTTAAAGATCCTTTTTTGGTGTTACCTTTAAAGACTGTCATTTATATCAGGAATGCCATAGATAATTATCTTTAAAGACTTTATAACATGACTGCCATATCTTTTTTGGTGATAATTTTATATCAGGCTAAAATAACTCAAGACTTTATATCAGGAATGACATATATCATGACGTTATATCAGATGAAGGTAACACCAAAAGTGTCATGTCATATATAATAGCAAAACCAAAAGTGTCTTGCTATATATCAGGACTCACTTTTAACCATAAAAAAGGTTTCAATATTAGAAATTCTGTGAAACCTAAATGATTTTTTATACTAAAGTAAAGAAAGTTCTCAATGTGTTCTCAATGTGCTCCTAGCGAATCTGTGAAACATGCCTGACTCTATACCAAGTTCTTAATGTGTAGTTATTATAACGCCAAAAAATCTCTGAACTTGAACCCCTAAAAACTAGAACACGCAAATAATCAAATTAACTGAATAAAATTAACAAAACAAAGATTTTTATGTGTTCTCAATGTGTTTCATGTGAATCTGTGAAACTTGCCTGACTCTAATTCTTGCAAGACACTTTTTGAAATCGTAAAATTGTTAATTGTTTTATTGTTGCACCAATTCTTGCAGGACAAATTTTATCTTTTGCCTACAAGAATATTGCCTTCCAGAATAATGTTTTTATTGTTGCATCAAATTAGAGTCATGTAGGTTTGAAATTGTAATATTGGTGATTAAAAACAGGGTTGGCAGTAATTGTTAAGTGATATAATTGATTGGCTGTAATGAATAGGCCCATGAGGCCCATTGGGTATCCGGCCTATCATTGAAAGCTATATATATATGAGGGTAGGGGGCTCTTAAACCCTTACACCTATTACTCTACTTTTCCCTTCACAACACGTTATTAGCACGAACACGCTCGTTGGTAAAGGCGATGACGATCAAGGAAGGAGATCCATCAAACACTCAGCTTTAAGAAGATCGTATTCTTCTCAACAGGGAGCGAAAAGGGCATCCTTCATCAACCGTCGCCTAGATTCTCTTGTCAAATCTAGAGGTAAGTCCTCAAAAATTTTAGATCTAAACTTGCTTTTCCAGTAGATCTGCTTGTTTTAAGATCCAAATAGTTTAAAATCACAGTAAAAATCGAATTTTTTTAGATCTGAACGTCTAAAAACAGTAAAAATTGATTGTTTATCTTAAAAATCAAATTTTTTAATACGATCCATGGACGTGCCCTCGTGCACAGCCAGGCCATGCCCAAAAGGGCATGGACGACCGCGTCCATAGGGCGCGGTGGCAGCGCCCCCTTGGCACGGCCAGCCACCGCAGGTCCCCCATAGGGTTTTTTCGAAACCCTAGCCCTTAACGGGCCATTTTTTAGGGGAGGTCCAATTAACCCTATTGGGTTGTTTTCATGGCCCAAAAGCCTGGAAAATTAGCCACTTACACATAAATTTTCTTTTTTTATTTTGGCCTAAAACCCCAATAATTAAAGAAATTTTAATTTTGTGATAGGGTTAAGCGGAAAGATAAAAATAAATAAAATGGATCAGGAATAAAAAGTTTTTCAAAATCATTTTTTAGCACGTCACTTTCTTTTTAGATTACTTATTAATCTTTATATGCATGTGATATAATTCTCTGCGTGGTTGTATATTTTTATATAAAATCTGTGTGGATGTGCTATTAGACTATGATTTTAGGGATCAGCCAGGTTTCTGACACTTTTACCTTATTGCATTTTTTTTCCTTTTTGAGAGAAATTTGTAAGTGAGGTTATATATGTAAAAAGAAGCTGAAGGACCACCCCCAAGGAGCTAAAGGTGCTAGCATAAAGAAAAGGGGGCTTCTCTCAGAAGTTCTCGAGTTGTCTTTAGTTTTATGCACTTTTTGTTTAATGGGATATAATTTCGGACTTTCTTTAGTGTCGGCTGGCTGATCCCCATAGTTCTAATTTATTTTCATTGCCTATAAATTAAATGCGTGGATGTTTACTTTAAATAGTTAAATAACTCATGTTATTTTAATATTAAAATGAAAATGCATGCGCGGATGTTTATTTTTTTAAATAATTCATTCTATTTAAAATGTTGCAAGATCGCATGTGTGGATGTTTACTTTAAATAGTTAAATAATTCATGCTATCGTTTGTTTATGTTGCTAGATTGTTTAAATAGCCAGACTTGCGAATGTCGATTTTTTGGTCCTGAAGGCCGATGGGTCGAACTACTAGAGTTGGCAGTTGGACCTGAAGTTCCACATGCGTTCTCATGGGTTTAGTCTAACACCCACTGAAAAGGCAATAACATGTACTGACGCAGATGAAAAGGATGCTTCTAAAGAAGCCCCTAAAGCAGAAGAAGTTTCCGATATACTTAAGGCGAAAGCCATTATTTATATCAAGAAACATTTAGACTCGACCCTGAAGGATGAGTATCTTACTGTAGAGGATCCTTATGAACTGTGGGACGCACTTGAGGAGAGGTACAGACATCAAAGGGATGTCATACTCCCCCGTGCACAGTATAACTGGACTCACCTCCGCATATAGGATTACAAATCCGTAGCGGAGTACAACTCAGCACTATTCCGTATCACCTCACACCTGAAGTTGTGTGGTGAGAATGTGACTGAGAATATGTTGCTAGAAAATACGTTCACGTCTTTTCACGAGAAGGACATGATCCTCATGCAACAGTACCGTGAGAGGAAGTTCACTAAGTACTCTGATCTGCTCTCATGCCTCCTAGTGGCTGAACAGAATATAGATTTGTTGGTTCCCACTCACAACCTGTGCCCTCCTGGCTCCGCTCCACCTCCACCTCCTGTAGAGGCGCATTTCCAATCTTCCCAGAAGAAGAAGATGGATAAGAAGGCTAAGTTCCAAAAATGGAAAAAACAGAAGCAGCGGAAAAAGGCCACTCCTTAAGCTCCTCCCCAGAACCAGAAGTTCGCGACAAAGAAGCAAAAGTGAATGCCCAATAAACGTGATACTCCCAAGAAAGACTGGGAGGATAAGTGCTCTAAATGTGGAATGACTGGACATTGGTCCAGAATCTGTCGCACACTTCCAAACACCTACAGGACCTCTACCAGGCAAGTCTCAAGCCTCACGCTGAGAGAAACCTGATAGAAAGCGCAGCGTTACCAGAGACCACATGGAATCCAGAAGATTTCATGGGAGACGACACTCTTTAGTCATGGACTATAAACAATTTTTCTAGCAATGTATCTTCCTTTTCCTGCAATGTATCTTGCTTTATATCTTTCCAAATTCCATGTCAAACTATTCAGCATCTTAATATGAATGGAAGTAGTTTTTTTTCGTATTATTTATTACTTGAATGTTTTTTTATATAGATATGGAATCCATATGCCTAGTGGACAGTGCATCAACGCACTCAATCCTTCAAAATACATACTACTTTACGAGCATTAGTAGCTATTTTGGTCCATTGAGAACAATCTCAGGACCAACAAATATAATAGAAGGATCAGTGGAAGCAATCATATTGCTCCCCAATAACACACTCGTCAAAATTAGAGATGTGTTATACTCACCAAAATCAATCCGAAACCTCCTAAGATTTAAAGATATCCGTTTAAACGGGTATTACTTAGAGACGGTCGAGGAAAATGAAAAAGAATACTTGCACGTAACGTCTCTTACAAATGGTACAAAAACCATTGTGGAACATTTCAAGGGACTCCCCTCGGGACTCTCCCAAACAAGTATTCAATTTCCAGAAACATTATTGACGGAGCACCTGTAGTGCCCCCAAACACCAGAATTCCAACTCTGACATAGTAGACTGGGACACCCTGGATCTGTTATGATGTACCGCATCATAAAAAGCTCAATGGGTATATATTTGCAGAACCTGAAGACTCTTCAAAAAGGCAAATTCCCATATACACCATATTTCAAGGGTAAACTAATTATGAGACCCTCTCCACTCAAAGTGGACTTGGAGTCTCCAAGCTTTCTGGAAAGATTCCACGAAGACATTTGTGGGCCTATACACCCATCAAGTGGCCCATGAGGTCCATTGGGTATCCGGCCCATCATTGAAATCTATATATATGAGGGTAGGGGGGCTCTTAACCCCTTACACCTATTACTCTACTTTTCCCTTCACACCATTGGCAATAATTTTTGGCAGTAATCGTAATGTGTAGCTACTATAACACCCAAAAAAAATCTCTGAACTTGAACCCCTAAAAAAACTATAACACACAAATCATCAAATTAACATAATAAAATTAACAAAATAAAGATTTTCAATGTGTTCTCAATGTGTTCCTAGGGAATCTGTGAAACCTGCCTGACTCTAATTCTTGTGTGCCATTTTTTATTCGTTGCCTGCAAGAATATTGCCTGCAACTAGAGTCAGGGATATAATTTCTTACCATATATAACACTATTGGCAGTAACTGTTGTTTCACAAATTAGAGGCACAGATTAGTGTCCTTCCATACATAACACTTTTGGCAAAAATTGTTGTATAAAAAGGGATATAATTTCTTGCAGGACATTATTTGTTGTATAATAAAACCATAAGTGACAACAATATTATACTTTCAGTAGTAAAGTAATTATTTGAATCACCAAAACCATAAACTATGTGAAAAAAAAATATAAAACCAAAACTTGGAACAGAATAAATAGATGAAGAGTGAATTACTAAAATTAAGAATAACACCAAGTTTAATGGCTACCTGACTATTGATGTTGAGGGAATGATGTCAAATGGCTAACTAAAAACTGAAAAAAGAAATCAACCAAACTTTTGTGTTGTAGAGGATTAAACCCAAATGAGATACAACAAACACCAAAATAAACAGACAACTAAAAAAGCAAAAGATTTTTTGATAACAAAACCTGAATTTTAATGTTGAGGACTGAAAAAACTCAAAAAAAAAACAGAGTTGTTTTGGTTTGCAGATCACCAAAAAAGGGAGACTTGTGTGAATCAGTTTCCTGGGGGAGACCTCAAGCCTTTATTTATAGGGGATGGGAGAGTACATACATGGATAAGATGTTGGATCGTTAATCCAACGTTGGGCTAGTATGTAAAATAATTATATAATGCGGCCTATCATATTAAATTAAACCTAGTAAAGTGATCTAATAAATTAAGCGGGCTTTAATGTATCTGGTAGGGTGTAAGCCTTTAATATGTAGAGACTTATAAGCTTTCTATTTTAATGATGGACTAAATCAGAAACCCAATTGTCACGACCCGCTTCCCTAAAATGGAGGCGAGACGTGAGAAGGTCCGCACGAGAGTGGAGCCGTGAAGCCCCAAACCCGATAAGCGTCAATAAAACATAAGCAGGTCCATGTAACCACAACGGAACAACAATAATAACACAAGGAGAGACTGAAATAAAATCTCACATCTCATAAATTGTCCAACATGAAAATAAGTCCAACATCCAGAAAAGCCACCAGGCTAAAAGAAAGAGTCTAAAGGCCCAGAACAAGGCCAACAAAAGCAACAACATAACAAAGTATAGGTGCTATGCACCGATAACAAAACAACTGTCTAAACAAAAGTAAAACACAACGAAGACACTAGGGCTGGTCCCCAGTGTCCACGTACTCCCCGTCAAACACAAGCTCGGGCTCGGCGTCAGCAAACACCTCGTCCTTAACAAGGTACTCAGGCTCAGGATCTAACATGTGACACCCAAAAGAGTAAAGGGGCACATGTCAGCAAGTCTAAAAGACTTGGGCAAGGAAACTGAAAGTAAGGCAACTAGCAACCTAGCAGTTTAGTATGCATGACATGGCAGTTATAACATGAGTGCACAATTAAGACATGGCAAGACAATTTGTACAAGGGAACAATTATCGGGACAAGACAAGAGTAGCCAAGCTACTATCAATCTCAATCAATTCACTATTCACGTTTCACATTGTTTTGTAGATGTTTACGCCCTTCAGCTGAATGGTACATCATTCACACCGATCGACACTAAACACTACCCCACCCCAGAGTTTACGTCTTACAACTGCAGTTGCTGATCAGGCAGACCCCCAGTTGAATGACCGCTTAACCCTTACCTCATCCCACACGTAAACAAGCCAGGGTCCCTGCACATGAGCCCAACAAGTGAGCCAGGGTTGCCCCGCACGGGAGCTTGTTTTCCTATTTCACAGTTCAATGTCGAGCGTTGGGGTTTCCAACTACAGGGCTCGCTTCTGGAACACGAGCCAGGAAACACAAGTATTGTAGCGAAGCTACACAATCACATCAACACTTAAAGAATGCAATGACATGACAATTAATTCGCGTACCGTTAATGGAAAGTAAACATGACATGGTAATTGTGCAACATGATATATGTCGGAACTAGCTTCGTTGTCAAGCTAGTTCCCCAATTTGTGCCTAGGCGAGTATCATTTCGTCGCCTAGCCTCTTTTACGCCTACAACAAGCAAATGGCCTAAAACATGGCCTAAACCCTAGGTGGCAAGTTTCACTTGCCTAGCACCGGGGATGACGATCACGAAGGTTCGTCTCGCGGATGATAATCTACGGGGGAAATCACTGTTATGGGGACACAATCATCAAACAACATGAAATTTCATTAGGGTTTCATAAAAATACAAATAGGTTATAGAAACGTCAAGAGATCGATTTCTTACCGAGAGGAAGCGGAAGAAACACTCCGGGGAACCCTAGGATCAGATCTGGAAACAAATGGAGAAGTTTGGAGAGTTAGGGTTTTTGGGGGATTTTGGTGATTTGATGAGATTTTGGGGAAGATGAGAGGTAGATAGAGTTGATGGAGGGTTTAGATGATGAATCTAGGGCTTGGGATGAAGGAATAGGGCTTGGAGGAAGATGGGGGCTCAATGGGGGAGATTTTAGGGTTTTGGGTCGAGTGGAGGAAGAAGAAAACGTTTGGGAGGGGTATAAATAGGATGGGCTGGCGGCTGCCCAGAAATTAGGGTTTTAACACAGATTAGTCGGTCAAAGAGCAACCACTGACCGACTAGTTTGGCAACTAGTCGGTCGGTCGACCAACGCAGACCGACTAAGTGCAAACAGTAACTTCTGAACGAAAATAGGATTTAGAATTAGTCGGTCCATGAACAATTACTGACCGACTAGTTTAACATCTAGTCGGTCGATGAACGTTCTTAGACCGACTAAGAGGGAACAGTATTGACACTAAGATTAAGATGATGTGTTAGTCGGTTAAAGAAGCATTGCTGACCGACTAGTTTGCAACCTAGTCGGTCAACCAACGTTCTTAGACCGACTAACGATAAACAGTAACTCCTGAATAATTTAGAAAGCCAACTAGTCGGTCCAAGAAGGATTGCCGACCGACTGGATCGTCATCTAGTCGGTCGGTGCCCCTTCTCATACCGGCTAATGAGCACCAAAAGTTCCGATACGGAGCGCGGGGCACCGAGATCGATTCCTAAGACTCCTAGGCTTGATCTAATAGTAAGATACGACCGTTATGAAGCCCGTCACGAATGACATACTTCGGAATCGACGATCCTAAGGAAGAAACGAGAAAATACGACGAATCGATCGAAAATGAAAGCTACGGAGACGAAAACCACACATGAGGAGAAAATCCACCAAAACATATATTATATTATAATAAATCCAGATACACGAAAAGCAGTCGTTACATCCTCCCCAACTTAAGAAAAATTCCGTCCTCGGAATTTCCGAATACTCACGAGTCCAGAAACAAAAGTGGGAAACGCTCTCACATCTCATCCTCATTCTCCCAAGTAGACTCTCCAGGTGAGCCGTGTCGCCACATTACCCTCACAAGATTGACAATCTTGTTCCGAAGCGATTTCTGACGCCTGTCCAGAATGTCACGCCCCGCTTCCCAAAATACCCGGGAGCGAGGACGCGACGAAGGTCCGCTTGTACATAAAACAAGGAGGAATTTTTTTTTCTTCCTTGTTCGATGCACAATAAGCGTCTGTAGTAATTCCATTGAAGGACAGGTTCTTGTCATGCAATCTCAGAGAAACAACACACAACATCTTTATTATCCCAATAGATGATAAGTAGTACAGGACTGGGCCTTATAGTACGGCCTACATCGACTCGACAGAAAAGTAAAGTACATCACTCGAAAGTAAATAGCACACTGGCAATAAGGAAAGCACACTGACGATGGTAAGGAAAGCACACTGACGATGAAATCAAGTGGATACTGTGGTCGAATCGGAAACTCCTACTCCTCTGTAGGTGCGGGCTCAGTAACGTCCTTTGATCCCTGGTCTACGGGATCGTCTTCAGTGTAATACTCCACGTACTCTGTCGGCTCGTAGTCTGACATGCATTTCAAAAAAACAATGAAATACATGTCAGCGCTAAGCGGCAAGTAAAGACCAGCAGAAAGTAAAGGTAGAAAATGTAATGAACGAACAAGAGGTAACAAACGTCGCTTGACTATCCAATAGTGTAGGCATGCCTAATAATAAGAAGTCTAACTTAACTTCCAAATCAGCCAGTCAGTCAGGGCTTGAAGGCACAGGTCACTTCAATGACCGCAGGACAAGTCCTTTGGTTGACCAACCCCCTTCCCATTCCTTCCTAGACACTGATTCGGTTGTAATTTAAGACCGCTTGTTATTACGCCGCTCTGCCACCTTCGAGTAGTCTCGACTTAGTCAGTAGAACAGTCAGCAATAGTAGCATAGTAACAAACAAGCTAGTGCATCAGCCTTAGCCCGAGTGCACGATATGCAACCCGAAGTGCACCCATCCCACGGAGCAACTCGTGGAATCTCTACCTACCATCCCCTGCCGGGTGATGGTACAGCTTAACTAATAAGGGTGGACCCGGTCACTCCCGCACACTTCGTAGCTCAAGGCTACCCCAAAACCCGTGTGGTATCACATTATCCGTATCCGTATCCGTATGGATTTATAGGCCCTTCACTTTGACATTCAACAATACAATGAGCACAAGTACAACAAGCACATATGCGGTAGATACCCGGTAATTACTTGCAACACACATATATACGGTATTTACTTGCCTGTTGTCGTGACCGGTTGTAATCCGGTTTCTTGGGCGGGTCTCGTACCGTGTCCGGGGGTTGGTGTCTTCCTGGGACGTCTACCTACAAACACCACACGCACGCACCCATTTTATTTATTAATAATCGAAAATTACAAAGTTTCGTATTACGTGCACGTATGCACGTATACGTATACATGTATGAAAAATAACAAAATAATTCCTAAATCAAAACCCTTAAAAAAATTTCCTTAAAAATCCTTTCTAAATCCCCTTCACAAATTCCTACTTAATCCCTTTACAAAATCCTTCTTAATCCCTTTACAAATTTTCCTACAATTTTTTTTTCTACAAATTTTTCCTTTACAAATTTTCTCCTCCTTCCCCCCCCCCCCTCCTTTTCAAAACTGTGAATTGCTTCTCCTTCATTTTTTTTTGTTTTTTGTTTTTATCTCTTTCTTCTTCATGTAGGTGTAGCAATGGAGGAGCAAGGCAAGGAGGACCAAGGGGAAGAGACCAAGGAGGAGGGGAGTGGGGTGGCCGGCCGTCGCCGGCCGCAGCCGGCCGGCCGCCAGCCGAAAAACAGAGCCCAGTTTTTTTTTTGATTGATTTCTCTTTGTTGGGTTGGTTCCTTTGGGGGTTGTTTGCTGGAATCAATGGTGTGAGAGATGGGGAGATGTTTGGAGAGAAGGAGAGATGTTTGGAGATGGAAGGAAGCCATGGAGGAGGTGGGTTGAGTTGATGGGTTCATGGGTTTGCTTATTGGGTTTTAAAGAGAAATGGAGGAAGGAGAAGAGGGATGGAAGAGAATGAAAGAGATGATGAGGGAGGAGGCTCACCGGAGGTGGGGAGGAGCTCACCGGAAAGATGGCCGGAGTTTCACCGTAGAGGAGGGGGATTTATGAGGAAGGAGATGGGTTAGGGGGGTTTAAATAGGGTTAAGAAACTAATTGTTTAATTAAGCATTTAAAACTTAGTCAAAAGTAAGATTTAGATAAGATTTGCATTTAATTAGCTTTTTGAAAAAATATGAACCGTTGTCTCTTCCACATGTTAGTCATGTTAGGGTAATTAGTAATTAGGTTAGTGTAATTAGTAATTAGGTAAGGTAATTAGTGACGGTAAAATTTGTAACAAAATTACGATTTTGCCCCTACTAGTAAACGTGTCCGAAAAATTACAAAAACATACCCATGGGTTCGTATCGTCACGAGGACCGTGAATACGAAGTCCGATTCGTGATTTGAGCTACGAAAATACGAGTCGTGGGCCAAAACGTTTAGAAAGCGGGTTAACGGGTTCTCTACTGATTTGTTGTCGAAAAATTACGAAATTAATTTGAGAAGACCTAAATGATTATAGGATGATACCGTAGAAGTTTGAAAACGTTTTGACGATGTTTGTATAGAAAATTAATTCATTAAGCTAAAACGGTAATAATTGAAAATAAATTTTTATCGGATTATTTAGAGGTATTCGATGAAATCCGAACTTACTAAAATACCCCATAACTACTCCGATACTTTCAAAATATTTTTATAAGAATTTTTGAAATCATAAAACTCCGGACGAAAAATAGCTTAATAGGTAAAACACGCATATTGATGAAAACAGACCATTACATCCTACACTCCTTATAAAAATTCCGTCCTCGGAATTTAAGAGAAGAGATGAGGATAACGCTCGCGCATTTCCTCTTCACGTTCCCAGGTGGATTCACCAGGTGAATCGTGATGCCACATAACTCTCACTAGCTCAATCACTTTGTTCCTGAGAGTCTTCTGTCGACGATCTATAATCTGCACCGGTTGCTGCTCATAGGTGAGATCCGGACGAACAGTAATCTCCGAGTGGTCGACTACATGCTTGGGGTCGCTGATGTAACGACGCAGCTGGGAGATATGAAATACATCATGAACTCCCTCCAATGATGGTGGCAGGGCCAAACGATAAGCTACTTCTCCAACTCGCTCTAGCACATCAAACGGTCCGATGAATCTCGGACTGAGCTTTCCTCGTTTTCCAAAGCGTATCACTCCTCTGTTTGGTGATATCTTTAGAAAAACATGATCTCCAGGTTGAAATTCCAAATGTCGACGCTTGGCATCAGCCCAGTGCTTGTAGCGATCTTGTGCGATTCTCAGCTTGTCTCTGATAGTACGCACCACATCAACAGCTTCCACGATCATCTCTGGACCTAAAAGTTCTCGATCACCAATGTCATCCCAACTTAATGGAGATCGACATTTCCTTCCATAGAGTGCCGCAAAAGGGGCCATGCCGATGCTGGCTTGGTAGCTATTGTTGTAAGCAAACTCTACCAAGTGCAGATGATCTTCACATGATCCTTTGAAATCCAGCATGCATGCTCTCAGCATATCTTCAAGAATCTGTATGGTACGTTCCGATTGACCATCAGTCTGCGGGTGATACGCAGTGCTAAATTTGAGATGAGTACCCAGATTCGTTTGCAGGCTCTTCCAGAAATGTGAGGTGAACCTTGTGTCTCGGTCGGAGACGATGCTCACTGGAACTCCATGTAACCTCACAATTTCCTGCATGATAAACAGATATCACTATGTATACTGCAAGGAGTTAAAGGTATGAGATATATCATTACCTCCATATATTTCTTTGCGAGCATTTCCGTGGATTGTCCTACTCGGAATGGTATGAAATGTGCCGACTTGGTTAATCGATCAACGATCACCCAGATGGCATCATTTTGCTTTAAGCTCCGAGGTAGTCCAGTCACGAAGTCCATAGTGATGTGTTGCCATTTCCATTCTGGAATAGGCAAAGGTTGAAGTAATCCAGCGGCTCGATGATGTTCAGCCTTCACTTGCTGACATACGAGGCATTTGGCGACGCTTCGGGCCACGCTTCTCTTCATTCCAATCCACCAGAAGTTCAGTCAGAGATCTTTGCACATCTTGGTACCACCTGGATGTATGGAGTAAGGAGAGCTGTGTGCTTCGTTCAGCAGCTCTTCCCTGATCTCTCCTGAAGGTACACAGATGCGACTTCCATACCTCAAAGATCCATCTTCATGAATACGAAATTCTGTTCGTAGACCAGCTTCAACTTGTTGCTTGATCTTCTGCAGCTTCGCGTCTCCAGATTGAGCAGCTTTGATCCGATCGATGATGGTAGATTGAATCTGCATGTTCATCAATGATGATGTAGTTCCTGGCAAGACGACTTCGATTCCCATTTCTTTCAAGTCTTGTTGAAGTCTCCATTGAGTTGTCAGAGTCATAACTGTTGGTAGTCGACTCAATGCATCAGGCACGACATTCACCTTCCCAGGATGATACTAGAGGTCGATGTCATAATCAGCCATGAGTTCCAACCATCTTCGTTGTCTCATGTTGAGCTCCTTCTGAGTGAAAATATACTTCAAGCTCTTGTGGTCAGTGAATATCTTCACTTGCTCTCCTAACAAGAAATGTCTCCAAATTTTTAGAGCAAAGATGACAGCTGCCAATTCTAAGTCGTGTGTTGGATAATTCTTCTCATGATTCTTCAGTTGTCGAGAAGCATATGCAACCACGCGACCATGTTGATGCAGCACACTTCCAAGACCTTTTCCAGATGCATCACAGTAAACTTCGAACCCTCCAATTCTATCCGGAATAGTTAGAACTGGCGCGGTTGTCAGCTTCATCTTCAATCCTCTGAATGCTTGCTCACAAGATTCAAACCAGACAAACTTAACATCCTTCCTAGTCAGTCGAGTCATTGGCTCAGCAATTTTTGAGAAGTCCTTGATGAATCGGCGATAATAACCAGCTAATCCGAGAAAACTTCGGATGTCGGAAACTGATCGGGGTGTTGGCCAGTTTCTAACAGATGCGACTTTCTCAGGATCGACGGAAATACCATCTCCCGAAACTATATGTCCAAGAAAGGCGACTCGATCTAGCCAGAATTCACACTTGCTGTACTTGGCATAGAGCTGATGACGACGCAGAGTCTCCAAAACTATCTGCAGATGCTTGGCATGATCTTCCTCGTTCTTCGAGTAG
The DNA here is from genome assembly GCA_030789695.1 of Scilla litardierei. Taxonomy (NCBI): domain Eukaryota; kingdom Viridiplantae; phylum Streptophyta; class Magnoliopsida; order Asparagales; family Asparagaceae; genus Scilla; species Scilla litardierei. The sequence goes on from CM061142.1 coordinate 386,768,731, forward strand.
ACCAGGATGTCATCGATGAAAATAACTACGAATTTATCCAAGAACTCATAGAATATAAGGTTCATGAGATTCATGAATATCGCGGGGGCGTTAGTCACACCAAAAGGCATGACTACGAATTCATAGTGTCCATACTTGGTCCGAAAAGCAGTCTTAGGAATATCTTCCTTCCTGACTTTCACTTGATGATAACCACTTCTGAGGTCCAGCTTAGAGAAGACTCGTGATCCACCGAGTTGATCAAAAATATCGTCGATGCGGGGCAAAGGATATTTATTCTTTACAGTCACCTTGTTCAGTTCTCGATAGTCTACACACATTCTTCTTGATCCATCCTTCTTCTTGACTAATAAGACAGGCGCACCCCAAGGAGACACACTGGGATGTATCAATCCTTTCTGCAACAGGTCGTCGAGTTGATTCCGAAGTTCTTCCAATTCAGCAGGAGCCATGCGGTAAGGAGCCTTTGAGATAGGTTGAGTGTTTGGCATAAGGTCAATAGTGAATTCGAGATCTCGATCTGGTGGTAATCCCGAAATATCTTCAGGGAATACGTCTTCGAAATCTCGAACTACTAAGGGTTTCTCAGGCTCAACCTGCATTGATGCGACTATTGCTTCATTCGGCTTGGCCTGAAACTTGATAGGACCAAGCGAACGACTTCCATTTATGAACTCGAACATAGGATGTTCGGGAATTTTAAACACCACACTCTTCTGGTGACAGTCAATGTGAGCGTAGAAAGTCCCTAACCAATCCATGCCGAGTATCGCATCAAAGTTGGCTATGCTGATAATCATGAAATCAGCGAATAGTTCACGTCCACAGATCACTAGTGGACATGACTTGCATCCGGTAGAGATTTTTACTATGCCATTTCCAGTGTTGACATTCCAACATCTTGGAAGATCACAGATAGTAATAGAATGATCTGTCGCAAACTTTTGCGACAAGAAGCTATGAGAAGCTCCAGAATCAAACAAGACTAGAGCTGGAGATGCAGATACTAAGATAATACCTAGGTAAAGGTAGAATATGTCTTAGCAAGAGTTACTCACCAATCAAGCATATGATATAGAATGCTGTAAGAAACTGAGGTCTAGAGATTACCTGAGATCACTTGATCAGTGGTCTCGGCTTCAGCAGCAGTCATAGTAAATGCCTGACGCCTTGGTGGATTTGGCTTGGCATTCTGAAAAGCTTGTTGCTGAGGAGGCAGGGGTTGCTTTTGCTGAGCTGATCCTGAAGCCATCATAGGGTTGGCTGGTTTGATAGTGCTACGAGGGCAGTCCTTGGCAAGATGGTCAGATGCACCACACACTAGGCACAGTTTCAAGAACATGCGACAGTCCTTCTTGACGTGTCCAACACGGTTGCAGTAGTGGCACACCATAGTGGATTTGGTGTTGGCTGGGGCTGCTGGCTTCTTGAAATTAGTGGTCTGAGTCGGACGGAAATTGTTCCTGGCCGGTTCCATCGGGCGTTTGCCTGTATTAACTTGAATTCCCCTTTCAAGTCGTGCAACGGCTTCATGAGTTCGTGCAGCTTCCAGAACATCCTCAAGGGTAGTCAGCTTCACTGAACTCATCGAGGCTTGAACACGAGGGTTTAGGCCTTGGCGAAACTGATAGGCACAGTCTTCTGGATTTTCGACCATGTGTGGAGCAAAGCGACTGAGCATTGAGAATTCTGCCTCATACTCATCCACGGTCCTATTGCCTTGTTTCAGATTAGTAAAACGACTTTGGAGTTCTCTCTTGGCCGAGGGAGGAAAATATTGGGCGTTGAACCTTTCCCGGAACATGCCCCAAGAGATAGGCTTAACCAGACGTCGTTCTTCACGATCCCACCAGCTTCGAGCATTGTCAGTCAGTTGCAGTTTTGCCACTTCGACCCATCCTGCTTGGGAGATGCGAGCAGCGCTCAACTTGTCTTCAGTGGCTAGGGCCCATTCTTCAGCTGCTAGTGGCCCTTCCTTCCCAGAGAAAGTCTTCGGACGAAGCTCCTGGAATTGCTTAACCCCAGGTTCAGCAGATGGTGGTGGTGCTCGTGGTTCCTGCTGAAGCATCTGGTGTTGTATTTCCAACATTTCTCTAATCACTCCCAGGACTGCAGATATCTCGGCGGCACCATCGGCATTGTTTCCATTGGTGCCATTTCCGTTGCGGGTGTTTGGTCTTCCTGCCATGCTGCAAAACAATGAACCTGAGTCAATATGTACTCAGTAAGCTTAGGATCGTAAAGATGTGTATATTGCTCTGAGTAGTTGCATGACCTGCATGGGCCACCACAGAAACCTGTCACGCCCCGCTTCCCAAAATACCCGGGAGCGAGGACGCGACGAAGGTCCGCTTGTACATAAAACAAGGAGGAATTTTTTTTTTCTTCCTTGTTCGATGCACAATAAGCGTCTGTAGTAATTCCATTGAAGGACAGGTTCTTGTCATGCAATCTCAGAGAAACAACACACAACATCTTTATTATCCCAATAGATGATAAGTAGTACAGGACTGGGCCTTATAGTACGGCCTACATCGACTCGACAGAAAAGTAAAGTACATCACTCGGAAGTAAATAGCACACTGGCAATAAGGAAAGCACACTGACGATGGTAAGGAAAGCACACTGACGATGAAATCAAGTGGATGCTGTGGTCGAATCGGAAACTCCTACTCCTCTGTAGGTGCGGGCTCAGTAACGTCCTTTGATCCCTGGTCTACGGGATCGTCTTCAGTGTAATACTCCACGTACTCTGTCGGCTCGTAGTCTGACATGCATTTCAAAAAAACAATGAAATACATGTCAGCGCTAAGCGGCAAGTAAAGACCAGCAGAAAGTAAAGGTAGAAAATGTAATGAACGAACAAGAGGTAACAAACGTCGCTTGACTATCCAATAGTGTAGGCATGCCTAATAATAAGAAGTCTAACTTAACTTCCAAATCAGCCAGTCAGTCAGGGCTTGAAGGCACAGGTCACTTCAATGACCGCAGGACAAGTCCTTTGGTTGACCAACCCCCTTCCCATTCCTTCCTAGACACTGATTCGGTTGTAATTTAAGACCGCTTGTTATTACGCCGCTCTGCCACCTTCGAGTAGTCTCGACTTAGTCAGTAGAACAGTCAGCAATAGTAGCATAGTAACAAACAAGCTAGTGCATCAGCCTTAGCCCGAGTGCACGATATGCAACCCGAAGTGCACCCATCCCACGGAGCAACTCGTGGAATCTCTACCTACCATCCCCTGCCGGGTGATGGTACAGCTTAACTAATAAGGGTGGACCCGGTCACTCCCGCACACTTCGTAGCTCAAGGCTACCCAAAAACCCGTGTGGTATCACATTATCCGTATCCGTATCCGTATGGCTTTATAGGCCCTTCACTTTGACATTCAACAATACAATGAGCACAAGTACAACAAGCACATATGCGGTAGATACCCGGTAATTACTTGCAACACACATATATACGGTATTTACTTGCCTGTTGTCGTGACCGGTTGTAATCCGGTTTCTTGGGCGGGTCTCGTACCGTGTCCGGGGGTTGGTGTCTTCCCGGGACGTCTACCGACAAACACCACACGCACGCACCCATTTTATTTATTAATAATCGAAAATTACAAAGTTTCGTATTACGTGCACGTATGCACGTATACGTATACATGTATGAAAAATAACAAAATAATTCCTAAATCAAAACCCTTAAAAAATTTCCTTAAAAATCCTTTCTAAATCCCCTTCACAAATTCCTACTTAATCCCTTTACAAAATCCTTCTTAATCCCTTTACAAATTTTCCTACAATTTTTTTTTCTACAAATTTTTCCTTTACAAATTTTCTCCTCCTTCACCCCCCCCCCCCCCCCCCCCCCTCCTTTTCAAAACTGTGAATTGCTTCTCCTTCATTTTTTTTGTTTTTTGTTTTTATCTCTTTCTTCTTCATGTAGGTGTAGCAATGGAGGAGCAAGGCAAGGAGGACCAAGGGGAAGAGACCAAGGAGGAGGGGAGTGGGGTGGCCGGCCGTCTGCCGGCCGTCGCCGGCCGTCGCCGGCCGCCGCCGGCCGCCCGCCGGCCGCCGGCCGAAAAACAGAGCCCAGTTTTTTTTTTTTTTGATTGATTTCTCTTTGTTGGGTTGGTTCCTTTGGGGGTTGTTTGCTGGAATCAATGGTGTGAGAGATGGGGAGATGTTTGGAGAGAAGGAGAGATGTTTGGAGATGGAAGGAAGCCATGGAGGAGGTGGGTTGAGTTGATGGGTTCATGGGTTTGCTTATTGGGTTTTAAAGAGAAATGGAGGAAGGAGAAGAGGGATGGAAGAGAATGAAAGAGATGATGAGGGAGGAGGCTCACCGGAGGTGGGGAGGAGCTCGCCGGAAAGATGGCCGGAGTTTCACCGTAGAGGAGGGGGATTTATGAGGAAGGAGATGGGTTAGGGGGGTTTAAATAGGGTTAAGAAACTAATTGTTTAATTAAGCATTTAAAACTTAGTCAAAAGTAAGATTTAGATAAGATTTGCATTTAATTAGCTTTTTGAAAAAATATGAACCGTTGTCTCTTCCACATGTTAGTCATGTTAGGGTAATTAGTAATTAGGTTAGTGTAATTAGTAATTAGGTAAGGTAATTAGTGACGGTAAAATTTGTAACAAAATTACGATTTTGCCCCTACTAGTAAACGTGTCCGAAAAATTACAAAAACATACCCACGGGTTCGTATCATCACGAGGACCGTGAATACGAAGTCCGATTCGCGATTTGAGCTACGAAAATACGAGTCGTGGGCCAAAACGTTTAGAAAGCGGGTTAACGGGTTCTCTACTGATTTGTTGTCGAAAAATTACGAAATTAATGTGAGAAGACCTAAATGATTATAGGATGATACCGTAGAAGTTTGAAAACGTTTTGACGATGTTTGTATAGAAAATTAATTCATTAAGCTAAAACGGTAATAATTGAAAATGAATTTTTATCGGATTATTTAGAGGTATTCGATGAAATCCGAACTTACTAAAATACCCCATAACTACTCCGATACTTTCAAAATATTTTTATAAGAATTTTTGAAATCATAAAACTCCGGACGAAAAATAGCTTAATAGGTAAAACACGCATATTGATGAAAACAGACCATTACACAGAATCTGCACTGGATGCTGGTCATACGTCATATCGGGGCGAACGGTAATCTCCGAAAAATCCACAGCATGAGATGGATCGCTAATGTATCGACGAAGCTGCGACACATGGAAAACATTGTGAACTCCTTCCAAAGATGGCGGCAAGGCCAAGCGATAAGCTACCTCGCCAACCCTCTCCAAAACGTCAAACGGTCCAATGTATCGCGGGCTCAACTTCCCTCGCTTCCCGAAACGAATCACACCGCGATTCGGGGAAATCTTCAGAAACACATGGTCGCCCGGCTGAAACTCCAAAGGACGACGTTTAGCATCCGCCCAATGCTTAAAACGGTCCTGAGCAATCCTCAACCTCTCCCGAATATTCCTGACGATATCCACGGCCTCCACGATCATCTCAGGTCCCAACAGCTCCCGATCACCAACGTCATCCCAACACAATGGCGATCGACATTTCCTCCTATAAAGAGCGGCGAAAGGCGCCATGCCAATACTTGCCTGGAAGCTGTTGTTGTAAGAAAACTCCACCAAATGCAGATGGTCCTCCCACGTACCCTTGAAATCCAACATGCACGCCCTCAGCATGTCTTCCAAAATCTGAATCGTCCTCTCGGACTGGCCATCCGTCTGCGGATGGTACGCCGTGCTGAAACTCAGACGCGTACCCAAGCTCTTCTGCAAACTCTGCCAGAACTGAGATGTGAACCTCGTGTCTCTGTCAGAAACGATACTCACAGGGACTCCATGAAGTCGCACGACCTCCTGCATGATTTCACGTCACATCACTATCCAACTAGGAAAAGGAAATAAAACGGAGAGTAAAAGAATTTTACCTCCATATATCTCCTCGCTAGCGCCTCAGTGGACTGTCCCACTCGGAATGGAATAAAGTGCGCGGATTTGGTCAATCGATCTACGATCACCCAAATCGTGTCATTCTGCTTCGGACTCCGAGGTAGTCCAGTCACGAAATCCATAGTGATGTGTTGCCACTTCCACTCCGGAATCGGAAGCGGTTGTAGCAACCCGGCCGTACGCTGATGCTCCGCCTTCACTTGCTGGCAAACCAAGCACTTGGCTACACTCCGAGCCACACTCCTCTTCATACCATGCCACCAATAATTCAGACGAAGATCCTGGTACATCTTGGTGCCACCAGGATGTACAGAATACGGCGAACTGTGTGCCTCCACCATCAATTCCTCTCTGATATCCCCAGCTGGCACACACAACCTGGCTCCAAACCTCAGCGAGCCATCCTCATGAATCAAAAAGTCAGTCCGCAGACCGGCTTCCACCTGCTCCCGAATCTTCACCAGCTTCGGATCCTCAGCCTGGCCAGCCTTAATCTGATCCACGATCGTCGACTGTACCTGCATGTACATCAACGAAGAAGCCGCCCCAGGAAGAACAATCTCCACGCCAGACTCACAAAAATCCTGCTGCAACCTCCACTGCAAGGTCAAAATCATCACCGCTGGAAGCCTACTCAGCGCATCAGGGACCACATTCACCTTGCCAGGGTGAAACTGCAAATCAATCTCATAATCCGCCATAAGCTCCAATCATCGACGCTGTCGCATGTTGAGCTCATTCTGAGTGAAAATGTACTTCAAGCTTTTGTGATCGGTGAAAATCTTCACTTTCTCACTCAGCAAGAAGTGCCTCCAAATCTTAAGAGCAAACACGACGGCAGCCAACTCCAAATCATGCGTCGGGTAATTCTTCTCATGAACATTAAGCTGACGAGACGCATACGCCACAACATGCCCATGCTGATGCAACACACAACCGAGACCCTTGCCAGAAGCATCGCAAAAGATCTCAAATCCACCGCTGCGATCAGGCACGACAAGAATAGGGGCAGTCGTCAACCTCTCCTTCAGAATACCAAAAGCACCCTCACAATCACCCGACCAAACAAAAGCAACATCCTTCCGCGTCAACCTGGTCATCGGCTCAACAATACGAGAAAAGTCCTTAATGAATCGCCGATAATAACCAGCAAGTCCAAGGAAACTCCGAATCTCAGACGCAGACGACGGAACAGGCCACTCCCTGATGGCCCTAATCTTCTCGGGATCCACTGAAATACCATCTCCAGTCACCACATGCCTGAGAAAAGCAACTCTATCCAGCCAAAACTCGCACTTCGAAAACTTAGCATACAAACGATGCTTCCTCAAGATCTCCAACACCGTCCTTAAGTGCGAGGCATGCTCTTCCTCCGACTTCGAATGGATCAGAATGTCGTCAAAGAAGATAACGACAAACTTATCCAAAAAGTCGTAGAAAATCAGGTTCATCAGATTCATGAAAACTGCGGGCGCGTTAGTTACGCCGAAAGGCATAACCACGAACTCATAGTGTCCATACTTCGTCCTGAACGCTGTCTTCGGAACATCATCCTTCTTCACCTTCAACTGATGGTAACCACTCCTCAAATCCAATTTAGAAAACACCCTCGAACCTCCAAGCTGATCAAAAATATCATCGATGCGAGGCAACGGGTATTTATTCTTAATGGTCACCGCATTCAACTCCCGATAGTCCACGCACATGCGACGCGAACCATCCTTCTTCTTCACCAGTAACACCGGTGCTCCCCACGGAGACACGCTAGGATTAATATAACCCTTCTGCAAAAGCTCATCCAACTGCTTCCGCAACTCTTCCAACTCTGCAGGTGCCATACGATACGGCGCCTTCGAAATCGGCTGCGCACCTGGAAAAAGATCGATAGAGAATTCTAAAGCTCGATCAGGTGGCAAACCAAACATCTCCTCGGGGAAGACGTCGCCAAAATCACGCACCATAGCTGGCCACTCTAGCTCCATCTGCATAGCCACAACCTCCACCGGCCTGGCCCGAAATCTGACAGGACCAAGCGAACTGCTACCACGACTGAACTCAAACACTGGATGTCCGGGAATCTCGAACACCACCTTCTTCCTCCTGCAGTCAATCGTAGCATAAAAGCTCGCAAGCCAGTCCATCCCAAGAACTGCATCATAGTTGATGATGTCGTGGACAATGAAATCAGCGAAAAGCTCATGTCCACAGACCACCAACGAGCAAGAATTGCAACCACGATGCACCGAGACCACGCCATTCCCTGTAACGATATTCCAACTCTTGGGAAGAGGGGACGTCGACAAGGAATGCCTCTCCACGAAGCTCCGAGAAATAATGCACATCGATGCACCGGAGTCAAAGAGGACTCGTGCAGGAAATGTGCAAACCAGAACCACACCTAACAATCAATTAACAATCAAACCCTAGTCTAGCAAACAACCATGTTCAAGCAAACAACATAATCTAACAATCTAAACCAGCTAGGAAAGTAACAGCTAGATCGAGGATTACCTGCGATAACCTCATCCACAGCCTCGCTCTCCGCAGCGGTCATCAGAAAAGCCTGCCTCCTCGGCGGAACAGCCTGCCGAAAAGCCTGCCCCTGCGGAACGAGAGCTGCTCCACGACCAGCAGGAACAGACGCTCGCTGCTGCAACGGCTGTGCTGCAACAGGCGCCCTCCGCAGCGGACCCGCATGCCGACAATCCTTCGCGACATGGGAAGCATCACCACATACCAGACACTGGCCCAAAAACTTCCGACACTGATCCTTGATATGGCCAGGCTTACCGCAGAAATGGCAAGTCTTCAAAATAGGCCCTCCTGGCCTCTTAAACTGAGCGGACTGATTAGGCCTGAATCCAGGTCTAACCACAGCTCTGGCCTGTTCCACAGGCCTCTTCCCAGCACCAACAATAGACCCCCTCCTCTGGTTCACGAGCAGCTCTTGCCTCTTGGCTGCTACTAGAACCTTCTGATAAGACTCCCGGTCAGAAGAGGTCACAAAGCTCTGGAGCTTCGAAGCAAGTCCCTGCATGAACCTCTGAGCTCTCTCCTCAGCGTCCTGCACAATCTTCGGTGCAAACCGACTCAGCCTCATGAACTCTTGGTGATATAGGTCCACCGACGATCTCCCTTGCTTCAAATCGATAAAACGCTGCAGCATCTCTTCCCTGGCAGCTTTCGGGAAGAACTCACCCTCAAATCTGGCCTTGAAGGTAGCCCAAGCTATCGGCTCCACCAACATCTTCTCTTCCGCATCCCACCAGTTCCGAGCATTATCCTTGAGTTGCCTCTTTTCCAAATCAACCCATCCAGCCGGGGTGATCTTGGCCATCTTCAGATTGTCCTCGATGTTTCGAATCCACTCATCGGCAGCCAGAGGACCCTCAGACCCATCAAAATATGCGGGACCCAGCTCCCGAAATTGCTTCGCTCCAGGCTCAGAGCGAGGGGCATCCGGAAGAGCCCGGGCAACTCGAGCAAGTGGAGCATTCTGGACTTGCAGGAGCATGCCCTGCTGCACTTGCATCATCTACAGCATCATCCGCATCATCTCACCGTTGGTGGGTTCCCGCTCAGGCTCCTCATCATGAGGGATCGCACCACTACCCCCACCACGGGTGAAACGTCTTCCTGCCATCTAGTGACACAGAAAACGAATCAGATTAGACTCATAGCTTATGACTCAGACGTCGAACTTAATTTATTGGACATTCTAATATTATTATCGTCATCCCAAACATCGCAGTTACAGAAGGACCTGCATGGGCCACCAACAAAACCTGTCACGACCCGCTTCCCTAAAATGGAGGCGAGACGTGAGAAGGTCTGCACGAGAGTGGAGCCATGAAGCCCCAAACCCGATAAGCGTCAATAAAACATAAGCAGGTCCCTGTAACCACAACGGAACAACAATAATAACACAAGGAGAGACTGAAATAAAATCTCACATCTCATAAATTGTCCAACATGAAAATAAGTCCAACATCCAGAAAATCCACCAGGCTAAAAGAAAGAGTCTAAAGGCCCAGAACAAGGCCAACAAAAGCAACAACATAACAAAGTATAGGTGCTACGCACCGATAACAAAACAACTGTCTAAACAAAAGTAAAACACAACGAAGACACTAGGGCTGGTCCCCAGTGTCCACGTACTCCCCGTCAAACACAAGCTCGGGCTCGGCATCAGCAAACACCTTGTCCTCAACAAGGTACTCGGGCTCAGGATCTAACATGTGACATCCAAAAGAGTAAAGGGGCACATGTCAGCAAGTCTAAAAGACTTGGGCAAGGAAACTGAAAGTAAGGCAACTAGCAACCTAGCAGTTTAGTATGCATGACATGGCAGTTATAACATGAGTGCACAATTAAGACATGGCAAGACAATTTGTACAAGGGAACAATTATCGGGACAAGACAAGAGTAGCCAAGCTACTATCAATCTCAATCAATTCACTATTCAAGTTTCACGTTGTTTTGTAGATGTTTACGCCCTTCAGCTGAATGGTACATCATTCACACCGATCGGCACTAAACACTACCCCACCCCAGAGTTTACGTCTTACAACTGCAGTAGCTGATCAGGCAGACCCCCAGTTGAATGACCGCTTAACCCTTACCCCATCCCACACGTAAACAAGCCAGGGTCCCTGCACATGAGCCCAGCAAGTGAGCCAGGGTTGCCCCGCACGGGAGCTTGTTTTCCTATTTCACAGTTCAATGTCGAGCGTTGGGGTTTCCAACTACAGGGCTCGCTTCTGGAACACGAGCCAGGAAACACAAGTATTGTAGCGAAGCTACACAATCACATCAACACTTAAAGAATGCAATGACATGACAATTAATTCGCGTACCGTTAATGGAAAGTAAACATGACATGGTAATTGTGCAACATGATATATGTCGGAACTAGCTTCGTTGTCAAGCTAGTTCCCCAATTTGCGCCTAGGCGAGTATCATTTCGTCGCCTAGCCTCTTTTACGCCTACAACAAGCAAATGGCCTAAAACATGGCCTAAACCCTAGGTGGCAAGTTTCACTTGCCTAGCACCGGGGATGACGATCACAAAGGTTCGTCTCGCGGATGCTAATCTACGGGGGAAATCGCTGTTATGGGGACACAATCATCAAACAACATGAAATTTCATTAGGGTTTCATAAAAATACAAATAGGTTATAGAAACGTCAAGAGATCGATTTCTTACCGAGAGGAAGCGGAAGAAACACTCCGGGGAACCCTAGGATCAGATCTGGAAACAAATGGAGAAGTTTGGAGAGTTAGGGTTTTTGGGGGATTTTGGTGATTTGATGAGATTTTGGGGAAGATGAGAGGTAGATAGAGTTGATGGAGGGTTTAGATGATGAATCTAGGGCTTGGGATGAAGGAATAGGGCTTGGAGGAAGATGGGGGCTCAATGGGGGAGATTTTAGGGTTTTGGGTCGAGTGGAGGAAGAAGAAAACGTTTGGGAGGGGTATAAATAGGATGGGCTGGCGGCTACCCAGAAATTAGGGTTTTAACACAGATTAGTCGGTCAAAGAGCAACCACTGACCGACTAGTTTGGCAACTAGTCGGTCGGTCGACCAACGCAGACCGACTAAGTGCAAACAGTAACTTCTGAACGAAAATAGGATTTAGAATTAGTCGGTCCATGAACAATTACTAACCGACTAGTTTAACATCTAGTCGGTCGATGAACGTTCTTAGACCGACTAAGAGGGAACAGTATTGACACTAAGATTAAGATGATGTGTTAGTCGGTTAAAGAAGCATTGCTGACCGAATAGTTTGCAACCTAGTCGGTCAACCAACGTTCTTAGACCGACTAACGATAAACAGTAACTCCTGAATAATTTAGAAAGCCAACTAGTCGGTCCAAGAAGGATTGCCGACCGACTGGATCGTCATCTAGTCGGTCGGTGCCCCTTCTCATACCGGTTAATGAGCACCAAAAGTTCCGATACGGAGCGTGGGGCCCCGGGATCGATTCCTAAGACTCCTAGGCTTGATCTAATAGTAAGATACGACCGTTATGAAGCCCGTCACGAATGACATACTTCGGAATCGACGATCCTAAGGAAGAAACGAGAAAATACGACGAATCGATCGAAAATGAAAGCTACGGAGACGAAAACCACACATGAGGAGAAAATCCACCAAAACATATATTATATTATAATAAATCCAGATAGGGCTGTTGACGAACGAGCTTGAAAGAGCTTGAACAGGGAGCTTGGTTTTGTTCATGAACAAAATCAATGTTCAAGCTCTGTTCGTTTACTAACCGAGCTCTAAAACCCTGTTCAAGCTTGTTCGTTAAGCTTACCGAACGAACGTAAACGAACATAAACGAACATTTACCGAGCTTGTTCACGAGTAGTTAATCGAACATTTTGTTCGTTAACAAGACTTATCGATGTTCGTGAACATGTTCAGGAACATGTTCGTGAACACACAATCAATTTTGTTCATGAACAGATTTTCAATCAAACAAACGAACGTCAAGTTTTTAATTAGGAATAATAATATTTAAACGTAATTTCCAATGACTAAATCAATTAAATAAAAGGATTAAATATTTACAGGACAAAAACAAATAAATCCAACATAATAGCTCCATAGATCTCATTACAGGCATTCATTCCAAGCATAGTAAAAAATATAGTAGTTGTCTAAATTTACTATTTTCGGTAGATGTTCATTCACAAACACTTAACGAGCTTGTTCATGAACATCACTTAACGGTCTTGTTCACGAACACTTAACGAGCTTGTTCATGAACATAAATGAACGAACACAGTTATGTTCAAGCTCTGTTCGTTTACTAACCGAGCTCTAAAAATCTGTTCAAGCTTGTTCATTAAGCTTCCTAAACGAACGTAAACGAACATGTACCGAGCTTGTTCACGAGTAGTTCGTCGAACGTTCTGTTCATCAACAGCCCTAAATCCAGATACACGAAAAGCAGTCGTTACACCAATAGGCATCTGGTCTTTTCCCTATAAATAGGTGGTCATGGTCCCCAGATCGCACGAACCAAGAGCTGTCTTTTCTGCATCCCATTGACAGATTAGAGTCGGAGAAAATCTAAAGGATTTCTCTCGGGGATTTGTGTAGATCTGGAAGGCCAACCATGCAGATCTACAAATCAGGGCGTTATGGATTTAGGTACGCTTCGGCATTTAGTTTTGGTTTATTTATTGTAGATCTAACATGATATATCTAGATTGTTTAGCATGGTTTTACTAATAATTTAGAAATATCTCCAACAAGTGGTAACAGAGCCACATCATGTTAGATCCATGAGATCGTTATTTTTCCAACTCTTTTGGGTATTTTACGCATGCAAAATCATTTTTTTAGTTTCTTGGTGAATTTTTCCGAAAAAATTAAGCCCCAGAGGGGCGGCGGCCGTCGGTCGCTGGGTCCTAAAGCACCACAAGCCGACAGACAATGGGGCGACGGCGGCCACAACCGTCGCCCATCTTCTTCCACATAGGGTTTAAATCTTTCCCTATATAAACAAAATCTTAATGAGGGGGTGGCGACCATCGGCCGCCAGCCCCCACATCGCCAGTAGTCCGGCGAGGTGAAGGGGAGTCGCTGCTGCTGCCAACCCCACCTCGGGTTTTCAAGTTCTTTTAAAAAAAATATTTTTCGGTGCAGGGGCAGCGGCCATAGGCCACTAGCCCCCAATGCAAAGGAGGGGACAGTGGTAGCCACAGCCTTTACTGCCCACCAAATAAAACACTAACCACAAAGAATTTAGCCCCCTTGGGCTGGTCCTCCCATGGGCCGATCCCCGATGGGCCGGCCCACACGTTCAGTTTAAAAACTTGTTTTTTACAGCCCAGCCGGCTGAAGCCCGTGACAACGGCGAGCTTCAGCCCACGATAAATAAGCGGGCTGCAGCCCGTGTACATTTTAAAAGAAATTTTTTTAATATAAAATGAGGGGGGCAGTGTTGGGATATCGAGACCCATCCCAGTGGATTTTGATGATGTGCAAAGTGATCCATGTACTAATATGTTTAATTCAAATGTATATAGGTATCAATGGACTATTTTATAACCATGACGATTAAGCACGTTGTAAAGCAATTTGAAGGATTTAGAAGCCGTGATCGGAAGTTTACTTCCGAGCCAAGAAATGAAGCACATGATGGCTCAAGCATATGAAGCGTACAAAGACTTAAGATCAAGGTAAGATAGCTAAAGTCAAAGAATGAAGAACAAGGGCGAATGATGTGTGTCTAAGTAAGTGGTATACTTAGAATGTAAAAAATCCAAAATATATTTAATACACACAAACACATAATTCCTGGAAAAATCATTTTAAAATATACTATATCAAATAATACTTGATATACTTTTTATAAATTATTTTTCAAGCATTTTAAGTAGAAAAACTAGTGTATCAAGGAATGTCCGACTAACTGGGTCAAATAGCCGACTATTGTAAGTAAGATTTTGCCTACAACTCTCTGTCAAAATAATAGCCCATTGTTATTGAAAATAGCCGACTATCTGGATCAGATAGCTGACTATTCCCCAGGATAGCCGACTATCTGGGTCAACCCTTGACAGATTTGGCAACTTAATTTGAATTTGTGCTAGCTGTTAACTAGCCGTGGAGGAAACTTTATGAGCGGATTTTGGTCTAATTTTATTCTATTTCTTCTCTATAAATAGCTTATTTTTCAGATGATTATACATAATAATTTTATATTATAAGAAAACTCTCTTTGCTCAAAAGTGCCCATGCTCTAAGTTGTTCTTCAAATGTTCAAAAAAAGGGCTACTGTTTTAAAATTCTTTTGTACTTAATTCTCAGTTTTATTTTCTAATTATGTTTAACCTTTTTGCAAACTTGATTTAATCTCCAAGATTATAGCTTTTTCTTATTGAGATTCAAATTTCAAGTTCATTTTAATCTTTGTGTTCTTAAAGTTATATTTTTTTAAAGATTAAAACTTGATCATTGATCTCTAAAGCCCAATTGCATATTTTAGAGAATTAATTTTCAAGATAACTCTTTTTGATCAAATTGTACTAATTTATATCATTTTATTTAATCAAGAGTTTTTCGATTCCTTAATCCACTTATACACGTTTATACTCTTGGCTTTAGGAAATCCTCACATTAATATTCGTTGTAAAGACTTTGAAGAAGACTAGGTGATTGTAATTCTCACAATAGGGAAGTTGATTGGAAATTCCTAGTTGGTTGTAACTAGGTGTGTCGAAATTCCTAGCAAGAGGCAGCTATATGCTTGTACGAAGTCCTCTTCCCTAATATGGAAAGACGACCTGCATGGGCCACCAACAAAACCTGTCACGTCCCGCTTCCCTAATATGGAAGGCGAGACGTGAGGAGGTCCGCTCAGACCTGGAGCTGTGAACCAGCATTCTGATAAGCATCTGTAAAAATTTCAAACCATAGCAGGTCATTTGCATTGCGACGAAACAACAACAATGATAATAAAGCAAACAAATGAAAATCCACCAACAAAACATCCAGTAATTATTCCAACATCACAGAAAGAGTCACAAAGTACCAAGTCTGAACAATAGGCCTAAAGCATGGCCAAAACAAAAGTAGAGAAATTCAGGTGCTACGCACCGAAAGCTAACTGCAAGTACTAAAAAGTGACAACTAAAACGACTCCAGGTGAGTCTAGGTCTGGTCACCAGTGTCCTCGACCTCGGTCTCTGCAGGTACCTCGAACTCAGCATCCACGAACTGCTCGTCCTCTGCGGCTAACTGTAGCTCAGAACCTGACTGTGACACCCAAAGAGAAAAGGGCACATGTCAGCAAAAGTCACCCAAAAGAAAGCGGAGGACTTTTGTGCAAGGATACAAATAAAAGAAAGGCATCTAGTAGTTCTAATATAATTAAATGACATGACAATTAAGGTATGCAATAATTTAAGATGACATGATGACATGCATGCACGTCGTAGCAGAACTACAAAAAACACCATTAACGAACATTAACATTTCACATTGTGCACATGGTTTACTCCTTACAGCTGAAGTAGCGGATCAGGCATCCTTCTATGCTGCGTGACAGCTTAACCCTACCCATCCACGTGTGTCGAGACTTGATTTCCCAAGTACGTGAGCTCGCTTCTGGATCACGAGTCTAGGAAGTGTTTTTCAATATGGACCGGTGCCCATCTTCTGGATCATGAGCCAGGAAGTGTTTTTGGCATAGGGTTCTGTCGCAAAGCAGGTGCCTAGCCTCAATCATTACAATAAGTGTAGCGTGTGCTACGCAATCACGATAAAACATTGAATGCATGAAATGACATGGCAATGAGCAGTTAAATTGCGTACCATTAAGTGAGATTAAACATGGCATGGCAGCATGAATGCAAGCATGATAAAGGTGTCGGATCTAGCTTTGTTGTCAAGCTAGATCAAGTAGGGTGTCGGATCTAGTTTCGTTGTCAAACTAGATTAAATAGGGGCGTCTAGGCTACTATCATTTCACCACCTAGTCTCTTTTATGCTACTGAACAAAATGGCCTAAGATGTGGCCTAAACAGAAAACTGGCAAGTATCACTTGCCTGAAACAACCAAGTTGTGATCCGTCAATCAAGTCCGAGTCTACCTATGTGTTCAGATCGCAGTCCAGCCTACAGTCCCAATTTATTATTCTTGATTAGTGAGTTACAAAAGCGATCAAAGACTATGATTTTTAAGTTGATTAACAGGCGAGGTAGGGTTCCTACGGAGAGAGACTTACCTCAACACGACGCGAGAGCTACTCTGACGTCAGGTAGCGATGTCAGGGGTTGGATTTCGGTTTCGCGAACGGGATGGAACGACGGGTTCTCTATTGATAAATCACGTGCATGAATAAGTTCGTTACGACAGACCAGAATTATTAGGCAATCCTAAAACGTAATCCTATAACCCTAAGAAGTCTCTTCTAGTTAGGAATGATTGGAAGATCTTTAGTACCACCACCGGGTCATTTGCATATAGTCCAATCATTGAACAATTTAGATTAAAGAAAGTTAACTATTCTGTTGTGGCGCCAAACTATGGAAATGATGGGCTGTCTAGTTTTGTTTGGAGCATGATTATCTTTGCAATTATTCACTGATGCTTAACTAAGAATAACCTGATATCTCGCTATGCAGAAGACGAGTGTGATAGAGTTGGTTTCCATACCTTGATGCCTTGAGGGTCTACTGTGGTGCCTGCGTCTGGGCAGACCACAGATTGGTGACCAAGGGCGGGAATCGACCGGAGGAAGGGCAAGATGGCGGGGAGGTCCGGCGAGGGGTCAGGTCGACGGGGAGGCAGCTGGCCACTTGGCGGCACTGCTGCACTACAGGCGGAGGGATCCCGGTGGCCTGCTGTCGTGCGTCGCCGCGGGGGAAGATTGAAGGGACAGGCACTGCGGGGAAGGCCAGAGTCTGGTCGTCGGCGTCGAAGGGTTGATGGTCAGAGAGAACTCACGAGGGTGACGGTGCGGGAATAAAGGGTTTATGCAACGAAGGTTTAAGCCCTAGGGCTGCTGGTTCAAATAGGCTTAGGGTGGGGGGTTAACACGTGAGGAGAGATAAGGGATCGTGGGTTGGCCATTGGGATTCGAAGGGTAATGGGTTAGGATTAGATTAACAGTTTTGTTTTGTTTTTGTAATAAACAAAACATTTGATTCCCTTACAAAAAGCAACCTGCGAAAGTCAATAGGAGAGAGTTTGGTCAAGGTTTTCAAAGAAACAATTATTTAAGTTTTTTTTCCTTTTTAACAAGGGAGAAAACGTACATTAACAAAAAGTTATTAGAGGCTAATAATGAGTTATTAGCAGATAGGTCAATCGACGTTCTAAAATTACAAAGAAAATACCGGGGCGTCCGCGCCTCCGAGAGGGTTGCGAAAACAGAGATCGGCTGTGCGTCGAAGCTACGGAAAGCAGTATAAAAACAAATACACAAAATGCACACGAAACACGGCTACACGCTAAAATACGTACGGTCGAAAAGTGACCGTGACATCCTACCCACCTTATGAATGATTCCGCCCTCGGAATCAATATCAACTACTGCTTTGAAATAAGTGCAGGAAGCGCTCTCGCATATCATCATCATGCTCCCAGGTGGACTCCCCAGGTGAATCGTGATGCCACTGCACTCTAACCAAGTTGACAGTCTTATTCCTCAGCTGCTTTTGCCATCGATCCAGAATCTCAACTGGCTGCTGATCATAGGTCAGATCTGGATGAACCGTGATCTCCGAGAAATCCACAGCATGCAATGGATCACTGACGTATCGACGTAACTAAGATACGTGAAACACTTCGTGAACTCCCTCCAGTGACGAAGGCAACGCCAAGCGATAAGCCACCGCTCCAACTCTCTCCAGGACGTCAAAAGGCCCAATGTACCTTGGACTCAGCTTGCCTCTCTTTCCAAATCAGATGACTCATTGATTCGGAGAGATCTTGAGAAAGACGTGATCTCCAGGCTGAAACTCCAACGGTCACCGTTTAGCATCTGCCCAATGATTAAAACGGTCCTGAGCAATCCTCAGCTTCTCCCGGATGTTCCTCACAACATCCACTGCCTCCACGATCATCTCTGGTCCTAACAGCTCCCTGTCTCTAATGTCATCCCAGCTCAGTGACGATCGACATTTCTTCCCATATAACATGGCGAATGGCACCATGCCAATACTCGCCTGGTAGCTGTTATTGTAGGCAAACTCCACATGATGAAGATGATTCTCCCAAGATCCCTTGAAGTCCAACATACATGCCCTCAGCATGTCCTCCAAAATCTGAATCATCCTCTCTGATTGGCCATCCGTCTGCGGGTGGTACACGGTACTGAAACTCAGACTCGTATCCAGACTCTTCTGCAGACTCTGCCAAAACTGAGATGTGAATTTCGTGTCTCTGTCCGATACGATACTCACGGGGACTCCGTGAAGTCACACGATCTCCTGCACGATTTCACGTTACATCACTGTCTAAACTAGAGAAAGGAAATAAAACGGAGAGTAAAAGAATTTACCTTCATGTATCTCCTCGCTAGCGTCTCAGTGGACTGTCCTACTCGAAAGGGAATAAAGTGCGTAGATTTGCTCAAACGGTCTATGATCACCCAAATCGCGTCATTCTGCTTCGGACTCCGTGGTAGTACAGTCACAAAATCCATAGTGATGTGTTGCCACTTCCACTCTGAAATCAGAAGCGGTTGTAGCAACCCAGCCGTACGCTGATGCTCCACCTTAACTTGTTGACAGACCAAACACTTGGCAACGCTCCGTGCCACACTCCGCTTCATACCATGCCACTAATAGTTTAGGCGAAGGTCCTTGTACATCTTGGTGCCACCAGGATGCATCGAATACGAAAAGCTATGTGCCTCAACAAGCAACTCCTCTCTGATATCTCCAGCTGGCATACAAACTCTGGCTCCATAACTCAGCGAGCCATCCTCATGAATCCGAAAGTCAGTCCGTAGACCGGCTTCTACCTGCTCACAGATCCTCCTCAGCTTCAGATCTACAGCCTGACTTGCCTTGATCCTATCCACGATCGTCGACTGTATTTGCATACACATCAACGATGAAACCTCTCCAGGAAGCACAATCTCAATACCTGATTCACAGAAATCCTGCTGCAACCTCCACTGTGAAGTCAACATCATCACCACTGGAAGTCTGCTCAGCGCATCAGGAACCGCATTCACCTTGCCAGGATGGTACTGCAAGTCGATCTTATAATCTTCCATGAGCTCCAACCATCGACGCTGTCGCATGTTGAGCTCCTTCTGCGTAAAAATGTATTTCAAGATTTTGTGATCAGTGAAGATCTTCACCTTCTCACTCAGCAAGAAATGCCTCCAAATCTTGAGCACAAATACGACTGCAGCCAACTCCAAATCGTGTGTCGGGTAATTCTTCTCATGAGCCTTAAGCTGTCGAGAAGTATATGCGACCACATGCCCATGCTGATGCAAAACACAACCGAGACCATTGCCAGAAGCATCGCAAAAGATCTCGAAACCTCCACTTCGATCGGGCACAGTTAGAACAGGGGCAGTCATCAATCTTTCCTTCAGAATAGAAAAGGCATCCTCACAAGCATCGGACCAAACGAATTGTATATCCTTCCTTGTCAGTCCAGTCATTAGCTCTGCAATACGAGAGAAGTCCTTAATGAAGCACCGATAATAACCTGCTAGCCTAAGAAAACTCCTGATCTCAGGCGCTGACTGTGAAACCGGCCACTCTCTGATAGCCTTGATCTTCTCTAGATCCACAGATATGCCATCTCCTGAGACCACGTGCCCAAGAAAAGCCACTCTATCCAGCCAGAACTCGCACTTAGAATACTTTGCATACAAGCGATGCTTCCTCAGAATCTCTAGAGCTGTCCTCAAGTGCTCAGCACGCTCCTCCTCCGACTTCGAATAGATCAAGATGTCGTCAATAAAGATAACGACAAACTTATCTAAGAAGTCATAAAATATCAGATTCATCATATTCATGAAAACCGCGGGTGTGTTGGTCACACCGAAAGGCATAACCACGAACTCGTATTGTCCATACTTCGTTCTGAACGTTGTCTTCTGCTCGTCTTCCTTCTTCACCTTCAGCTGGTGATACCCACTCCTGAGATCCAGTTTAGAGAATACCCTCGATCCTCCAAGCTAATCAAAAATGTCGTCGATCTGTGGCAACGGATACTTGTTCTTGATGGTGACAGCATTCAACTCCATGTGTCTACGCACATCCGACGCAAACCATCCTTCTTTTTCACCAATAGAACAGGTGCTCCCCACGGAGACACACTCGGATTGATGTAACCCTTCAGCAAAAGCTCATCCAACTGGTTACATAGCTCCTCCAACTCTGCCGGAGCCATACGATATGGTGCTTTCGAAATAGGCTGCGCTCCCGAAATAAGATCAAACGAGAACTCAAGAGCTCGATCGGGCGGCAGTCCTGAAATCTCCTCAGGGAAGACATCATCGAAATCTCTCACCACAGCTAGTCTAATCACCTCCATCTACATAGCCACAAGCTCCACCACTGGCTTGGCCCGAAATCTGACTGGCCCAAGAGAACGGCTATCGCTGCTGAACTCAAAGGTCGGATAACCAGGAATATTGAACACCACCTTATTCCATCGGCAGCCGATCGTAGTGAAGAAGCAACTAAGCCAATCCATCCCAAGAACTGCATCATAGTTGGTAATGTCGTGGACGATGAAATCGGCGTAAAGCTCGAATCCACAGACTACCAAACGACAAGATTGACATCCAAGGGACACTGAGATCACACCATTCCCTGTAGCGATATCCCAACTCTTGGAAAGAGGGGAAGTCGTCAGAGAATGCTTGTCCACGAAACTCCGGGATATGATGCACATGGATGCACCGGAGTCGAAGAGAACCCGAGCGGGACAAGCACAAACAAGAATAACCCCTAACAAACAAACTAACAATCAAAACCTATTCTAGCAAACAAGTTCTAATCTAACATGTAAGATCAACTAATGAAAGTAAAGACTAGTCTGAGGGTTACCTGCAATAACGCTATCCTCAGCCTCCGCCTCTACTGCGGTCATCGTGAAAGCTTGCCTCCTAGGCTGAACAGCATGCTGAAACGCCTGCTTCTGGGGAAAGAGTGGCGCTCCACGTCCAGCGGCTACCGGTGCTTTCTGCGGCTGTCTAGCAATCCGGCAATCCTTCACTGAATGGTTGGGGTCGCCACAAAGTAGACACTGGCCCAGAAATCTCCTGCACTTGTTCTTCACATGGCCGGTCCTGCTGTAAAAATGACACGTCTTCTGAACAGGCCCACCTGGCCTCTTGAACTGCACGGACTGATTAGGCTTCATCATTGGCCTAACCATAGCTCTGGCCTGCTCCATAGGCCTCTTCCCAGCTCCTGAAAAATGATCTCTCCTCTAATTAGCAATCAGCTCCCGCCTCTTGGCAGAGATCAGCAACTTCTGATAAGAATCCAAGTCCGAGGAGGACATCAGACTTTGCAGCTCCAAAGATAAACCTTGCAAGAATCTCTGAGCTCGATCTTCAGCGGTCTCCACCATCTTCGGTGCAAAGCGACTCAATCTAGTGAACTCCTGGTGGTACTGATCCACCGTCAGATTTTCTTGCTTCAGATTGATAAATTGCTGCATCTGCTCCCTCCTGGCAGCTCGAGGGAAAAACTCCTCATTAAATCTCTCCTTGAAAGTGGCCCAGGAGATAGGCCTCACCAGCATCTGCTCCTCAGACTCCCACCAGCTATGAGCATTATCCTTCAGTTGCTTCTTCACCAAGTCAACCCATCCAGATGGGTTAACCTTCGAGAGAAGCAGATTATCCTCTGTATTCTTCATCCACTCGTCTGCTGCTAATGGTCCTTCAGACCCATTGAAATTCGTCGGGCCCAGCTCCCAAAATTGCTTCGCTCCCGGCTCGAAGTGATGGGCATTCTGAATCATCCCCTGCTGAACCTGCATCATCTGATGCATCATCCTCATCATCTCAGTCGCGGTGGGTTCTCTATCAGCATCCTCAACACGTCTTGCGCCACCACCAGCTGATCCACCTTCAGCACGGGTGTTGCATCTTCCCGCCACCTAAGACAAGAAAACGCTCAGATTAGACTTAAACATGACTCGAATGTTATGAATAATTAATTGGATGCTATTTATCATTATTATTATTCTGATATCTCGCGGATGCAAAGACGACCTACATGGGCCACCAACAAAACCTGTCACGCCCCGCTTCCCTAATATAGAAGGCGAGACGTGAGGAGGTCCGCTCAGACGTGGAGCTGTGAAGCTGCAGTCTGATAAGCGTCTGTAAAAATTTCAAATCATAGCAGGTCCTTTGCATTGCGACGAAACAATGACAATGATAATAAAGCAAACAAAATAAAATCCACCAACAAAACATCCAGCAATTATTCCAACATCACAGAAAGAGTCACAAAGTACCAAGTCTGAACAATAGGCCTAAAGCATGGCCGAAACAAAAGTAGAGAAATTCAGGTGCTATGCACCGAAAGCTAACAGCAACTACTAAAAAGTGACAACTAAAAAGACTCTATGTGAGTCTAGGTCTGGTCACCAGTGTCCTCGACCTCGGTCTCTACATGTACCTCGAACTCAGCGTCTACGAACTGCTCGTCCTCTGCGGAAAACTCTAGCTCAGAACCTGACATGTGACACCCAAAGATAAAAGGGCACATGTCAGCAAAAGTCTCCTAAAAGGAAGCGGATGACTTTTTTGCAAGGATACAAATAAAAGAAAGGCGTCTAGCAGTTCTAATATAATTAAATGACATGACAATTAAGGTATGCAATAATTTAAGATGACATGATGACATGCATGCACGTCGTAGCAGAACTACGAAAAACACCATTCATGAACATTAACATTTCACATTGTGCACATGGTTTACTCCTTACAGCTGAAGGAGCGGATCAGGCATCCTTCTATGCTGCGTGACAGCTTAACCCTACCCCTCCACGTGTGTCGAGCCTTAGTTTCCTAAGTACGTGAGCTAGCTTCTGGATCACGAGTCCAGGAAGTGTTTTTCAATATGGACTGGCGCTCATCTTCTGGATCACGAGCCAGGAAGTGTTTTTGGCATAGGGTTGTGCCCGCAAAGTAGGTACCTAGCCTCAATCATTACAATAAGTGTAGCGTGTGCTACGCAATCACGATGAAACATTGAATGCATGAAATGACATGGCAATGAGCAGTTAAATTGCATACCGTTAAGTAAAATTAAACATGGCATGGCAGCATGAATGCAAGCATGATAAAGGTGTCGGATCTAGCTTCGTTGTCAAGCTAGATCAAGTAGGGTGTCGGATCTAGTTTCGTTGTCAAACTAGAACAAATAGGGGCGTCTAGGCGACTATCATTTCACCGCCTAGTCTCTTTTACGCTACTGAACAAAATGGCCTAAGACGTGGCCTAAACAGAAAACTGGCAAGTATCACTTGCCTGAAACAACCAAGTTGCGATCCGTTAATCAAGTCCGAGTCTACCTATGTGTTCAGATCGTAGTCCAGCCTACAGTCCCAATTTATTATTCTTGATTAGTGAGTTACAAAAGCGATCAGAGACTATGATTTTTTAGTTGATTAACAGGCGAGGTGGGATTCCTACAGAGAGAGACTTACCTCAACACGACGCGAGAGCTACTCTGACTTCGGG
Source organism: Scilla litardierei (assembly GCA_030789695.1). Classification (NCBI taxonomy): domain Eukaryota; kingdom Viridiplantae; phylum Streptophyta; class Magnoliopsida; order Asparagales; family Asparagaceae; genus Scilla; species Scilla litardierei. The sequence goes on from CM061142.1 coordinate 386,792,923, forward strand.
TAGCGATGTCAGGGGTTGGATTCCGGTTTTGCAAACGGGACGGAACGACGGGTTCTCTGTTGATAAATCACGCGCACGAATAAGTTCGTTATGACGGACCAGAATTATCAGGCAATCCTAAAATGTAATCCTATAACCCTAAGAAGTCTCTTCTAGTTAGGAATGACTGGAAGATCTTTAGTACCACCACCGGGTACATTTGCATATAGTCCAATCATTGAACAATTCAGATTAAAGAAAGTTAACTATTCTGTTGTGGCGCCAAACTATGGAAATGATGGGCTGTCTATTTTTGTTTGGAGCATGATTATCTTTGCAATTATTCATTGATGCTTAACTAAGAATAACCTAATATCTCGCTATGCAGAAGACGAGTGTGATAGAGTTAGTTTCCATACCAAGATGCATTGAGGGTCTACTGTGGTGCCTGCTTCTGGGTGGAGCACAGACCGGCGACCAAGGGCAGGAATCGACTGGAGGAAGGGCTAGACGGCGGGGAGGTCCGGCGAGGGGTCTGGTCGACAGGGAGGCCGTTGGGCGCTTGGCGACGCTGCTGCACTACAGGCGGAAGAATCCTGGCGGCCTGCTGTCTGCGTCGCCGCGGGGGAGGGTCGAAGGGACAGGCGCTGCGGGGAAGGCCAGAGTCTGGTCGCCGACGTCGAAGGGTTGATGGTCGGAGAGAACTCGCGAGGGTGACGGCGCGGGGAGAAAGGGTGTATGCAACGAAGGTTTAAGCCCTAGGGCTGCGGGTTAAAATAGGCTTAGGGTGGGGGGGTTAACACGTGAGGAGAGATAAGGGATCGTGGGTTGGCCATTGGGATTCGAAGGGTAATGGGTTAGGATTAGATTAATAGTTTTGTTTTGTTTTTGTTATAAACAAAACATTTGATTTTCTTACAAAAAGCAGCCTGTGAAAGTCAATAGGAGAGAGTTTGGTCAAGGTTTTCAAAGAAACAATTATTTAAGTTTTTTTTCTTTTTAACAAGGGAGAAAACGTACATTAACAAAAAGTTATTAGAGGCTAACAATGAGTTATTAGCAGATAGGTCAATCGACGTCCTAAAATTACAAGGAAAATACCGGGGCGTCCGCGCCTCTGAGAGGGTTGTGAAAACGGAGATCGGCCGCACGTCGAAGCTACAGAAAGTAGTATAAAAACAAATACACAAAACGCACACGAAACACGGCTACACGCTAAAATACATACGGTCGGAAAGTGACTGTGACATGGGTAGACTTCATTGTTTATGAATCCTTGTTGTGCAAGAAAAACACTTAGTCTTTTATACCACATTTTTCCTGATTGCTTAAGACCATATGATGATCTTTGAAGCCTTAAGAGAAGACGTCCCAAGGTCTCTCTTTCACATCTGGGGGTAAATTACACCCATCTGGAAGTCTCATATAGATTTCTTTATCTATATCGCCATATAGATATGCGGTCACAATGTCCATGAGCTGCATTTCTAGGCTTTCCAGAGATGATAGGCTAAGCAAGAATCGGAAAGTGATCGAATCCATGACCAGGGAATATGTATCTTCATAATCAATCCCCGGCCTTTGGGAAAATCCCTACGCTACAAGGCGTGCCTTGTAGCGTACGATCACATTTTCTTCATTTATTTTTCTAATGAAGACCCACTTATATCCCACAGGTTTAACACCTACAGGTGTTTAGACTACTGGTCCAAAGACTTTGCATTTCAAGAGTGAGTTCAGCTCTACTCTTATTGCCTCATCCTACTTTGGCCAATCTACTCTGCGTTTACATTCCGCTAGAGATCATGGTTCGATGTCATCGTCGTATTCAACAACGTGAACGGCAATAGCGAACGCAAAATCGTCGTCGTCGACTGTGCTATATCTGTCCAATACCTCTCCAGTACGTACGTAATTTAATGATGTTTCTCCTATCATTTCCTCTACATGGAAAATAAGTAGGGGAGAGGTTGCTGGCCTGAGCTCAGCATCCTGTGGAGGGATCATCGTAATATCTCCAGGAATCTTCCTTTTTCGAGGAACTTTATCGTTTGAACCTGACGGTCGTCCTCTTTTCAATTAAGGTACAATCAATTCTGCTGCCGGTGGATTGCATCCATCTTTGGAGATGTCAATCTCAGCTGGCATGTAGGCAGCAGTGACGTATGAACGAACAATCTTCTGGTTGTCCGTAAATTTATCCGGCAGTAAATGTACTGTGTTCTGAATGTGAAGGATCTTCAGGATCTCATCTTCACACAGATTAGTACGTGGTGTTGAGTATTGGACTATCTACCTTGATTTTGATGATGATCAAACACAAATCATTGTGACTAACTCATGTGTTTGCAGTTAGCTAAAAAGTCACCAATTAGATTCAAGAAGATCAAAAGTGACTACACGTGTTGATTCAAGTGGAGGACTTGGTAGATCAACAAAGGTGAAGCATTGGCTTGAAGAACTCAAAGGCTACCTCAAACCTCAAGCCAATGGCATCAACAAATGAATAGAGATTCAATCCAAAGAGAAGATAGGAATGGTTGAGTCTAAAGCTTCGAAGACTATGACGTTGGAGATATTCGAGTCATTCAACTAAAAGACTCAAGACCATGAAGAATTATGGATATCGTCGCCAAAGTACTTTGTTCATCTCAAGCGACGCCCCAAGACTTCTTAAAGCGCGTGATCGTGTGCCTGAAGCTTCGTTGAAGCTCAAGGAGTATTATTGAAGTCGAGGGATTCGGAATCTTCATGTTGAAGCTTTGAAGACGGTTTGTCGTGTTTACTTTTATTGTCTTCTAGCTTTGCTTTAGTAGAATGTTAAGCCGTGAGTAGTACTTGCCTAGAAATCTTCATGTCTATCATATCGTATCTCTAGGATTGCCTTAGAAGCCTTTAGAAACTTTCCCGAAGCTTATCGCGTCACTTCTCGGCTTCGTATGCGTCTTAGTTGTTCAAGTAGAAGAACCAACCGACTAGGTGACGATTTAGTCGGTTGGAAATTCTTCTTGAACCGACTAGACATCCTCGTTAAATTCAGCCCATTCATTGTTGGTCAAATAGTCGGTCCAAGAAGGTTCACCGACCGACTAGATGACGATCTAGTCGGTTAGAGATCCTTCGTAGACTGACTAGTTATCCTAATTGGTTCAAGACTTTTTGTTGACCTATTGTCGGTCCAAGAAGGTTCATCGACCGACTAGTTGTCCAACTAGTCGGTTGTGAATCCTTCTCAGACCGACTAGTTCTCTTAGTGAAATTCGACTTCTTTGCTGTCTACTGCTTAGTCGGTCCAAGAAGGTTCACCGACCGACTAGTTCTCAAACTAGTCGGTTGATGTTTCTTCTTAGACCGACTAGTTCTTCGATTTCTGTATTTCACTATCTTTGCTGCCAACTTCTTAGTCGGTCCAAGAAGGCTCACCGACCGACTAGATGTCAATCTAGTCGGTTGATGTTTCTTCTTAGACCGACTAGTTCTTCTTCTTCAGCAATTCTCTATCTTTGATGTCTTCCTTCTAGTCGGTCCAAGAAGGTTCACCGACCGACTAGTTGCAAAACTAATCGGTCAGTGTCCTAGTGTAGGACTAACCCTAATTCTCTGAGTGGGAGTTAGTGATTCTCTGTGTGGGAATATTGATCCTTGTGTAGGATTGGTTGGGTCCTTGTGTAGGGCATAAATCCTCTTTGTGAGGTATCTCTTTGTGGGATTTGTATTCACTTCTCTGTGTGGGAATATAGTGAATATTGGTGTGGCTGGATGTACCCAAGTTTGGGGAACCAGTGTAAATCTTTGTGTTTGCGTTTGGATTGATTTTGCCATTTAATTCCTCTTGCATTTATAATTCCGCATTTGCAAGTTAAATTTTATTTGGACAATTTTATTGCCATTACACTATTCACCCCCCCCCCCCCCTCTAGTGTGTGTTGTTAGTATTGCAAGGGTTAGACGATCCCTACAATCTCATCTTCCTCAAAATCCATTCTTGCCCTATTTTGGTAAGTATTTCTCAAGGCATTGGATTTTGTGGTAAGAAGTTTTATATTTCATTCTTTATACTTCATATTTGTTGTATACTCACAGTGGTGAGAGGATTGGCTTGATCCCAAGTTGTGGGAGTCAAGATTTCGTTTTACTCTCGGTTTGTGAGAGTGTGCTTAGTCCTAGGTTATGGGATTAAGGTTTTTGCGTGTTCACGGGTTGTGGGATACACGGACATCGATTGTAGGTCGATTGCACTTGTGGGGTTTCCGCAAGTGGGCTAAAAGAAATCTCTAGCGGTTTGCTAGAGTATCCGGAGGGGATCCAGGTGTTGCTGGATTAGGGCACCAGTAACAAGTCGGGGAGACTTGGGTGGCACCGAACCAGGGTAGATTGCATGTTAGCATTGCTTTATTCCTTGAGTTGTTGTTCACTTCTTACATTCCGTATTTGTTGGTTAATTAGGGTTTTATTTGGCATAAATTCCTTATAATTCTATAAAACACTATTCAACCCCCCCCAGTGTTTGTTCCTCATAGCTCAGGGTCACTACAATTGGTATCAGAGCAAGGTAATAGCTATGGCAACCAACAACAACACACAAAGCCCTTTTCCATCATATCTCCTTGGGCCCAACTATCAAATTTGGAGTGTAAAGATGAAGGCCTATATTCAATCCATCGATAAGGATTATTGGAAGCTTGTGGAGAAGCCCCTTCGTGTACCTACCACTCCCGAACATAAGTGGACAAATGAGCAAAAAAAATTGGTGAAGAAACATGAAGAGGTAATGAATATCTTACTTGATTTTTTAACTTATGATATTCTTATGCGTGTGTCCAAGGCAATAACGGCATATCAAATATGGAACATGCTAGCGGAGCAAGAAGAGTCCACCTCGGAGTGTTCTTCCTCCAATGATGAAAGAGACTCACTCATGGGTTTGATGGGACGAGAGGATGTCACTACGGGTGACTCTAGTGACGAATCAAGTGATTCAAGTGAAAGTGATAGCGACAATGAGGAGGTAACAATAGATGATCTTAAAATTACGTTTGAACAATTATTTGATAAATATCAAAAGCTAAAGCATAAATATTGTGATGCTAAGAATAAGATTGTTAGTCTCACTAACACATCTACATGTAGCACCTCTAACAATGACACCATTGTTGAGACACTCGTCATTGAGAAAGCAAGTTTGCTTACTCAAAATGGCATGTTGAGAAATGAGGTGGAGTCCCTCAAATCTCAACTTGATCGTGTTTCCATTGTGGATAGTAACGATCTTGAGATTGAAAATCTTCAATCTCAAAACACTTGTTTGGGCATTGAGAATAAGGATCTCAAATCCCAAGTGCACGAGCTCACCACACATGCTTCCACCTTGGATGCTACTATTTCTTCAATTTCAAAGAAAGATGAGCTCATGTCCTCCATTGTTGAGAGATTCAACAAGGGAAAGGACAATTTGGATGATTTGCTAAAGAATCAACTACCGGCAAACCATCGTGTTGGCCTTGGTTATTCTAAGGCAAGTGCATCCAATGCACGCACCTCCTATAGTGAAGTAACTATAGATTTTGTGAGGCCATCCTCTGGTGCATCCACGAGTGGTGTCTATAACAACTTGGGTAGTTCTACTACTAAGAAAACCACCACTCCTATTCCTCCCTCCTTTGCAAAGAAACCCACCAAGGGTGGACATCAAAGGAAGGGACATGCTTTCATGTACACCAATACACGTAGGAATGCATCCACTCCTCACATTTCTACAAATGATGGTTTTCATGTTCCTCACCCACAAGCACGTGCAAACACTCATTTGAGACACTCTCATGCACGTACTCATGCTCTTGCACCTTCACATGCTTATGATCACACATCACATCCACATGTGCATGCTTATTTTCATGATCATCTTCATGCATACACACCTCATATTCATCCACGTATGTATGCTACACCACACCATGGATCTAATGCTCATCATCATGCTTTTGCACAACACAATGTTCCATACACATTTCCTCATGCTCTTGCTAGATCTCATGTTCCTAGGCCACATGCACCACGTAGAGATCAACCTTTTGTGCATGTAACCACTAGGAAGAGGATACCCAAATCATACACTATTTGGGGTCCGAAAAACACTAGCAATCATGCTAAGGATATGTATGTGCAATCTTATATTCATGATATTATTTTGAATGATGATTATGTTGGGAAATCACGGTCCTCTTGGACTTGGTTTCTGAAGGGTTAGTTTCCGTTGACCCTTCTTTGCTTGGTACCATGAGTTTATTTTCATTTTATGGGTACCAAAGCATTTTGTGTTAAGAATTGGTTTATTTTTGTGTTTGCATTTTGGTCTTAGATGCTCATGTTTGTCAGAAACTTAAATTCATATTGAATTTGATTTCCATTGAATATTTATTAGTAAATCATTGTGTTTATGATTTTCATGTCTAAAATATTTAATATTTTTATGCAACACATACTTTAGTTCATATTTATGTTTTGTTGCATGTGATGCATGTCATGCTTTCAGATTAATATACATATTTACTTTTGGTACATTTGGTACATGCATATATATGGTTATATTTATCAAGTGACATGATTACATTAGGATATGTGTTACAATAATTTGAATTTAGTTTGTTAAATTTGTTGCCTAACCCATAGGATCCAAAAAGGTTTTTGGATACCAAAATTATGTTTTCTAGGTTCAATCCACATTAGGTACCAACCCTACCAACTCCTTAATTTGCAAAGATTTTCATTCAAATGGAGTTGATGGTGCTTACGTGATGCACCAAAGTAGGGGGAGCTTAATGTAGTAAGTATATTCTTACATTTGGTATCCATGTGTGTTGGATGCATGTAGATGTCACTTTGTGTTTGAGACTATCTCATGCATATCCTATATTTGCATATTTTGTTAGACTACAATTGGTATCATCTTTACAATTGGTAGACTATTTATATTGGATATCATCTTTACATGCTCTTGCTTGATGCTAGTTTTGAGCTTGTGATATAGTGCGTATCTTCCTTATGCGCATGGCATTCCATGTTTATCATTGACGCATTATGTGAGTATCTATTCTGGAATGCATGCTAGTACTATGGTTCTTTTGAACATTATTTCAATTAGTATCCTAGTGTGCTAGAATTGTGTATGCCATACATTTTATGGTGTTTCTATTTGGCATAACACTTTTGCATGATATAGATATTTGTGTATGCCCACATCGCACACTTCACTTAGTTTGGTATGCTTACTTTTGGAGATGCTTTGTGGAGTTTAGCTGGACATACTTTTGGAGATGATTTGGTATGCCTACAATTGGTATCACATGCCTTTATACTTAATGTGTGTTATTATTTCATAACATAAATTTGTACACATGGTTATAAATTTCCATAGTCCTGGTTGTTGCATTTTTATATTTGACTTAGATCTCGGTTTATAAATGATATTTCCACAATTGGTATCTGGTATTTACTTTGTCGCTCGACGATTATGTTGATTTGTTAGATTTGTTTGTATGAAAACATAGAATTGTTTTCCATGTACTCAATTTGCTAAAATTGTTGATCTATGTCATTGTGATAATTTTGATTCTACCATTATGTATTTAATCATGTCCATATAATATGTCATGCTCATTGCTCAAGGACAGTCTATCACATTATGCTTAATATTATAAATTTTGTGATAATTGAGTTTGTTTGTGTACTTAACACTATTTGATCACTCGTTATTCTTTCACAAGTGATGTCAGGATTTTTGCATTGTTACTTTTCTAACACTGCTCACACTACTCTTTACAATTAGTATCGATTGTAATCTTGTATCACGTATGCTTATTGCTTATCTTCTTGTGATAATTGAGGGTAGTTGAGTTGTTGTTGGATATGTGCTCTTGCATTTGATATCTTTGTTTTGATATCTTGTTTTAAATTGGTAGCTTATCTAGTTTACATTAGATAAACCTTTTTGTTTTCCACTCTATTCTTGCTTTTGTTGTTTCTTTTCCCATGCCTTTTGGATAATGCAAAAGGGGGAGAGAAATAAACAAAGGATGTGCTTATTAAATGTTGAGTGTTAAACAATAACTTGAATCATATAAACTTTATGTATGATCATTCATGTATATGATTCAGGGGGAGCATTGGTGATTACCTTGGTTTATATTGATTACATTATATATATATTGGTAATCATGCTCATGTTTATGATGTGTATCACCTATATGTTTTGTATTGTGTACGCATATTATTTCTGGTCATTCATGCGATATGTACACAATCTCATGTGATACACACACTATTAACTGCTGAATGATGCTATGGATTATTGATATTAACTTGATTGGCATCATTGCAGGGGGAGTAAGTATATTTAATGCACAATTATTTGTTTTGTTTATATTTGGTTTGACATCATCAAAAAGGGGGAGAATGTTGAGTATTGGACTTTCCACATTGATTTTGATATGATCAAACACAAATCATTGTGACTAACTCATGTGTTTGCAGTTAGCTAAAAGTCACCAATTAGATTCAAGAAGATCAAAAGTGACTACACGTGTTGATTCAAGTGGAGGACTTGGTAGATCAACAAAGGTGAAGCATTGGCTTGAAGAACTCAAAGGCTACCTCAAACCTCAAGCCAATGGCATCAACAAATGAATAGAGATTCAATCCAAAGAAAAGATAGGAATGGTTGAGTCTAAAGCTTCGAAGACTATGACGTTGGAGATATTCGAGTCATTCAACTAAAAGACTTAAGACCATGAAGAATTATGGAGATCGTCGCCAAAGTACTTTGTTCATCTCAAGCGACGCCCAAAGACTTTTTAAAGCGCGTGATCGTGTGCCTGAAGCTTCGTTGAAGCTCAAGGAGTATTATTGAAGTCGAGGGATTCGTAATCTTCATGTTGAAGCTTTGAAGACGGTTTGTCGTGTTTACTTTTATTGTCTTCTAGCTTCGCTTTAGTAGAATGTTAAGCCTTGAGTAGTACTTGCCTAGAAATCTTCATGTCTATCATATCGTATCTCTAGGATTGCCTTAGAAGCCTTTAGAAACTTTCCCGAAGCTTATCGCGTCACTTCTCGGCTTCGTATGCGTCTTAGTTGTTCAAGTAGAAGAACCAACCGACTAGGTGACGATTTAGTCTGTTGGAAATTCTTCTTGAACCGACTAGACATCCTCGTTAAATTCAGCTCATTCACTGTTGGTCAATTAGTCGGTCCAAGAAGGTTCACCGACCGACTAGATGACGATCTAGTCGGTTAGAGATCCTTCGTAGACTGACTAGTTATCCTAATTGATTCAAGACTTTTTGTTGACCTATTGTCGGTCCAAGAAGGTTCATCGACCGACTAGTTGTCCAACTAGTAGGTTGTGAATCCTTCTCAGACCGACTAGTTCTCTTAGTGAAATTCGACTTCTTTGCTGTCTACTGCTTAGTCGGTCCAAGAAGGTTCACCGACCGACTAGTTCTCAAACTAGTCGGTTGATGTTTCTTCTTAGACCGACTAGTTCTTCGATTTCTGTATTTCACTATCTTTGCTGACAACTTCTTAGTCGGTCCAAGAAGGCTCACCGACCGACTAGATGTCAATCTAGTCGGTTGATGTTTCTTCTTAGACCGACTAGTTCTTCTTCTTCAGCAATTATCTATCTTCGATGTCTTCCTTCTAGTCGGTCCAAGAAGGTTCACCGACCGACTAGTTGCAAAACTAATCGGTCAGTGATCCTTCTTAGACCGATTAACTGCTTCAGAAATAGAGCCGTTGGGGCATTTAATGCCACGATTTTTGTAACCATTTTGTCTCTTCTCTATATAAATTTGAGTGCTTCAAACCAGTAATCCAAGGCTGATATTAGAGATATTTTCACATCCAAGAGAAGAGCCATTCAACTCCATTTCTAAGCTCTCTCATCTCACTAGAATCTCTCCTTTACTCTTTGAGTACTAATTCCTCAAGAGATATTCTCATTCCTTGTGAGCTTCTCAAGCTAAGAGCTTGAATCCAAGTCACCAACTTCTCCCTAGCCATCTATTGTTGCTCATCTTAGTGCAGCTAGGGTATGGTGATCTCTGTTGAGTATTGGTGTTTCATACCAATCTTATTTTGATGATGATCACAACATTATGTTGTTGCTAATGAATCTCATGTTTTAGTCTCTCAGCTTATTTCAAGGATATCTTTCTTGGAGACTATCACTTGGTGTAAGGATGGACATCATGTGAAGAAGGGCCAAAGTTTGGACTCAAGGAGTGCCAAAGCTTGGAGATGATGGAGAGCTTTCAAGGCATCAAGATTGAAAACTTAGACTCTTTTGAAAGCATTGTAATTCATGTAATTTACTTTATTGCTTTCTCTCTCTTTTGAGTCTAGGGTTGATGTAATGCCTTGCTAGATGGTTTACTCATTCATGCTCATGCATTTTAACCATCTTAGTGAACCTTAGGATTATCATAGAATCCAACCTAATAGGTTCACTTCTTCTGTCAGTCGCCTGTTGAGGGAAACACAGTCGACTGGGTGATTTCCAGTCGCCTGTAGATCCTTCTACAGTCGCCTGATATGCACTGCTCAAGTCAACATTTCTATTGACTCAAACTTGAGTTTTACGCACAGTCGCCTGTCAATCAGTTCCCAGTCGCCTGTACATTTACAGTCGCCTGAGATTTGGTCAACAGTCACCTGTCTAGCGTAAGTGCAATCTCTGTATCTCTCTGTCTTCTCTCCATACTTTACAGTAGCCGACTGATGAAGAATATACAGTCGCCTGACTATTCGATAGTCGACTGTAGTATTAACATCAGTCGCATGTGCGAAGAATTGGAGAAAGAGTGCAGCACTCTGTTTCGATCCATCCCCTGCAGCAGTCATCTGCTTAAGGATTAACAGGCACCTGTCCTGTTTGTCAGTCGACTGTATTGACTTCGTCAGTCGACTGTCCTGGCTCAGATTATAGCCGTTGGATATTTTCTAGCCGTTGATCAGTCGACTGTCTTATGATCATCAGTCGACTGTTCCTGTCATTTTCACCCAGTTTCTAGCCGTTGCTGATTTGATTTTCTGGCTGTTTCTTTGGGTTTTTGGGCTTGATATAGGATTCCTATATATATGAGTGTGTTGCCTTTCTTGAGAACTCTTGACAACATTTGATAAACTCTTGACTCTATAGAAAATCTCAAGAGATCAATAAGCCACTCTCAAGCTCCCTCATTTCCCTCTATTGAGCATTCATCTTTCTTCATGCATTGAAGTCCAGCTCAAGGGAAATCATCCAAGTGCTCTCAAGCATATTCCAACACTTGGAGATCCTCTTCCATGCCTTGCATTCATTCATGAATAAGCATCTCAAGGCATAGGTAAGAGTATTTACTTTACAAGGTGTAAATTGCTTTCCTATTTCTCTTTGTGGGATTAGGACTTTCTCTCTTTTTGGGAGGTTGTCTCTTTGTGGGACTTAGGATACTCTCTTTGTGGGAGTTTAGTGTCCTAGTGTAGGACTAACCCTAATTCTCTGAGTGGGAGTTAGTGATTCTCTGTGTGGGAATCTTGATCCTTGTGTAGGATTGGTTGGGTCCTTGTGTAGGGCATAAATCCTCTTTGTGAGGTATCTCTTTGTGGGATTTGTATTCACTTCTCTGTGTGGGAATATAGTGAATATTGGTGTGGCTGGATGTACCCAAGTTTGGGGAACCAGGGTAAATCTTTGTGTTTGCGTTTGGATTGATTGTGCCATTTAATTCCTCTTGCATTTATAATTCCGCATTTGCAAGTTAAATTTTATTTGGACAATTTTATTGCCATTACACTATTCACCCCCCCCCCCTCTAGTGTGTGTTGTTAGTATTGCAAGGGTTAGACGATCCCTACAATTGGTATCAGAGCGAGGTTATAGCATACTGCAACGATGGCATTCAACGCCTCATCCGCGTCTCATGAAGAAGGTCACTCAACCGTTCGACCCCCGCTCTTCAACGGAACCAACTATCCTAGTTAGAAGATCAGAATGATGATCTATATGGGAGATCAAGACCTATGGGACATCACGGAGGTGCCATTTGAGAAGCCCACTACTCCTGCGGCTTCAAGGACAAAGGCAGAAAAGGACTCAATCAAGTTCAATGCGAGAGCTATGAATGCATTACATTGTGCTCTCTCTGCTAGTGAGTTCAACCGTATCTCCATGTGCAAAATGGCGAATGATATTTGGCACACCTTGGAGATTTGTCATGAAGGGACAACGAAGGTAAAGAAATCTAAACAAACTGTGTTTAGATCTAAATATGAAATGTTTAAGATGCAGGAAGGCGAAAGCATTTCAGAGATGTTTACAAGGTTCACCGATATCGTGAACACTTTGGAGGGTCTCAGGAAGACGATTTCCCAAGAGGATCATGTAGAGAAGATCCTAGACTCTCTCACACCTCGTTGGGAGTCAAAGGCCAATGGAATTTTGGAGTCTTATGACACGTCCAAATATACCGTTGAAGAATGCATTGGAAATCTCATGGCGTATGAAGTGAAGCTTCAACACAAGAAGGAGATTCATCCAACGAAGCCCGAGAAGCTAGAGAAGCAAAAAGGGGTTGCATTCCATGCCAAGGAGGAGCCAATCAAGTGGAGGAGAAAATTCCATCGAGAAGCTCCTAGCGAAGAAGATGAGCAAGAAGATGCAAGTGGAGAAGAAATTGAGGAACTCGCCGAGCAATTCAAAGCTTTCCTCAAATGCAAGCAAGGTAAGTCTTTGTCAAAGTTTGTCTCCAATTCTAACAAGGTTCCTACTTGTTACACTTGCAGTGGAAAAGGTCACTTGTCCACCGAATGCCCTTCCAAACCCATTAAAGAAACTTACAAAGGTAAAGGGAAGAAGCATTGGAAAGGAAGGTCCAAGTCCAAAAATCACAAAAAGGGACTTGTCGGGACCTTTGATGATTCGAGTGAGGACACTTCTTGTACCGAAGAAGACGATACAAAGGAGGATGCTCACGCATGCTTTGTAGCCATGGATGTCCCTACTCCAATTCCCTCCGGATTAAACGAAGAAGAGTTGGATGCTTGGCTTGACGCATACAACTCCTATGAGGATTCGCGCCTCGCGGCTAAGGAGGAGAAGTCGTCATCAAGTTCTTGCAAGGATGATGATGTTGTTGTTGAGATCGAGGAAGAAAAGATATCATATGAGGAGCTCAAGTTCAAATTTGACTTGGCTTCCGAGAAGGCTAGTAAGTGCATCAACTCTTACAATAAATTAAAAGCAAAATATAAGAGTGCTAAGAGTAGAATGCATGAACTAGTTATTTCAAGTGTAGTTCATGATGAAAGGCATGTTTATGACACTTGTGAGAGAGACGCACTTCTCTCTCAAGTTAATGAATTGAGCATTTCTAATGAAAATCTCATTGCTCAAAACCTTAGCTTAGATGCTCAAATTCAACAACTTACGTTGAAATGTGAAGAGGAATCCCAGAAGCTCATAAGCTTTGTGTATTCTAGGGATTCACTCCACGATTTGTTGGAAAAACAACATCCGACAAATCATAGAGGAGGTTTGGGTTATGTTCAAAATGTGGTTCCCAAACCCATCTCTATTTCTTCCTTTGGTGCAAATTCAAGAAATATTGCTAAAGCACCTAAGAAGAATCACCATGCTCTTTTGTACAACAATAACACCCACAAGAAGCATGTAGATCACAAGGTGATGATGAAGAATGAAGAATCTTCATTTTTTGCTAAGAAGCAAAATCCTCTCTTTGCATGCTAAGAAACTTGTTTCTACACCTAAGCATGCCACATCCTTCCCTCTTGCTAAGGCCAAACCTTTGCCTAGGAAATCCTTGAGATTATGGATTCCCACTAAGGCTAGTGTGCAAGAAAGATATAGTTACATCAACTCTCTAGTTAGGGATGTGATCACCTCATGTGATTATGTTAGGAAATCAAACTCCTCTTGGGTTTGGTTACCTAATGTTTAAGTTCCTCACACATTTGCATATTGCATGGGTATTATGCTTCTATTTTTTTTTATGCATACCCATTGTTTGTGTGTGTTTCATGATTTTGAAAATATTCTTCAAATTTATTTCTTTTCATGAAAATTGGGACCTTAGGGTTTATTGACATACATGCATGATCCATGTGTATGTCAATAGGGGAGTTAATATAATGTATGTTTAAATTATTTTAAGAACATATTTTAACTCTCATTTCGGAGGTTTTTTGTTTTGAGATCATTATTTATATTTGGTTATTTTGGGTCTCAAACCAAACCTCTTGTTTATTGCCAACTTGTTTCATATCTCATTTTTTGGCAATATTTGTGTGTATCTTTGAAGCTTGATTTCTATTTCCATATCTATTGCTTCGATACACTTATGGCACATGGCTCCAATAATTAATTGGTATTAGATCCTAGAAGTTAAAAGTTGACCATTTCTATGATCTAGGGGAGCATGGGATAGTGAATTGATACCCACTAAATTTTATATTTGGTATCATACATATCTTTTTTTTTTTGCATATTGTCACATCTTAGTTAAGATGATAAAGGGGGATGTTTTTGATGTCCACCTTTTTGACGATGTCAAGGGGGAGAGATATATGCATTAAGATATATGCATTATGTGATCATATCTATAGGGGGAGAGATATATACATATGCATATGGGGAGAGATATATGGGATTAGATAAACCATTCTTGTTTGCATGATTTTATTCTTTGCAATTGATTTATGTAATCCATGCCTATTATATGTCACCATGTTGTTATTGGTTTATGAGTATTTGCCTTAGTGTAGCTCATTCTTTATTTGGTGCATATAAGTAGGGGGAGATCATTAGCTTTGTGCTTTAATTCTTTATGATTTACATAATGTGTGTCATCATCAAAAATGGGGAGATTATTGAGTATTGGTGTTTCATACCAATCTTATTTTGATGATGATCACAACATTATGTTGTTGCTAATGAATCTCATGTTTTAGTCTCTCAGCTTATTTCAAGGATATCTTTCTTGGAGACTAATCACTTGGTGTAAGGATGGACATCATGTGAAGAAGGGCCAAAGTTTGGACTCAAGGAGTGCCAAAGCTTGGAGATGATGGAGAGCTTTCAAGGCATCAAGATTGAAGACTTAGACTCTTTTGAAAGCATTGTAATTCATGTAATTTACTTTATTGCTTTCTCTCTCTTTTGAGTCTAGGGTTGATGTAATGCCTTGCTAGATGGTTTACTCATTCATGCTCATGCATTTTAAACATCTTAGTGAACCTTAGGATTATCATAGAATCCAACCTAATAGGTTCACTTCTTCTGTCAGTCGCCTGTTGAGGGAAACACAGTTGTTTCAGAGTGTTTTCTCACTACAAAGCGTTGACCGTGGACAACCCGGTCAACGTGGACAAGGGGCCCTCTTGGGTCCCTCGGGTGAGTCGAGTTGGTGCAGACGAGGCTCGAGTCGGATCTACAGACGACATGGAGCACGTCGGCTGGGTCGAATCGGGGTCCTCGGCCGTTGGTAGGACGAGGGGAAGCCTCGGCCTGGGTTGAGACGCTCGGCCTCGGTCGGTTGTGATCGGCCTCGGTGGTCGGACGACGAGGGGAAGCCTCAATCGTCCAGCTGGTTGCGTGGTCGGCGACGGGCAGAGGGGAAGCCTCGGCCCGTGGATTGGATATCCTCCTGCGTAGACGAGAACACTCGTCAGGGGGGCCGGACCTTGGTTCCGGCCAAAACCCCTCCGATGCCTAAGTCAGACAGTGATCTGAAAGAGGAGGCCCGGCGGAGACGGTACGACTCGAGAGGAGATCGATACGGCGTCTCACGGCGCGAGTGGGGGAGGAAGGAGGAGAAATAGGGGAACTGGGTCGTTGATGGAGTACCTTAGGTTTTGAATACCTGAGATGCGGTCCCCTGTCCTGTTGTCCTCCTAGCCCCTTTATAGACCTCCGCCGTGATTGCCCCCGACCCACGTCGCTCGTCCGCCCTCAATCGTGCCCCCTCAATCCCCCCCCCCGTCGCCGCTCCCTGCGCCATGCCAACATCTCCCCATAACTGCCATTAAGTGGTAGCGGGATCGAGGGAGCGGTTATCGCAGGAGTGGGTGAGCGACCAGTGCGTTACAGGGGCCGGGTCGGATCGACATTTGGGGGGGTCCCCCATAGGGCCTTATCGAGTGGGACTGAGTGCGCAGATGGGCTCTTGACCGGCGGTCGGGTTTCTGGGCTCGTGTCTTTCGGGCCTCGGCCAAATAGGCGTAACAATTGCCCCCATCGGTCGGGTCGATCGGCTTCGGTCGGTTCGACTCAGCCGATGTGACTTCCACCGACTTTGACAGGCTCGCCAGTCGATGCCGACTCATTTATTAGTCGTCATCATGAGTTGGCCCGTTCGATACTTTTAAGGCACGGGCTCTGAAGCGCCGTCGGTCCTCTGATGCTGCCACGCGTAGCCGCAAGCTTATCCCCACCGCTCGCGGGGTCGTCTTAAGTTGAGAAGCCGAGGGGTTCGTGAGCCGCCATCCTGTCGTTTTCCTCTTTGCGCTGATCCCTATTCTGCCTGAGCTCTGCCTCATGTCGTCTTCCTCTGCCACGGGTTCGGGTCGGCCGGAGCGCGACGTGGCTTCGGGCCTGGCGGGTAGCCCTCCTTCGGCGATTTATCGGCACGGGGATGATCTTTCAGGGGTGCCCCCAGAGGTCTTGTCGTGGCCTTCGTCGATCTGTGCCACCGCCATCGGGAGCATGCGCTTCGCCTACCTGCTTCCGCCTTACTCGGCTCGTGCCCCTGGGGCTGACGAGCGGATCTGCTTTCCTGGCTCCAACGAGGTGGGAATATACGAGAAGTGTTTCCGCTTCGGGCTTCGTTTCCCGCTCCATCCTTTTATCGTTGAATTCCTTCAGGCCCACAACGTGTGCCTGTGTCAATTCTGTCCCAACGCCGTCGGGCTTCTCGTCGGGTTCATTGTTGTCTGCATGCTGAGGGGAGTGGCGCCCTCTCTTCGTCTCTTTGCCCAGTTCTACCGCCTGAGCCACCACCAATCAGGGGCGTGGATTTACATCAGCGCCCGCCCGAAGATGACCCTGGTGCTGGGGTTGCCGAGCTCCCTGAAACGCTGGAAGGGGGAATACGTGTTTGTCACGTTCCCGTCGAGTGTACCCTTCCCGGTTCGGTGGGAGGCGGCCGGTGCAGTCATCCTCGATCTGGGTGAGCCGACGGTCGCCGAGCAGCAGACGGCGAAGGACATGCTGGCGATTCCTGCGAGGGAGTGCTCGATCGACGTCCTCTTTAGTGACCATAACTTGCGTAAGACGGTGTGGCCCCTAGGTAAGCTTCTCCGAGTGTTCGCCACTCGAGGTCGCCCAGGCTCTGCTTGGTCTCTCATTTCTCCTTTGAGTGCAGGTGGATTCCCTCTCGGTCCTTCTCCCTCCAGCGCTCACGTGCAAGTCCCAGATCCGGATCCGTGCAGAAGGGATCATGTGCTGGAGGTCCGGAAGAAGTAGCGGGTCGTGACCACGACCGGAGGCTCAAAAAGGAAGAGGGTGTCATCCCCCTTTCTCCCCTTGCTGGGGTCTTCCAAGAGGGTCCGTGAGGGGGTCGAGGGGGTTGATGTCCTGCCGACTGCTGATCAACCTCAACCCGCCCCCGTTGAGGTTGCTTGGCCGTGGGTCGGCCCTTCACCTCTCCCGGACGGCTCTCTCCCCGATGCCTACGATCGGTATCTTGGCGCATTCCGCTCCACTCCTGGCGAGTTCCCTTCGTCAGGGGAGGGTCTTCTTCGTCCACGCTCCCGGTGGGGGAGAAGGAGTCGGTGTTTTCGAGCCGCGGAGCCGCCGCACGAGTGGCCGAGAACTGTAGTCTCCCTCCCGATCAGGTAGTGTTGGACGGAGTCAGAGGTGATTGTTTGGCCACCTTCGTGATTCAGGCTGGTCAACAGGTAGTGTGTCTCTGCTTGTCCTCCCTTCCTCCAGCTGCTTTCGCTACCTTACTTTCGTTGCCTTGGTGCAGTTGTCCTCGGTGGGCCTCTCAATGAGGCGCCAATTCGCGGCTCTTCCCAAAGCCAAATCCGATGCCGGGAGAGGTCCTGAGGCCCCCGGTGAGGAGGGGGAGGCCGGTCAGTTAGAGGAAGCGCGGGTCCAATCCTTGGAGTCCCGCGTAACTGAGCTGTCCTCTGCCCTGGAGGAGGCGGACCGGGAGAGAGCATTGGCTCTGACTGCAAAGTCGGAGGCCGAGGCGCGGGTCGCCGAGCTTTTGAGAGGCGCCGACACGTCTGGGGGAGCCGGACAGATCCCCATCCATGCTGCTGCCTCCGAGACCTTGGAGCTCTCCGATCGTCTGGAAGCGGCGGAGGAGCAGGCGAGGATCCTCCTTGCTCAACTTGGCGAGAGATCCCGGGAGATCGAGAAGGAGAGGGCGGAGCACCAACGCCAGATCGAGACCTTAGAGGCCCGGATGCGTGGGCTTGGGGAGGTGGATCCGGCCCGGATCGCTCAGGATGCCGTGGCTGAGTATGCCACCTCCTTCGTTGAGACCGCCTTATCGGAGGCGTTCGAGAAGGACTTCGCCCGGTGTCAGTCCGAGATCCAAAAGAAGTTCCCACTCTCGGGGGTCAACTTCGAGGATCTTCGGATGTACCCTGACGTCGAACGGAGTATGGGGGAAGGCCCTAGTGGACTGCCAGCCTGTGGCTCCATCGGTGCCCCCGGAGAAGAATGAGGGAGGGGAATGCCCCTCGGCCTCTTCGTGCGTCTCTCTGTATATCTTTTTGCTTTATTTGGAAAGGAATGAATTCAAAATAAATTTATTTCATAAGAAACGATACATCTATTGAAAGTATTTGCGTAAATGTTCTGTATTCCAGGTGTGAGTGAGAATCCTCCCCTCCATATCGGCTAGTCGGTAGGCTACGGGTCCGAGGACCTCGATGACTTTGTAGGGCCCCTCCCATCTAGCCGCGAGCTTTCCTTTGCGAGCGGTATCAGAGTTGAAGCCCGCTTTCCGGAGGACCAGGTCTCCAAGGTGGAAGCTTCTTCCCCGTACCCGAGCATTGTAGTATCGGGCCACCTTCTGCTTCTGGCGGATGATGGTGGCCAGTGCCTGCTCCCGTCGCTCGCCGAGGAGCTCCAGACTGAGCCCCAGACCCTGCGAGTTCCTGTCTTCGTCGAAGTATTTGAGGCGGAGAGATTCTTCGCCCAATTCGACCGGCACCACCGCCTCAGCCCCGTAGGTGAGCATGAACGGGGTCTCGCCAGTGGCCTCCTTGTGGGTCGTCCGGTATGACCAGAGTATCCCGGGGAGCTCCTCTGGCCAGTTCCCTTCGGCGTCTTTCACTTTCTTTCGGAGGGGCTCTATGATGCATTTGTTGGCCGCTTCCGCCATTCCGTTGGTCTGGGGGTGTGCTACAGAGGCGAAGAGAAGCTTGATTCCCCATTCTTCACAAAAATCTTTGAACCCTGCGGAGTCGAACTGCTTCCCATTGTCTGTGACGATGGCCCGTGGCACTCCGAATCTGGAGATGATGGAATTCCACACGAAGCGTTTGGCTTTCTTCCACGTGATGGTGGCCAACGGTTCGGCCTCGATCCACTTGGTGAAGTAGTCCACCGCCACAATCAGATACTTCCGCTGCCCTCGGCCCGGTTTAAATGGTCCGAGGATGTCGAGCCCCCATTTCGCAAAGGGGATGGGGCTCACGATAGGGATGAGCTCTGACGGGGGAGTCGAGGTGTGGTGGGCATACCTCTGGCATTCTTGGCATTTTTGGACGTAACTTGTTGCGTCTTGGGCCAGGGTCGGCCAGTAGTATCCCTGCCTCAAGATCTTCTGTGCGACCATCTTGCCCCCGTGGTGATTCCCGCAGATCCCTTCGTGAACATCCCGTAGGACGTAGTCAGCTTCCTGCGGTCCAATGCACTTCAAGTATGGGAGGACATCCGTCTTGGTCCAGTATCTCCGGTAGAGCGTCCCCTCATGGATCACGTATCGAAGCGCCTTTCTCTCCAGGGTTCGGCATTCGTCCCCATCTGTCGGCACCTCCCCATGAGTGAGGTACCGGATGATCGGGTCCATCCAGGTGGGTTCCTGGTCGATCGCCATCATCTCCTGCTCTTCTGTGCTGGGGGACTGCAGATTCTCCACGTAGATGGTGCGGCCCAGCTCCTTTGGCGAGGACGAGGCTAGCTTCGACAACGCATCTGCCCCTGCATTCTCCGATCGCGGGAGGTGTAAGACTTCCACGTTCTTGAACTTGGACAACGCCGCTCTGGAGACAGTGAGATACCTCTACATCGCCTCCTCCCGTGCCTCGTAACTCCCCAGGAGTTGGTTGACGATGAGCTTCGAGTCGCTGAGGAGGCGGATGGACTCGGCCCCGAGCTCCAGGGCCAGCCTTAGGCCGTTTATCACCGCCTCGTATTCCGCCACATTGTTGGTGGCTGGGAACTCGAACCGCAACGCGTATTCCACAATGTTCCCTTCCGGAGATCGGATCGCAATCCCCGCCCCGCCTCCTGACTGTGTGGCCGATCCGTCCACATGGACGATCCACGCTCCTGGAACTCCTGGCTGGAGGTGGTCAGCCGAAAGGAAGGACAAGGGTCGGGGAATTACCGTTGCTGAGCCTTCTTCCTCCGGGGGACCATTTCCTTCCGTTGTGCACTCAGCGATGAAGTCGGCCAGGGCCTGCCCTTTGATGGCCGTGCGTGGTTTGAATCGGAGGTCGAACTCGCTCAGTTCCACTCCCCAGTTTAGCATCCTCCCCATTCGATCGAATCTCTTGAGGTTCTGCTCCAGTTGCGAGTCGGTCAGGATCAGTATGGTGTGGGCCTGGAAATAGGGTCGGAGCCTTCGTGCTGAGAGAACGAGGGCGTACGCCAGTTTCTCCATGGGTGAGTATCGCACCTCCGCCCCCTTCAAGATCCGGCTCGTGTAGTATACCGGCCACTGCACCCCTCCGTCTTCCCGGATCAGCACCGAACTCACATCTTCCTCCGCGCACGCCAGGTAAAGGCTCAGCGACTCCCCTTCCCGTGGCTTGGACAGGAGAGGCGGGGTGCGGAGGTACTCTTTGAGATCCGCGAACGCCCTGGAGCAGTATTCGTCCCATAGTATCGCCTTCCTATTATCTGAAGGTTCCGCGATCGCTTTCCTCAGGACCTTGAAGAAGGGAAGCGATCTTTCCGCTGATTTGGAAAGGAATCGCCCCAGGGCTGCGATGCACCCATTCAGCCTCTGCAGCTCTTTGATCGTCGTCGGCTCTCGCATGTTGATCAGCGCCTCGATCTTGTCAGGATTAGCTTCAATGCCACGGTTAGTTATCATAAACCCCAAGAATTTGCCAGATCTTACCCCGAACGTGCACTTCGCGGGGTTGAGTCGAATGTCGTGTCGCCGCAACCGCTCGAAGGTCTCCCGCAGGTCGGTGATGTGGTCTTCCGGTCGTCTTGACTTGACAAGCATGTCGTCGACGTAGACTTCTAGGTTACTCCCGATCTGGGAGCTAAAAACCTTTTTGACCATTCTCTGGTAGGTGGCCCCTGCGTTCTTCAAGCCAAAGGGCATCTTCTTGTAGCAGTAAGTTCCCCGGTCCGTCGTGAAGGCTGTCATTTCTTCTTCCCGGGGGTCCATCTGGACTTGATTGTACCCCGAGTAGGCGTCCATGAAGCTAAGCATCTCGTACCCCGAGGCGTTGTCCACCAGGTGGTCGATGCGTGGCAAGGGGTAGCTGTCCTTGGGACAAGCCTTGTTGAGGTCACTGAAGTCCACGCACATTCGCCATTTCCCGTTGGGCTTCCTGACCATCATCATGTTCGACAGCCATTCCGGGTACCAGACCTCTCGTATGAAGCCGGCGTCAAGGAGACGCTCCACTTCCTCGGAGCCCGCCTTCATCTTCTCGCCGCCCAAGTTCCGCTTCTTCTGCCTGACCGGCTTGAAGTTGGGGTCGGCGTTGATCTGGTGGACAATCACCTGGGGGTCTACGCCGGGCATGTCCTCCGGTGACCAAGCAAAGATGTCTAGGTTCGCCTCCAGGCATTCGATCAGTTGATCCCTCAGGTCCTGGCTTAGCCCTCTCCCGATCGAGACGAACCGGCCCTCGACGTCCGTGACCGGGATCTGCTCTTGCTCCTCCATGGGGGCGGGCCTCGGCCCGCTCCTTAAGTCGAGCACGGCCATCCGGTCGGCTAGACGATCTTCGGGGCCTTCCTCCGCCAGTTGGTAGCAGGTACTTGGTCTCCCCGCGTCGCCTTCAACTTGCCCCATCCCCCGGGCGTTCGGAACTTGATAGTCTGGTGGAGAGTCGAGACTACCGCACCGACGGTGTTGAGTAGGGGTCGGCCGATGATCCCATTGTATTCCGACCCGATCCCCAATACGATGAATTCCACCGCCAGGGTCACCGAGTCTGGTGCGTCTCCGAGCGTCACCGGGAGATGGATCGTGCCGATGATGGGGGTGGAGTGACCCGTGAATCCTACCACGGGACCCGAGCGAGGTCGTAAGTCTTCTTTCCGCCGCCCCATCTTTTCCAGGGTTGACATGAAGAGGACGTCGCAGGAGCTGCCGGTGTCGACAAGCAGTCGCCGTACCATGGTAGTGTCTATGATCACCGACACCACCAAAGCTACGTCCGAGCTGCGCGCCGTTACAGATGCACTCGGTCTCCCGACCGGCGGGGACGGGGAGGGTCTCCCGGCCCTTTCCTCACGATCCTCCTCGCGTCGGGCCCGTGCCCATTCTTGCCAACGATGGCGGGCCCTGTCGCTTCGCGTCAGGGCCTTGCTCTCCTTTCACCGAGACGGGTGAGGTTGCGTCATTGCAGGTGTGGTTTGTTTCTTCGTGGGACAGTTCCTTCCCACAGACGGCGCCAGATGTTTCAGAGTGTTTTCTCACTACAAAGCGTTGACCGTGGACAACCCGGTCAACGTGGTCAAGGGGCCCGCTTGGGTCCCTCGGGTGAGTCGAGTTGGTGCAGACGAGGCTCGAGTCGGATCTACAGACGACGTGGAGCGCGTCGGCTGGGTCGAATCGGGGTCCTTGGCCGTTGGTAGGACGAGGGGAAGCCTCAGCCTGGGTTGAGACGCTCGGCCTCGGTCGGTTGCGCTCGGCCTCGGCGGTCGGACGACGAGGGGAAGCCTCAATCGTCCAGCTGGTTGCGTGGTCGGCGAGGGGCGGAGGGGAAGCCTCGGCCCGTGAATTGGATATCCTCCTGCGTAGACGAGAACACTCGTCAGGGGGGCCGGACCTTGGTTCCGGCCAAAACCCCTCCGATGCCTAAGTCAGACAGTGATCTGAAAGAGCAGGCCCAGCGGAGACGGTACGACTCGAGAGGAGATCGGTACGACGTCTCACGGCGCGAGCGGGGGAGGAAGGAGGAGAAATGGGGGAACTGGGTCGTTGATGGAGTACCTTAGGTTTTGAATACCTGAGATGTGGTCCCCTGTCCTATTGTCCTCCTAGCCCCTTTATAGACCTCCGCTGTGATTGCCCCCGACCCACGTCGCTCGTCCTCCCTCAATCGTGCCCCCTCAATCCGCCCCCCCGTCGCCGCTCCCTGCGCCATGCCAGCATCTCCCCATAACTGCCATTAAGTGGTAGCGGGATCGAGGGAGCGGTTATCGCAGGAGTGGGTGAGCGACCAGTGCGTTACCGGAGCCGGGTCGGATTGACATTTGGGGGGGTCCCCCATAGGGCCTTATCGAGTGGGCCTGAGTGCGCAGATGGGCTCTTGACCGGCGGTCGGGTTTCTGGGCTCGTGTCTTTCGGGCCTCGGCCAAATACTGGGTGATTTCCAGTCGCCTGTAGATCCTTCTACAGTCGCCTGATATGCACTGCTCAAGTCAACATTTCTATTGACTCAAACTTGAGTTTTAAGCACAGTCGCCTGTCAATCAGTTCCCAGTCGCCTGTACATTTACAGTCGCCTGAGATTTGGTCAACAGTCACCTGTCTAGCGTAAGTGCAATCTCTGCATCTCTCTGTCTTCTCTCCATACTTTACAGTAGTCAACTGATGAAGAATATACAGTCGCCTGACTATTCGACATTCGACTGTAGTATTAACATCAGTCGCATGTGCGAAGAATTGGAGAAAGAGTGCAGCTCTCTGTTTCGATCCATCCCCTGCAGCAGTCATCTGCTGAAGGATTAACAGGCGCATGTCCTGTTTGTCAGTCGACTGTATTGACTTCGTCAGTCGACTGTCCTGGCTCAGATTATAGCCGTTGGATATTTTCTAGCCGTTGATCAGTCGACTGTCTTATGATCATCAGTCGACTGTTCCTGTCGTTTTCACCTAGTTTCTAGTCGTTGCTGATTTGATTTTCTGGCTGTTTCTTTGGGTTTTTGGTCTTGATATAGGATTCCTATATATATGAGTGTGCTGCCTTTCTTGAGAACTCTTGACAACATTTGATAAACTCTTGACTCTATAGAAAATCTCAAGAGATCAATAAGACACTCTCAAGCTCCCTCATTTCCCTCTATTGAGCATTCATCTTTCTTCATGCATTGAAGTCCAGCTCAAGGGAAATCATCCAAGTGCTCTCAAGCATATTCCAACACTTGGAGATCCTCTTCCATGCCTTGCATTCATTCATGAGTAAGCATCTCAAGGCATAGGTAAGAGTATTTACTTTACAAGGTGTAAATTGCTTTCCTATTTCTCTTTGTGGGATTAGGACTTTCTCTCTTTGTGGGAGGTTGTCTCTTTGTGGGACTTAGGATACTCTCTTTGTGGGAGTAACTCTCTTTGTGGGAGTTTAGTGTCCTAGTGTAGGACTAACCCTAATTCTCTGAGTGGGAGTTAGTGATTCTCTGTGTGGGAATCTTGATCCTTGTGTAGGATTGGTTGGGTCCTTGTGTAGGGCATAAATCCTCTTTGTGAGGTATCTCTTTGTGGGATTTGTATTCACTTCTCTGTGTGGGAATATAGTGAATATTGGTGTGGCTGGATGTACCCAAGTTTGGGGAACCAGAGTAAATCTTTGTGTTTGCGTTTGGATTGAATGTGCCATTTAATTCCTATTGCATTTATAATTCCGCATTTGCAAGTTAAATTTTATTTGGATAATTTTATTGCCATTACACTATTCACCCCCCCCCCCTCTAGTGTGTGTTGTTAGTATTGCAAGGGTTAGACGATCCCTACAATCTCATCTTCCTCAAAATCCATTCTTGCCCTATTTTGGTAAGTATTTCTCAAGGCATAGGATTTTGTGGTAAGAAGTTTTATATTTCATTCTTTATACTTCATATTTGTTGTATACTCACGGTGGTGAGAGGATTGGCTTGATCCCAAGTTGTGGGAGTCAAGATTTCGTTTTACTCTCGGTTTGTGAGAGTGTGCTTAGTCCCAGATTGTGGGATTAAGGTTTTTGCGTGTTCCCGGGTTGTGGGATACACGGACATCGATTGTAGGTCGATTGCACTTGTGGGGTTTCCGCAAGTGGGCTAAAGGAAATCTCTAGCGGTTTGCTAGAGTATCCGGAGGGGATCCGGGTGTTGCTGGATTAGGGCACCGGTACAAGTCGGGGAGACTTGGGTGGCACCGAACCAGGGTAGATTGCATGTTAGCATTGCTTTATTCCTTGAGTTTTTGTTCACTTCTTACATTCCGCATTTGTTGGTTAATTAGGGTTTTATTTGGCGTAAATTCCTTATAATTCTATAAAACACTATTCACCCTCCCCTCTAGTGTTTGTTCCTCATAGCTCAGGGTCACTACCGTGGATCATATAAAGACAAAGACTTCTTATCCCAAGAAATGGTCTCAGAAGCGTCAGGCTTCTTAGACTGCGTGCCTAGTTTTGGAAAAGTTTTCTCATCGAATTCATAGTCATCAAGACGTGCTTTAAATGCGTCCCCCATGAGAGGTTCCAGATATCTAATAATAGAATGCGAATCAAACCCAATATAGATACCCAAACGACACTGAGGACCCATTTTGGTCCTCTGAGGTGGTGCTATTGGGACATATACTACACAACCAAACACTCTCAAATGATAGATATCTGGTGGTGCACCATATGCTAGCTGCATCAGAGATAATATATGGCTACACGAGGGCCTTATCCTAATAAGCGATGCTGCATGCAGTATAGCATGCCCCCAAGCATCCATAGGCAACTGGGATTGCATGAGCAATGGACGTGCAATCCATTGGAGTCTCTTTATATGAGACTTTGCTAATCCATTCTTGGTGTGAACATGTACTACAGGATGTTCAACTTCGATACCCGTTACCAGGCAATAGTCGTCGAAGACTTGAGAAGTGAATTAGCCCGCATTATCAAGACGTAATTTCTTGATATGGTTATCGGGGAAATGAGCCCGCAACCTAATTATTTGTGCCAATAGCTTTGGAAAAGCTAGGTTGCGGGTGGACAATAGGCACACATAAGACCATTTTATGGATGCATCAATCAGTACCATGAAGTACCGAAATGGGCCATTTACATCATGGGCCGGTCCTGAAGATATTGGGGCCCAGGGCGAGTTAAAAATTTGGGCCCCCTTAAATATGATTTTTTAAAAATTGAAATACTAAATTTTTTTTGGGTTTGGAACCTAGCCAAGTGCAATGCTAGGAGGCTCATCCCTACGCCTGAAATTTTTATTGATATGCTAAAAGATGGTCCAAAATAGGGGGGACATAAAACCAATACCCCTTAAAATAAAACAAATACAAGGATTAGCAAATGAGAACATGTCATTATGACCACTTGGTCCACTCCACGTCTGGCTCGGCTTGATTTGGAACTCTTGGCCTATTCACACCTTACTTCTTGCTTCTGAAAATTTTGTATGTTGTACCTGCACAATAATCACATATAAACCGCATCTCATCTAAAATGACTCATCCTTGCATTTTTAGAAGCAAAATCATCAATTATATGTTCAACATCAATAGTTTTCAACATATTTTTTTCAATACTCAATATTGTTAATCCATTTAACCTATCTTGAGTCATAGTTGTCCGTAAATAAGATTTTATCAATTTTAATTTTGAAAAACTTCTTTCTGCAGATGCCACAGTAATAGGTTTAGTTAGTAAAACCCTATAAGCAACCAAAATATTTGGAAACATATCCATATTTTTTACAAACTCCATAACTTTAATGGAGTTCCATGGATCTCCATATTGATAAGCTTCAGCTGGTAGCATTACCTGCAATATTTGTAATTCTGAAAGCAAACGTTTTGTATCAATATCACAATCCTCACCATGTGTTAAAGCATTTTCAAGTTTCAGACAACAATTTTTCATACCTTCATCATCCAATGAAATTAATCGTGATGCATCAAACAAGAAGCCAAATATAGACTCAAAAAGTTACATTTGTTCAAATCTAATTTTCAATTGAGAAATTGCCATATCAACTAAAATAAGAAAGTAGTCGGTTCTAAAATTTTCTTGAGCAGATTGTTGTTCTCTTTCTGTATTAGGATTTTCATCAAAATGTTTCTTTCTTATAGTCCTACGTTTTACCTGAAACACTTGTTCAATTTCCATTTCATCAGCAATCTCTTTAGCATTAATGATAGCAGAAGTAAAACCATTTTCTCTATAATTTTCAAAAAAAAAGAAACTAATCCTTTCAAACCTTCAATAGCTACATCAAGATGCATATTTTTAGATTGCAAGTTTTTACTCACCAAGTTTATTTTGTACAGTATTTCATACCAAATAACCAAACTCAAAATAAATTCAAAACTTGACAATTCATTTGATACTAATTTCTCAGCATCCCAACTTATCTTTGGATCATCAAAAACCTCCGCTAATTTTATTAAAGCATTTTTTATTTTAGGAGCTTGATTTTTTATTGCTTTTACACTTTCGATACGACTTTCCCATCTTGTTACACACAAAGACTTCAAAGTTAAATCATACACATATTCAAGTAAAATGTTCCATCGCTTTGTTGAATTAGCAAACACATTATATAAAGCTTGACATGCTCCAAAAAATGATTTACCTTTTAAACACGAATTTGCCATATCAGATAGAACCAAATTAAGAGAATGACAACCACAAGGCATATAAAAAGCTCTAGGATTTATGTCAAGAAATCTTTTTTGGACACCTTGGTGTTTTCCTCTCATATTAGATCCATTATCATACCCTTGTCCCCTCACATCATTAATATTCAAATCAAGAGAGTTAAGAGCAGCTTGTAATTCACCAAAAAGACCCAACCCAGATGTGTTTTCCACACTTAAAAACTCTAAAAAATACTCTTCTATTTTTGTTGGGTAGCTATTAACATCAACACATCTAATCACTAAAGTCATTTGTTCAGTGTGACTAGCATCATGAGTGCAATCAAGAATCACAGAAAAGTATTTAGCTTCTTTAAATTGTTTTATTATTGCATTCTTCACACTTGATGCCAACATGATAATTAATTCATTTTGTATTTTATGACTTAGATAATTATAATGAATCTCTTTATTTTGAATAAGTCGAAAATGATGTTTCATTGTTTGATCAAACTCAGCAATTGATTCTAGAAAGCCTAAAAAATTTCCATTAGAATCCTCATTAATTTTTTCATTTGTTCCACGAAATGCCAAATTATTCATTGCAAGACGCTTAACAACAGAAATTATTCTAATCATAACTTGTTTCCAATGTTCTGTATCTTTCTTGATTTGTTCTTGAAATTCTTTATCAATTGTTTGATTTGTTTCTAATCTAACTCGGAGTTCAGCCCATGCTCTAAGGTTGGTAAGATGTTCACTACTATCTTCATGTTGCTTAAGCTTTTCACTTAAATGTTTCCAATCATCAATTCCTACATCTGCTAATTGACTTTTAGAACGGACAAACCGTACAACTTTACAACAAAAACAATACACTTTATTTAAATCCTTTGAGTAAACCAACCATTTCCTATCAATAAGTTCTCCATTTCTTAATTTTTGATCAAAATAATATGTGGAGAACCCCCGGTTGTAATTATCTTTAGGAAAATTGATATTTGCATCTCTAATTGGACCATTCTCAATAAGTAAATCTCTCATTTTTGAATCTAAACCATCCCACACTCTGGGATCATATATATTCATAGATAACGAAGAATCTAAACACTCAGACACATGATCTCTTTCTTCATTATTTTCAGTAGTTTCATTTTCAAGCACATTTGTTCTTTCTTCATTTATCTCATTTTCGTTTTCAGACAAATTTGGTGTTTCTTGATTTACATTATTTTCATTTTCGGATACATGTGTTGTTTCTTCATTCATCACATTTTCATCTTCTGTAAAATCTTTCGCTACTTCATGTACCTCGTTTTCAACTTGGTTTTCAGAAAAAACATTTTGCAATTTACTTTTATTCCAAAGTTTTTGAATAGACCCTTTTTGAGGTTTAATTTTTTCTTCTTCTTCTTTTTTTCTTTTTCTTTTTTCGTTACCAAATGCATGTTTTTTAGGAAACATTGTTTTAAATTAAAAATTAAAACAATGTAATAGAACGATAGAACCTGGATAGTGAAGCGGCGCTAATTTTAACACAGCTATGAGCTAACCAAAGTCGATCTTCGCTGTAAAAACAAAAGAACAATAAACACAAGTTAAGAAAAAGGAAGTAAAATTATTTAAACTCAATTCAAACATTATTTATGAAAAAAGCTAGAAACCCTATCATTAACCAACCCTATAATTGGGTTGTTTATGGATCAGGTTCAGCCCCCAATACGGTCCGAAGTCTAACAACACTGATGACAATATCAATAGATAGTTGGTTGCCATTAGTCATATTGTAATGATATTACTGATTTACTTGCTTAACTCGATGAAAATAGAGGAAATTAACAACATAAAGACATTTTTGTAAATGATTCAATCCTTCATTCCGAGAATCAATTATTAAAGCAAGTTATTGGAGTTTCTTGTGCCTACATAATGCACATCGTCTCCATCTTGGGAGAATTTGCTTGTTGTCTTCTCTCTGGCATTTTTGTCTCTCATATTATTTATTATTCGGCATGAACTGGCCAGCAAATGAAAGATGAGCCATAAAGAAAACAAAAAAAGAGCAACAATCAGACAAAGCTTGTGCAGGCATTAGGCAAAAGAAAGAAAATGCAAGGCATCAATGATAAATCTCAATAATAGAAATAAATCAATGAATCATCTACACATGAACCGACATCTTTTGAACAGAAAGAAAATTTGTTGAATATATCACCTCAAAAGGAATAATTGAGTCTGCATCACCTCAATTATACTGAATACTAAATTCCAGGCTTAATACTAAAATGCCAGAGAGAAGACAAAATCAGTAAAATGCCGCATACCTCTTCATCCAATGGCAACAAGAACACCTCAATTATAAGACAAAATCAGTAAATCACCTCAAGGGCAAATGCCAGAGAGAAGACAAAATCAGTAAATCACCTCAATTATAAGGAATAATTGAGTCTGCATCACCTCAATCTATGTTCCAGGCTTAATACTAAATTATACCGAATACTCAATTATACATAAAAAACTACAAATCCAATTCCAGGCTTAATACTAAAAGTCTAAAAATAATGAATAATTGAGTCTGCATCACCTCAATTATACTGTGCGGCGTGCGCTGGATATATCACCTCAAAAGGAAGATGCAGGCATACCTCTTCAGTCTTCATCACCTCATTGACCTGGTCCTCATTCCTCAATTATACTGTGCGTTGGATATATCTTGATATGGACTCAATTATTCAATTATAATGTGCGCTAATGCCCTTGAGGTGATGCCCTGGAGCCTGTCGTCGGTTAGATTACTGTGCGGGCCCCAAGTCCCTATGCACGCAACGGAAAGAGCGAGCAATCAATGAAAAGTTGCAAAAATAAAAAAAATTGGGCCCCTCGGACGTTGGGGCCCTGGGCGGCTGCCCCGTTTGCCCTGGGGCAGGGCCGGCCTTGCTTACATGGTGAATAGGCCTGCAAATGTCACCATGAATTCTCTCTAAGAAGACTGTAGACTCTAATCCCACTTTTAGGAGGGATGGTCTCGTTATAAGTTTTCCCTTAAAACAAGGGGGACAAGTAAACTCACCTTTTTGAAGAATACTCTGGTTCTTCAAATTATGTCCACGTGATTTAGTGATGATGCGACACATCATAGCTGATCCAGGGTGACCAAGTCTATTGTGCCAGAGTTGAAATTTTGGCAATGAAAGGAACTTCTGGTGCTCGGTCATATTGGCTTCTATAGGGTGAATAAATGTGTGGTAGAGACCCGACAGCAGTCCCTTAAATCGTTCATAGATGGTCTTCTGGCCATCTTTTTAACGAGTTACATACATATATTCAATGTTTTATTCATCTCTATTTTCTAAGTGATACCCGTTAAAACAAATATTCTTGAAACTTATGAGATTCCTATTGGATTTTGGAGAGAAAAGTGCATTTTGTATTTTGAGTCTTGTGTTAATTGGGAGCAATATGATTGCTTCACCAGATCCTTCGATTATATTGGACAATCCTGAAATTGTGATAACAGGACTGTCATATTTGTTTAAGCTATAAAAATAGCATCGATCGTGAACGATGGTGTCTGTCGAAGCACTGTCCACTAGGCACTCACACTTCATCTATATTAAACAAAGCGAAAATTTATTCGAGGAATGAAATTGACATCCAGATTAAAGTTCATTCAAAGCAAACTACAGATGAAGCTACATTTATTTTAAATGCATAGAAAAACAGAAGATAAGGCTCAATCGAGCATATCATCATTCTCAAAGTCTTGTGCGGTGAACTTGGTCGGAGCTTGAATATCCGCAGGGTTTGTTTTAGAGGGAGGCTTCAGGCTTGCCTGATACAGGTCCTGGAGGTGGCGAGGAGTGCGACAGTTTCTGGACCAATGTCCAGTCATGCCATATCTATGGCATTTGTCCTCCCAGTTCTTCTTTGGAATTGGCACTGGACCAGTGTTCTTACGCTTCCATGTGAAGTTTTTCTTCCCCTTGTTTTGTTGTTCTGGGGTGGTGCTCTTGATGGCTTCATTGTAGCTTTTCCTTTGTTCTTTCTAGCCTTCTTCTTGTTTTTCCACTTCTGGGGAGAAACATGGTGGGCTTCAGGGAGAGGATCAGCACCAGCAGGGCGCAGATTATGAGTGGCAAGTAGTATGTCTCTATTCTATTTCTGCTCTGCCCTAAGAAGGCAAGAGAGCAAATCAAAGAACTTCGTGAAGTTGCGTTCACGGTACTGTTGCATGAGGATTGCATCTTTCTCGTGGAACGAGGTAAATGTCTTTCCAACATGCGATGCTCCGAGACTTCTTCACCACACAACTTCAGGCGTGAGGTGATATTATGAAGTGCTGAGTTGTACTCAGCAATGGACTTATAGTCCTAAAGACGGAGATTTTCCCACTCATAACTGGCACATGGTAGTATGACATCAATTTGATGCGTATAACGTGCCTCCAGCGTTGTCCACTACTCAAGAGGGTCTTCTACCATTAAGTATTCGGCCTTTAAGGTCCGATATATGTGTCTACTGATATAGATAATGGCTTTCGCCTTATCCATGTTGGAGACAACGGTAGTTGAACTGCCAGCTGGCTGGGCCGCTGCAGGGGCCTTACTAGCAGTTGTCTCGACCGCTGCGGGGACCAGAATTGAGTGAAGGAGTGCCATTGAACGCAAGTGAAACTTTAGGTCCGCTTACCAGCTCAGGTAGTTCTTTCAAGGACCTCGAAATCGACGCTAGCCAATTTTGCCATTTATCTATGCAATTAAATATGCATGAATTAATATTTGTGAAAATTAAATTCACGCAAAGTAAATAAACAGTCATGTGGGGATCGGCCAGATACCCTTAGAAGCAAAATGTCCAAAAATGTCCGAATACAGTCCATAAAAAATAAAATACAAAAGAAATGAAAAATACAACTTGAAACCCCATTTTGGGTCGCAGTATAATGCGGATTTCATCTCCGTCTTCAATTTGGCTGAGCTCCGGTCTTTTGGCATTTTACATTATAACCTCACTACAATTCCTCTCAAAACAGAAAAAGAAAGCGAGGAATATAAAAAGCTGTATCTCAAAATGGCCGATCCCAAACCACAAGACTGAATTATTTACAACATCCACGCAGATTATATTAAATAATTATGCAACACACGCGGGCATATCAAATTTAATTTAATCAATATCACATGCAATTTATTGGAGAAATATAAAATATTTAATAATTACTTGGGCCACGTGGAGACATATCATGCACCGTTAGGTTAGATAACTAACGGCAGAGCGATCTCAGGACCTTTCATAATTATTAAATATATAAAAAATATAATTAATCCAGATTACGTAGATAGTGATGTTTATAGATATTGTATGGACCAAAAACAAATGGCATCCCAAAAAATATATTAATGCAACACATCAATTTTCCATATTTTTCAGAATTTCCAGTAAGTTTATGGTATTTTCTGATTTTTGTCTAGATATAATTGAATTTTTTTCCTGAGTTAAAATTATATTTAAAACGGAATTAAATCAAATATTAAATATAAGCCCTAAGGCTTTCTGCGGGCTTCAGGCCCAACAGCCAAAAAATTATATATTTAGTTTTGGGGTGCAGGCCCATGGGTTTTAAATTTTGCCCAAAAATACCCATTGGGGGAACACCTATAAACATACCCTAACCCTAATTTAAGGGTTAGGGTTATTGTTAAGCAGGTGAACAACCCCCCTCCCCATATTTTCAGATCTCGGCATAGGGGGGAGGTCGGAACAGTGGCTCCCCCTCATTCTCCTTCGGCGAATCAGGACGGGGGGAGGTCGGAACAGCGGCTTCCCCCCTTCTTCAGCGAATCAGGCCCGGGGGAGGCCTGAACAGCGGCTCCCCCCTTCTTCTCCTTCGGCGAATCAGGCAAGGGGGAGGCCGGAACAACGGATCCCCCTCCCCCTTCTTCTCCTTCGACGAATCAGGTAGTGGGAGGTCGGAACAGTGCCCCCCTTTCTTCTTCATCGGCAAATCAGGCAGGGGGCTGCCGAAGCAGCACGCCCCCTCCACCCTTTGTTCGGCTTGCGGCCTTAGGAGACCCCCTCCACCTGCCGGGGGGTGCCACAGCAAGGCCCCCCATCAGGGGGGTTCAGACCGAGAAGACCCCCCGGCGAGGGGGTGCCAGATCAAGCCCCCTCCCCTTTCAGCGGGGGGTTTGCCTATGGAGACACCCCCCTGACAGCGGGGGGATGCTGTTCTAGGCCCCCCTAGGGGGTGGGGGGGCAGAGCCGAGGAGAAACCCTCCGACAGGGGGGTGCCGATATGAGGAGTTTGGCTAAATTTTTTTTAATTAATTGTATTATGACATGCAATTTTAAGCAGATGTAATGTAAATTCTATGCTCCATCTTATTGATCTAAAGGATCAAATTTCTTTTACCTCTAGATCAAAGATCTAGGGAAGATCGATAAAAAAATAAAGATCCGTAGAATGAATCCCCAATTCTGATGCCCCGTGGAAATCGCCGCAACGGATCGCTACAGCCAAAGATTCCAAGGGATCGATCTTCAACGCGCAGAAATCGCCGCAATGGATCGCAGCAACCAAGATTCCTAAGCGCGGTGAGGGTGATTTGAGGGGATAAAAAGAGAAGCTCAAGAACGAGAGCTCACGTGCTGATAACGTGTTAGAACTCAAAAGAAAGAGTAACCATGGCTCAAGTCCATGGTCCTCTATTTATTTATTCTTATGGAATACCAAAGGGCATGAATTCCAAATATCCCAATTATACTAACTATTGGGGAGTAATGGAGGGATAAAGTGATGGGGTAGCCTCCCTCACTCATAACAGTTTAGATATTGAACAAATTTTTTTAAAATGTTTTACTACTTACAAAATCTATTATACAATATATGAGGTTGTCCCATGTGGCATGTTTGTTCCATATGGCAATGTCGCATCGCTACATGGGACATCCACCTCACTCGCAACCCAAAAAACACCCCAAGCTCACTTATTTACATGGTGACATTCCCTCTTCATCCCAACAAATCATCCATCCAAGCTCACTTATTTACAAGTTTGCCCTAGGGGATTTTCCCTCTATAACCCCAAGGTTTTTTTGCAGTTATCTTTTTACTCACTAACGATACCGACACATACACCCACACTTTTTACTCCTTTGCGTTTGTGCACGTGCACCGCATCCTGTTCGTGGAGGGAATTTTGGCTCAGTGCACTGTGTGCATGGGTTATTTCTAGTTCAACATTACTACTTAAAAATCTATTATACAATAGAGGAGGTTGTCCCATGTGGCATGTTTGTCTCATATGACAATGTCACATTGCCACATGTGCGCTACTTGGGCACTACATGGGACATCCACCTTACCCACAACCCAAAAAATCACCCCCAAATCTGACTTATTTTCATGGTTGTCATTCACTCCACGTACCAAAAAAACAACCACCAAGCTCACTTATTTACATGTTTGCCCTAGGGGATTTTCTCCCTATGACCCCCAAGGTTTTTGCATTTACCCTTTTACCCCCCGACGATACCGACACATACACTCACACTGCTTACTCCTTTTCGTTTGTGCGCGTTCACCGCATCCTGTTTGTGGGGTTTTTTCGACTCTGTGCACATAGTGCAAGAACTATTTCTACTTATTCAACATTGAAGGAAGTAATAGTTCACCCAAAAAAATTGGGTAATTTTTAGTTTTAATACAAAAATTAAAAATAATTTTAAAATTCGAAAAAAAAATAAATATTTACAAAAATCGCCCAAATCTGGCCATTTCAATGGTTAGGAGTGTGCATGTGTACTGATTGTGCTTGTTCTGACTTGGCCGCACTTGCCAAGTGAGGCCAAATTGTGCTGCCACAGTTTGGCCGCACTTGTCAAGTGCATCCAAGTCATTAGGCTTTGACTGAACGTACAAATAAATGTTTTGTATATAAGCCTAACATGTAGATTGTAGCTTGAAGGTAATAAAAGTTGTTTGTCGGAGAGGTCCTGCGTTCAAGTCTTAACAAACTCATATTCAAATATATTTTTTGT
The DNA here is from genome assembly GCA_030789695.1 of Scilla litardierei. NCBI lineage: Eukaryota > Viridiplantae > Streptophyta > Magnoliopsida > Asparagales > Asparagaceae > Scilla > Scilla litardierei. The sequence goes on from CM061142.1 coordinate 386,828,937, forward strand.
TAAAAATTAAAAAAACAATTATTAACCACGTCAGGGGCAAGAATCGAATCCTAGACTTTCAACTTCCAAACAACATGGCTTACCAGCAGGCGAACAATTTAATAAGTAAAAGATATACAAATAACATAGTTAACGCTTAACTGAAGCCCCTTAACTGTGAAGACTCTTAATGATTTAGCCGCACTTGAAAAGTGCGACCAAAATGTGGCAGCACAATTTGGCCGCACTTGGCAAGTGCGGCCAAGTCGGAACATGCACAGTCATCAGCACACAGGCACGTTCCTAACCGTTGACGTGGCCGTATTTGGTTGATTTTTGTAAATATTTATTTTTCAGTCGAATTTTAAAATTATTTTTAATTTTTGTATTAAAACTAAAAATGACCCAAAAAATTAGAAATATTTTTAAAAAATAATTTAACATAGTTAGCTAGGGTAATTTTTACTTTTAGGGAAAAAAATAAAAAATAATATCAAATTTCGACCGTTTTTAGCGATGACAGCACCTTGACACGCGTCTGGTTGCTGACTGGACCTGCTTTGACTTGGCCGCACTTGCCAAGTGCGACCAAATTGTGCTTTGAAAATTTGGCCGCACTTGTCAAGTGCGGCCAAATTGAGTTTTCACAATTTCATGGACTTGACAAATGCGGCCAAATTTTAAAAAAGCCCAGACTTATATCACAAAAAATCAAAGGTATTTTCACGTACGACTCAAATTTCGTGGAGTCTCTGGAAGATTATTATTTGGAAGGTGGAGAGCTTTTTGGGTTCGGACCTCGCTATCGGGAAATGATGATATTCTGCGTCCAGGGAGCAGCAGACAACAACTGCACTGATCACACCATGACGCCACCAACGGCACCGCACCGCACTGTGATCCAACAACATCTTCTACCCATCAAACAATAATTCAAAACCCCTGCTTTTTCCTGTGACTCTCTCTCTCTCTTATCGTCTCTCTCTCTCTTATCGTTCACATGTTCTCTTGATTTTCTCTCCCAAATGCCATTACCTTCTAATCTCTCTGTCCTCTCTTGTCATGAGTACCTGCAGGCTGCAGATGTGGACACTGTTCCATTTTGTTTCTTCCTCTGTCTCAAGCCACTAGGATGACTAGGCTCCTTTTGATTCTCAAAAACAAGAAGAAAACAAGGCTTGGGGTCCTTGGACTAAGATTCCTGATCTCTGATCAGTTTTCTGTTTGAGAGTTTTGTTTCTTTGCATGGGTTTGGAGAGAGAGTAGCAGAGAGAGAGAGAGGGATGCGAAATCGTCAAATATGGTTTGTTTTGCAGATGATTTGGCTGTGTGGAAAGATTTCCCCAAAGGTCTGAGAGTTCTGCTGCTTGATGGAGGTGCAACCTCTGCTGCTGAGGCTAAGCTGAAGCTGGAAGCGATGGACTATATTGGTACATGATCCCATGCTTGAATCCATTTTTTTGTAGTTTGCTGGTTTTTTTGTATTTTCCTTTTTTTGGGCGGATCTAGTTGCATGCATGTGTTTCTTTTTTATTTTATCTTTGTCGATTTTGAGAATTACACATGCTTCCTTTAGATCCTTAAAATGGTTTAATCTATTTCTTGTTTTTTCTCCTTGTGAAAGTTGCACAAGCAATGAACATGAACATGCAAGATCTATGGATAAAATAAAATAGTTCATGTTATGAACTCCAGAGGGGAGATCAACACCATTCAATAAATTGTTCATGACCCATTCTACTTTAGATGCCTAGAACCAAATTTAGTTGTTTCTTTTTTTGTGTTAATAAGCACAAGTAGATCGTTGGCAAATGTGGTCCATCAAAAATATGACAACGCTGAATCTTTTAAAACTCTCTCGAACTTTAGCTTGTTTTCAATTTTCATAAAATTTTCATGAACCTTGGAAAACCAAAAAATTATCCTGAGCTTTTAAAGTTTCGAAAAACTACCTTGTATTAAATTTTATAAACATACCTTGAACATTGTTCAAATTTTGTAAAGGGGTTTTTAGAACTTGGTCGCCCTAATTATGTCTAATTTTAAAAGAGCTATCTAAATCATAGCATTTGTGATTAGGTCCATATAAAATACTCGAAAAAAGTCTCTTTTGAACGGAATATGGGGGACCTAATTGCAATGTACTCTTTTCAAAATGGACTCTTTTCTGAGTATTTTATATGAATAGATGGTCCTAATCGCAAATGCTATGATTTATGTGACTCTTTTCGAAATAGCGACGATTAAGGAGACCTATTTCTAAAAATCCTTTTTATAAAATTACCTGGACCTATGGCTTGCATTTTAAAAAACATGCATTTTAAAAAACACAAAACTACGTACCATGAAACTAGGCCAAAGTTTTGGATAATTTTTTGAAACTTTCAAAAGTTTAATGTACTGTAGTGTTCTTTTCAAAGTTCAGGGTATATTTATGGCTTGCAATTTAAAAAACATGCATTTAAAACACAAAATTACCATGAAACATGCCAAAGCTCGAGGTAGTTTTACAAAATTGCCCACAAATATGACCCAGAAGTTGCAAGATGGATACGTAATTTTACTTAAGGAGAATGATTTCCTATAACAAATCTTATCATCTTATATATTAATTTCTTTATCTAAGAATCGACTTAATCCAGAATTTTTATCATCCATTATTATTCTTTTCTATTCCCTTAAAAGAACTTTTAGAGACAATTTCTCTTGTCAATCCACCATACATTTTGCTCTAGGAATCAGTGTAGTATTGTCGATATTTTATATTAAACATAAGTATGGATTGTTGTTGTTGTTGTTGGCAGCTAGGTCATCTCTTAAACATTCCATCTACACTTCGTTGTTGTAATTATGGTCAGATTAGAATCGTTTTATATGAGGTAGTCATTGACACAGCAAATTATATTTGAAGCAATACATGTTCACTATTCGCATGAAAGAATGCACATGAATTAAATAAGATTTTGATTGATCTCAAAAATATAAATAGCAAAAGTGATGTTGAAGTTTATGGTAATATTATTATGTTATTTACATCATTTTAAGAATTTCATCAACTTCATGTTGTATGGCTTAGACTTGCTATCTCTAAATTACTTCAGAAGATTTGTCGTGCTGATGAGCATGTTCAAGCTTAATGCTTGATAGCAAAGAGCTTCTATTAAGGAAATTGACGTGGTTAATAGAATTATGTAGAAGATTCCAAGTTTGGAGGGAGATAATATCATTTGAAATATATTGAGTTCTATTGCAAATAAAATAGACACATGAAGTTTGATTACCCAAAATAAACACAGTTGTTGGTGTTGTTGACAGGATGCCGATATATTTCTCTCAATCACATATCATGCTCGCCCACTTGATGAGTATGTGCTAGTACATGTGCCCATATTGTAATTGATTTAACATATATAAGAAGTTCAATGGTGAAACGACACTCCATATAAGATAGTTGGCATTATGACTATCTAAATTTGATGCATGATGGCATGGTGAGTATTCTTAGAGAAGTTTTGTATATATCAGATCTAAAGTAAATCTAATCTCTTTAGGAAGCATAGACAAGAAATATTTATTAGTGTATTTTTGAAGGTAGAGTCTTTTGGGTCATCAAAAGTAAGTTGGTGATTATAAAAAACATCCTAATAGTTTATATAGTTTTCAAGATGCTACTATTACCGATGTTGTTGCGGGGGCATCTCGAGAGTATGAGTCAGATACATTATGAGCGAGATGGTCTTGACGATGGTAATCAAATAAGATTTGCTTAAAGGTCACAAGAAAGAATAGTTAGACTTATGTAAGTTGTGCATATTCAGTAAGTATAAATTAATTCAGTATTGTATTGCTACTCTTGGAACAAACTCCATCCTAATGTTTGGGAGTGTGGAAGTTGGCTCGATTCGGTGCAAAAGAAGCATTAGTCGTACAGACGAGTTATCTTGTGCAGAGATAACTCGGCTGTGCTCGGATTCGACCTATCTGACTCTACACAAGTCAGATACGAGGATGCTGAGTATTTGGTCTTCTACAGCACAGTTGGCCGATCGGTCGTTAGTTCGAGTCTGATGATCGCCCAGCATTGGGTCGTTCAGTTGTAACTCGGTTGAAGTCCGTGTTCGGTCGAATGGTCGTATGGTGGCTCGATGGTTGATTGCTCGAACGCGTGGCTCAGCACTTCGGTCGTTCGATACAGAAGAAAATCGCTCGGTCGAAGGGAGCCCATTGGGATTCGGCCACTAGGATGCCGCGGAGGCCCACTAGGGTGCGACAACATTAATTGCGTATAGCGGTATTTGGATTGGCTGCCGTAATTGTCGGATCCGTATCCTTAGAAATTCATTGCCAATGATGACACATATTGTAACTCATGGTTAAATAGGGGGTTTTAGGTTAGGGTTTCGTGTGGAACATTATGGAACACATTGTAGAGAATTTGAGCTGCCATTTGTGAGAGCCAACTTTGAGAGATATTGTAGTGAGTTTTTGGAGAGATCGTTGTGTGCTTCTTCTTCATTGAACGAAGAGAAAAGGTTTGTATTTGTTCTTTCTTTTCGTAATAAAGCTCATTGGTGTTCCCCTTGGCCGTTTGCCGGCCTAAAAGTTGTTATCTATCTCTCTTAGCGCTTCTCGTTTGTTTTTTGTGTTGCTAATCCTAGTCCTTGGTCTTTGATGATCCTGTGTATTCCGATGTGTTACTGCTGCTTCCTCCATCTGTCGATGGTGTGGGGTTGTTTCGGCACAACAAATTGGTATCATATCTATATGGTGTCGGAGATCAGTGTATGAGGCGAAGATGAGTAGCGGTGGCAATGAAGATTCCTCAAAGCCGTCGACTTCTGTGCATTCTTCATCGGCTCGGACTATCTGTCAACCATGAAGTTCGAAATTGAGAAATTTAATGGAAAGATCAACTTCAGTATGTGGAGATGCGAAGTTATGGATATCTTGACCCAACTTGGTCAAGATATCGCACTGGACGAGAAGCCGACTGGCATGTCTGATCAGGAGTGAAAAGCTCTGAATCGGAGTGCATGTGATACCATCCGCTTGTATTTGTCGAAGGAGAAGAATACCCATATATAGAGAAGACAAGTGCGAGCAAGTTCTAGAAGGAGCTCAGCAACAAGTACATGAAGAAGAATATACAAAACCGGCTACCTTTGAAGAAGAAGGTTTTTGGTTTGAAGTTAGCCGAGGGGGTTTCTATGGAGGAACACTCAACTACTACAACAAGCTTCTTACTGACATGAGAAAAGTCGACGTGAAGGTTGACGATGAAGATAAGGAGATGATTCTTCTCACCTCTTTACCCATCGAGTATGAGTACTTGGTGCCGGTTCTTACCTATAGTAAGGAATCAATCACATTCAAAGAGGTGTCTAAAGCTCTGACGAGCAACGAGTTCAGAAAGAACGATGATGGGAGCACCTGCAGCCGAGCTTCGAACGACGCTCTTACGATCGTAAGGGGTCGTAGTGGTAAGAAGGGAGGGTGGAGAAGGAGGTATTTTAGATCCAAGTACTGGGACAAGACGAAGGGCTCTCAGCGCTATTTGGCAAACGACCAATGTGCTTTTTGTCAAGAAAGAGGATATTGGGTCAGGAACTGTCCGAAGGCTAAGAGGAAGCACGACGCAATTGCCAACGTCGTTAAGGGCGTTGAGGTCGAGGAGTATGTATTGGTCGATGCTTCGGAGGGCGTGACGTCGGATGGTTGGGTGCTCGACTTTGGGTGCTTGTTCCATATGATGCCACATAGATAGTACTTTATGACCTTTAAGGAAGGTGGTAAGTGTATAGCCTTGTTGGCGATGACCGAGCCTGTAGCACGGTAGGCGTCGGACAGTACGGATGAGGATGAGCAACGATGTTACACGAGATATCGATGATATATGCTTTGTTCCAGACCTAAGGCGTAATCTTGTATCGCTCGGTTCACTCGAAGCCAAGGGTTGTCGAGTGACCATGGAGAATGGAGCTCTGAGGGTGACCAGAGGAGCCATGATCGTGATGAAGGAAAAGCACCAAGGAAACCTCTATTACTTGGATCGTTCAGTAGTAGCTGGCACATCGGCTCTGATTCGTGAGGCGGAGACGGACGACTCATTGTTATGACACATGCGGTTAGGATATGTGGGCGAGAAAGCTTCACAGAAGCTTATCGTTAGAGATCGTCTGAAGTGAGCCAAGACCGGAAAGATCAAGTTCTACGAGCACTGTGTGTTTTGGAAACAGACACGTGCTCATTTGGGACGGCCATCCACAGTACGAAGGGAGAGCTTTGACTATGTACACACCGACGTATGTGCGCCGAGTAGAACGGCCTCATGGGGAGGAAAACACTACTTTGTGTCGTTCATCGACGACTTCTTACGCATGGTGTGGGTGTTTTCGTAGAATTCGAAGGACCAAGTTCTTAGCACTTTTATCGAGTGGAAGAAGCTAGTCGAGACTCAGACTGGTCGGCGAGTCAGGCGTATCCGAAGCGACAACAGTGGTGAATATAGGTCAGATCTCTTCAAGAAGTTCTGCAGATCAGAAGGAATTCAGACACTAGTCGGCGAATTCGAAGGACCAAGTTCTTAACACTTTTATCGAGTGGAAGGAGCTAGTCGAGACTCAGACTGGTAGACGAGTCAGGCGTCTTCGAAGCGACAATGGTGGTGAATATAGGTCAGATCTCTTCGAGAATTTCTACAGATCGGAAGGTATTCAGAGACACTACACCGTTGCTGGTACGCCGTAGTAGAATAGGGTGGCAGAGATGATGAATCGAACTTTGCTGGAGAAAGTTCGATGCATGTTGTCAACTGCTGACCTATCAAAGGAGGTTTGGGCAGATGACCTGGAGTACGCAACCTACTTGGTCAATCAGCTACCATCTGCTGCGTTGGAGGATCGACTTCCATTGGAGGTCTGGTCGAAAAAGCCAGTTTCCGACTATGGATCGCTTCGAGTTTGGGGCTGTCCGAGTTACTATGCAGTGTAGGAAGACAAACTCAATACTCGAGCTAAGAAAGCCATCTTCTTGGACTTCAACAATGGTGTCAAAGGATATCGATTGTGTTGTCCGACACAGAGGCAGGTGATTCTGAGCAGAGTTGTAACATTTGATGAGTCGGTGTTACTAAAGAAGGAGCATGAACCAAAGGTGGAGATTGAACAGACACAATTGAAGCAGGTCTACGACAACGTGTCTGAGGATCCACAATAATCGACCGATGACTCAGATCGACCCACACCAGAAGCTGCAGATGACGGGCTCCAGACGGATGCTAGTATAGTTGGTGGTTCAAGATCAGTTGGTGGAGATAGCTCATCTCCAAGGGTCGTTTAGTCGAAGGATTTTATAGCAGTGTCGAGGCCGAAGCGTGAGATACGACGACCTGCAAGGTACTCGGAGATGGTCTCAGTTGCCTTTCCGATGTATGTATCGATGTTCCCACCTCGTTCAATGAGGTGGAGCAATCCAAAGACCCGAGGCGGTGGAGAAGTGCAATGGACGAAGAAATGGAATCGGTGGCAAAGAACGATACATGGGATCCCGTGGAGCTTCCGACGGACAAGAATGTTATTGAGTGTAAGTATGTCTACACTAAGAAGGAAGGGGTCGAATCAGGAGATGTTCGCTACAAAGCTCGCCTCGTAGCAAAGGGCTTCGCACAGAGAGAAGGCATTGATTACAATGAGGTCTTCTCTCCTATGGTGAAGTATTACTCGATTCAGATCCTGTTAGTGTTGGTTGCTCAGTTCGAGGTCGAACTGATGCAGCTGGATGTCATGACGGCATTCTTGCACGGAGAGCTCGAAGAGGAGATCTATATCGCTCAGTCCGATGGCTATGAGAGTGGTGACGGTCTTGCATGTAGGCTGAAGAAGTCACTTTACGTGCTGAAGCAATCGCCGAGGCAATGGTATAAGCATTTCGAACGCTTTATAACAGATGATCAAGGATATGTTTGCAGCCCCTATGATTATTATATGTTCTATCGGAAGTTGGTTGATGGGTCCTTCATCTATCTTCTGCTTTATGTCATTGACATGCTCATTGCTTCATCGAATAAAAAGGAGATTCGGATATTAAAGTCTCAATTGAGTTCTGCATTTGAGATGAAAGATCTGAGCGAGGCATGGAGGATTCTTGGGATGAAATTCATAAGAGATCGAAGTGGAGGTACTGTTCATCTTTCACAGAGTCGTTATTTGAAATCTGTTATACAGAGATTTGGCTTTGAGAAGATGAAGTCCGTAGCTACTCCGCTTGCACCTTACTTCAAGCTCAGTGCCAAACATTGTCCAAAGAACGAAGAAGAGAAGAAGCTCGTAGTGAGCGTATCATATGCCAATGCGGTAAGGGCCTTAATGACGCAATGGTATATACCAGACCCGATCTATCATATGTAGTCAGTATGATGAGTAGATACATGTACAACCTAGGGAATGAGCACGGCGAGCAGTGCAGTGGATCTTGCGGTACATCAATGGCACAGTCGACGTCGGACTGACATATAACAGTCGACGTCGGACTGACATATAACCAAAGTGGTCATGATCCGCATACTGTTGATTATGTCGATTCCGACTATGCAGGCGACTTGGATATCAGGAGATCGATGACATGTTACGTCTTCACCATGTCAAGCGCTCCAATATGTTGGCAGAGTATCCTTCAGTCTACGGTGGCACTGTCTACTACGGGGACAGAGTATGGCATTGACTGAAGCGGTGAAATAGACGATATGTCTGATGGGCTTGATGGATGATATGGAAGTCTACCAAGAGCGGTACAATGTCCATTGTGATAGCTAAAGTGCAGTGCACTTGGCAAAGAATCAGATCTCTCATGCTCTTACCAAGCATATCGATGTAAGATTCTACTTTGTCAGGGATTATGTGGGAGAAGAAGACGACGACATCAACTTGCTGAAGATTGGAACAGATGACAACCTGGCAAACATGCTGACGAAGGTTGTATCTAAAGTCAAGTTCAAGCATTGTTTGGACTTGCTCAATATGGTTCGTCGATGAAGTTGATGTCGGCCCCAGGAGGGGACATCGTGACTCGAAAGAGTCAGTCGGTCCCAGGAGGGGACATTTATAGCTCAGTGGAGCATTTGGTCATTTGAAACATTTGGCTCTTTGAAGCAAAAAGGCGGGGGAACACCATTTGATACCCTACCAAGGTGATTCAGTGAGGGCCGTTCGTTGGACGAAGGCTCGAATCTCGCTAAGGTGGAGATTTGTGGAAGTTTGCTCGATTCGGTACAGAAGAAGCATTGGTTGTACAGACGAGTTATCTGATAACTCGGCTGTGCTCGGATTCAACCTATATGACTCTGCACAAGTCAGATATGATGATGCTGATCATTTGGTCTTCTAAACACAGTTGGTCGATCGGTCGTCGGATTGAGTTCGATGATCGCTTGGCATTGGAACACTCGAGAACTAAAGAGCACCCGAAATCTAGGAAGTGGAAAGTGGAAATGAGCGCGGAAATAGAGACCCGAAACTAAAGAGCACTTTTTAAAATAAAACTCCCCTCGTGTTTTAAAATAAAACTCCCCCTGTATTGCAACATGAGATATAACATAGGTATAGAAAATAAAATACGACAAAGTCCAAGGGCTTGTCGTAACTCTTCAAATCTGCCTGAGTCCAGTGGTTTAGTAAATATGTCTGCCAGTTGACATGATGTTGCAACATAGTCCATAACTAGCACTTTCTTCTCTACCAATTCTCTAATGAAGTGGTGACGTATGTCTATGTGCTTTGTTCTCGAGTGTTGCACTGGATTCTTTGAAATATTGATAGCACTTTGGTTTTCGCTTAGAATAGTTAACACAGCTTGTTCCACTCCATAATCAGTTAACATCTGCTTCATCCATAATAGTTGTATACAACAACTTCCAGCTGCTATATACTCAGCTTCCGCCGTGGATAAGGAGATAGAATTCTGCTTCTTGCTGTACCATGAAACAAGATTGTTTCCTACATAAAAACACACACATGTAGTACTCTTCCTATCATCAGCATTGCCTACCTAATCAGCATCACTGTACCCTAACAGAAGAGTGTTAGTATCTTTAGTATAACAAATACCATAATCAGCCGTACCACTTATGTATCTGATAATTCTTTTTACTGTCGTAATGTGAGACTCCTTGGGAGATGCTTGATAACATGCACACACTTCCACACTGAAACTGATGTCAGGTCTGCTAGCAGTGAGATAAAGAAGACTCCCTATCATGCTCCTATACAGCATAACATCCACATACTTACCACTATCATCATTATTGAGTTTTTCACATGTAGACATTGGAGTACGTACCTGTCTAGCATTCTCGAGCCTAAACCTCTTCACTAAATTCATTGCATACTTTGGGATATAAACAGCCCCTTCACCAAATTCATTGCATACTTTGGGATATAAACAGCCCCTCGTTGGATTGCTTCACTTAAAGACCCAGAAACATATTGAGTTCTCACACCATGCTCATTTCAAACTCCTTCTGCATAAGATTAATAAATTCATTCACTAACTTCTGAGAGGTTGAGCCAAACACTATATCATCAACGTAGATCTGAGCTACTATCACTACGGCCTTGGTTTTCTGCATAAATAGTGTCTTGTCCGCTCCCCCTCTAACGTAGCCTTTCTGAAGTAAATATTTGGTTAGCCTCTCAAACAGGCTCTCAGAGCTTACTTCAAACCATAGAGCCTTTTTTTACTGATACACATGGCCCGGAAAGAATGGATCCTCAATCCTTTAGGCTGCACCACATAGACCTCTTCATTCAGAATACCATTGAGGACGGCACTCTTTACATCCATCTGATGTAGTTTGAAGTTGAAACTACATGCTACTGCTAGTAAGAGTCTGATGGATTCGAGACGTGCTACATGAGCAAATGTCTCATCAAAATCAACACATTTAACCTGAGTACAACCCTGAGTCACCAGACGAGCTTTGTTGAGAGTTATGTTTCCCTTTTCATCAGTCTTGTTCTTAAAGATCCATTTGGTACCAATAAGATTTATACCATTTGGTCTTTCAATAAGAGTCCAAACGTTGCTCCTCTAAAACTGATTCAATTCTTCTTGCATGGCTGACACCCAGAATCCATCAAGAAGAGCTTCCTTCACATTCTTAGGTTCAACAAGAGAGATAAAACAAACATACCCTGCAAGGTCTCGGTAGTTGACACGGCTCGTGCCTCTTGTACGGCGTTCTTCAAACTATCTCCTATAACCAGCTCTGGAGGGTGGTCACTGATAACTATGGTGATCCCATCATAAGTGTGAGCAATCGCTTGCCCACCTTCATGTTCTTCAGTTGATGTTGTTTCTTGTGTTGCAACATCAGTTGCAACATGATCATGTGTTGTATCTGGTGTGCAACATCAGTTACAACATGCTCTTCTTCTTCTTTGCAGTTCTCCTGTGATGACATCCCTTCAGCTGTGGCAATCTCTGTTTGCTGATCAAAGTCATCCACAACATTAATAGACTCCATCATGGTATTGGTACATTTATTGTAGACTCTATATGCACGACTGGATGCAGAATAGCCCAGAAATATTCATTCATCACTTTTAGCATCAAACTTCCCTCTTGGAGTACGGTCATTTAAAATATAACATTTGCTTCCAAAGATGTGAATGTAGGAGACATCTGGCTATCTTCCCTTCCAGATTTCATGCGGAGTTTTCTCAGTTCTATGACGAAGATAAACTCTATTAATTGTATAGCATGCCATATTGATAGCTTCAGCCCACCACCTTACACGGACATCTCTAGCATTTAGCATAACACGAGCCATCTCTTGCAAGGTTCGGTTCTTCCTCTCGAAAACTCCATTTGGTTGAGGAGTCTTTGGGGCCGAAAATTTGTGAGTAATACTTGGGACTCACAGAAATCAGCAAATGATCGGTTTTCAAACTCCTTTCTATGATCACTTTTGATTCTAACAATCTTGCAAATAATGCTTCATTTCTCAATTTGCAGACGAACACATAATTTCTTAAATGCTTCAAAAGTGTCTGATTTTTCCTAAAGGAAATCTACCCGGGTAAACCTAGAAAAATCATTAACACAGACAAAAATGTATTTCTTACCTCTGCACTAGTTTCAGATGTCGGTCCAATCAGATCCATATGTAATAGTTCCAGAATCTTGGATGTATTAATGATCTGCAGTTGTTTGTGGCTAGTCTTCTGCTGCTTGCCCGGTTGACATGGACCACATACGCCTTCCTTCTTCTTGTTTCACATAGGTATTCCTCTGACAGCACCCATCTTAGATATTTTCATGAGAGTTTTAAAGTTCAAATGCCCTAGTTTTTGATGCCACTGTTCAGACACGTCAGCAAGAGTACGAAGACAAGTAGTGGTCTCTTGGAGTAGATAGCAGTTATCAACAGATCTTTTCCCACTCGGAATGCATTCTTGACTAGAATTAAACACAAGACATCTCTCTTGAGTAAACCTCACCAATAGCCCTTGGTCACACAACTGACTGGTGCTAATAAGGTTTGCTTTAATATCTTCGACATGCATAACGTTTTTAAGCTAAGGAAACCCGACCACATTCAAGTCTTCTTTTCCTACAACTTTGCTTTTTCGACCGTCACCAAATGTCACACGACCTCCCGTGCATGTTATGTAATTATCTAGCACTTTCTTGTTACCAGTCATATGACGAGAGCATACACTATCAAAATACCACATATTATCGGAGGATGCAATTAAAGATGTGTAGGTCACCATGCTGTACATGTCAGACTTCCTTACCTAGCGCTTCTTCATCTTCATATCATGTTGTCTAACATTTCTTCCTTCTAAGCAATGTCGCATGCGACTGAAGCAGTTTCTCTCAGTATGGCCTATGAATTTACAGTAAATACACACTGGACGCCCACCTTTTACGCCTCTAGTCAGTTTCTTCTTCTGATCATGGCTCTTGTGTTGACCCATTCTTTCAAGTTCTTTGTTGAAATGAATTCTTCTCTCCGTAGGCACATGATAAGTCTCCTCTATTGTACCCCACGCCAGTGCGATCTCCTGAAGTCTTCCCCATATTTAGAATATCATCCAGTTTTGACTTCTCGGAGTTCCATTTGCTTAGAATACTCTCAGCCAAGGTTTTAGGTATCGGCAAAACCCTAGGGTTTCGGCCGTTTCGTTTCGGTCTCGGAGGAGAACAAGACCGAAACTGGGTTAGAAACTCGGTATCGGACAGTTTCGGGCGAAACTGTCGTGTTTCGGCTATGTTTCGCCCAAAACATGAGAGTTTCGCCCGAAACTATCCGTTACTAAGGGGAAAATTTTAAAAAGAAGAAAAAGAAGAAGAGAAGCAGTCGGCATCTGTCGGCTACAATTAAAAAAAGAAAAAGAAGAGGAAGATGAAGAAGAAGAATAGAGAGTCTTAGCAGAACTTAACTGGGAGCCTCATGCCGCTCTTCAAGCCGCCCGAGAAGAGAGGGGGCTGCCCCTCTAATCAGCAAAAGAGGGGGGAGAGAGAGAGAGAGAGAGAACATGTTGTGGGTGAGGGGATGTTCATGTGGGTTCACGTAGTGAGTGGCTGCTACTCACATCACACGTTGTGCAAACATATTGCATTTATTTACAAGGTCGCCATTCTCTTTGCAATTTTAATGGCAAACTTGTAAATAAATGCAATATGTTTAGTAAAATGTGTGATGTGAGTAGCAGTAAGTTCAATAAATTAGGCAAACTTATCAATAAATGTAATATTGTTTACAAAATGTGTGATGTTAGTAGCAGCTAATTCAAAACAATTAGGCAAACGTGTAAATAAATGCAATATGTTTAGCAAAATGTGTAATGTGAGTAGCAATCAGTGCAAAATTATTTCTGGTTATAAATAAATGTGAATACACAAGTATTTGAAAATACAGATACGAACGAAACGAAACTTGCTTTCGAAACCACCGAAACGGACGATACCGATACCTAAATTTTCAAGAGACCGATACTGAGACTGATACCGAGACCTAAAACCTTGCTCTCAGCCTTTTCAACCCGGAGCAGAGTTTTTCTGACTGTTCCTTCTAGATTCCTGAGACTGTGTTCAGCTTCCAAGAGTCTTGCTTTGGCTTCTTCCTTTTCTCCCTTTAATATCACATTCTCATCTTTCAACATTTTGTTTATCTCTTAGATCTTCATCCATTTATCATACATCATTTGGTAGGCTGTTCGAATATCCTTGTCACTCACATCCTCATCACTTTCAGCTTCAGAGTCTGATTCACTGTTATATGTTGTATTTGATGTTGCAACACTGGGATTGACATTGTCTAACTTATTAACAAATGTCATAAATGATGTTGCAACATCAGATCAAACATGACTATAAGTGGTGTAGTCAGATTGTCTTTTCAAGAATGTTATGAAAGCAACATAGTTGATGGTGATGTCCTCGTCTCCAGCACTTCCCTCTATACTCATCATCACTCCAGGTACTAGCTAAGGACTTCCCTTTTTGCTTCTTCAAGGTGTTGGCACACTCAGCTTATATGTGTCCAAAGATTTCACATTCTCTACACTATATCCCTTTTCGTTTATTTTTCTGGTCATATCTCTGAGTAGGGCGACTGACACTTTTATCTGCAGTGGGATTACTTGGTCGTGGCACATTGTTTCGTGATCTGAAGTTTTGCCCTTTGCTACTGATATTTTTCAGCATTCTGCTGAAGTTCTTGGTCAACAGGACAATGTCATCATCAAATTCTGGCTCATCATTTGCTTAGAGACCTCTCTAGCTTCTACTTTCAGGGCAACTTCTTTGTCCCTTTTATTCTGCTTCAGATTCATTTCATAGGTCTGAAGTGACCTCATAAGTTGATCCAGCCTCATAGTGGAGTATTCCTAGCTTCCTCAATGGCAGCAATTTTGGCGGAGAATCTGTCTAGAAGAGATCGTAAGGTTTTTCGAACTAACTTTACTTGTGAGTACTTTTTACCAAGTTAAAAAGCCTGATTAGCTATGTCTCTCAACTTTCCATTAAATTCAGCATGGTTTCATCATCATTTATATTTAGTTCTTCAAACTGAGATGCAAGCGTTTGAAGTTTAGAGATTTTTACCGCATTGGTTCATTCATGAACGTTTTGAAGTATGTCCCAGGCTTCTTTAGCATACTCACACGTAGAGATGAGTTTGAACTATTCGTCATCAACTGCTATGAAAATGGCATTCACTGCTTTAGAATTCCCCAGAGCCACACGATCTTCATCTTGACTCCAATCTCTTGCTGGCTTGATGTGTTCTTTGCCATCTTTGTCAACTTCGATTGGCGGAGTCCATCCTTCAATGACAGCGATCCATGCTTTCATCAAAGGACTTGATGAAAGCACGTATCTGAGAATTCCAATAAGTGTAGTTTGTACCAATGAGCAATGAAGGACGAGTAACGGAAGCACCTTCTCTTGTATTCATGGTTCAAATACTGAAATTCCAAGATCACACCCGCTTTGATAACACAAAGCAGCACGGATGACCTGCTCTGATACCAATTGTAATTCAGTACTATGAAGATAATCAAATGAGCATATAGCAATATGAATATATCCAAGAGAAGACACGCAAAACTTGGTAATGCAGTTCGGTGCGCACACCTACGTCTGCGGGGCCACGTCCAGAAAATCAGATTACTCCATTATAATAAAAATAAATACAATCACTAATATCGGATTTCTATTAGGAGGAACATGCTCTCCCTCAATACAAACCACAGTGGGTGGTCTCAACCAAACCCATGGAGTAATCTATGCTCCCCTTGCATGCAAGATTTCCTTGCAAAACTGACTTGAATCAACTCCCTTGATCTTACCTCAGGTAGCCGTCAACCTCCCTCCTGGAGTTTTCAATCACATTTTTCCAAAAGCGATAAACCCTAGAGACAATCCGCATGTCTTTTATTTAAGCCGACTCCCTACAATCTCGGAGTAGTTATGGAAGGCCGTTCAAGCGAATCTCATGCAGATTAACAATCTGCAAATCAAGGAATCACTTAGGGCAAGTGATCCCGCAATATCTTCAACATATCCGCAAGCAACATTTGCGGGTTAAATATTGTCAAATATATCTTCAGCAGATCTTGCAAGAATATTTGCGGGTTAACAACGTCCTATTGTATCTTTAACCGATCTTATACGTAGTAGCATACAACTGAACATCTTAGAGAGAATCTATAAGATCTGGAATAGTAAATCATCAACCCTCTGAAGTCTGTCTTTCTTTCTAATAAGCCAGAATAGCGTGTTGCAGCTCATGTTGCAACATGCCATACAACATGACTAATAAACATGACTATTAATAAGATCTTCCATATCAAGATAATTAAGGCCCACTGAAATACTTAAGTGTCACTAATGCCATTACAGTTGCACCACGTATGACCCAACAAGAAGGAATGTGTGGAATTTAATGAATTGTTTTATCCGGTTATGAAGCACACCTTCATCTACGTTTTACTCATTATAATTTTATAACTTGGAGCTTGAACATCTTGACATGAAGATTGTTTTTTACGGCGAGTTTGAGGAAGATATCTTGATAAGTCAGTTAAAGGATTCATAATCCAAGGAAAAGAAGATTATATTTACAAGCTAAAAAATCTTTGTATGGTTTTTATGGTTTGAATCAATCTTCTTGCTAATGGTACACGAGAATTGATACTTGTATGGTAAGTGGTGTAAGCCATTGATATACAAGAAGTTTATATGATAATTGCGTTTACTCGAAGAAGCTTGATGATTGTTTGTATACCAATTTATTGTTATATATTGATAATACACTTATCGCAGATTGGGACATGTCTGATATGAACGAGTTGAAACAACTTTTAGGATGAGAATTTACCATAGAAGATCTTGGTAAAGTTAAAGAAGATTTTCAGCATGAAGATTCATATGTATCGAAAATCGGGTAAAGTCTATCTCTGGAAAGAGTTATATTTAGAAAGTTCTGATTGGTTTAGCATGAAGAATGCAAAACCTGCATCTTCTCCACTCATTGCATATTTTCATCTTTCAACTACGATATCCCTTCAATCTGAACAAGAAGAGAAATACATGTATTATGACAATATGCCAGAGCTAGTGTAAGCATTATATATGCTATGATATGCACCTGTCTGGATATTTCATAATGTCAACTTGATTTGAGGAAGAAGATTGAAAATAGTTTTTGTATTGCATTGTAATGGTTACAAGTGAAGTCCCATATATATAGTACAAAAATCATTATTGGAACAGAAGCCCAAGAGCCAGCACGCTAAACAAAAAGACACGTGTACGGGAAACGAAGAGATAAACACATTTCCGTAAAAGACACGCAATAACCAAAGATAATAAATATTTATCTTAACACACCTCTCAAACTTAAGGTGTAACTTTGAGTTTGGAGAGGAATTGCAGTAAATTGAAAGAAGATCGAGAGCGAGAGAGGGTGTCAATATTGGATGGCCGCGGAGTGGAAGACACATGGGTTGGAGAGTACATGGTGCCATGGCACCAGAGTTGGAGAGGTCGCAGAGGACCGAGACCGCATGGGGCCAAGGAGGTGCCGCATGGGGCATATGCCACTGGGGGCCGAGGCCGTAGGGGACAGATGAGGTGCCGCAGAGGGCGAGCCAGTAGGGGGCCGAGGTCGCAGGGGGCCGAGGAGGTGCCGCAAAGGGTAGAGGCTGCTGGGGGCCGTGAAGTGCTGCAGAGGGCAATGAGGTACTGCAGTTGGCGAGGCCGCTGGGGGCCGATGGTGCCACAGGAGGTAGAGGCCGCTGGGGGTCGAGGAGGCTGTGATGCGACTTCGGGATTGAGCAGGCTCTGCTACGGTGATTGAGCAGGCTCTGCTACTGTGATTGAGGAGGAGGTTGTGCTGCGACTCCGGTGATTGCTTGAGAAGGAGGTTGTGCTGCGATGTTGTAGAAGAGGACGCCAATCTAATGTACTGCAGATGGCTGGAGTGGCTGTCCCTGCTTCCCTAAGAGGGGCGATAGAGAGTTGCAGCGGAAGACTTGGAGCCTAGATCAGAATGGCTGGCTTTGGTACCAAGTCAACTTGATTTAAGGAAGAAGATTGAAAATAGTTTTTGTATTGCATTGATAATGGTTACTATAGAAGCCCCGTATATATAGTACAAAAATCATTATTGGACAGAGAAGCCCAAGAGCCAGCATACTACACAAAAAGACACATGTACGGGAAACGAAGAGACAAACACATTTCCCTTAGAGACACACACTAACCAAGGATAATAAATATTTATTTTAACACATAAGCTGTCAGGGTTGTTATCATATATATGGATAATCCTAAGTTTGGTATCTCGGAGGGACTACAGATCCTGGTTTGGTGTATGAAAGAAGGTTGGGTAAATGTTATGATCTGATTGGATATTTAGATATAATTTTTCATGCTAGTTGATTTGATTGTGCCATCAGTTGGAAAGCAACTCTATATGTACTTTGTCTACTACGGATGTATAGTACCTGGTTGCGAGGTTTGATGAGTGGTTTTAGTTTACACCAACATGTCACAGATGTAGAGTGATAGTCAAAGTGTAAATCACTCGATTAGGGATATGATGTCAGTAGAGAACCAAATATATTAATATCGGCACTACTTTATTCAAGAATTGATGGTCGTTAAGGTGAAGAAGATTGGTACTCAAGACGGTCCAGCTGACATGATGACCAAACATGGTCATTGATGCAAGTGCATGCATTACTTGGATTTGTTTGGAGTTTCTCGTAGCAAATGTTAAGCCTTGCGGGGCATTGGCATCGGCAGGGATGTTTTTACTAGCTACTCCATGGTGTTCGAGTTAAGGTGAAGAATCTATCTATTCGCATAAAAGTGGAGATTTGTTGAGTTGTGATGCAAATAGAATTCGATATCCAAATCCGATCCGTTTTCAAAATCTGAATCCAAGAAGGTATCACATTTACATGCATGTGAATTTATTGTTAATTGGAGAAGAATTCTGGTGCCTAGTTGGAGTTTTTTTTCAATCTCTAATTCATTAGTTCTTGGTGGACTTCTATTGGCCAAAGGAGAGCACATGCGTGAGTCAATTTCTTATGGATAAATTTGAATAGGATTAGTTACTTTAATCCTATTTGATTAAGGATTGAGGCCATCAAGTTTTTCTATATAAAGAGGCCTCTTGTATTCTATTTGGTGCATCAAGTTCTAAAGTGTTTTTTCTCTTGTACAAGAAACTTGGGTGTTTCTTTTGGAGTTTTAAATGTGGGTTCAGGTTCATCGCTCTGTGCTATGTATTCCCCACTTTTAATATAATGAACATCATTTGTCATCGTCCATATATGTAGGTCATTGCATCGAACCAAATAAATTTTTGTGTCATCTGTGCTGTTACTTTCTTTATTGTACATTCTTGTGTAACTACGATATGCTTCCATGCTTCCGCAGTCCGGAAGAAAATAAGCATGCATAGTCTTGTCATTAATCACATTTTATTTCTACACAAATTTATCGTCATAGTGATGACGTCCTCTATTTTTACATAATTGATCTAAATTTTAATTTCAACAGTTATCTACCACGGCCTAATTTTGTCATGTTCGTGTGGTAAAATCTCTCTCTGTAAGTTCACTGAAGTTCTTGCGATCTGTTCAGTTTTTTCATATAGCAACGAGAATGAAGCATTGGAAGCAATTTCTAAGAAAACCGAGAATTTTCATGTAGCAATTGTAGAGGTAATGTTTACATGAGACGTAACATGTTTGTAAAGAAGATGGCAATTGGACCGAAAATGTATTTCTCAAAAAATATTTGTTTTTGCAGGTGACTTCTGCGAACACCGGTGGAAGCTTCAGATGTCTTGAAATGGCTAAGGACCTCCCTACAATAGGCAAGTATTTGTAGCCAGACCCCATTTCTAGTGATTACCTATCTAGTATAGTTTTGTTGTACTCTATTTGTGAATTCCTTGCCACCATCAATTTCACAAATGAAACCAACATTGTTCTTGCCTTCTTCATATTACATCCTGAAATCATTTCAGATTTTCCTGGCGATGACATAAATTTGTTCTTCAGTGCATTATACACCGGTAGTTACAGACTTACAGTAGTATAAAAAAGCTGACAAATGTATTTCCAGCTGCAGCTATTTCAGATGATCAATGCCTGAGCACCATGATGAAGTGCATAGCAGTAAGTCCTCGTGAACATCATGAATTACTAGGATATTTATACTTGAGTTTGAGTGTATAAATGAAACAGAAACTTGTGATCTTGCTCGTTTCTTTCGAACTATTATTATAAACACTTCTAGCTAATCTTCTCTCTCTGTTTCTAACCCAAAATTTTCAGCTCGGTGCTGCAGAGTTCCTTCAGAAACCACTATCAGAAGAAAAACTAAGAAACATATGGCAGCATGTGGTTCATAAGGTTTGTTTCTGCTTACCAAATTTAGATTTTAATGTGTAATTATGAATTGGAACTGAGAACGTTTCTGAGTCTATGAGCCCGTAACAGGCGTTCAGTGCAGGGGGAAATGGCATCTCAAAATCATTACTGCCCATCAAAGAGACGGTTGTTTCTATGCTTCAGCTCCAATCAGAAGAGGTTGAGCTAAAGGTTGAAATCCCAACTGAATTAGAAACCATGGAAATGGGTGAAGAAAGTAAGCCAGATACTTCAGAGGAAAACGTTAAGTTTCCCACGCCATCCACCCCCCAATTGATTAAAGTTGGAAGATCAATGGATGATGGACGACGCCAAGATCCACCAAACTGTTTAAAAGATGAGGGCACTTTAAATTACTCCATAGATTTGATTGAAGTAAGAGAAAATAGTCATTCTGAGTCAAAACCAGTCGACAATACTACCAATGGCTTGCCCAATTTAGTAGATATACTGAAGTCCAACCAGACAGAGGATGAAGCCGAAGAGGAGGTGACCTCAGATAGTGCATCTAAAACTGATGGATGCAGTTCTATTAAAGAAAGTTGCCAGCCTTGTTCGAGCTTGCACAACGGGGATAATGTAGACTCCAGTGCGGATGAGCATAATAAAAAGAAATCATCTCTTTACAGTTTACATTCTCACGGCAACAAGAGTAATAAAAGAAAGATGAAGGTAAGAAGTAGTTACAAGTATAAAATGTGATTTCTTATTGCACATACTACTTTAAAATTGTATCATTCACCATCATCACCATCGGGCTATTTCATCGAGCTTGCTACACAACCAGACTTTTTTTTGTTTTTGTTTTTGTTTTTGTTTTGTTTTGTTTTGTTTTGTTTGTTTGTTTGTTTGTTTGTTTTTTTTTTTTTTTGGGGGGGGGGGGGGGTGTGTGTGTGTGTGTGTGTGTGTGTTTCCGTCTTTTGGTAAATATGTACAACAATGACATAAGAGAGTTTACTGGTAATTCAGGTGGACTGGACGCCTGACCTGCACAGAAAATTTGTCAAGGCTGTTGAGCAGTTAGGGATTGATCAAGCTATACCTTCAAAAATTTTAGAGTTGATGAAAGTGGAGGGCTTAACCAGGCATAACATTGCCAGTCATCTGCAGGTATATACATGATTTTTCTGTCATATTTAGCAATTGAGGTTCTTGCATTGTCTTGATCCAGAAGAATAACCATTCATCTCATATTTTTAATTAAATTCATTGGATTGTTTTGAGAGAGACAATACGCATTCAAAATCATATTATGATCAACCGTAGATCAAGTTTCATGTCCTGATGTAATTCTAGGAAACATGAAAGTCTGTAGTATTTACATGTCTAAGTAACTTTAAAATTCCAGTGTTTAGCATTGACTAAAACATTTTTATACAATTGAGGGATGTTTTTGAATGAGGTTGCTGATGAATTTTATGCTACAAATTCACATTCCCCGGTCATGCCACGATTGTGTCTGGAAAAGCTAAGGAGGAACACGACCGTGCACACATGGCATATAGGAGCTGGGCCAGTGACACGATCGTGTCAAGTGTACTCTATGGTTGGCACGATCATGTGGTGTTGGCATAGACTTCGGGTTTTGAGCAACACAGTTGACACGATCATACCATCTGTGACACGATCGTGTGGTGTTGGCAAAAACTTCATGTTTTCTATAGTTGACGACATAATCGTGTTATATTTGACACGATCGTGTTCACTGTAATGCCCCATACACGGGTGCCATTAAAAGACTATAACTGTGCAGGTCCTACATGTACCAGTGAAAATAAAATAGAAGCACACCAGAAAATGCTATATATAATAATGCTCAATATCCATTATTACAGAAGAACACATTAAAATGGTGACGTACAATCGCAATTCTCTCACTCAAACTGAAAGTACAATATCAAACTAATAGGAATAATAGCTCCTCAGCAAGTCCGATCTCAAAAGTCCGCAGTCTCTACGGGAAACACAGTCTCTTCGTAGCTCGGTGCCCCCTCGTAGTTTGGCTCGTCACATGTGGAAAACCACAGTATAGCAACAATGAAGTAGATAGTATTTACAATAGCAGTCAGTATAACATTAACATGCAGACCTAACTGAGTAGTGACAGACTAAGTAAAGTGGGCAGCCGAGATAACATACGAAGGTCGGGTCGCAGTTATTTAACTTAAACGGTTCAGTTACTAAGGTCTGTCTTTTTTTATTTGTTTAGCTCATATTTAAAAGACTGGAGAGAGATCTGAGAGCCACCTCATACCACGGGCAAGCTCACATGTGCCAAATATATATTGGTCCAAACAAGTTCAGTAGGGGACCCGTTCAAGTTCAATAGCAACCGATCATTTAATCAGTTCAGACAATGGTCTCAGTCGCCTCGTATTGTGTGTTATTGGGTGTGTGTGTAAAGAAAAAGAGGGCTGATATAAATATGAAGGGTTAGCCATCATTTGTGGCTAATCATTATTTTCCCCAAAAGCTACATGGTATCAGAGCCAAAACCCTAAAACCCTAGCCCTAAAGCCCTAAAACCCTAACCCTAGCCCGCACGCGCAGCCGCCGCCCTCCCACGCACGTCGCGCCTCCGCCTGCTGCTGCGCGCACCGCCGCCTGCTGCGCGCCGCCGTCGCCTGCTGCTGCGCGCCGCCGCCGCCGCCTGCTGCTGCGCGCCGCCGCCGCCGCCTGCTGCTGCGCGCGCCCCCGCCACCTGCGCGCGCCGCCGCTCCGCTGCCGCTGCCGCTGCTGATCCGCTGCTGATCCTCCTCTCTCCTATTCCCTTGCACGTCCTCTTCTAGCCGCCACAAAGCCCTAACTAGCCACAAAAGAGAACCCCAAAAAAACCCTAACCCTAGATCTATGGTAGAGCCATGAAGAGGACTCCATAGATTTACGGTTAGGGTATGACCTAGAAGAGGAGGAGGAGAAGTAGATCTGCGGATCTAAGAAGGGAGAAAGGAGAGATCTGCGGATCTGGAGAGACGGGGGACAATCTTACCTCAGCTGACATGAAGGCCTTCATTGGAGAGATAACGAAGCTGCTTGCTTCGAAGGAGTTGGGATCCTCGAGTGGATCGACGCCTTCACGACCCGTGCAGAAGCTGGAATTGATGCCCAATGATGTGAAATTGGAAGGGACGAAGAATTACCTCAGTTGGTCCAGGAGGGTGCTTCTCATCCTGAAGTCGAAGGGGTTAGAAGGCGTCGTTCTGGGTTCATGTAAGGAACCGGTGGATAAGGATGTGGATGATTGGAAAGTCTGGAGCACCACCAACTCACTGGTGGCTGCTTGGTTGATGACATCGATGGTTCCACCCATTGCTGGGATGGTGGAGGCCATAGAGAGTGCTGCGGGGATATGGAGTATGGTGGAGAAAATGTATTCTGGAGCAGGGAATGTGATGCTTATGATGGAGGTTCAGGGCAAGGTCGACACCTTGAAGCAGGGGGAGATGTCTATTCTAGCCTACTCTGCGGAGTTGAAAAGGCTGTGGTCAGAGTTAGACCACTATGACCCTATTGATCTGCCTGATCCTAGGCGTGCTGCGATACACAGGAAGTGGGTGGAGCGTAGGCGTGTGACACATTTTCTGAGGAACCTGAATGGAGATTTTGAGGTCAGGAGGGCGAGTATGTGTCACTTATCCTCCATCCCATCTCTGGAGGAGGCCATAGCTGCAATGGCACAGGAGGAGACCAGACTGAGAGTTATGAAGGATGACGGTACTCAGGTCACTCGGGCTGCACTGGCTGTACCGGCAGTGGCAACAGTGAGCGAGGATCGAGAGTGCTACACCTGTGGGGTGAAGGGGCACCTGAGCTTTAACTGCACACAGAAGGGTAGTGGACGAGGACATGGCACATGAGGCAGAGGAGGAGGTCGTTGGGGCCGTGGAGGCCGTGGACGAGGTCGCGGCGGCCCACGGGCCAACTTTGCTACTGCTGATGGACGACAGGAGACAGTGATGATTGAGGCTACGCCAGCTGAGGCGTCAGATCTAGAGCAGCGGAGACAGTCCAGGTCTACTACTGAGAGCTCGGAGAGTCATACAGACCAGACTAGAGATGTTGCTTCGCCATTCGGTAACTTTGCCAACTTCGCTCACACAAGATCAGGTAACCAATTAGCCCTTTCATGTAGAGATCATATAGAGTGGATTATTGACTCAGGTGCATCTAGTCATGTGTCAGGTGCATATAGACAGTTTTCCACATATAAACCACATACCATTCATGAAACTGTTCAGACAGCTGATGGCACATCCCAACCCATTAGAGGGATTGGCACTATTCAGTACACTCCCTCCATACGTCTCTCTTCAGTCCTTCACGTCCCATCATTTCCAGTCAACCTTTTATCTGTTGGCTCTATTGTTGATGATCTCGACTGTAGCATTACTTTTGACTCTACTCATTGTGTGTTGCAGGAAAGGAAGACTGGGAGGAGGCTTAGGACTGGCGTCAGGCGTGATGGACTGTGGTATCTTGACAGAGCTAGTGGGGATGCTGCATTGGCTGTCGTTGGTGGAGAGAAGGAAAGTGAGGTACTTTTATTACATTGTCAGTTGGGACACTTGCCTTTTGATATGTTGAGTAAAATGTATCCTGAGATTTTGAATAGAGTGAATAAAATGAATTTGAAGTGTGATGCATGTGAATTTGGGAAACACACTAGGACATCATATCCTAGTGTGGGGATGAGGAGTGTAGAGAGATTTCATCTTATTCACTCAGATGTTTGGGGGCCCTGCCCAGTGACTTCAGTAAGTGGGTTCAGGTGGTTTATCACTTTCATAGATTGTCATTCTCGGATGACATGGCTTTACATGATGAAAAACAAAAGCGAAGCGTTGAAGTGTTTTCAGGACTTCCATAGAAGTGTCAGAAATGTGTATGAGGCCAAGATCCGTGTCTTGAGAACGGATAATGGGACAGAGTATGTAAACAAGGAGTTTGCATCTTATCTATCTGAGAGTAGGATAACTCATCAAACCACTTGTCCAACACGCCTCAACAGAACAGAGTTGCTGAAAGGAAAAATAGACACTTGTTGGAGGTAACTAGGTCACTCATGCTCACCATGAATGTACCTAAGATATTGTGGAGTGAAGCAGTGATGACAGCTACCTATCTCATCAACAGGATGCCTTTGCGGATCCTTGGTATGAAGTCCCCATGTGAGATTCTTATGGGAAAGAACACTTTTGTAGTGCCACCAAAAGTGTTTGGATGCACATGCTTTGTGAGGGATCATAGACCTTCTGTGGGGAAGCTGGATGCTCAGGCAATTAAATGCATATTTGTTGGGTATCCTTCAAATCAGAAAGGCTATAGGTGTTGGAGTCCCTCAGAAAGAAGGCTGTTTGTGAGTATGGAAGTGACGTTCAGGGAGCTTGAGCCTTTTTATGGAGGACTGACAGATTCTACATCAGTATTTGATACTGGTGCCTCTCCAAACACGGGAGGAGTTGGTCGAGAGGGGGAGACTGATGACAGGAGGGTAGTGGTTGGACTTATACCGTGTCCTGTCGGGCCTACTGGTACTGGTCCTGATAGCAGGGAGGATGAAAGGACCTTGGTGGAAGAGGAGGAAGACAGGTTGTACGGCAAGAAATATAGCAGGAGACAGAAGGGTAGTCATGGCGATGGAGAACAACAAGAAGACATCTCCCCCTCTGAAGAACCACTAGCTCCACAGCCAAATGTCGAGATTGATCAGTCTATCATGCCTACTCGAGTCCCGACTTCCTTACTGCCTTCCTCTCCTAACACGGATGGTAACCTTTCTTTGCCTTCCTCTAGTTTAGATCTTCCACTTGCATCTCGTAGGGAGCCTCGTATCAATGCCGGCAGGCCTCCTGTACGGTATGGATATGAGACTGATATTGCTAATCATATCTCATATGCTTCTCTTACACCTGCATATAGGGCTATCATTGCATCCTTACAGTCTATCTCTATACCAAGTGATTGGCGAGTGGCAAAGCAACATCCCCAGTGGAAGAAAGCAATGCTCGAAGAACTTGAAGCACTGGAGAAGAACAAGACATGGAGACTTGTCTCACTTCCAGCAGGGAAGAAAGCTGTGGGCTGCAAGTGGGTATTCACAATAAAGCAAACTCCAGAATGGAAGGTGGACAGGTACAAAGCGAGGCTGGTTGCCAAGGGATACAGTCAGACTTATGGGATTGATTATGATGAGACATTTGCCCCAGTGGCAAAGATGAGTACTGTGAGAGTACTGGTATCCTGTGCAGCGAATTTTGGATGGAAATTGCATCAGTTGGATGTAAAAAATGCCTTCTTGTATGGAGACTTACAGGAGGATGTATACATGGAGGTTCCACCTGGCTTTAGCACACAACAGACGATGGGAAAGGTGTGTAGACTGGACAAGTCTTTGTATGGGCTGAAGCAATCTCCAAGGGCATGGTTTGACAGATTCAGACGTGCAGTCATCACTATGGGCTACAAGCAGAGTAATGGTGATCATACTGTATTCTATAAACATTCAGGACAACGGATTACCCTTCTGGCTGTGTATGTTGATGATATTATTATCACTGGAGATGATGAAGAGGGAATCTCTCACTTGAAGGTAAGGTTGGCGAGAGAATTTGAGGTCAAGGACCTTGGACAGTTGGGGTATTTCCTTGGACTGGAGATTGCTAGGTCCAGGAAGGGTATAGTTCTCTCACAGAGGAAGTATGCCCTGGATTTACTGGCTGAGACTGGTATGTTGGGGTGTCGTCCAGCAGTTACTCCTATTGATCAGAATCATAGGTTGCATTCACAATCAGGGGAGCCAGTAGACAAAGAAAGGTACCAGAGACTTGTTGGACGCCTTATCTACTTATGACATACCAGACCTGACATTGCCTATGCTATCAGTGTGGTAAGTAAATACATGCATGATCCTAGGACTGGACATATGGAGGCAGTCTTCAGGATACTGAGGTATCTGAAGAATAGTCCAGGAAAAGGCATATTATTTGGTAGTCATGGTCACATGAATGTGACAGGCTACTGTGATGCGGATTGGGCCAGTTGCCTAGATGATAGGAGATCAACCTCGGGCTACTCTGTGTTTGTTGGGGGCAACTTAGTCTCTTGGCGCAGCAAGAAGCAGGATTTGGTGGCTCGTTCCACTGCAGAGGCAGAGTATCGTGCTATGGTGCTTAGTACCTGTGAGATGATCTGGTTGAGATCACTTCTACATGAGCTACGCCTGCTGAGAGAAGGACCATTGCGGTTGTTGTGTGATAACAAGTCAGCAATTAACATTGCCAACAACCCAGTGCAACATGATAGAACGAAGCACATAGAGATTGACAGGTTCTTCATTAAAGAAAGATTGGACAAGAAACAGTTGGGGATCTCCTACATTACTTCTGGACAGCAACTAGCTGATTGCCTTACAAAGGGGTTGAACTCTAAAGGAGTAGAGGATGCTTGTAACAAGATGTGCATGATAAATATCTTTTGCTCATCTTGAGGGGGAGTATTGTGTGTTATTGGGTGTGTGTGTAAAGAAAAAGAGGGCTGATATAAATATGAAGGGTTAGCCATCATTTGTGGCTAATCATTATTTTCCCCAAAGGCTACACCTCGTCTATTCTTTAATTACAAGCACCCAAACCCCGTGTGTTCAGTTCAGTTCTTTAGTTTTGTTACAGTCTGTTGTCTATTCGACCTAAGTTATATAATATAAGCGTGCGTTCAGTTTAGAATCCATAGCTAACAGTTTAGTATATCAAAAGTTCAATAGTTCAGTAGTTCAGTCAATAATCTACACGACCTCATCTACATAACCTAGTCAATGTCTAGTCCGTTTGGTCGTTCTGTACTTTAAAACAGTTCGGTCAATAGTTACAATCTAGCTACATAGATCATACCAAAATAGATCTTTAACAAGCAGAATTAAATAATGCAGAGCTGAAATATAACTTATTTAAAAAGGTAAAGCAAAGAAAAGCTCGGGATCTGCTTCAAGGTCGGCACTTATTCTAACAAACATTACTGTTCTGCCAAGCCTAGAGACTGACAGTTCATCAATAAGAACAGCCTTGAAAATAGGTTGGTAGCTCTGGGATAGTTCGGAAATCAATGGCTCAGACCAATAACGGAAAATCAGGTCGGTGACAGTCGATCGGAAACAGATCGGAAACAGATCGAAATAGGTCAGTCCAACAGTAATAGTTTAATAATAGAATAGGTTGGTAATAAGCATGCTGACCTAGTTGATAACAGACATACTAAATAAGTTGGTAGCAAAACAGATCAATAAACGAAACAAGTCAATTTTCAAAACAGAAGACAAAACTATTTGGGTCATCAACACAAAAAGGTCGATAGGTCAGATCAGCATCTCAAACAGATCGATAACTATGATGCAGATCAGTACGTAATAAAGTTGGATCAGAAAATTACATGTCAAGTTAAACAAGTAACACAGAGCGAGTTAATAACCATAGTTAGGTCGGTGTCAGTAACAAGTCGGGTCAGAACGTACCGAACAGTTCGGTATATCAATAGACCAAGTGTATAGCATTCAGATCGGGTTGATGAACAATAGCAGATCAGATCAGTAGTTCACAATACGGATCTATAAGATCAACAAGATTGGTCGGCAGTAATATAAAATAGGCCAGTAGGTGGAGATCACTAAACAACAATTACAGCCGAGCTATAGATGGGCTATGGCTATTCTTTAAGAAGCATACAATGCATTCAGGATAAGTAAAATATGTAGAATGGCGAAGATTGCCGAAATTCATATGAGGGTCGATAAGGGGTCCTCAAAGAGATAAGTCTCTCAAGAGATCTACATGAATCATCATTTCCAATCGTAAACAACCAACAATTCTCAATTTCAACCACAATCTTATACATGGCATTTACGAACTAAACTGTATTTTAAAAATGCACGAAAATGAATTAACCAAGAGCTAAAGCAAATAAAGTCTACAATTCACCGATGGTAGCCAAATCCTCGTATTCTCCTCGCTCAAGTCCTCCAATCGCCGTTGGTTGCTTGGGGAAGAGGATGAAGTTCGAATGGATTGGAACAGATCGAACATTGAAAGCCTAAGCAAGATCGGAACCGAAAGCCCAAAGAACGATCGAAATTGGAACTCGGGAATAATCTCAAAGAGTGTTTCAGTTCACATGAAGAATGAGATGAAGAGGAATGAGAAAGAGATATAGACATTGGATCGTGCCGTTGGGAGAGATCGTAGGTGATAAATGCCAGGGATCACGGCAAAAATCCCACGTAACAACCGTGGGTAGCGGCTCCAATCAAAAGCTAGGGCTAGGGTAAGGTTAGGGTCTCTTCTAGTATGAAAAGATGGATGCAGTCTGATCAAATTGGCCATCGATCAGCTTAAGTCGGGTCAACCGAAGAAGCGGTTCGGCCTGCATGCGAATAAGAAGGGGGGCCGATGGGCCGTGCTCTCTAACTCAAAAGAGATACAGGTTGTGGGCATGCGGTTGGGCTGTGGGCCTGCAGCTGGGCCAACAGAAATAATAAGCAGAGAACAAAAAGTGAAGAAAAATCGAGAAAATGCGGAGAAAATTTTCAATAAGCATGTATAAAAGTATAGGTCGTTACATACTGGTTTTGTTTTGAGCCGTTGATCTGGTACTTGATAAAATCAAATGGTCAAATGGCTTCTTTAACTCTAATGATGGATTTCTAAGGGAGCACACAATTGAGATACAAGTGGAGACACCAAAGTTTTACGCGGCAAGAGCTTTGGGACGGCTATGAACTTTGGAAGAGGCGATACTAAGTTCTTGTTCTAGGGGTTTCTGGTAAGATATATAGTGTTCATGAGACTTTGTATTTGCTATATCGCTAGATTTGCATTATCAAGAAGATTCATTTGTTGTTGGAGGAGATCTTGGTAGTCGGTGTAATATCTTGTGTTTCATCTCAGATCTAGTGGAAACCGTGACAACGGAAGACTGAACGTAGGCGCCACATTGGGCTGAACTAGTATAAATCTTGTGCATTTCTGTGTGATTGCTTGATTTGTGATTGTGGTGGTTCATTTTTGTGCTTCCTATGATTTCATTAAGATCATACTCTGTTTATTAAAGTTGGTGGCGTATTATCTATTATTCTGTTGCGTGCACATCTTGTGTTCGATGATATATATCAACCCCCCAACAGTTGTTCACCAGGACAAAAGGGTGGGTAGAAGGACGGTTGCGATTCAATCTTGAGCAATCAATAAATATGATGAGAGTTTGTAAAAATTTTGGAGGGTAAACCTTAAATTTTATGGGGGGGTTTTGGATTGAAATCCTAAAATTTTGGGGAAATGTGGCAAACTAAATTTTTTTAGGAGAACTAAATTCTCTAGGTAGAACTAAATTTTAATTTAAAATTTGGAAGGGAACTAAATCTAAATGGAAGTAAAATTTTAAATTATGTGGGCAACTAAAATTTTTAGTCGAAACTAAATTCTCTAGGGGAACTGACTTTTAGTTTGAATGTGGTTACAGTTTTTTGTTAGGAGAATATTTTGAAGGTGCCTACAATTTTTTGGGATGATTTTAAAGAGGCTGCAAATTTTTTTAGGTGGTGATATTTTTAATGAATTGAAATTTTCGGGGAAATATTTTGAGTGCTCCATGACATATGGTCATGGGTTATGACTAATTTTTCATTATAATGAAAGTGAAAATTAATTTAAACCTTAGTGATCAATATATGGACTCTAATATTATTAACTAAAGAGTATACATGTTGGGTTGC
The DNA here is from genome assembly GCA_030789695.1 of Scilla litardierei. Lineage (NCBI taxonomy): Eukaryota > Viridiplantae > Streptophyta > Magnoliopsida > Asparagales > Asparagaceae > Scilla > Scilla litardierei. The sequence continues at coordinate 386,860,131 of CM061142.1, forward strand.
GAAGGAATAGTCACACATCGGCTAAGTATATGTGGTTCTTGGGGCTTAAATATGATATTTGTATCTCCATTGGTACGAGGCCTTTTGAGAGACCCAAGAGTAAAACCAATAGGGCTAATGGGCCTAAGTGGACAATATCATACCAATGTGGAGATCTAGTAGATCATATTTAAAAAAATTAGTGGTATTAGAGCGTTTATGTTGTCGAAGGTTACACAATAGCAGAGACATTCAACATCTGGGTACAAGATTGAGAACTTTATGATACATGAGGGTGAAAGCTATGCTCAAGCACGAGGGGCTATACATGATAGTCTTTGACAAGAAATCTATTCCAAAATTTGTCAGAGACTATGCGAGATCATGACTAGAGATGAAAGCCCACAACACTATTCAGATGGCCATATCAGACAGTCTTTTGCAAGGTTGTGAAAGAGAAAATTGCAAAGTTGCTGTGCAAAATGCCTGAATCTTTGTACCTGATGAAATCACTAACAGGAATGATGTATCTGTTACTAAAATTGTTCATGCTCAGGATGAAAGAGGGGACATCATTACAGGATCATCTTGATCAACTGAATTAGTTGGTATTGGATTTACAAGCGGTGGAAGAGAATGTAAGTGATGAGTACAAAGCAATTGCATTGCTATGTTCTTTACCTGAGAGGTATTCACACTTTTTCGAGACCATGACACAAGGGAAGGACTCTTTGGAGGAGGTCGAGGCAGCTCTACGATTGCATGAGCTTAAAAAGGTGTTGAGAGGCGATACAAGTACTGATGATCAAGATGTAGTTCTCTTTGGGGGTCGCTAGGATGGGCGATCCAAATCAAGTTCCAAGACTAAGAGACCCAAGTTCAAGGGTTAAGGTGGTAACTAGACATGCCATTATTGCAAGAAACCAGGACACTGGAAGAACAAGTGTCCATAGTTGAAGGCTAAAGGTATAGAGTCTGCTCAGCATGTAGCAGCGTTTGGTGGTACATGCATATATGCTGATAATGGAGAGATATTGGTTGTGTTCTTCTTTGGAAGAATATTGGGTTTCATGGATTCTTAATCCAGGGTGCGATTCCAATATGACTCCGCTACGCAGTCACGTTGTGACATATACTTTAAGAGATGGACCACCCGTGTACATGGAGAACAAAGCTATGTCTGGAGTGGTAGAGGTTGGCACAGTGCAATTCAAGCTGAAGGATGGAGCCATTCAACCACTCACAGGTGTTAGACATTTACCAAATTTGTAGCGGAATCTTATTTCTCTTGTAGCTTTGACTGGTGTCGGATGTAATGTGGTGCTCAAGAGAGAGCGACTATGGGTATCCAGTAAAGGTCGTTTTGTTATGTCGGCAAAGAAGATTGGCAACATTTATAGGCTTCAGGGTTAGACGATGTTGAGTCAGAGGTCTAGTGCACCAGAGAACTCTAGTGCACCAGAGAGTTTTAGTGGAGGAGCGTTTGGGACTCAGGAACGTCGTGACAGAGAAGCGAGGTCGGTTGTAGGATGTGATAGCTACAATGTGCAACGAGGGATTATCAGGAGATAGAGTCTATGTTATATCCCATTGTGGTTCAACTCCATGTGCGGCTCAGATTGTCTATAGCAAAGCAGGTGGCTATAGGGTAGAGTTACAGTGCTCTGGAGGACTCGTTGCTGAGTGCAAGGAGGAGTTAATTATTCGGATAGAGCAGTTACAACACATTGGTGAGCACTCGTGTAGATGGCATGGCTAGCATGGCTCAAGAAGGTCGATATGCAGTTCGTCCAAGGGATCATCTGGAGTACGTAGAACCAGCGGCTCAGAGATGGTCTGGAGCAGAGGATCTCGTAGAGACTGTGAAGGTGTTGTGGTGAAATTCTATTAGAGAGTTAAATCCAAAGGCAGTAAGTTGAGGATGCCAAAGCCGGATGAAGATGGTGCTCTCACTTCATGTTTGGAGAAGACGATGCATAATGCTTCCTTAGAGGGTAGAGACAAATCAACTCAGGGGACTATCGTGGAGGACGGTCATGGATCGACTTTGGGTACTTTAGGTGACACATGTTTGGTGTCAATGTAGTCGATGGTGGAGCATAAAGTCACGGTGTCAACCTTAGAGAGAGATTGCCACAAGTAGGGTGGCGAGTATGGTGCATTTCCTTGAACTCAAAGGGTGTTTGGGCTTGGAAAATCTCTTGGAGCATTGATGCGCCAAAGGGCACAGTTCCCGATAACAAGGTTGTAGTTTTTATGACCATATAGATAGGTCTGGAATCTGGGTAGAGCCGTAAAGAGCATAATGATGACATGGTTTGATGAATGAAGTTTGAAGCCGGGTAGAGTTTGTTGATATATGCTTCAAATTCATTATTTGGGCTTGAAACGGTCGTGTCAAGTTCGGCACAATCGTGCAGTGTTTGCCAAGAATGCTTGGTTTCTAGGAAGGATATGACACGACCGTGAAGAGTTTGGCACTGACGTGCACAGTCTACAAAACTGCATGAGTATTTTACGCATGTGTGATACTGTCGTGCTGATTCCCTGCACGGCCGTGTTGACTGTAGACAAGCTAGACACGTAATTTTGAGTTTGGTTTTGTTCTAAAACCTAATCTAACGGACGACTGAGATTCCACACGTCCCTTGTGGCTATTTAAACCCTTCTTAGGGTTTATTTTTGATAGCACGAAACATAGTGAAGAGAAATAGAAGCTATTTTTTGCAGTCATTAAGTTTCTCCTTCCTGGTGCGTCTTGGAACTCTAGGGCATAATTTGGTGAGTAGCTTCTCATTATAATCTTCTTCTTGGGATCTATATTTTTTGGGTTGAGGGATTATTTGTGAGAGCTTTTGTGTTTGTTATCTTTTGGTTAGATTTGATATCTCTTTTGGGTTTGGTAAGAAGATTTTGAACTCCAAGTTTGGAGTTATTGGTGCTCTCTTTTGATGAAGAGGATTGAAGAAGTCGGGTGTAATTTTCTCTGATTATATTAATGGAAACTGTCATCAGAAAGCTGGACGTAGGCGTCGTTAGCGGGCCGAATCAGTGTAAAATCTGTGTCGCTTGATTTGTTACTTTCCTGTTTTTGTTACCTTTTATTTTGCTTGTTTGGATGGATTGTGCCGTTGTGGCGTTTCTCTGAAAGATCATGGTGTAGCGATTGTTGGGTAGCTATTTGCCGGGGGGCTTCCACTGTCCTAGATTGGTTATTTCCCCAACAATATCTTGGATTTCCAACCAATCTATGATATAATATATGCCCATTGTGACCCACCATGATTGGGAGGCTCGTGAATTTTGTAAAATAGTTCTATACCATACATACAAAGGTCTTCACATCAACATTGACAGTACCCAAAATGGATAAACGATATGACTAGGTTTTCAGGTATGATTTTGGTTCGTGCAATTATAAGCCCTTATGTCGGAAGAAAGAATATTTTATTTCTGTTTTTCCATCCATAATCACATATATGATGCATTTTCTTTTCCAAGTGAAATTCCCTAATTTAATATATGAAAGAATAAAAACGTGCTTTCATGTTGTGGAATAAGGAGCCTTCATAACTTAATACATGCATTAAATATATTCGGGGCTATTAGAGCAGGATCCACTTTTGGAGAATATGAATCTAAAGCTATAAGACGAATATTTTCAGCGGAACCTCTTTCACAATACCTAGATAGGGTTCTCAAGTAGACCGAGGAATTTGCAATTCGACACATCCGCATACCAGAAAATGAATGTTTGGAATCCATATTATGCGAGGAAACATCACTTTTGCTAATTCGAATTGAAAGGTGACATCAGATCAATTTATTTTTGGCATCATATGTAGAAACTAAAGATCTAGATTAATCATTAAGCAAGACCATGCAAATAATAATCTAGATATATAAAACATGCGGAATCTTAAATCATTGACATACTCGGATTTAGCGGAAGCGTACCTGAGTCCATCGCTAATAATCTGAAAGATCCTGACGATAGCGCAGCGGACGATCTTCCAGAATAGCACGAATCAACCGTTTGGAGAATCCCTTTAGCCTTCTCCCGGTTTCTCTCCTAGCGACGGGACGTAGAAAAGACGGCTCAACTTTGTTCGTGTATTCCGGGGACAATGACCGCTAATATTTATATGCTAGCCTCCATAGCCCTAGGGTTTCCAACTCGGCCCATCAACGAGTTGAAGCCCAATAGTCTCTACACATAAAGGCCCCACAACCTGTTTAACTCATTTAGCCCATTTAATTAATTAAAACCAGATCACTAATATATTGGGCTTAATATGACAGCGTAGCACTTATATAATTATTCACCGCATATTAGCCCAATGTTGGATTAAGATCCAACTTGTTGGATAAGTTCCAACAATCTCCCACTTGGGCTATATGCTTAACTTTATAATTATATTTCATAGTGCATACAACCAAATAAGATCTTAACCTGCTGTCATTTCTTTAATGAGTTAAAAACAATCCGGTCCATCAATTATATTAGCAAGGGATCAAAGAGATCTTCGCCGCAGCAATTGCAGCTCGACCCATCAGTGGTCACCGTGCTAATACACAAGAATGACATGAATTATGAAGTGGATGTGTAGCGTGGAAATTACATGTAATGTGATCTAACATGTCTATTTCCAACTGATCCTCCTTAACCTTAGTGAGATCATAAACAAAACAAAATCGGAGTGAAGCCGAACTGAAACCAAAAACTTTATTTCTGATCAGAAAATAACCTCAAGCTTAAGCTGGAGACTTAATTTTGTCTATCATATGAGCACCCAAAAGAACAAACTCCCACAAAATTGAATGTTCTTAATGAAATGATATCCGTATGAGTAGCTAGCTCATAAAACCTTTTGGATGACATTTCCTTACTATAACGGATCCGTAATTACATGGTTTGTTCCGATGTGCTCATTAGACAATTATACACTCCTATTATTAACAAACTATGAACTTGATATCTGAATATCTAAACTTTGTCGAGTTCCTGTTTGTTGCTGGAATATAAAACTACAGACTTTATTGTCACTAAATAAACTGTGTGGTGTTTCAACACTATCCCTAATTTGCAGCATAGTGACAAAATATGCAGATATATTTCATGATTTGGATGTCACGTAATATGATATGAAATCTAAAGCCATGTCAGAAGAGACTATATAAAGGGACCATTTAGATCTCTTCTAGTAAATGGCGCCTAACATAGATTTTCATATATTCTTTGCATCCAATAAATGATCAGAGTCAGTATACCAAAATGATCTCAAAACTTTTTGACTACTGATCCTTGAACATGTAACCCTTTTGTTCTCCATAAATACCGTAAGACACATTTGGTTGCTGTCAAATGGCCAACTCCTGAACTTAACAATCTGCCCAACATACCTGTAATATATGCAACAACCAAATGCATATAAAACTGAGCATACTTTAGACTCCCTATTGGTGAGATATAGGAGATCTTCTTAAGATTATTCTCAGGGCAATTTTGAGACTAAACTTGTCTCCCACAGAACTTAGCATTCATTACCACATAGATATTATATAAATTACATGCTCCCACAGAACTCAGATAACATCATTAAATATCATCTCAAAACCCAACGAGGTGATCACTTAATGCAAGTTAATATATCATCAACGATATTGAAATGCTCTGCTAATGCCATTTAAAAAACTCACAGTCTTTCATGAAAACTGAACAGAAAGTCTCTTTACAATTAATGCATTCTTTTCCGTATAAAGTCTTTGAGTGATACACTTTAAATCTTTTCTTAATACCCTTTTGAATTCCTTTTGATCATAAAAAACTATTTACAATCAATAGGTTTCAAACCTTATGGCGATGAGAAAAGATTTTAAGTATCATTCAAGGACTTTCTTAATTAATGCATTAATCCATTTAGAGATGTAAAACCTTTTATGACTTGATGAAAGTCAAACTTCCATCATCCTAATGTCAACATTAAACTTGTCATCTCTGTAATGGATTTTCCTGAATGGCAATTGGTTACTTGAGGTGCTAGAGTTTGTCCTTATGAACATTTTCCCGAATAGGAGGAATTGCAACATTATCTTGAATTTATTGTGTCTTGAACAATGTCAGGAATACCATCCTGAACAATGCCAACAACACCTGTGAGATTGATCTTCTTCAAGAATAATGTCACTAACCAAACTTCCCCCATTCAAACTCAGTATCCTCAAATAGGTGTGCATACCATAATTCGTAAACTAACTTAATAGTGGGATTATGTAAAGTCATCTAAAATAATATCAACTTTAAAACTATTCAACAAAATTAGAAAATCATTAGCATTATGTCCTATTACTTTATTAGACTTATAAAGCCTTACCTTAGTTGGACATATCCAAACATGCAATTGATTCATTTTTTGAAACTTTATTAAGGATATAAGCTGCAATCAAAATATAACTGAATTCTAAACTGTTAATTCTTTCATTACAACATATGTACTTAAATGCAGGAATTCTATAGATGAAGCAACATTTCCAAATAAATGAAGATTATAATGATCTTTTAAAGAACTAGAATAAACTAATTTTTGAATTAAGAGACAACCAAATTTTCCATTCATAATTGAACACTTATAACCAAATTTGTTCAAAAATAGAAATGGAAATGGAAATCCAAATTCCGTTAAAAACGGTACATAATAGTCTCATAAAATTCAAATACAATCTAGCATTTAAAAGAAATAATCTAAATTTAATGTGCCTCTACTTGAACCATCTTGCCATTGCCCATATCGATGTATCTTTCACCGTCATTTGGCTCTTGGCATCTTAGGCAATCATGCATAGACACAATGATGTGAATGGTTTCACCAAAATCTTTCCATCATGTGTCTATAAGTACCAAAAGTTGCATGAAAAGAAATTAAATTAGAATTAAACCAAATTTCGCAGCATACCTTTCTTATCTTTTAGTGTTAGAGATCATATGAGCACTTTCTGTTTTCCTTGCTTAAGCCTGTTCTCTTCCTGGACACAGTGCGAGATGAGCTCATCCAGAGACCAAGTCTCATCCTTCAGATTGTAGCTCATCTTAAACTGGTTGAACTGTGATGGAAGAGATATCAAAATAAAATGCACTAGCATAGCCTCAGAGAGGTCTGGCTCAAGTGCTTTCAACCTTGAAGCAATATTAGACACCTTCAGTATGTGCTCCCTAATGTTTCCTGTATCCTTATACCTCATTGAATTTAGAATTGTCAAGAGTACCAATTTCACCCCTTTCACTCTTGACAAATCTGTTTTCAATGTTAGAAAGGAATCCTTTAGTTGTGGTAATTTTATCTGAAATAGTGCCCCTGAGATTTTTCTGGAATGACAGAAAAATTTTCAGGAATAATAGCTGAAAAGAGAACAAGTAAAAACAATTTTAACATGTTCATATGAGTATTAAACAAAGCAACACCAAATTCAAATTAATGCTATTTTCCCATCTCAAGACATCCCCCACTAGCCCAATATTTATCTTTGGATAATCTATTGACTAGTTACTGACATCTTGTTGTAGCAATCAGACAATGACAATAATAACATACCAAAAATAAAACTTCCTTTGGGCCGAATTAAATTTGCATGCATTGAACTCACTAATCATCACCTTGTCTATTGCCACAGGTGCGCATGAAATGGTATAGAACGGTAATCTTCCTTTGGGCCTGTTACGCCTATTTGACCGAGACCCAAAAGACACGAGCCCAGGAGCCCGACCACAGGTCAAGAGCCCATCTGCATCCTCAAAAGCCCATTGAGCAAAGGCCCTATAAGGGACCTTCTCGAACGTCGATCCGACCCGGCCCCAATAACCCGCTGGTCACTCGCCCACTCCTGCGAAAACCACTCCCCCGGACGCGCGACCACTAATGGCGATAATGGGAAGGTGCTGGCATGGCGGAAAGGGCGGCGGCGAGGGGGGACTGATGGGGCACGATCGATGGCGGGCGTGGGACGTGGGCCAGGGGCAACCGCGCTGGGAGCTCTACAAAAGGGCCAGGAAGACGACGAAGAAAGGGACCGCATCTCAGGTAACAAAACCGAAGGTACTCCATCAACGACCTCGTTCCCCCAATTCATCTCCTTCCTCCCCCGCTCGCGCCGAGAGACGCCGTTACGATCTCCTCACGAGTCGAACCGTCTCCGCCGGGCCTCCTTTCTCAGATCACTATCTGACTTAGGCATCGGAGGGGATTTAGCCGGAACCAAGGTCCGGCCCCCTGACGAGCGTTCTCGTCTACGCAGGTGGACAGCTGATCAACGGGCCGAGGCTACCCCTCGCCCCTCTCCGACCACTCGTCCGACTGGATAGTGAGGCTTCCCCTCACCGTCAACCTGCCGAGGCCGAGCGCGCCCCATCGAGGCCGAGCGTCTTAGTCAGGTTCGAGATTCCCCTCGCCTCCCGTCGGCCGTGCATCTACCCGGGCGCCTGAGGCTACCCCTCATCCCCCTTTCAGCCGAGGCCGAGCACGACTATCCGAGGCCGAGCATCTCAACAAGGGCCGAGGCTTCCCCTCGCCCCTTCTGCACCAATTCGAAGCCCCCAAGGGACCCAAAGCGGGCCCCTTGACCACGTTGACCGGGTTCTCCACGGTCAACGCTTTGTAGTGAGAAAACACTCTGAAACATCTGGCGCCGTCTGTGGGAACGAAAACTGTCCCACGAAGAAACAAACCACATCTGCGATGACGCGGCCTCCCTCCTCTCGGCGAAAGAAGGGCGATGCCCCGACGCGGGGCGACAGGGCCCGCCATCGTTGCCAAGAAGGGGCACGGGACCGACGCGAGGAGAGTTGTGGGGAAAGGGCCGGGATGCCCTCCCCTTCCCCACCGGTCGGGAGACCAAGTGCGCCCGTAACGGCACGCAGCTCGGACGTGGCTTTGGTGGTATCAGTGGTCATAGACACTACCTTAGTGCGACGGCTGCTTGTCGACACCAGCAGCTCCTGTGACGTCCTATTTATGGCAACCCTGGAGAAGATGGGCCGGCAGAAAGAAGACTTGCGACCTCGTTCGGGTCCCGTGGTCGGATTCACGGGTCACTCCACCCCCATCATCGGCACTATCCATCTCCTGGTAACGCTCGGAAACACACCAGACTCTGTGACCCTAGCGGTGGAATTCATCGTATTGGGGATCGGGTCGGAATACAACGGGATCATCGGCCGACCCCTACTCAACGCCGTCGGCGCGGTGGTCTCGACCCTCCATCGGACCATTAAGTTCCGAACGCCGGGAGGGAGGGGGCAAGTCGAAGGTGACGCGGGGAGACCGAATACCTGCTATCAACTGGCGGAGGAAGGTCCCGAGGATCGACTAGCTGACCGGATGGCCGCGCTCGACTTAAGGAGTGGGCCCAGGCCCACCCCTGCGGAGGAGCAGGAGCAAATCCCGGTCACGGACATCGAGGGCCGGTTCGTCTCGATCGGGAGAGGGCTGAGCCCGGACCTGAGGGATCAGCTGATCGAATGCCTGGAGGCGAACCTGGACATCTTCGCCTGGTCGCCCGAAGACATGCCCGGCGTGGACCCCCAGGTGATCGTCCACCAGATCAACGCCGACCCCAACTTCAAACCGGTTAGGCAGAAGAAGCGTAACCTGGGCGGCGAGAAGATGAAGGCAGCCTCCGAGGAAGTGGAGCGTCTCCTCGATGCCGGCTTCATACGAGAAGTCTGGTACCCGGAGTGGCTGTCGAACGTGGTGATGGTCAAAAAACCCAACGGGAAGTGGTGAATGTGCGTGGACTTCAGTGACCTCAACAATGCCTGCCCCAAGGATAGCTACCCCCTGCCGCGCATCGACCACCTGGTGGACAACGCCTCGGGATACGAGATGCTAAGCTTCATGGACGCTTACTCCGGGTACAATCAAGTCCAGATGGACCCCCGGGACGAAGAGATGACTGCCTTCACAACGGACCGGGGAACCTACTGCTACAGGAAGATGCCCTTTGGCTTGAAGAACGCGGGGGCCACCTACCAGAGAATGGTCAACAAGGTGTTCAGCTCCCAGATCGGAAGGAACCTAGAAGTCTATGTCGACGACATGCTTGTCAAGTCAAGGCGACCGGAAGACCACATCGCCGACTTGCGGGAGACCTTCGAGCGGTTGCGGCGACACCACATTCGGCTCAACCCCGCGAAATGCACGTTCGGGGTAAGATCGGGCAAATTCTTGGGATTTATGATAACTAATCGTGGTATTGAAGCTAATCCCGACAAGATCGATGCGCTGGTTAACATGCGCGAGCCGACGACGATCAAAGAGCTACAGAGGCTGAACGGGCGCATCGCAGCCCTGGGGCGATTCCTTTCCAAATCAGCGGAAAGATCGCTTCCCTTCTTCAAGGTCCTGAGAAAAGCAATCGCGGAACCTCTGAACAATAGGAAGACAATACTCTGGGACGAAGACTGCTCCCGGGCGTTCGGGGACCTCAAAGAGTACCTCCGCAGCCCCCCTCTCCTGTCCAAACCCCGGGAAGGGGAGTCGCTGAGCCTTTACCTGGCGTGCGCGGAGGAAGCTGTGAGTTCGGTGCTGATCCGGGAGGACGGCGGGGTGCAATGGCCAGTATATTACACGAGCCGGATCTTGAAGGGGGCGGAGGTGCGATACACGCCCATGGAGAAACTGGCGTACGCCCTCGTCCTCTCAGCGCGAAGGCTCCGACCCTATTTCCAGGCCCACACCATACTGATCCTGACCGACTCACAGCTGGAACAGAACCTCAAGAGATTCGATCGAATGGGAAGGATGCTAAACTGGGGAGTGGAACTGAGCGAGTTCGACCTCCGATTCAAACCGCGCACGGCCATCAAGGGACAGGCCCTAGCCGACTTCATCGCCGAATGCACGACGGAAGGAAATGGCCCCCCAGAGGGAGAAGGCCCGGGGACGGTAACTGCTCAACCCTTGTCCTTTCTTTCGGCTGACCACTCTCAACCAGAGGATCCAGGAGCGTGGATAGTTCATGTGGACGGGTCGGCCACACAGTCAGGAGGAGGGGCCGGGATTGCGATCCGATCTCCGGAGGGGAACGTCGCGGAATACGCGTTGCGGTTCGAGTTCCCGGCCACAAACAACGTGGCGGAATACGAAGCTGTGATCAACGACCTGAGGCTGGCCCTGGAGCTCGGGGCCGAGTCCGTCCGCCTCCTCAGCGACTCGAAGCTCATTGTCAACCAACTCTTAGGGAGTTACGAGGCACGGGAGGAGGCGATGCAGAGATATCTCCCAGTCGCCAGAGCGGCGATGTCCAAATTCAAGGACGTGGAGGTCTTACACCTCCCACGGTCAGAGAATGCGCGGGCCGATGCGTTGTCAAAACTGGCCTCGTCCTCGCCAAAGGAGCTGGGCCACACCATCTACGTAGAGAACCTGCCGTCCCCCAGCACGATGGAGCACGAGGTGATGGCGATCGACCAAGAGCCCACCTGGATGGACCCGATCATCCGATACCTCACCCACGGAGAGGTGCCGGCCGATGGGGATGAGCGCCGAACCCTGGAGAGAAAAGCACTCCGATACGTGATCCATGAGGGGACGCTCTACCGGAGACGCTGGACCAAGACGGACGTCCTCCCATACCTGAAGTGCATCGGACCGCAAGAAGCTGACTACGTCCTACGGGAGGTTCACGACGGGATCTGTGGGAATCACCACGGGGGCAAGATAGTCGCGCAGAAGATCTTAAGGCAGGGGTACTACTGGCCGACCTTGGCCAAAGATGCTACAAGCTACGTGCAGAAATGCCAAGAATGCCAGAGGTACGCCCACCACATCTCGACTCCTCCGTCAGAGCTCATCCCCATCGTGAGCCCCCTCCCCTTTGCGAAATGGGGGCTCGACATCCTCGGACCGTTCAAGCCAGGACGAGGGCAGCGGAAGCACCTGATCGTGGCAGTGGACTACTTCACCAAGTGGATCGAGGCCGAGCCGTTGGCAACCATCACGTGGAAGAAAGCGAAAAGCTTCGTGTGGAATTCCATCATCTCCCGATTCGGAGTACCACGGGCCATCGTCACAGACAACGGGAAGCAGTTCGATTCAGCAGGGTTTAAAGATTTTTGCGAGGAATGGGGAATCAAGCTCCTCTTTGCCTCGGTAGCACACCCCCAAACCAACGGGATGGCAGAAGCGGCCAACAAGTGTATCATAGAGCCCCTCCGGAAGAAAGTGAAGGACGCCGAAGGGAACTGGCCGGAAGAGCTCCCCGGGATACTCTGGTCATACCGGACGACCCACAAAGAGGCTACTGGCGAGACCCCCTTCATGCTCACCTACGGGGCCGAGGCGGTGGTACCGGTCGAATTGGGTGAAGAATCTCTTCGCCTCAAATACTTTGACGAAGACCGGAACTCGCAGGGCCTAGGGCTCAGCCTGGAGCTCCTCGACGAGCGACGGGAGCAGTCACTGGCCACCATCGTCCGCCAAAAGCAGAAGGTGGCCCGATACTACAACGCCCGGGTGCGGGGGAGAAGCTTCCACCTCGGGGACCTGGTCCTCCGGAAGGCGGACTTCACCACCGATACCGCTCGCAAAGGGAAGCTCGCGGCTAGATGGGAGGGACCCTACAAAGTCGTCGAGGTCCTCGGACCCGCAGCCTACCGACTAGCCGACATGGAAGGGAGAGTTCTCACTCACACTTGGAATGCGGAATATTTACGCAAGTACTTTCAATAGATGTATCGTTTCCTATGAAATAAATTTGTTTTAAATTCATTCCCTTCCAGATAAAGCAAAAAGGTATACAGAAGGATACACGAAGAGGTCGAGGGGCATTCCCCTCCCTCATTTTTCTCCGGGGGCGCCAGGGGAGCCACAGGCTGGAGGCTCACTAGGGTCTCCCCCCTTACTCCGTTCGGCGTTAGAGTACATCCGAAGTTTCTCGAAGTTGATCCCCGAGAGCGGGAACTTCTCTTGGATCTCGGACTGGCACCGGGCGAAGCCCTTCTCGTACGCCTCCGATAAGGCGGTCTCCACAAAGGAGGTGGCATACTCCGCCACGGCATCCTGAGCGATCCGGGCAGGATCCAACTCCTCGAGCCCACGCAGCCGAGCCTCTAGGGTCTCTACCTGGCGTTGGTGCTCCGCCCTCTCCTTCTCGATCTCCCGGGATTTCTCTCCTAGTTGGGCAGCAAGGGCCCTCGCCTGCTCCTCCGCCGCATCCAGACGATCGGAGAGCTCCGAGGCTTCGGAGGCAGCAGCCGGGCCGGGGACCTGCTTGACCCCTCCAGACGCGTCGACGTCTTTTAAAAGAGAGGCGAGCCGCGTCTCGGCCTCGGACTTCGCGGCCAGAGCCACAGCTCTCTCACAATCCGCCGCCTCCAGGGCAGAGGACAGCTCAGTTATGCGGGAGTTCAGGGATTGGACCCGTGCTTCCTCCAACTGACCAGCTTCCTCCTCCTCCTCGCCAGGGACCTCAGGGCATAGCCCAGCCACGGATTTGGCTTTGGGAAGAGCCGCGAATTGACGCCTCATCGAGAGGCCCACCGAGGACAACTGTGCCAAAGCGACGAAGGTAAGATGGCAAAAACAGCTGGAGAACGGGGGAACAAGCAGAGACACACTACCTGTTGACCAGCCTGGATCACGAAGGTAGCCAAGCAATCACCTCTGACTCCGTCCAACACCGCCTGGTCGGGAGGGAGACAACAGTTCTCGGCCACTCGAGCGGCGGCTCCACGGCTCGAGAACACCGACTCCTTCTCACCCACTGGAAAGCGTGGACAAAGAAGACCCTCCCCTGACGAAGGGAACTCGCCAGGAGCAGAGCGGAACGCCCCAAGATACCGACTGTAAGCATCAGGGAGAGAGCCGTCCGGAAGAGGTGAAGGGCCGGCCCACGGCCAAGCAACCTCAACGGGAGCAGGATGAGGTCGGTCAGCAGTCAGCTGAACGTCGACCCCCTCGACCCCCTCACGGAGCCTCTTGGGAGATCCCTGTAAGGGGAGAGAGGGAGACGACATCTTCTTTCGCTTCGAGCCTCCGGATGCGGTCACAACCCGCTGCTTCTTCCGGACCGCCAACACATGGTCCCTTCTGCGCGGATCCGGGTTTGGGGCCTGCACGAGAGCGATGGCAGGAGAAGGACCGAGAGGGAACCCACCTGCACTCAAAGAATAAATGAGAGACAGAGCAGAACCTGGGCGACCTCGAGGGGCGAACGCTCGGAGCAGCTTACCTAGGGGCCACACCGTCTTACGCAAATTGAGGTCACTAAAGAGGAAGTCGATCGAGCGCTCCCTCGGAGGAATTGCCAACATGTCCCTCGCCGTCTGCTGCTCAGCGACCGTCGGCTCACCCAGATTAAGAACAACGGCACCGGCCGCCACCCACCGAGCCGGGAAGTGTACGCTCGAGGGGAATGTGACGAACATGTATTCCCCCTTCCAGCGTTTCAGAGAGCTCGGCAACCCCAGCACCAGGGACATCTTCGGGCGGGCGCTGATGTAAATCCACGCCCCCGATTGGTGGAGGCTCAGGCGGTAGAACTGGGCAAAGAGGCGGAGAGAGGGCACCACACCCTTCAGCATGCAGACGACAGCGAACCCGACGAGGATCCCGACGGCGTTGGGACAGAATTGACACAAGCACACATTGTGGGCCTGAAGGAACTCCACGATAAAAGGATGAAGCGGGAAACGGAGCCCGAAGTGAAAGCACCTCTCATATATTCCGACCTCATTGGGACCAGGAGAGCAGATCCGCTCGTCGGCCCCAGGGGCACGAGCCGAGTAGGGCGGAAGCAGGTAGGAGGAGCGCATACTCCCGATGGCGGTGGCACAGATCGACGAAGGCCACGCCAAGACCTCAGAAGGAACCCCTGAAGGATCATCCCCATGCTGACTAATCGCCGAAGGAGTGCCACCCGCCAGACCTGGAGCCGCATCGTGCTCCGACCGAACCGAACCCGTAGCAGAGGAAGACGACATGGGGCAGAGCTCAGACAGAAGGGGGATCAGCACAAAGAAGAAAGGCGACGGGATGTCGGCTCACGAATCCCTCGGCTTTTCCACTTAAGACGACTCCGCGAACGGCAGGGATAAGCTTGCCGCTACACGTGGCAACATCCGAAGGCTGACGGCGCTTCGGAACCCGCGCCTTAAAAACATCGAACGGGCCAACTCATGATGACGACTAATAAATGAGTCGGCATCGACTGGAGAGCTTGTCAAAATCGGCAGAAGTCACATCGGCCGAGTTAAACCGGCCGAGGCCGATCAACCCGACCGATGGGGGCAATTGTTACGCCTATTTGACCGAGACCCAAAAGACACGAGCCCAGGAGCCCGACCACAGGTCAAGAGCCCATCTGCATCCTCAAAAGCCCATTGAGCAAAGGCCCTATAAGGGACCTTCTCGAACGTCGATCCGACCCGGCCCCAATAACCCGCTGGTCACTCGCCCACTCCTGCGAAAACCACTCCCCCGGACGCGCGACCACTAATGGCGATAATGGGAAGGTGCTGGCATGGCGGAAAGGGCGGCGACGAGGGGGGACTGATGGGGCACGATCGATGGCGGGCGTGGGACGTGGGCCAGGGGCAACCGCGCTGGGAGCTCTACAAAAGGGCCAGGAAGACGACGAAGAAAGGGACCGCATCTCAGGTAACAAAACCGAAGGTACTCCATCAACGACCTCGTTCCCCCAATTCATCTCCTTCCTCCCCCGCTCGCGCCGAGAGACGCCGTTACGATCTCCTCACGAGTCGAACCGTCTCCGCCGGGCCTCCTTTCTCAGATCACTATCTGACTTAGGCATAGGAGGGGATTTAGCCGGAACCAAGGTCCGGCCCCCTGACGAGCGTTCTCGTCTACGCAGGTGGACAGCTGATCAACGGGCCGAGGCTACCCCTCGCCCCTCTCCGACCACTCGTCCGACTGGATAGTGAGGCTTCCCCTCACCGTCAACCTGCCGAGGCCGAGCGCGCCCCATCGAGGCCGAGCGTCTTAGTCAGGTTCGAGATTCCCCTCGCCTTCCGTCGGCCGTGCATCTACCCGGGCGCCTGAGGCTACCCCTCATCCCCCTTTCAGCCGAGGCCGAGCACGACTATCCGAGGCCGAGCATCTCAACAAGGGCCGAGGCTTCCCCTCGCCCCTTCTGCACCAATTCGAAGCCCCCCAAGGGACCCAAAGCGGGCCCCTTGACCACGTTGACCGGGTTCTCCACGGTCAACGCTTTGTAGTGAGAAAACACTCTGAAACAGGGCCGATTTAGCATTCTTACGCAAATCACGGGCACATTAGATTCTTTTTATATTCATGAAATGAAATAATGCAAATCAACAGAGCCCACTTTGGCGAGGTGATGATTGCACGAAGTCATTTCAAAAATATATACCTTTGCAAAATTTGAATCTAAGTCGCAATTTAATACATGAATATACTTTAAGTGGAGATATTCAAGTCCACTTTTATTCAAAATCAAATTTAAGGCAACCAAAATTTTCATACAAAAGTGTGTATTCAACTTGTTATATTTCGATTAGAACTAATCTTCACAAGAAAACCCACTTTGGTGAGTTGATGATCCAATCATTCTATATTCGAAATATATAATTAATTGTGCCAAAAATTGAAATTGAAGCTAAACTGAATTTAACACAAAATGATTACATTAAGTGGAAATATAAATAAGAACCTTTTATTCCACCCTTCTAATCATTTATATTGAGTTAAATAAAATCCATAACTTCAACACAAATTTTCTTCTTCAAAATGGGGTATATAGGTGTACTAATGTGTATATGAACATACATATAAAGTTATATATATAAATACACACCCTACCCCATTTCATATATAACTTTAAAATGTGTCAAATTTCCTTAAGGCCATTTGCTTGATGGTTAGTGCACGAAAATTCTTTAAGGCCTTTTAAACTTATTCTTGAGGAGAAATATATGTTAAAGCTTTTTATTTGCTCCCGAAGAAAACACGTGAATTTTGTGTTTTAATTTAAATCTAAATTTAGGCAATCTGAATTTTCACACCAATGTATGAAGTCAACTTGTTATATACCGGAGTATATATATATAAATTGTTTTATGCCATAAACTTCGAATTTAAATTTATTTTGCACAATTAACACAAAATTTTATCTTTGAGGAGAAATATACATTTAAGCGTCTTATTTCCTCATTCAACCTAAATTAAATTCAATATTGGGCAACCAATCATACAAAAGTATGTATTTAACCGTTTATGTTACGAAATAATAATAATTTAACAGTAAAGCCCACTTTGGTGGGATCCCGTAGTAATTAAAATTATTTTGAAACATATAATCTAATGTACCCAAAAATTGAATTCAAATGAAACTGAACTTAAATTTAAATATACAGGAAAGCCTTTTATTTACTCTTTCGATCCGTTTAAAATTCATCCAGGCAACTGATCATACTGAGTATGTATTCTAATCCGTTTACATTCCGAAATAATAACAATTTTAATAGTAGAACCCACTTTGGTGGAATTTTACAAAAAATTGGAATTATTTCAAAAAAATGTATATATGACTGAATTTTGCCTAAAGAATTAAAATTGGAATGAACTTAAATTTAACACACAAAATTGGGCCTAAATGAAATATATATACACAACCATTTATTTCCTCCTTTTAATGAATTTAAATTCAAGATTTTTAGGCACCAAATTTACATACAAAGTATGTCCGTAACTTTTTATATATCGAAATAAGAGTAATCGCCACGATAAAACCCACTTTGGTGGGGATTTGATTTAATTACAATCATTTCAATATATATATGATGAAGAGTGCCAAAAATTGAATTTAAAATTCAAACTGAATTTTAACAAAAATTTATACTTTAGGGATATATATATATATATATATATATATATATATATATATATATGTCCACTTATTTCACCTTCTATTAGTGTTAAAATAAATCCAAAACAACCCCAAATTTGTGTCCAAATGACCCAAAAATTGGGTCCAAAATTAGCCATGTGGCCAAAAAAAAACTGTTTTGCAATAAGCCCAAAAGAAGGCCAAAAATGTTTTGCAATAATAGGCCCAAAAAACACCCAAACAAGGCCCAAAACAGGCCCAGTCCAATCCTCCCCAAAAAAAGTTTTTTTTAGGGTTATGGTTTCTGTAGGGGGGCGGCGGTGGCCGCCGCCGCCGCCCCAGTAGGACGCCGTAAGGGGGGGCGTGAGCCCCCCTTCTTTCTCGCAACCGGCGCCGGCCAAGAGGCCGGCGCCTATTACCCAACGGTGGGCGGCCCCCGCCGCCCCCTTTGATTCTGAACGGGGGGCGGTGGGGGCGGCCCCCCTTTGTCCCGACGGGGGGCGGCGGGGGGCCGCCCCCTTTGACCTGACGGGGGGCGGCGGGGGCCGCCCCCTTTGACCTTACGGGGGGCGGCGGGGGCCGCCCCATATTGTCTTTACGGGGGCGGCGGGGGGCGCCGCCCCCTTTGATCTGACGGGGGCGGCCTCCGCCGCCCCCTGTTACTGAATGGGGGCGGCGGAAGCCGCCCCCTCTGTCATCCGACGAGGGGCGGCAGAACTGCCGCCCCTTTTTCCCCGTTGTTTTTTTACTTACAGGGGCGTGTTCGCCGCCCCTTCCTGATCTGCGACGACGCCGGCGTCGTCCGCGCCGTTCTTCCGACGGGGGCGGCAGAGCCGCCCCTCTTTTGCTGTGTCGGGCGGCGGCTGGCGGGCCGCCCCCGATCTAGGGTTTGTCAAAAAACAAATTTTTTTTGGTTGGAAAAATTAATCAAAAAACCAAATTTTTATAGATTTGAAACTTAAAACTGATAAAATCTAATTTTTATCAGATCCGAAACTTTAAAACAGATTAAAAATCTGATTTTTATCAGATCTACTACGAGCAGACAAAAAATTTAAGATCCACAACATGTGGGCTCTGATACCACTTGTAGAAACTAAAGATCTAGATTAATCATTAAGCAAGACCATGCAAATAATAATCTAGATATATAAAACATGCGGAATCTTAAATCATTGACATACTCAGATTTAGCGGAAGCGTACCTGAGTCCATCGCTAATAATCTGAAAGATCCTGACGATAGCGCAGCGGACGATCTTCCAGAATAGCACGAATCAACCGTTTGGAGAATCCCTTTAGCCTTCTCCCGGTTTCTCTCCTAGCGACGGGACGTAGAAAAGACGGCTCAACTTTGTTCGTGTATTCCGGGGACCATGACCGTTAATATTTATATGCTAGCCTCCATAGCCCTAGGGTTTCCAACTCGGCCCATCAACGAGTTGAAGCCCAATAGTCTCTACACATAAAGGCCCCACAACCTGTTTAACTCATTTAGCCCATTTAATTAATTAAAACCAGATCACTAATATATTGGGCTTAATATGACAGCGTAGCACTTATATAATTATTCACCGCATATTAGTCCAATGTTGGATTAAGATCCAACTTGTTGGATAAGTTCCAACATCATATACATGGTTAACACGTTCGTCTTAGTTCACAGATCAGTGTCACTTAACTTGAGGTATCATTCCTGCAGTATGGAGCTTATATTTGTTGTTGTATGTTGGTAGCTTACTGCATCCTTAATTTATAATGCATGTTGGCAGGAAAAAATGATGCGCCTAATATTGAGCAAATATTGAGAAATACGAAGCATTAAACAAATAAGATATTTGATTATTTTGATAAGCGCAAGGAACTAACTAATGATGTTATACATCCTTTTCTTTTTGTACAGAAGTATCGGATGCATAGAAGACACATTTTGCCAAAAGATGATCACAAGAGATGGCAGCAGCAAGGAGATTCCCTTCCAAGAGGTTACATGCAAAAGCCAATGATGGTATTACCTCCTATGCATTCCAGTTGTGTCCCGCCGAGTCCGGTCTATCCCTTCTGGGGCATTCCAAGTTATTACACCTCCAGCGCTCAAATGTGGCGCCCCACGGGCTTCCCGGCATGGCATCTGCCTCAAGGAAGTTGGCTTTGGAAGACCAATCCCGGGGTAATGAGCTGCAACCGACCACACAATTCCTCTTCTCTAGTTCTCTCTGATGCGCTTTTTCATATTTCCACATACCCGCCACATGAACCTTGATGAACTGAGTGAGAAAATTATCATATCATGTAAATTCCCAGAAATTTTGCTAGTCTGTGATTGATCTCCATCGGGCATTTTTATTTGCTCTTCTTCAGATTCATGCTGAGGCGTGGGGCTGCCCTGTTGGGCCACCTTATAGCCAATTTGGCATTTCTTTGCAGGTGATTTCCATTTGCCAATTTGTTTTTATTTTTTGTATTTTTCCTTGCGAACAAGCATTGATAGAAAAAGTTTATGGAAGGTTTAACTATAATTTTGCAGTTTTTTATAAAAAAAATGCAGAATACAACTCTGAGTAATGGCTTGAATACTAATGGAGGCAGAAATAATGTGTCGAAAGACTCTTATGACTGTAATCTGGTAAGTTTCTAGTATTTTCTTAATACCTGGCAATAAATTTTAATTGTAGATTATAGTGTGGCACGTATGTGCCTGTTGGTATGATTCATATCTTATCGATCTTACATGCATAGATATTTTTTAAATCTTTTTGTCCTTTTCTTTTTAAAAAAGGCCACAATACCACACACCACATTAACATAAGATAACATCTTACCCTTCTTCACTTATATCATGTTGCGTTGAAACCATGAAAGACCTTTAGAAACACTTTTCCTCAAATTTCTTGTTGTTTATTTGAAAAGCCCATTTTACTGTAAAATAAGTTTTTTTGTTTGACGCTACCATATGTTAACCTTTAAAACGAGAAATTTTGTCAAAGAATATTGGGGCATTTTTAAGTCTGCCGAATTTTCGAAACCCTGGTGTCCCTCCCTATTGTCAATCTTCCCAACTGCAACAGGAACACAACATGATAATGTCATAAAACAACAACTCTAATGCTATTATATTACTATTATAATTAAACATGGCATACAGACTATGCTTGGAACCGAATGAAAAGAAATAGTGGTTTTAATAAATCGGGGATGTCATTACTCTGATTTTTATATCAGACAACGATTTGGATATGCGAATGGACTCTCAGGGGAATAAGACTGATCGGATGTAGGTTAAGGCTGTTACAACCCATATAAGTAACCAATTCAGAAGTGTAATGCCCTGGTTTTTGGGGTCATCACAATTTATAAAAAATGTACACGTCCTGCTGGTTACTAGTGAAAACAGAATAAGCGGAATAAAAATATATCGTAAAATTATACCTGAATGTAAGAACTTGGAATCTCTCGGCGCATGGCTCAAAGGAAATGAAAACCATTCATATAACTCTGGAACACAGTAGAAGACATGTTCAATATGAGAGATGTAGGATTGGATTAGACAGTAAATTATATTATCCAAACTTTCAATTATGTACAAGACCAAAAAAGGTACAAGGCATGTGAAATTATACTACGAAACGAAACTGTAATAAGAGCATGTAAATGAAACTATAAGGTAACATGTATAACAGGTTATGAATGTTGCAATGTTATGTGAATATGTAGCTATACCAATTTGTTACGGATATAATATGCTCAGCCAATCCACGTCTCAAAGCTTCGTAGTTGAATGAGCAACCTCATCCACCCTCACAAAGAGCCATAAATGACGAACCATTATACCTCATCAATGATGGGCCGTTATACCACATTAATAGCGAACCGTTATGCCCCATTAATGGCGGGCCATTAATGTGCCATCAATGGCCAGGAGCTATATTCTCATTCCCCTCCTTATAAAGAGACTCCTGAACAATAAGTGAAGGGCATAAAATCTTCATCTTCTTCCATGCACTCAACACAAGACATGCAGATCTTCTTGGCATCTGGATCATCTTATCTGGCGGGATCTTCCTTCGAGGCTACATCCTCGTACTCGGGGGCATCTTCTCAGCGAACATCGTCTTCCTCATCAAGATCTTCATCCTGAGTCTACAGGAGGGCTCAAGAAGCGAGACACATGTGGGCTTCTTCCCCATCCTCTTAATCATCCTCATACGATCACCTACAACAGTCAAGTTAGATCCCACATCCAATCTCAGGTATTTTCTAAACATGATATCCTCCAGCCTAACTCATGCATTTTTCTCCCTTAGCTCAACGATAGTTATCGGACGACCTCTCTTTAGGTAGGCCCTAGCTGTCTCGAGCATTCTTTAAATCCATCACTGACTTAAGCACCGGAGAGGATTTGGTTGAAACACAGATCTGTCCCCCTGACAATTTGTTTGTGCTGTAGATAACTCGATAGATCACTCAGAATGACTCAGAGTTAGGTCGAGCTTCATCTCAGTAGCTCGGACTCAGCTCTCTGATGCGGTCAGAGCATACATGCGGCAGTGAAGGAGGCGCACGGAGCCCACGGGGGCAAACTTGTAATTTGGCAACTTTAGGGGGGCCTTTTAGTAAAAAGGCTAATTATGCAATTAGCCTTTTTAAGCACATAGCCAGCCGGCCCTAGCTTCTTCATGCTTAGATTGAATTGTGAGTTTTCTTAGTTAATTCTTAGTTAATTTTGTCTACAGATTTTATTTGATAATTAGACTTTCTTCTCTAATAGAAAGTTAGGAGTTTGCCTCTCCTCGAATTGGGGCATATCCTTGTATTTCAGATCTGAAAACTATATTAAAAATCATATTTTGATTTGTTCTTCCACCAAAATATCCCTCTTTTAGTCCACAAAAAACCCTAATCGTATCAATTTGGTACCAGAGCAAGTCGATCAATGGCGGTCACGCAAGTGAAGGATAAAATCGACATATTGGAAGAGAAGTGGGAGAAAGTTCAAGGCGAGATCCAAGGGATCAAGGAAAGCTTAGAATGCAAGATTCAAGGGATAAAGAAAGACGCTGATGATCAAGTAAGTCTTGCCGATCGACGGTCGCGCAACTCATGGGGGCCATCCAATAAAATGCGGCGGCGAAGAAGCAAAGTTTGATGGAGGCGCTCGACGAAAAGTTAGATCTGGATCAAAAGGCGCGACTTTTGGCGAAGGAGAAGGAAAAAGGTGAACTTTTTGATGAAGGGATTCTCTCCGAATCCGATAATTACTTCGTGGAGAAAGAGGAGGCCACGAGGGAGGAGCATCAACTTGTTAACCTCTGAAGCCCCCAACAAGTTTGGCCGGCTTGATGGACATGCCGACAGGGCCGGTCGACTGCCCTGGGGCCCGACAGCACGACCAGCTCTGTCGACCAGCCAGATAGGCCCGTCGGCCCCTCTGGGGGGCAAACAAGCATCGTCGACCAACCAGGATGGGCCGCAGAGTTTTTTGTGGGCCGACAAGCCCCGACGCAACAGCAGGATGGCCGACTAGGCATTTTCTGGGGCCGACAGACCTCGGCGCAGCAGCAGGGTGGCCCGTCGGAGTATTTTTGGGGTAGACAAGCACCTTCGCTCCCTCAGGAGGGCCTACCGGGCATTTTTAGTGCCGACAAGTTCTGCCACACCCCCAGGATTTGTCGCCGGAGCTATTTTGGGGCCAACACGCTTCGGTGCAGTAGCAGGATAGCTGCCGAGCCCTATACGACCATGATAGAGGGCCAGCGACACATTTTCAACACCAGGGCAGGACGACGGCCCAGTTTCAGCCACAAGGAGCGCCGCAACAATTTTTTGGAGATTCCTCGATGCATCTACAATCCCTAGGGGGAGTTTCAAGAGATTGGAGGAGGTACTAGGGTCCTCCAAGGGCACCACAGTAGAACTATGATCGACACCATGGCAATGACCGTGGAGGAGCATGTTGGGGGACATGGCATGGGAGGGTGTTGATAGAGGGGCACGGAACCCTGTTGGGGGTTATGGGTATGAAGAAACCCCCATTTCAGCCACGAGGTCAGGACTATCAGCAGGGGAGGGGAGCACAAGGAGGGTTCTTTGCAAAGAACCGGTTTAGGAAGCTGAATATGACCATTTTGAGGGAGATGACCCCGATTCTAGGATATACCGTGTGGATCGATGCTTTGAGGTGTTGATGGTACATGATACGGACTGGCTTAAGGCAGTATGAGTCTGCCTGGAGGGTGAAGCATTGGGGTGGTTCTGATGGACACAACAGTGACCTTTTCGTACTTGGGAGGAGTTCACTACCCTCTTACTGGAGCATTTTGGGAAGGTGCAGACTAGCGACACATATGCGAGACTATATGCCTTGAGGCAGAAGGGGACATTGAGGAACTACATCAAGAAATTCGAGATGCTAGATAGCAGAGTCCGTGGGATGTCAAGAGAGTCCCTTGAGGGATTTTTCATGAAGGGGTTGAAACCCACCATTAGATCTGAGCTGAGGATTCAGAGGCATGTGGATTTTTAAGAGAGAATGAAACTGGAAAGGATGGTGGAGGACCATCAAGGCACTGTGAGGAAGGCCTGTGTGGCATGTGGAGGCTCTTTTCGAGGACAGGCGCCTGCAGGAGAGTAGAAGGCGCCTACCACCATAGGAGGTACAACAGCTAGCAAGGAGAAGAGGGTGGAGCCATGACATGGGAGTAGGCACAGAGGATAACAGAGGATGAGATTCCTGACAAGCGTGCCAAGGGTCTGTGCTTCAAGTGTGACGAGAAGTTCTCTCCAGGGCACCAGTGCGGGGATCGTACTCTTCAGATACTGATAGTAAATGACGATAAGAAGGAGAATGTAGTGGAGCTCGAGACTGGCGAGGAGGAGTAGGAGCACCTGCACTTAGATGTAGCGGAGGTTTCTCTTAATTCCATGGTGGGGTTCACACCGAATCACACTATGAAATTGGTAAGAAAGATGGTAGATCTGGACGTGACAGTGCTAGTAGATAGTGGGCCGACCC